>RCWM02000077.1:0-1200000 GCA_003667255.2 Euschistus heros
ATCTTATCTATTTTCTTAATTTTTTTTATTATTAGCTACTTTTAGAGAATACTTTAGTGTACGCAATAAGTATTTTTAAAAGGATTGAAATTTTCGTATTTGTTGATAACAAATAAACAAAAGCTATGTTCCCGTTTCTACTAATTTCTAATATGATATATGCCTATGAACGCTGGACAATTTCAAAAGTATAAAAAATCCTTACTCCTGTGGTAATACAGTGTCTGAAATGAGAACCAACTCAGATCTCGCAAAACTACATAAAAATACAACAAAATTATAAAGTAATTGTTATAATATAAACAATCACGTTCATATATAATAGTAATGATAAACCATAAGCGTTTTATATCCCTTTAAAGTGAAAAAAAAAGTAAGGGGATATATTTAAATATAAACATGTTTTTTTCTCAAATTAAGTTTCTTTGTTTAATGTTTCGAAAGAAATGATTAATAGTTAATTATAATATTTATTCTAGTTAATTATTACTAGAATATTTTTTGAACGTTCTAACATTATAACTCAAAGCTTTAATTCAACTACAATCAAAGTTGTCACTTTTTGGGCCTTAAAGTAACTATCATTTTAACAAATTGTTATTATTTCTAATTGTACTGAAAAAAATAAAAATGTATTTATTTTCTTATATTAATTTCTATTCATGGTGTTAATTACTCTGCATAAAATTATATTGCAATGTATACTGTATATTTTATTTATTAGGAGGTACTGTTTAAATAAACTGTATTTAATTTCACGTTACGTTAATTGTAAAAAAACAAAACAAAAACAATAGTACCTAAAAAATAAATTGGATTTTTATTTTAGGAATTATTTTGTTCCCAGTTGTACTTCAGAACTCCTCACTGTGAGCGGGTGATCATTGGCCGCAGTGCCACTAATATCGTTTATACTCTCGTCACTGTGAGTTAAATAAAAGAAGGATTTCTAGAATGTCAAAAAATCAAGTTGTTGGATGTTGATTTGAATCAACTATCACGTTAATTATATACATCTGACACCTTATTTATAAAACTATTATGCATAGATACTAACTGTTGCTTAGAAGGTGACTCTATCTGAAAAATAATCCAATTTAAACGCGATAATTAAAGAACTTTACCTATCGATCTTTTAGTCTTCTACAACTGCCTCACTTGATGAAGTTCTTTGTCCAGCACATGTATCCTGAATTAGTACTTATTTGTACGTATACGAGAGATCATATCCCATCTTTCTTGGAAAGTTTTAACTTTCGCGAAATAAATAAATTGTAAAAGTTTACCAAAAGTTAAGATTTTCGAGATGTTCCACGGCATGTGCGATATATTTTTTTGGTTTTTGGAACGCACTACTTGACTTACAAGAATGGAAAAAAATTTGTCACAGTCTTTTCTAATTGGTTTCCCTTAATTATCCCTACTTTCGAACGGTACACCCACCTCTCCAAGACCTACTGAACAACTAATATTATAACATTTTAAACGACATAAAGATAGATTTAAAAAAAAAATAAGAAAAAAAAAAAAAACAAACAAAAAAAAAAAATTCATAATTGAATTTTTGGGAGTTGCTACAGTGTCCATAGGTACAATATGATAAAGATGCTTAATGTATAACCTAACAAAGATAACGTATTCGTACTGATTCCACCTTTCATTTGTCAGACAGAGCGCTTCATCATCAATTTAGGTAGATGTAGAAGACTACTAAATCGATAGGTGAAGTTGTTTCATCATTGCGTTAAATTGGACTATTTTTAAGATGGGAGTACATTCTAAGTAACAATTGGTGTCTATGCACAACAGTAATTATATATAAGGTGTCATATGTTTATGTAAAAAACCATGATAGTTGAAATTCAAATCATCAACCAACAAGTTGACATTTTAACAGTTTTAAAATCCCTCTTTTAGTTTTAACTCACAGTGACGAGAGTATAAACAATGTTAGTGGCACTGCTACCAATGATCGCCCGCACACAGTGAGGAGGAGTTCTGAAGCACGACTGGGAAAAAAAATAATACCTAAATTAAAAATCCAATTGTTTTTTTAACGTACTATTATTCTTTTGTTATTTCTAATTAACGTAACGTGAAATTGCAGCAGTTTTGAATGGTTTCCTCTAATAAATAAAATATACAATATACATGGCAATATAATTTTTACAGAATTATTCACCTCGTGAATAAAAATTAATATAAAGAAAATTAATACATTTTTTTTTTCAGTACAATAAGAAATAAGTAGCTATTTCTCAAAATGATAGTTACTTTAAAGACCAAAAAAAGTGACAACTGTCATTGTTGATGAAAAAAATGCTTTCAGTTATAATGTTCGAATGTTCAAAAAAATTCTAGTTATAATTAACCAGAATAATAATTATAATTAACGATAAATTGTTTCTTTTGATATATTAGAAATAAACTTAATTTGACCCCTGGGGGAAAAAACATTTTCATAGTTTAAAATATATTTTCTTACTTTTTTGTTCACTTTAAAGGAAAAAAAAAAACAACTGCATATGGTTATTATTACTATTATATAATTAACTTAATTGTTTATATTATTTCGATTACTTTATAATTGGGGGGGGTAATATTGCTCGCGTCCGTACAAGTTGTACACGTGCTCCCTGGTTAATACTAAATGAGCAATAATAGAGGCCAGTTCATCTACTGAAATTATTCAATTATATCATTTGCCGGGGGATTCCAGACATATTTGTACGTCATATTTACAGATAATTTGAGTAGTGCACAGCCCAAAATGTCCACTGTAGCCAAGAAGATGAAATTTATAAAATGCCTCTACCCTTATGCCCTGCTTTGGCTGATGTGTGAGACTGTATTGAGCTGCCAGAAGCAAAATGACTTTGTTCTTAAATATTAAATTTAAAATCAAATTAAAACAATCATGTATGTGTATGAAAATATTGTACAAGAAACAAAAAAAATCATTTATATAAAATGAATAAATCAGTACAAGCTTTAGCGCCTTATTTATGTCATTTCTCATGGTCCGTCATTCAACATTAAGTTTTATATCCTTGCATATTCTCTATGTTGAATATTATAAAACAATCATACTTTTCTTTTAAAACAATTTGAATCCATACGAGCATCTAAATAAAGATTTTATTTTTTTGTTTAGCTATAAAAGCCACTGTTTCAATCTATGACATTCTACTTCGGCTTTTTGGTCATTTACTTCTAGGAATTTCTTGGTTTAAACATGCATTCTTGCATATCATCTGTTTCCGCATTGAAACATGTCAGAAATAAATAAACTGTTTCTAAATTTTTTTGAAGTCATTCTACTCTAACTTTGTTCTGATTTGGGCGTTCCTGATGACATTGTACGTCAAAAAAACTTATCTCTCTTCGGGATTTTACAAAAAGAGTTCTTAAACTTGTTCGTCCATTGCCGTCGGTTCGTATGAGGTTATAAGTACGTCATGTGACCTTGCCGATATCGTAGATTTAAATAATTTGTTTAACATCCATGCTAGCACACTGAGAACACCGTTACTATTATAAAATCCTTATTTTTCTTGGCACATTTCTTGGTATAACTTCAAAATTATTTTTCGATTCCAAATACCCTTTTTTTCATCTCAAAGTGGTCAAAATTTACTATGAGACCCAAAATATCAAATTTTAATTAATTTCACGTAATAACTATGCTAGCAGGCTAAAAACTGCAAAACTGTTATAAAAACCAGTTTTTTTTATTTTACAAAATTTTCTCTATAACCCCTAAAAAATTTGACCGATCTCAAATTAATTAATTAAAATTTGGTATGTAGGATGCTTATAGAAAATTTAACCAGCCTTAAGATTTAAAAAATAACTTTGTTTGCAAGTTAGTCAATTTCTCAGCGCTCTGCTCAAAAAACAGCTGATCTAACTGAAAAATGTAACAGTAAATTTTTGTAGATAATTGAACGATGAACAATTTTTGTTATGACCTCAATTGACCTTCGAGCAATAAGTCGCGAAATATTCGGGGAAAGCTGATTTTCGTGACATTTTGACTTTTATAACTTTTATTAACTGGCACGATATCAATGTCGATTTTTCACATATTCATTCAAATATCGTAAAATAGGTATATACAAAAATTCAGCTCACTAGGAATTTTTCTGCAGTTAAAACCTAAAATGAATGGACTATAAAGCGTAATTTTGGATTATTTGTTATTTTCTTGATTAAACGACTTTTTATTTATATTCGCGTTGGTTAAGTGCGTTACTGACATGAAGCCAGAGATTCTTAATGATTCAACAAGCAATTGCTGATAATCAAGCAGGATATGGTGAATATAGGAGCGCCGAGGAGGAGGTGACTTACTGCTCTCACGAAATGTAAAGCAGTTTACGTAGACACTAGAGCACGGTAGAAATTTTAGTTTACTTAAATATCTCCTTTGATCAGATCTAGAAGGAATCTTCATTTTTAAAAAATATAAATATGTGGCGTGATAGGGATCATGTTTATCGGACTCTTTATGTCCAAACACGTCCTAATCTAACATACCAGCGCAATATGTTCTTACGAGGAAACAAAAAGAGCAATATCAATTGGAGTTTTCAAGGATGCAATTTGGTGGTCTTTTATTGTAATGAAATTTATTGAGATGCAAGATGCGATTCTAAGATTAGACATTTTTTCATGACGATTTGGTGAATCAGGTCACTTACAGAGGAAAATAAATCCATAAACATGACGTATTTAAGTGTACCCAGACCCTTGGGAAACAAAAACTAACAAAATCATTTTAAAGTTAACAAAAGGAAAACGGAGGATGATAATCCATCTTAAGTAAACGACAAAACATTAAAATTGTGTTTAAAAAATATAGTCCGCTATCAATTTATTGTGAAACCTGACACATCATATGTGTCCGTTATAAACAGTTTTAACTCTGAGTCGTTTTGTTGAGAGCGTTGTGATCGATGGATTGTCATCTACCGTTTTCCTTGTGTCGACTTTAAAATGATTTTCGTTTCGTTGTTTTTGTTTTGCCAATGATCTGGATACACCTAAATGCATAATG
The DNA here is from genome assembly GCA_003667255.2 of Euschistus heros. NCBI lineage: Eukaryota > Metazoa > Arthropoda > Insecta > Hemiptera > Pentatomidae > Euschistus > Euschistus heros. Next base: position 5,060 of record RCWM02000077.1, read on the forward strand.
ATATGGATTCAAATTCATCTGCAGATGGTCTAGTTCTCCAATCGTCATGAAAAAGTATCTGTATATGTTAGAATTGTATCTAGCATCTCAATAAAGTTTTAATTGTGATAAAAGACCACTAGATGACATTCTTAGACGCTTCAATGGATACTCCTCTTCTTGTTTCTTCGCAAAGAGAAATTGCGCTGTTATATTTACTTAAGATTTGTCTTTGGACTTGAAGAGCCCACAGACACATGATTCCCACCACTCCCGGTATTTTTCTATTTGAAACGACGATTCCCTTTAGGTCTCATCGAAGGAGGCTTTTAGCTGTCTAGAAATCTGCACCGCGCTAAAATGTCTGTAGAAACTGCTTTTAGTTTTGAGTGACAAGTAAGTAAGCTCCATTGTGTTCTTAAGTTCACTAAAACCCTGTTTGTTTTTCAGTAATTGCTCTTCGAATTTCTCAGAATCTTTGGCTTCATGTTAGTCACGCATTGAACCAACGCGGATATAAGTAACCTGGCCCTGGGACTCGAGCCCAGATGCATTCCCATGCTACCAGGCGCGTCCACATGTTGCGGATAGTGGAAAGACCATCAGATATGGTGGTCTGCTGCGAACTAAGCAGGATTGCCCGACGAATAAGCAGTCGCGGACAAGGGGAGGGCTTCTTGGTGAAGCAGATAGCCATGTAAAATGCAAGGTGGTGCCAAAATATAAAAATAAGCACTCTAGGGAAAGGAAGCCCCGACGCATTCTAAATTAATGTGATTCCCATGTTGTAATGTTTTTTTTTCTTGGTTGTGAATCACAATATTAGAAATATCATTAGACATTTTTCAGTCATGTTGTTTGATAAACTAAAGGTTCTTCGTTCTTCATCTAAGAGAATCCTGGCAGATCTTAAAATGGTATGCTTTAATGTCCTGTGAAAATGATTAAACAGGTCCTTGGAGTCTTCTTTGTAAAAAAAAAAGAATAATTAATTCAATTTTCAAAAGGACCTAAATTACTCTGTCGGGAGGAGTAAGATATCATGGCAGATTTAAAGCCAATATTCTTCATTGACGGCAATCAAGTGAAAATTAATTTAAAAAATAAATAAATTACGTCATTTACACACATGAAGCTCTCTTATTTGTTAAATTATTTAGATTTATATGTGAAAAAATATAACAGTATAATATTTACAAATCATATATTATTAAACTCTTTGGGCTGTAACTCTTGTGGTGCAGTTGATGTAAAATACTGACGCAGTTAATATTTTTTTTAACTTTACAATTGAACGTTTTCCCAGAATTATATTTTTCTCTGAATGGGGGGTTGTGGTTGATGAGGTTCATTGAAAACTGAAGATTTGTTTCTGAATTTTCAACAAACTCACACAGAAAGAGAGAGAGAGAAACAGAGAGAGATAGCGAGAGAGAAAGAGAGAGAATGAAAGAGATCTTTCTTTTTGTTCAGCATTAGCTACTTTTTAGAGAGTACTTTAGTTTACGCAATAAGTATTTTTCAAAGGATTGAAATTTTTTGTATTTGTTGATAACAAATAAACAAAAGCTATGTTCCTGCTTCTAATAATTTCTAATATTATATATGCCTATGAACGCTGGACAATTTCTAAAGTATAAAAAATTCTTTCTCCTGAGGTAATACAGTGTCTGAAATGAAAACCAACTCAGAACTCGCAAAATTATATAAAAATACAAAAATTATAAAGTAATCGTTATAATAAAAACAATCAAGTTCATATATAATAGTAATGATAACCATAAGCGTTTTTATTTCCCTTTAAAGTGAACAAAAAGAAAGAGGATATTTAAATATGAGCATGTTTTTTTCTCAATTTAAGTTTCTTTGTTTAATATTTCGAAAGAAATAATTAATAGTTAATTATAATATTTATTCTTGTTAATTATGACTAGAATATTTTTTGAAGGTTCTAACATTATAACTCAAAGCTTTAATTCAACTACAATGAAAGTTGTCACTTTTTGGGCCTTAAAGTAACTATCATTTTAAAAAATTGTTATTTAATTTTAATTGTACTGAAAAAAAAATAAAAATGAATTTATTTTCTTTATATTAATTTCCATTCATGGTGTTATTATTCTGCATGAAATTATATTGCAATGTATACTGTATATTTTATTTATTATAAGATACTATTTAAATAAACTGTATTTAATTTTACGTTACGTTAATTGTAAAAAAAAAACAAAACAAAAAACAATAGTACCTAAAAAAAAATTGGATTTTTATTTTAAGAATTGTTTTGTTCCCAGTTGTACTTCAGAACTCCTCACTGTGAGCGGGCGATCATTGGTCGCAGTGCCACTAATATCGTTTATACTCTCGTCACTGTGAGTTAAATAAAAGAAGGATTTCTATAATGTTAAATAATCAAGTTGTTGGTTGTTGATATGAAATTCAACTATCACGTTAATTATATACGTCTGACACCTTATTTATAACAACTATTATGCATAGATACTAACTGTTGCTTAGAAGGTGACTCTATCTGAAAAAAAATCCAATTTAACGCGATAATTAAAGAACTTTACCTATCGATCTTTTAGTCTTCTACAACTGCCTCACTTGATGAAGTTCTTTGTCCAGCACATGTATCCTGAATTAGTACTTATTTGTACGCATACGAGAGAAGATATCGCATCTTTCTTGGAAAGTTTTAACTTTCGCGAAATAAATAAACTGTAAACGTTTACCAAAATTTGAGATTTTCGAGATGTTCCACAGCATGTGCGATATATTTTTTTGGTTTTCGGAACGCACTACTTGACTTACCAAGAATGGAAAAAATTTGTCACAGTCTTTTCTGATTGGTTTCGTTTAATTACCCCTACTTTCGAAAGGTACATCCACCTCTCCGAGACCTACTGAACAAATAATATTATAACATTTTATACGACACAAAGATAATTCATAATTGAATTTTTCGGATCTGCTACAGTGTCCATAGGTACATTATGATAAATAAAAGGAGTTGTGTTACACGGAAAAATGGGGATATCTTAAGGTTTTTCCGATTAGCCATCATTTTTTTTTTTTCTTAACTGGTATATCGAATTCCTAATGTTTTAAATTGTATTAAATTTTTCGGAACTGAATAAAAATGTCTAACATTTGAAAATAATCTTCTGAAAACAATACAATATAGAAGTGAAGAATAATTCACAGATCCATAGTTTAAATCAAAGATACTATGTACAAAATTAGCATCCTCCAGCCCTGCTTTTCCCGCTTTCATAAGTAAAGAACTTGGATAATTTTATCTAATAATGAGGTTTGATTTGTTTTTCAATAAAAATCATGTATGTAAGTATACAATTGAGCATTATTCCTTTAATACTATTACGCAAAGCAGTAATTTTTAACCTGGTTAAAAATTTCACCGATTAGGTGCTTGAAGATTAGGTAAAAGCAGTTTTAATTTTAATATATGAGTTAGAAATCCAGATGGAGACTATTAAGCAAGTTTTGAGGATAATTGTCTGCACCATCAGTGTTCACGACTAAAGCCCCATGATTCATATTTTTACACACAAAACAAAGGGTCGACATTTTGATTTGGTAATAATTTTTAATCCATCTCCACGCTGAAAGGCACTAAGGAGGAAGAGAAAGAAGCAGAAAAATGTGAAATCAACAGAAATAGTTTCATTGTTTTCATTTCTTTGGATTTAAATTTCTAACAAAAAAATATAAAATATTATGGCACATCTCAGTTCTACCACTTATCATCGTACATTTAAACTTTTATTATAGTGAATTTTATTATTTCTGAACCTTTCTAGAACTATGAAAATGAGGTGGTAGTTACAATGTGGTTCAATAGTTTTATCATTTTAAATACAATTGAAGAATTTAGGTTTAAAAGGAAGTTAGCAGAAGTATATATCGATACATTTTAAAACTCTAGTGGGAAATGTCGCGGTACATTTTTAATAATGCAATTGAAGATAAGTAAATTTTATTATTAATTTTAAGCTATAACACTGTAGTGGTTTTTTGTAACCTCCATGTAGAATGGTGCTCGCCACCTATCGTTAAATTTTCAAAAATACACTGTTGGACATATCATCGTATATTTGATAACAATTTAATTGGAAATGAGTAAGTTTTATAATTGCTAAATATTCCTTTGAACCATGATATAGTTAAAATTGGTACAGATTGGTTAAGTAGTTTTCGTAGTTAGCGATCACAAAAAAAAAAAAACTTGTCCTTTTAAATAATAGTATAGATAAATGAACAATCCGTTTTAAGATGTTTTACGTCGTATTTTGCTAAATATCTACAGAGCGTTGCCGATTCACCGACTACATATCCTCTATTGGCAGAACCAAGATCCAGGTCACGAACCCTGCAGCAGCTGGGAGATAGCAGGAAATATGGAAGCGGAGGCAATCAGCGTTCTGATGTATCAGCCTTCCGAAGGGTGATTAATAACCTGTAGGTTACCGATCTATGCCCTGGCCGGGAGTACACCGTTCCTCTACCGACTCGAGAGGAGATCTCCCCCAATATGTCCCAGAATATTTATTACCTGGGTATATCTAGAACGTTACACATAATCGATAAGTTTTTAACTGTCGTCGGATAAATCAAGAAATTTACTGTATTTAAATAACGATCATTTAGTTTTTCGCATCTGAGCTTTACATCCGCTATCCTATTCTTAGAAATGATTGCTGATTTTCCCAAACTTTAACTAAATGGCCCCTCATTTTTTACTCTTTATAAACCCACTCCTAATCCTCTAATTGAATGATGTGCATTCAATGTCCTCATTCTAATCACTTACAGATATACTGCATTATTCCTGCGATCCTACCTCTACTCTCTGGAATTCTCTCCCTCCACACATTCGCAATGAATCTTCCTTCAGAATATGCTTTTTCTAACCTTCTTTTAAACCTAATTTTACTACTAGTACCAACATATTTTATTTATCATATCCCTATACACTATAGAAGTTATGAATAATTCACCGACGAAATGAACACAGTTATATAAAAAAAGAATGATCAATATTTTTAAAGAATCTTGATGTATAACGTTACAAAGATAACGTATTCGTACTAATTTCACCTTTCATTTGTCAGGCAGAACGCTTCATCATCAATTGAGGTAGTAGTAGAAGACTACTAAATCTATAGGAAAAGTCGTTTCATCATTGCGTTAAATTGGACTATTTTTAAGATGGTTAATCCAATTTAACGCGATAATTAAAGAACTTTACCTATCGATCTTTTAGTCTTCTACAACTGCCTCACTTGATGAAGTTCTTTGTCCAGCACATGTATCCTGAATTAGTACTTATTTGTACGTATACGAGAGATCATATCCCATCTTTCTTGGAAAGTTTTATTTTTCGCGAAATAAATAAATTGTAAAAAGTTTACCAAAAGTTGAGATTTTCGAGATGTTCCACGGCATGTGCGATATATTTTTTTGGTTTTTGGAACGCACTACTTGACTTACCAAGAATGGAAAAAATTTGTCACAGTCTTTTCTAATTGGTTTCCTTAATTATCCCTACTTTCTAAAGGTACACCCACCTCTCCAAGACCTACTGAACAACTAATATTATAACATTTTAAACGACATAAAGATAATTCATAATTGAATTTTCGGGAGTTGCTACAGTGTCCATAGGTACAATATGATAAAGATGCTTGATGTATAACCTTACCAAGATAACGTATTCGTACTGATTCCACCTTTCATTTGTCAGACAGAGCGCTTCATCATCAATTTAGGTAGATGTAGAAGACTACTAAATCGATAGGTGAAGTTGTTTCATCATTGCGTTAAATTGGACTATTTTTAAGATGGAGTAACATTCTAAGTAACAATTGGTGTCTATGCACAACAGTAATTATATATAAGGTGTCATATGTTTATGTAAAAAACATGATAGTTGAAATTCAAATCATCAACCAACAAGTTGATATTATAACATTTTTAAAATCCCTCTTTTATTTAACTCACAGTGACGAGTGTATAAACGATATTAGTGGCACTGCGACCAATGATCGCCCCGCACACAGTGAGGAGTTCTGAAGCACGACTTGGAAAAAAATAATTCCTAAATTGAAAATCCAATGTTTTTTAAGGTACTATTATTCTTGTTGTTTTTCCCAAATAACGTAACGTGAAATTGCAGCAGTTTTGAATAGTATCCTCTAATAAATAAAATATACAATATACATGGCAATATAATTTTTTCAGAATTATTCACATCGTGAATAAAAATTAATATAAAGAAAATGAATACATTTTTTTTTTTTTTTTTTCAGTACAATAAGAAATAAGTAGCTATTTCTCAAAATGATAGTTACTTTAAAGACCAAAAAAGTGACAACTGTCATTGTAGAAAGAATTAATGCTTTCAATTATAAAGTTTGAACGTTCAAAAAAATTCTAGTTATAATTAACCAGAATAATAATTATAATTAACTATCTATGTTTCTTTTGAAATATTAGAAATAAACTTAATTTGAGAAAAAACATTTTCATAGTTTAAAATATATTTTCTTACTTTTTTGTTCTTTTTAAGGAAAAAAAAAAACTGCATATGGTTATTATTGCTATTATATGTTAACTTAATTGTTTATATTATTTCGAGTACTTTATAATTGGGGGGTAATATTGCTCGCGTCCGTACAAGTTGTACACGTGCTCCCTGGTTAATACTAAATGAGCTATAATAGAGGCCAGTTCATCTACTGAAATTATTTAAATACCATATATCATTTGCCGGGATTCCAGACATATTTGTACGTCATATTTATAGATAATTTGAGTAGTGCAGAGCCCACAACGTCCACTGTATCCAAGAAGATGAAATTTATAAAATGCCTCTACCCTTATGCCCTGCTTTGGCTGATGTGTGAGACTGTATTGAGCTGCCAGAAGCCAAATGACTTTGTTCTTAAATATTTAAATTTAAAATCAAATTAAAACAATCATGTATGTGTATAAAAATATTATACAAGAAACAAAAAAATCATTTATATAAAATAAATAAATCAGTACAAGCTTAGCGCCTTATTTATGTCTTCTCATGGTCCGTCATTCAACATTAAGTTTTATATCCTTGCATATTCTCTATGTTGAATATTATAAAAACAATCATACTTTCTGTAAAACAATTTGAATTTCATACGAGCATCTAAATAAAGATTTTATTTTTGTGTTTAGCTATAAAAGCCACTGTTTCAATCTATGACATTCTACTTCGGCTTTTTGGTCATTTACTTCTAGGAATTTTCTTGGTTTTAACATGCATTCTTGCATATCATCTGTTTCCGCATTGAAACATGTCAGAAATAAATAAACTGTTTCTAAATTTTTTTGAAGTCATTCTACTCTAACTTTTGTTCTGATTGGGCGTTCCTGATGACATTGTACGTCAAAAAACTTAACTCTCTTCGGGATTTTAGAAAAAAGAGTTCTTAAACTTGTTAGTCCATTGCCGTCGGTTCGTATGAGGTTATAAGTACGTCATGTGACCTTGCTGATATCGTAGGTTTAATAATTTGCTCAACATCCATGCTAGCACACTGAGAACACCGTACTATTATGAAATCCTTATTTTTCTTGGCACATTTCTCGTTATAACTCCAAAAATATTTTTTCGATCCCAAATACCCTTTTTTTCATCTCAAAGCTGGTCAAATTCACTATGAGACCCAAAATATCAAATTTTAATTAATTTCATGTAGTACCCATGCCAGCAGGCTAAAAACTGCAAAACTGTTATAGAAACCAATTTTTTTTATTTTACAAATTTTCTCTATAACTCCTAAACAATTAGACCGATCTCAAATTAATTAATTAAAAATTTGGTATGTAGGATCTTATAGAAAATTTAACCAGCCTTAAGATTTAAAAAATAACTTTGTTTGCAAGTTAGTCAATTTCTCAGCGCTCTGCTCAAAAAAAACGGCTGATCTAACTAAAAAATGTAACAGTAAATTTTTGTAGATAATTGAACGATGAACAATTTTTGTTATAACCTCAATTGACCTTCGAGCAATAAGTCACGAGATATTCGGGGGGGAAAACTGATTTTCGCGACATTTTGACTTTTATAACGTTTTTAACCGGCACGATATCAATGTCGATTTTTCACATATTCATTCAATATCGTCATAAAGGTATATACAAAAATTCAGCTCACTAGGAATTTTACCGCAGTTAAAACCTACAATGACTGGACTATAAAGCGTAATGTCGCATAATTCATTCTTTTATTGATTAAACGACTTTTTATTTATATTCACGTTGGTTAAGTGCGTTACTGACATGAAGCCAGAGATTCTTAATGATTCGACGAGCAATTGCTGATAATCAAGCAGGATTTGGTGAATATAGGAGCGCCGAGCAGGAGGTGACTTACTGCTCTCACGAAATGTAAAGCAGTTTACGTAGACACTAGAGCACGGTAGAAATTTTAGTTTACCTAAAAATCTCCTTTGATCAGATCTAAAAGGAATCATCATTTTAAAAAAATAAGAGAAATATTAGGCGTGATGGGGATCATGTTTATTGGTCCCTTTATGTCCTAACACGTCCCTAATCTAACATACCAGTGCAATATCTTCTTGCGAGGAAACAAAAAGAGCAATATCAATTGGAGTTTCCAAGGATGCAATTTGGTGGTCTTTTATTGCAATGAAATTTATTGAGATGCAAGATGCGATTCTAAGATTAGACATTTTTTCATAACGATTTGGTGAATTAGGTCACTTACAGAGGAATTTAAATCCATAACATGACGTATTTAAGTGTATCCAGACCCTTGGGAAACAAAAACTAACAAAATCATTTTAAAGTTAACAAAAGGAAAACGGAGGATGATAATCCATCTTAAGTAAACGACAAAAAATTAAAATTGTATTTAAAAAATATAGTCTGCTACCAATTGTTGATTGTGAAACCTGACACATCATATGTCTCCGTTATACACAGTTTTAACTCTGGGTCGTTTTGTTGAGAGCGTCATGATCGATGGATTGTCATCTACCGTTTTCCTTGTGTCGACTTTAAAATGATTTTTGTTTGTTTTTGTTTGCCAATGATCTGGATACACCTAAATGCATAATGATATGGATTCAAATTCATCTGCAGATGGTCTAATTCTCCAATCGTAATTAAAAAGTATTTGTATATTTTAGAATTGTATCTAGCATCTCAATAAAGTTTTAATCGTGATAAAAGACCACGAGATGGCATTCTTAGAAGCTTCAATGGATACTCCTCTTCTTGTTTCTTCGCAAGGAGAAATTGCGCTGTTATATTTGATTAGGATGTGTCTTTGGACTTGAAGAGCCCACAAACACATGATTCCCACCACGCCCGGTATTTTTCTTATTTGAAACGACGATTCCCTTCAGATCTCATCGAAGGAGGTTTTTAGCTGTCTAGAAATCTGCACCGCGCTAAAATGTCTGTAGAAACTGCTTTTAATTTTGAGTGACAAGTAAGTAAGCTCCATTGTGTTCTTAAGTTCACTAATTCCTATTTGTTTTTCAGCAATTGCTCTTCGAATTTCTCAGAATCTTTGGCTTATGTTAGTCACGCATTGAACCAACGCGGATATAAGTAACCTGGCCCTGGGACTCGAGCCCAGATGCATTCCCATGCTACCAGGCGCGTCCACATGTTGCGGATAGTGGAAAGACTATCAGATATGGTGGTCTGCTGCGAACTAAGCAGGATTGCCTGACGAATAAGCAGTCGCGGACAAGGGGAGGGCTTCTTGGTGAAGCAGATAGCCATGTAAAATGCAGGGTGGTTCCAAAATATTAAATTAAGCACTCTAGGGAAAGGAAGCCCCGACGCATTCTAAATAAATGTGATTCCCATGTTGTAATGTTTTTTTTTCTTGGTTATGAATCACAATATTAGGAATATCATTAGACATTTTTCAGTCATGTTGTTTGATAAACTAAAGATTCTTCGTTCTTTATCTAAGAGAATCCTGGCAGATCATAAAATGGTATGATTTAATGTTCTGTGAAAATGATTAAACAGGTCCTTGGAGTCTTCTTTGTAAAAAAAAAAGAATAATTAATTCAATTTTCAAAAGGATCTAAATTACTCTGTCGGGAGGAGTAAGATATCATGGCAGATTTAAAACCAATATTCTTCATTGACGGCAATCAAGTGAAAATTAATTTAAAAAATAAATAAATTACGTCATTTACACACATGAAGCTCTCTTATTTGTTAAATTATTTAGATTTATATGTGAAAAAATATAACAGTATAGTATTTACAAATCATATATTATTAAACTCTTTGGGCTGTAACTCTTGTGGTGCAGTTGATGTAAAATACTGACGCAGTTAATATTTTTTTTAACTTTACAATTAAACGTATTTGCAGAAATATATTTTTCTCTGAATGGGGGGTTGTGGTTGATGAGATTCATTGGATTAGGATTTGTTTCTGAATTTTAAACTTCCTTTTTCGTTTTGTACTCTCCAGCTGAATTCATATATATTCCATAGTTACGCACACTCACACAGAAAGAGAGAGAGAGAGAGAGAGTGAGTGAGAGAGAGAGTGAAGGGGGGGGGAGAGAGAGAGTGAGAGAGAGAGTGAGGGGGGGAGAGAGAGAGAAAGGGAGAGAGTGAGTGAGAGAGAGAGACAGAAAGAGAGAGAGAGAGAGAGAGAGAGAGAGAGAGAGAGAGAGAGAGAGAGAGAGAGAGAGAGAGAGAGAGAGAGAGAGAGAGAGAGAGAGAGAGAGAGAGAGAGAATAAAATAGATCTTATCTATTTTCTTTCTTTTTTTTTTTAGCATTAGCTACTTTTTAGAGAATACTTTAGTGTACGCAATAAGTATTTTTAAAAGGATTGAATTTTTTCGTATTTGTGATAACAAATAAACAAAAGCTATGTACCTGTTTCTACTAATTTCTAATATGATATATGCCTATGAACGCTGGACAATTTCAAAAGTATAAAAAATCCTTACTCCTGAGGTAATACAGTGTCTGAAATGAGAACCAACTCAGATCTCGCAAAACTACATAAAAATACAAAAATTATAAAGTAATTGTTATAATATAAACAATCAAGTTCATATATAATAGTAATGATAACCATAAGCGTTTTTATTTCCCTTTAAAGTGAAAAAAAAGTAAGAGGATATTTAAATATAAACATGTTTTTTTCTCAAATTAAGTTTCTTTGTTTAATATTTCGAAAGAAATAATTAGTAGTTAATTATAATATTTATTCTAGTTAATAATTACTAGAATATTTTTTGAACGTTCTAACATTATAACTCAAATCTTTAATTCAACTACAATAAAAGTTGTCACTTTTTGGGCCTTAAAGTAACTATCATTTTAACAAATTGTTATTTATTTCTAATTGTACTGAAAAAAATAAAAATGTATTTATTTTCTTTATATTAATTTCTATTCATGGTGTTAATTATTCTGCATAAACTATATTGCAATGTATACTGTATATTTTATTTATTAGGAGATACTATTTAAATAAACTGTATTTAATTTTACGTTACGTTAATTGTAAAAAAAAAACAAAAACAAAAAAAATAGTACCTAAAAATAAATTGGATTTTTATTTTAGGAATTATTTTGTTCCCTGTTGTACTTCAGAACTCCTCACTGTGAGCGGGCGATCATTGGTCGCAGTGCCACAAATTTCATTTATACTCTCGTCACTGTGAGTTAAATTAAAGAAGGATTTTAAGAATGTTAAAAAATCAAGTTGTTGGATGTTGATTTGAATCAACTATCACGTTAATTATATACGTCTGACACCTTATTTATAACAACTATTATGCATAGATACTAACTGTTGCTTAGAAGGTGACTCTATCTGAAAAATAATCCAATTTAACGCGATAATTAAAGAACTTTACCTATCGATCTTTTAGTCTTCTACAACTCTTTATCTTTTAGCCTTACTTGATGAAGTTCTTTGTCCAGCACATGTATCCTGAATTAGTACTTATTTGTACGTATACGAGAGATGATATCCCATCTTTCTTGGAAAGTTTTAACTTTCGCGAAATAAATAAATTGTCAAAGTTTACCAAAAGTTGAGATTTTCGAGATGTTCCACGGCATGTGCGATATATTTTTTTGGTTTTTTTTTGGAACGCACTACTTGACTTACCAAGAATGGAAAAAATTTGTCACAGTCTTTTCTAATTGGTTTCGTTTAATTACCCCTACTTTCGGAAGGTACACCCACCTCTCCAAGACCTACTGAACAACTAATATTATAACATTTTATACGACATAAGGATAATTCATAATTGAATTTTTGGGAGTTGCTACAGTGTCCATAGGTACAATATGATAAAGATGCTTGATGTATAACCTTACCAAGATAACGTATTCGTACTGATTCCACCTTTCATTTGTCAGACAGAGCGCTTCATCATCAATTTAGGTAGATGTAGAAGACTACTAAATCGATAGGTGAAGTTGTTTCATCATTGCGTTAAATTGGACTATTTTTTAAGATGGAGTAACATTCTAAGTAACAATTGCTGTCTATGCACAACAGTAATTATATATAAGGTGTCATATGTTTATGTAAAAAACATGATAGTTGAAATTCAAATCATCAACCAACAAGTTGATATTTTAACATTTTTAAAATCCCTCTTTTATTTAACTCACAGTGACGAGAGTATAAACGATGTTAGTGGCACTGCTACCAATGAACGCCCGCACACTGAGGAGTTCTGAAGCACGACTGGGAAAAAAAATAATACCTAAATTAAAAATCCAATTGTTTTTTTAACGTACTATTATTCTTGTGTTTTTTCCAATTAACGTAACGTGAAATTGCAGCAGTTTTGAATGGTATCCTCTAATAAATAAAATATACAATTTACATGGCAGTAGAATTTTTTACAGAATTATTCACATCGTAAATAAAAATTAATATTAATTTTTTTTTTTTTTTTCAGTACAATAAGAAATAAGTAGCTATTTCTCAAAATGATAGTTACTTTAAAGACCAAAAAAGTGACAACTGTCATTGTAGATGAAAAAATGCTTTCAGTTATAAAGTTTGAACGTTCAAAAAAAATTCTAGTTATAATTAACCAGAATAATAATTATAATTAACTATAAATTGTTTCTTTTTGAAATATTACAAATAAACTTAATTTGAGAAAAAAACATTTTCATAGTTTAAAATATATTTTCATACTTTTTTGTTCACTTTAAAGGAAAAAAAAACTGCATATGGTTATTATTACTATTATATATTAACTTAATTGTTTATATTATTTCGATTACTTTATAATTGGGGGGTAATATTGCTCGCGTCCGTACAGGTTGTACACGTGCTCCCTGGTTAATACTAAATGAGCAATAATAGAGGCCAGTTCATCTACTGAAATTATTCAATTATATCATTTGCCGCGATTCCAGACATATTTGTACGTCATATTTACAGATAATTCGAGTAGTGCACAGCCCAAAATGTCCACTGTAGCCAAGAAGATGAAATTTATAAAATGCCTCTACCCTTATGCCCTGCTTTGGCTGATGAATAAAACTGCATTGGGCTGCCAGAAGCCGAATGACTGTTCTTAAATATTGAAATTTAAAATCAAATTAAAACAATTATGTATGTGTATAAAAATATTATACAAGAACACAAAATCATTTGTAAAAAATAAAAGAAAACGAATAAATCCACAATAATATCTAATAAAACAAAAAATCTATCACTAGATTTTAGGCCTTTCAGAGCATAAAAAGTACACAATATTTTTAGGTACCTGTTCTCTGTGGTGTGTCACACCCTCAGGTATCTTTTGCAGAGTTTAAGTGGGATATCCCAAGGCATCAAGTAGTAGTGTTTAAATCGGCAGTAACGTGGAATATTGTACTATCAATTTATAGTATTTGGAATTTTGTACTTTTCAAAAAATATAAATAGAATAAATAAAACGTATCTTAAGATTTTAAATTTTACTTTGCATTGAAATTTTATAAGTGTTTAAATATTATTTTCATTTTCAATTTTTTAAAAAATTTAATTTATCTTATATATATATATATATATAATCTTGTCTATATTCATCATTTGAATATTTATTTTTTATACATATGTTTACTAGTTAATATAAATAAAAATTCATATTTTTCAACACTTCGTTCCATTCTTTACCAGATATGTATATTGAGGTAGAATAGATACTTTTCGTCCCATAAAGACATCTATTTGAAATTAATTCTAATAAACACATCTATATTTTTGAATGAACGACAACAGATTGAGCTGTTGTAAAATATTAGAACGACGAAGCAATGTAACTAGATAGTAGAATCGCTTTTCTAGTAGCACCACTTTAATATTAGCCATAGACATGATTTTCTAGTAGATCTAAAAATAACAAAAATATAAAACTTTATTCGACAATATTATTAGGCTGTCGTCGGGCGAATAACGTCCTACGAACATTGGCATTAGTAACAGCACTTTATCTCTTGTTAAACGCGCTGCTGGCTGACAGACAGGAAATACGAGCAATACATTACGGACTAGATTGGACAAACAGTTGCGCAGGCATCGACGTCACGCGATATTACTGTTCTATTGCTGGTTCGTCACGATAAAAAAAAAAAAATATAACCCTAAATAAATAACACTAGGAATGATGCCTGCGATTCCGTGACAAGAAATTTGTATTTCTTTGTAGCTTGAATCGACGTCCACAGTCACACCGATAGATTCAGTAACAATGTTGACGTATTATAACCATTAATATAATAAATATTTTATAATTCTTAACTAACTGTTGAACTAAGAGCTGACTTTAATTTTTTTAATATTTATTTCTTTATTTGCACTTATTATGAATAAAACTATATTAGTTTTTTCTTTTCTAATCTAACAAAATTTTATAGTTATGTTATTAGCTATTTTTTCTTTTTAATTTTCTTAATGTCTTCATTATGGTCAGAATTTTTTATTAACTATATTGTTTAAAGTCGACTGTTAATTATTAATATTTTCACTTACTTCACTGGAAAAAAACTGATTAATGTTCGATTAATGAAGAGCACTGTATGGGTCTCAGGTGACAACACCGTCTATAGGGTCGGTACATTGCGAATCAAAAAGATTACTAATGTTTCTAGGTTCTAATAATTGGATCATAATCTTATTTTCTTCAGCTAAGGTCTCTTCCTTTTCGTATTGGACGACAACCAGAAGAGAGATCGTAGTATGATTACCTAAGGACGTGGCGCTATCTGAATGAATAACACTGAAAAGCAGCATGAGCGAACAGCAAGAAGCTCGCTACGAACCAAGGAAGGTGCGACATCATACCCTCGAGTATACAGATCTATTAGATAAGTAATTCAACCTATATATTAGGTATATATATGTAAATATTAATGTATTTTCCTATAATAGAAATGGTATATAAATGATTTACTATTAAAATTTTATAGCAACTGAACCAAGGCGCTTAGAATACTGTTTTGCATAACAGTGACGTTAGGACGGTTTAGTACAAGCTTAGCGCCTTAGTTATGTCTTCTCATGGCCCGTCATTCAACATTAAGTTTTTTATCCTTGCATATTCTCTATGTTAAATATTATAAATAAGTCATACCTTTCTGCAAAACAATTCAAAGTTCATACAGCATATAAATAAAGATTTTATTTTTATTTTAAGCTTGTACATTCTTCTTCGGCTTTTTAGTCATTTACTTCTAGGAATTTTCTTGGTTAGGAATCAACATGCATTCTTGCATATCATCTGTATATTTATTTAAACATATCCGAACTAAATAAACTGTTCCTAAATTTTCTTAAAGTCGTTCTACTCGAAGTTTTGTTCTGATTGGGCGTTCTTGATATCATTGTACGAAAAAAAAATTATCTGTCTTCGGGATTTTACAAAAAGAGTTCTTGAATTTGTCAGTCCATTGTCTGTCGTCGGTTCGTATGAGTTTATAAGTAAGTCATGTGAACTTGCCGATATCGTAGGTTTAAATAATTTGTTGTTTCTGGCACATTTCATTGATGATTAAGTTTTAATTTAGAATTTATTTTTTAAAAAATTTAAGCTTAAGTACTCCCACGATGAACAGTTTTAAAATACATGTTCAGTTTAATATTGATAACTGCAAACTTGACATAAATGGATAAGGTATAAGATCTTGAAACTGGTGCTTGACTCAATCATGTCTTCATATAATTTTTTTTTTTTGGATCTAAGTACGTTATTTGATTTTCTAGATAGTTAGACAGGTCATATCAAGATAACAAAATTTAAATAAATAAATTCAAAATTTTTCTGTAATAAAAATTATACTAGCAAAACATTATTTTATATTTAGCACAAAGGTTTAGATAGAACATAACGTGATAATATTAATTATAAGGGAGAATGGAGTGGGCGTTGTACAACTGCAGTAGAGCATGCATCACAGCTGTGCACACCAGAGCTCAGTTCCCGTCGTATATAATAGATTCTGCTTTCACTCAACAACAGAGAAAGTGCATTACAGCTCATGTATAAATGTTTAAACGTTTATCTTTTTTACGGTAAAAAATAAAATAGGTACGTATAATTAGTATACTCAGCAATTAAATCTTAAATTTAAAATTAAATGCAACAAATCAAGGAAATAAATTATAAAATACTTCGTATTTTATATCATAACTGTTCGCATAATGTGATCCAAGGGGTACGGAAATATGTTAATTAAACTGCACGATTTAATAGTAATTAGAGTTTTATTTTAATGTTGTCTAGACAAACTTTTCTTGTCTAGACAAACTAATTTTTCGTTCTATTTTCAATTTTAATGCATAGATGTGAGCGAGAGCAATACATTAAAATTGTTCTTTTTTTTTGGACATAAAATAGTAACGAGCTCAGACAAAAAATAAGTGTTGATACGCGTGAAAATACCAAATGTAATAAATTGTAGATTTTCAAAAAAATAAGTAACTTTTTAAATATTTAACTTGAAAAATATTAAAACCTGTCACTTTAAACATTAAAAAATAATGATATCTAGGCATAAAACAATTTGAACAAATAAAATGAAAGAGGGCTAAGAAAGGAAATTTGGTGCGGTTACGAGAATTTGATTGGTTTTTATATATTATTAGTATTTTCAAAGAGCATTGACGATAATTTCTAGAGCTTTTGATTGTAAGGATTAGATTTATTTAATATTCATAAGAAAGAAGGTCTTTAAAGTCTAAATCCGTAGATAGATTTTAGTGTGACTTCGTATTTTAGGAGTTTGGAATATAACAAGACAGCAAGAAGGAGAATGAATAAGATAGGTAAAACCGCAAGATAAACTAAAGAAGAAGTTAAATATACGCACACATGTATCAAAATTATATATTAAAGAAAAATTAATATTTACACAACTATAAGTATATATTTTTTTATACTATATATTGTTTGATTCATACATGTAATGAAGACAACCAGCGAATGTGCTACTATAGTACATGTAATAAATAAGGCTTGTAAAACATGAGGGAGACCAGTATCCAACGATATACACTCCTGAAATTTTAGGTTGTTCCTTACTTAAGGAGTAGGTATTGTCAGGAATATTTATTGTGACTATGTTTTGTATCAGACTGTTTGGATTATCAGATAGTTTGTTGTGAAATATTCTATATTCGTTTTTGATGTGATCCAGTACTGTGGGTAGGTGTAGGTCTGTATGCAGTGAAAAAATAAAATAAACTAATGTTTAGGATGATCACGAATAAAATAATTTCTATACATATCCGAAAATAGTTTTTACTTCATCTAATCATAATTTGGATATAAATTCAAACCTCAAGTTATTATTAAAATTTCATAAACCAGATAGATCTAAAAAATTGTAGAGAAGGAAACCTGCAAAATAATCACAGGATTCCTGTTAGTTATTTTTCAGTGCATATTTAGCTGCTAATAAGTAAAAATAATTATGTTCATAAATTTAAATTTTCTTCCAATAAGAATAATAGCTCTTCCTATTTTTAAGTCAGTACTAATAAATCTTGGAGCTCTGGCATCTTATTCCAACACATTTGCTCTTAATTCACGTCTTCTGTCCTTCTCTAGTCCATCTTTAGGGATAAGAAGCAGACAGAAGCAACCCTTAGAAGATCTTGTCTCGGCGAGCAATCAAGGTTATGGTCCTGGAGTCCATCAAGTCTCCATCTCCTCTGGATCTATGTCAAGGCCTGACCCTTGGGTTGAAGAATAGTCGTCCACTAAGTCGACAAAGTCCAGACAAAGCTGGTTCTACAAATAGTTTAGACTAATAGCTCTACCCATAGAAGGTTAATTTTTTTACATAGTTTAAAAAATGTATATGATGTAGTTAGTGAAAAATAAATTAGTTTCCAATATTTGACATTAAAAAAATATTTTATTTTAGTTCTTATGTCATTCACTTCAGCTATTATTATTAATAATTCACCTATGTAAAATATACACTTCGTTGTGACTCATAGTATTATTTTTCGTCTCAGAGCTACTTACTAGTTTATTTTAAATTTTCTATTTAAGAACGACAAAGTTACCACTTTCATTAAAATTTAACACACACCCCACATTAACAAAAACATTAACGATATCTATAAGCTATGGTTTGTATTATATGGCTGCTAAATATCCGATCGATATTGATATCGAGATATCAAGAGATGTTACTGCTAATATTTTAATAGCTATAGGAACGATAAAAATGGTTGTCCATTAAGTTACTGGGGGCCTTGTAGGGTTAGAGATTAAGGTTTTTAGGATTAATGAAGGTAGTTCAAAATTCTCACGTTACTTCATATTATAAAATAAACTGAGTTTGTGATTAGCTTAACTTATAAATACAATAAGCGTAATTTTAATACATTATTAGCAATCACAGAAAAATAGGCAATCTTGCAAATTGGGGATTTAAAAATAATTGCCAAAAGAAAAATATTTTCAAATATAGTGAGGAGGTTTTTGTGATTTTTCTTATTAAAGGTCAAATTAGTACAATATTTTAAAGTATTTTATTAAACCTAAAAGATATTTATTTTTCAAAAATGGATCACCATTGTGAGCCGAACAAGACAAGGCATGTAAAATATTTACCCGGTAATATGCCCTGAGTTACGGACTTAATGTGGAACGTTCTAGAGCTCATATATGATAATTAACCCTCAGTCTCGTAAGATATCTCATTTTCTACTAATTATCTTAAACTGGCTAAATGGGATGCAGTGGATGGAGGGGGGATAGGAGAGGGGGGAGAGTTTACCCTCGGAAAATATTCCCCCACCCCTTCCCTTGCAAAATACAACTCCTCTAACCGTTAATCAGTTGGAACGAATTCCCACCCCATCCACCGCTCCTACATCTCTTATTAAGGCCATGTATCTCTTAAATAGAAGGGAGTATATATCTTTGCAAACTGTAGCGGGTCTGCATTAAGCTGTATAAATCCGCCATGGGGTGGAAGGGATCTAATATAATTTTTCATGTGTATTAGACCGTCGGAAAAATTACCAAGTAGAAGAGTGGTCAGGAAAATGTTGATTGAAACAGAACCCTCAGTAAAATATGGCCAATTAAGTTATTCTTCAATTAAATTCACTGTTCTCTGATATTTACATTTATTTTTTTACGAACGATTAAAAATTATTTCACCAACCGAATTCTATACAGAAGGTCAACAAAGAGTTCACGTATCTATAAAAGATAATTCAAGAAAATGGATTAGAGAAATTTATATAAGTGAAAGGATACACAAAATAAAAGTAGCTCATAGGATAGCATATATACAACAATTTATAATAAAAATGTGTGTAGTGAAACAAAGTTGTACATTAGTGAAAACAGAATACTTCGACGCAATTGAGTGTCTATTAGAAATATCAAAAATTGAAATATTAAAGAGAATCATGAGACAAATTGTAGTTCCAAAATATAAAAATAATTTTTTTAAATTTATTTATTTTTTATTCTAAACGATTAACATTTTTGTTATTATCTCTTAGCTAGAAGTTAGCTTACAGATTAACATTTAACTGATTCAGTATTTAGTAAAAAAAAAAATTATCCTTAGTTTTTATTTTAAATAAATTGATCACGTTTAAATCCATCACTGTTTAGTAGAAATTGAAAATAAAATTATAAAAATGCCAGGGCAGGTTGTTTCGTTAAATTTAAATTCATTGTATATACGTATATTTACCTCACCACTGTTTATAAAATGCTGAAATAAATCATGTTTATATATTAACCCGGCGTTTGTCGCTAGCCGATCTGGTACACCGTTAGTCACTAGATGATGATTTCCCTCAAAAAAACAAACCTAAAATTAAATATTTTACTATGTACATAATAATGCGTTTTTCATCAGTTAAATCATTATTACAAGTATATTTAGTATGTTCATTGTGAATTGGAACATACACACCTATACCAGTTATTTTTTGTATTGCATCGAGCAGCCACGAACAAGAATCTGGAATAGTAAAAATTTCAGATTCCTAGTAAATAATTGAAAAAAATAAATAAAATACAAATCACGACGATTTATCAACTAATTACATACAATTTATTTTCTCAACTGACTTTTTATCCAACAAGGCAAGCATGTTATATCCAGTAAAATTTCACGAATAAACTTCACAAGAGTGTGGACACGGCAATTAGCAGTACAAATCTCCCAATATCCTGGCCACCTGCATCCATTTTACTTAGAAACTAAATATTCTTATCTGCAAATGTCCTAAACTCAGCTATATTGAGGGTCAGCGATGAAAGTTAAATTCTGAAGAACTTATTAAATATTCTTTAGAAGGGTGAGGGAAATGCTCACCTAGCGACGAACGCCGGGTTAGCACAATGTTATATTTGGGTTTAGTACAGTTTAAAAATAATGATTGATGAAAAATGTAACTTAAATGATAAAAATAACTAATGAATTTAACATTAAATCATATCCTACTAAATATATTAATTTCCTCTGCAGTAATTTCCAACAACCCACATAGACAATTTATAAAATACCACAAATCTCTTGGATTAAGATACATTTTTATTATATATTTTTGAAAATTTAAACGTTAGCAATAAATGTTGGCACATGTTGTAATATTTAAATATACATTTGAGAATCAATTAACAAGCTATGTTAATACAAAATACAACCGTTTCAGAATTGCAATAATCTAGTACATTCGGAACACAAAGGGCGGTTAACATTGGGCCGATACTGGAGAGACCAATCCAAACAGTTGACCATTTCGATGGTGTTTAAATAAATAAACAGTAACTACTCGGAACTGATGCAAAGGCTGCGGGGAGCCTGGGGAGTGGTTGGTTCCTCAGAGTGCTTTATCTGCTCACTCTCTTGCGGTAAAAAATAGTTCGCCATAAATCTCAATAGCCATAAAATGCTTAAGATAGTTCAGAGAATATTAACAAACTTAACTATTAAATGCGGAAATACTTAAAAGTTAAACTTATATTTCATTAAAAATCAAAGCAACTTATTTTATCTGTTCCGTCAAGCTTCTTTCAAAGATGTTTTCAAGTAATATAGTATCCAAGATTGAAGAAGCTGCTGTGGAGGTTAGGTTGTATCAATTATCTTGGTTGGTTAAAACAATGTATAGTCATTAGATATTTCTTAACCAGCAAGAATCAAACGTGAACAAAAAAATGGACAACGAGCAGCATAATGCCAATGAAGAAGTAAGGACTTTGAATCGGTCACTAATTGCTACATTTAATAAAAATTTATGGGTCATACATTTTTTTAAATGTGGCAACTATTATAATTTATTAATTAATTATAATTTCTATATTTACCTCTATCTCAAAGGGTCACTAGTATATAAAATAGTCTTACATTCTGCTGTAGTATTAAAATATCTTCTCTTTAAGGTTTTTTTTTTTTTAATTTCTTTGTTAACCTACTGGTGGGTATCTTTCAGATACGGGTTCAATGAGAATACGGTGGTTATGTTAGTAAAAATGGAAGAGCGGCGCTCTTCTTATATCTATTATTTACTTTCTTAGTCTAGTTTCTTCTTGGTGTTCTATTAAGGATACACCAATCTTGTAACCTTAATACTAGTCTGATGAATTGAGTCTGAGAAATATTGCGACTATCCTTGTAAATATGTATTTTTTATAGGAGCAAATTATTATTATTATGACAGATATATATATAAGTTTATTTCTGTATTTAAGTATTATAACTGTATTTGAAAAGAAAATTTAATATTTTACAAGTAAATTTACCAATCGTTACCATATAATCTGGTTATTAAATATTTGTGGATTACTAATTATTAATGTCTGAGTATTAAATTTATTAGGAAAATATTGATGTGAATATAAAACCAAAATAATAAAGATTTGGTACACAGGGACAATTATTTCTTAATTATAATGCGTTGTTCTTTGAAATTCCTTGTCATTTCCTTAGAGTTTGAGTTTTTCCTTTTCTCAGTGATTTTATTCATTTTATCATTAAAATAAAATTATTTTGTTCGTTTTCAGAATTTATATTACAAGAACAGTAGACGGTAAGCAATATGCAGAAAAGGTAAAATGTTTGTGGTATATCCTCTGTTCTTATCCTCAGATCAAAAGCCATAAGAGAATTTACAGTGACCTATTCAAAGCCCTTACTTCTTCCTTGGCATTCTGCTGCACTTTGTCCACATTTTGTGTTCATCTTTGATTTTTGCTAGTTAAGGACTGTCTAATGACTTTAACATTGTTTGAACCACCCAAGATAATTGATGCAACCAATCATCCAGAGAGGCTTGTTCCATCTTTCCTACTATGCTGCTTAGAATCTCCTTTCACTGAAGAATGACGGGACCGATAGAATTAGCTGTATTTAATTAAAATAAAATATTTCTTTTTTTTTTTAATTTTAAGTAATTCGATATTCAATAGCTTATTCTGTTAATATTGTCTGAACTTTTTTAATCATCTTATGGCTATTGAGATTAATGGCAAACTATTTTTTACCCCAAGAGAGTGAGCAGATAAAGCACTCTGAGGAATCAACCACTCCCCAGGCTCCCCGCAGCCTTTGCATCAGTTCCGAGTAATTACTGTTTATTTATTTGAATACCATCGAAATGGTTAACTGTTTGGATTGGTCTCTCCAGTATCGGCCCAATGTAAACCACCCTTTGTGCTCTGAATGAACTAGATTATTGCAATGCTGAAACGGTTGTCTTTTGTATTAACAAAACGTGTTAATTGATTTTCTAAAATATTAAATGAATATTAAAATATGATACGAGTCAACTCTGGCTTATAAGCGTTTAAATATCAAATATGTTTTTTTAGTATAATATATATATATTTATACACAGATAAATTTTTTTTTTTAAAACGTAATAACAATAGCAAATAAATATAAATATAAAATAAAATAGTAATTAAATTCATTCTCATTACGTTTAAAATAAAATTTTATTTGTGTTTTAATAAAATTTATAACAAAATTCACGAAACACCTATAAAGGATTTTGGGTTCAGTATTTGGTATGGTTATACTGTTTTTCTTTAACCCCCAAGTATTTCCCCACTTTATGGTACCCACTTAATAGAGGCTTGGTGTGCCACAGAAGGGTCTCTAGATCCCAATGAGCCACGGTTAATTTAAATTTTCTGTCTTCAGCCGGACTCGAACTCATGTCTAAAGTAAAGAGGATAAGGCACTGTTTTCCACTAAGCTAGCATATCCATATCATGTGTAAAATTAAATACGTGAAATTATGCACATTATTAAAAGAATTTACAAAGAGGGAAACTAATCATTTTAAGTAGCTAAATAAAGTTTTATTTTCATGTTTTTTTTAAATTTCGATTTTAAGTTTTTCTTTATTCATTCATTCATTCTCGGCGCAACAGACGCATGAAGCGGTCCTTGGCCAGCTCAACGGCTCTTCCCCAGTCTTCCCTGTCAGTGGCACGTCTGATGGATATTCCTGCTTTCTTCAGATCCTCGGAGACGCTGTCCTTCCATCTTCCCTTCGGTCTTTAACGAGGCCTTACTCCATCGGGGCTTCCGTAATACAGTCTTCTGACTGTCCTCTCCTCGCCCATTCTGATTATGTGTCCCAGCCATTTAATTCGCTGTATTCTCACATATTGGGAAACATTCAGTTCATTATAAAGTACGTACAGCTCTTTATATTTTCTGAGTCGAAACAAACCATCCTCCTTTACAGGTCCAAAGATGCGTCTCAATATCTTCCTTTCGAACCTGTCAATATGTTCAGCTGATACTTACGCAATGTTCAGGTTTCAGATGCGTATGTCAGGACGGGTCGGACGAGTGTTTTATAAAGTTTTTCTTACTATTTTGATTTACAACAAAAATAAAATTTAGAAAGTAAAAACTTATATAATCAATGATATGATCATATTTTAAAACTTTTTGTAATTACGTAGTATTGCTTGGTACAGCTATTTATTATGGACTTCTACATATTATATAAGTATATAGTTATGTATTTAATTATTATATGATTTATAAACCATATCTTTTTTCAAGTCAACATTGGAGTATTATTTTGATCTAGACACATTCCCTTGGTTATCTTTGCATATATAAATATCATGAATAGTTCAATTATCTTCGTTGTGTAGGTAGTCATTATAATAGAAGTTAATAGAAAACTGCATCGATATAACACTTAAAATAATTTTTTAACCATTATATTTATAACAATAAAGCAAAAAAAAAGACGAAATTAAAAACAATATATATATATATCATATTTTTCAGCGTTTTGAAATTAAAGAACTTGTTTTTAGTAATATTTTCTTACCCGTTACAATGAATGTTTAATTCAATATGACTTATGTCTTTTTCATTTTATTTTTTGTATGTAAATAATTTGTGTTTGATAATTTTTTTTGGAGCCCGATATAATAGAAAAAAAAGATGTTTTGTTTTAATTCTGTACTTCTTCTTATGTCTCTACCTCTTCGATCCATGAAGAGCCTAGAGGGACCTCGACCCAGCGATGCCAGTCCTCTCGGTCAATGTACAGTAGCTTCACTTCATTGTGGGTTTTGCTTATATTGTTCCAAATCTTTTGGATAATTGATATAAGATCCTTGAGCGAACGCGTTTTTTCCTTAAGCGGTAGCGGGTGGATACTTTTCACAATCCCAGTGAAAAAGCTGTCTACTTCAGGGACCTAGCGACCCTGCCCACGCGAGCTCTTGATTTGCCCCACCTCCTTAAACTGGGGAGAATCATGTCCTACCATTCAATCTTAACCTTTTTTTTTTTTTCCTTCACAGATCCTTGAAACCACCTTGCTTTTGCGGACGCAGGAGGCCAGGCGCAACGAGGTACCGGTCTATTCATGCAGAAGACTACAGTTGCTTCAACCTCTATTTTTTTTTTTCTTTTTCAATTTCATAGTAATTAAAATAATTTTTTTAAAGACTATTACTAATTATTCAGAGTTTAATTAATACAGAAAACTTTATTGAGATAAAAGCATACCGGATAAATTCATTAAAAAAAAAAGTGAAATTAAATTTGGTTAATTTTAATCTCTGCAATCTGGTTTGTTACATTTCGAATATTGAGATATGAACAGTATTTTTCAATAATTTTTTTTAACAAAAGACAAACCTGCAATAAAATTCAAATTAATATTACGTTCGTGAATAATTTTAAATTATCACTTGATTCCTATTTTTGTTTTGTTTTTTTTCATTGGGAGAATAACATCATTTGTCCATTTATTTGTGAGTCATTGTGGTTTGTCTGCAATGTCACTTCTCGGGTGTTTTGTTCTATAAATTTTAATACCCTTTGCTGTGTCCTTATAAACCGTTTTCAAATTTGAATGATTTTCGAAATTTTCATCTACGTTCAATGAAGATAAAGTGATTGTTTCTGGATCTCTAATCGCCAACAATTATAAGTTATATTATTTGTTAACATAGACAATCTTTTGATTTGCTTCTGTAAGTCATTTTCATAGATTGGTCAAGCACACTCTGCTTCAGTAAATATCGATAGATGAAATCTTCTCTATCGACTGATTTCAGCTTATTCTTATCTTTAGGTCTAAAGCTAAGAGTTTGCCCAAATCAGTGGATTGAGAAGGATTCATCTATAAATATTTATTTGAGCAGATTGTGCTTGGTCAAGCTATGAGGATGGCTTATAAAAGAAAATCGATTAATAGCCTATGCTAACAAAAAGTATACCTTATAATTGTTGGCGATTAAAGATCCAGAAAAAATCACATTATCTTCATTAAAGGTAGATGAAAATTTCGAAAATCATTCAAATTTGAAAACGGTTTATAAGGAAATAGCTATGAGTATTAAAAAGTATAGAACAACACTCCCGAGAATTGACTTTGTCGATAAACCACGATGCTTCACAAAAATTAACACAACTGGTTTCATTAAGATTAAAGTGTTTGATTTACGTTTACGAAGGCTTATTTTATACTCGTATGTTTTGGTTAGTACCAGATAATGAAACAAGCTGAAGCCTGGGCTAGGTTAAGGAACTAACACCTTTTATTCAAAATGTATACGATTAAATTCCCCCGGATTGACTTTAAACTTCTTTACCATTTTTACAATGATTCTACATAGTGTATTTCCCTTACATATTAAGTTTTTTGTAATAATTAGACTCCAAAATTTTTGGCTAAAATTTATTTAAGTGATTAGGTTTTTGAAGAATACAGCTAAGCTTCAGAATTAAGCGCCTCTTAAAGTAGTTTTATTTAAACTAAATATTTCTTATTATAAAAATTTCCGAAAAAGCAAATTATAAATCAACGAAAATCCATCTATAGCAGAATGAGATAGTAATGCTATGACGATATAAATTTAAATTGTCTAAATTAATGAAATTGTTCTTCATCTTGAATGAAATTGAATGAATGAAATTGTTGAATGAAATTGTTTCACTCTCAGATGTTCAGGAATGCCGATGAAATCAGCAATCATCCAAAAGCTCTCAGTAGTACCTAGATATAACTTAGATGAGATATTGTTTATATTTTCATAACTTTTCCTTTACAAAATGGTATAATATCTTATTAAATTTTCTTATGGATTTAAACTTGGTAAAACCAAAAAGAAAAATCAATATTATTTTTTATTTATTGTACACTCGAGATTTTTTTTCTCTTGATATCTTCATAAAAAGTTTTTTGTCGGGTGTTTCCTTTTTATTTAGATACCAAAGAACTTGTAGTCCTTACTGCGGAAAGGAATCCAATTTTCGAGCAACAATTAAAGGACATGTACTCGGTATTCCTCTAATTTAAGAATAAACCCCTTGAAGAGTTTCCTAAGCATATAAAGCAGGTCTTGTTCTTCCTATGCAACAGCCAGTTGGTCATCTTAAAGTTGCAAGGTGAACAAACAGTACATTTGAATCCTCCCCAATATTCACACCTATGTACCAGCATTCTACGTCCATTTCTTGAAGTATTATTCAATGAACAAAAAACAATAAAGTTTTTAGTTCCAGTTCTTATTCTTCTTTCTCTTCGTCCAAGATCTGCAAAGAGGGTCCTCGATCCAGCGCCGCTATTCCTCTAGGTCCATGGACAGCAGCATCATTTCAGCAACGGTTTTGTTTCAACAGACCTCACTTCTCAGGACATATTGTATGATAGGAGATCCTTGGAATGCCGCGTGTTTTTTTTTTTTCCTTAAGCGGTAGCGGGTAGATACTCTTTCACAATCACAGTGAAGAAGAGGTCCACTTCAGGGACTAGCGACCCTGCCCACGCGAGCTCTTGATTTTCCCCACCTCCATTTCCTGGGGAGAATCATGCCCTTTACCACCATTTTATCCCACCTTGTTTTTTTTTCTTCCTACATCCTTGCAACCACCTTTCTTTCTGGGGACATCAAAAGGCCACACGCTGAGGCACCGGTCCTATTTCGCCCTGAAAATCTCGCAGAAGAATATAGTTGATTCAACCACTATTTTTCGTTGTTACTTTTTCAACATCATCGTATTTAAAATTTTTTTTTTTCAAATCGATTTCTACTTATTCAGAGTGTCATTAATACAGAAAACTTGATAGAGATAAAAGTATGCCGGAAAAAAAAGTAAACAAAATCAATTTGGTTAATTTGAGTCACTGCAATCTGGTTTGTTACATTTCGAATATTGAGATATGAACAGTATTTTTCAATAATTTTTTTTAACAACAGACAAACCTGCAATAAAATTCAAATCAATATTACGTTCGTGAATAATATTAAATTATCACTTGATTCCTATTTTTGTTTTGTTTTTTCATTGGTAGAATAACATCATTTCTCCATTTATTTGTGAGTCATTGTGGTTTGTCTGCAATGTCACTTCTCGGGTGTTTTGTTCTATAAATTTTAATACACTTTGCTTTGTCCTTATAAACCGTTTTCAAATTTGAATGATTTTCGAAATTTTCATCTACGTTCAATGAAGATAAAGTGATTGTTTCTGGATCTCAAACCGCTAACAATTATAAGTTTATATTTTTGTTAACATAGACAATCTTTTGATTTGCTTCTGTAAGTCATTTTCATAGATTGGTCAAGCACAATCTGCTGCAGTAAATATCGATAGATGAAATCTTCTCTATCGACTGATTTGAGCTTATTCTTATCTTTAGGTCTAAAGCTAAGAGTTTGCCCAAATCAGTGGATTGAGAAGGATTCATCTATAAATATTTATTTGAGCAGATTGTGCTTGGTCAAGCTATGAGGATGGCTTATAAAAGAAAATCGATTAATAGCCTATGCTAACAAAAAGTATACCTTATAATTGTTGGCGATTAAAGATCCAGAAAAAATCACTTTATCTTCATTAAAGGTAGATGAAAATTTCGAAAATCATTCAAATTTGAAAACGGTTTATAAGGAAATAGCTATGAGTATTAAAAAGTATAGAACAACACTCCCGAGAATTGACTTTGTCGATAAACCACGATGCTTCACAAAAATTAACACAACTGGTTTCATTAAGATTAAAGTGTTTGATTTACGTTTACGAAGGCTTATTTTATACTCGTATGTTTTGAATAATAATAATACCAGAAAATGAAACAAGCTGAAGTCTGGGCTAGGTTAAGGTACTAACACCTTTTATTCAAAATGTATACGACTAAATTCTCCCGAATTGACTTTAAACTTCTTTACCATTTTTACAATGATTCTACATAGTGTATTTCCCTTACATATTAAGTTTTTTGTAATAATTAGACTCCAAAATTTTTGGCTAAAATTTATTTAAGTGATTAGGTTTTTGAAGAATACAGCTAAGCTTCAGAATTAAGCGCCTCTTAAAGTTTTAAACTAAATAATTTTATTTAAACTAAATATTTCTTATTATAAAAATTTCCGAAAAAGCAAATTATAAATCAACGAAAATCCATCTATAGCAGAATGAGATAGTAATGCTATGACGATATAAATTTAAATTGTCTAAATTAATGAAATTGTTCTTCATCTTGAATGAAATTGAATGAATGAAATTGTTGAATGGAATTGTTTCACTCTCAGATGTTCAGGAATGCCGATGAAATCAGCAATTATCCAAAAGGTCTCAGTAGTACCTAGATATTACTTAGATGAGATATTGTTATATTTTCATAACTTTTCCTTTGCAAAATAGTATAATATCTTATTAAATTTTCTTATGGATTTAAACTTGGTAAAACCAAAAAGAAAAATCAAATGTTTTATTTTTTTTTATTGTTTTTTATTTATTCTTGTACACTCGAGTTTTTTTTCTTTTCTTTAGATACCAAAGAACTTGAAGTCCTTACTGCGGAAAGGAATCCAATTTTCGAGCAACAACAATTAAAGGACATGTACTCGGTATTCCTCTAATTTAAGAATAAACCCCTTGAAGAGTTTCCTAAGCATATAAAGCAGGTCTTGTTCTTCCTATGCAACAGCCAGTTGGTCATCTTAAAGTTGCAAGGTGAACAAACAGTACATTTGAATCCTCCCCAATATTCACACCTATGTACCAGCATTCTACGTCCATTTCTTGAAGTATTATTCAATGAACAAAAAAAGAATAGGTAGCAATCTTGTAAAGTTTTCAGTTCCAGTTCTTATTCTTCTTTCTCTTCGTCCAAGATCTGCAAAGAGGGTCCTCGATCCAGCGCCGCTATTCCTCTAGGTCCATGGACAGCAGCTTCATTTCAACAACGGTTTTGTTTCAACAGACCTCACTTCTCAGGATATATTGTATGATAGGAGATCCTTGGAATGCCGCGTGTTTTTTTTTTTCCTTAAGCGGTAGCGGGTAGATACTCTTTCACAATCACAGTGAAGAAGAGGTCCACTTCAGGGACTAGCGACCCTGCCCACGCGAGCTCTTGATTTTCCCCACCTCCATTTCCTGGGGAGAATCATGCCCTTTACCACCATTTTATCCCACCTTGTTTTTTTCCTTCCTACATCCTTACAACCACCTTTCTTTCTGGGGACATCAAAAGGCCACACGCTGAGGCACCGGTCCTATTTCGCCGTGAAAATCTCGCAGAAGAATATAGTTGATTCAACCACTATTTTCGTTGTTACTTTTTCAACATCATCGTATTTAAAATATTTTTTTTTCAAATCGATTTCTACTTATTCAGAGTGTCATTAATACAGAAAACTTGATAGAGATAAAAGTATGCCGGAAAAAAAAGTAAACAAAATCAATTTGGTTAATTTGAGTCACTGCAATCTGGTTTGTTACATTTCGAATATTGAGATATGAACAGTATTTTTCAATAATTTTTTTTTAACAACAGACAAACCTGCAATAAAATTCAAATCAATATTACGTTCGTGAATAATATTAAATTATCACTTGATTCCTATTTTTGTTTTGTTTTTTTTCATTGGTAGAATAACATCATTTCTCCATTTATTTGTGAGTCATTGTGGTTTGTCTGCAATGTCACTTCTCGGGTGTTTTGTTCTATAAATTTTAATACACTTTGCTTTGTCCTTATAAACCGTTTTCAAATTTGAATGATTTTCGAAATTTTCATCTACGTTCAATGAAGTGATTGTTTCTGGATCTCAAACCGCTAACAATTATAAGTTATATTTATTGTTAACATAGACAATCTTTTGATTTGCTTCTGTAAGTCATTTTCATAGATTGGTCAAGCACAATCTGCTGCAGTAAATATCGATAGATGAAATCTTCTCTATCGACTGATTTGAGCTTATTCTTATCTTTAGGTCTAAAGCTAAGAGTTTGCCCAAATCAGTGGATTGAGAAGGGATTCATCTATAAATATTTATTTGAGCAGATTGTGCTTGGTCAAGCTATGAGGATGGCTTATAAAAGAAAATCGATTAATAGCCTATGCTAACAAAAAGTATACCTTATAATTGTTGGCGATTAAAGATCCAGAAAAATCACTTTATCTTCATTAAAGGTAGATGAAAATTTCGAAAATCATTCAAATTTGAAAACGGTTTATAAGGAAATAGCTATGAGTATTAAAAAGTATAGAACAACACTCCCGAGAATTGACTTTGTCGATAAACCACGATGCTTCACAAAAATTAACACAACTGGTTTCATTAAGATTAAAGTGTTTGATTTACGTTTATAAAGGCTTATTTTATACTCGTATGTTTTGGTTAGTACCAGATAATGAAACAAGCTGAAGCCTGGGCTAGGTTAAGGTACTAACACCTTTTATTCAAAATGTATACGACTAAATTCTCCCGAATTGACTTTAAACTTCTTTACCATTTTTACAATGATTCTACATAGTGTATGTCCCTTACATATTAAGTTTTCTGTAATAATTAGACTCCCAAATTTTTGGCTAAAATTTATTTAAATGATTAGGTGTTTGAAGAATACAGCTAAGCTTTAGCATTAAGAGCCTCATAAAGTAGTTTTATTTAAACTTAATTTTTTTCATTATAAAAAGTTCCAAAAAAGCAATCTATAAATCAACGAAAATCCATCTACAGCAGAAATTTTGAAAAATATTCAAATTTGAAAATGGTTTATCAGGAAATAGCTATGAGTATTAAAAAGTATAGAACAACACTACCGAGAATTGACATTGTCGATAAACAAAAACTAACACGACTAATTACATATATATATATATATATATATATATATATATATATATATATATATATATATTTATATATAGTGTTGAAGGATAACAGCTATGAAAATTAAATGACTAAAAATGAATTAATGTACAATTATACAAAAAAAAAAGGTGAGACAAATTAGACTTCGTCGTGCCACGTTAGGGATTGCAATTGCTATCATATTTAGTACTGAAATGTCCTTTTAATTTTACATAAGTTTCGTAACATTGGTGATATTTATCTCTGTGTAGCACTTGTGAATACTTGGTTGAGTGTATTTTGTTTTTCAAGAGTGTTTTTAAATTTCGGAAGGGCAGGGTTTGAAATCGTTACATAAAAATATCAAAATCAATTCTAATTAAAATTTTTATCTGGGATTTAAAAAACCATTGATGTTTTTTATTGATTTTTATTCTATCATTTTAATTAAAAATATATTGAACCTGGATTTTAAAAACAAATATATAACTCTGTCCTAATTAGTTGTAAACGACTACAATTAGCTGGCAAATTAACAAATGGATTGTTTCAATATCGAGCTTAGAGTGGGAAAGGTTCAGGGGACTGATGTAGACCTGTATTGAGTCCATTAGGAGTTGGTTTTAGCGAGGGTTGGAGATGGATTTAGGTTTTGGTTTGGAATGGCCTCAGCACGGCGCTTTTAAAGCAGGATTATTTGTAGAAGATTTACTGTCCATTTAATCGTTTACTATTTCAGGATTGGAAATGGAAAAATGTTTTTAAATCGAATTTAGTCCTATTTTTTTTCATTGCTTACTGCCAAAAAGTATTGAGATTCTGAAGAATGAACTCTTGATGTAAGCCCATCCTTCGAAAAAACTCAGATTCTCTATAAAATCTATTATATTTCATTCTAAAGAGACAGTCTAATGAAAGATACTAACTCTCATCTATTTAAACTTAACTCAGGTTTTTACGGATATTTCAATAAGACTTTTATTTTAAAAAAATCGAACATTGAAATCAGTATTATAAGTGCAGACAAATCTGCACTACTACACCCTCTGAAAGTTAAACATCCATTTACGTTTTCGAGAAAATTAACATAACTTTCGATACCGTTCAAATAAAGAAGTGGAGGTATATTTTATTCTGACTGTTGCTGATTTATCAATATTTTTACTTAATACTTCAAAAATGTTTTCGGTTTTATTAATGAAAGGGAGTTAAAATTACTGTTTGTTGTTTCCTTGGGCCCTTCCTATTGCTTACTTGAAGAGTAATGCTTCCGATCACCAGCAATCTGACACCATCTTCAGAATTAGTAATGCATTCCGTGATCTGTTTGATAGATTTCAAAAACTGGATTAATCCTGTATATTCTAGAACATCTTGAAGTTTTGATAAGTTAAAATTTCTCTATTTTTCGACATCGTGCTGTTTTGATTCCTGGGTCTCACTCATGCTTTTAGTAACTGTTCTTTATATATATTTGCACCACGTTGTGAATTAGAAGATTTTTTATATCTATTTTCGTTAAATATGGAGCCAAATTTTAAGCGAGATACAATTTTTACAAATTAGCATCATGTTCATTTGATCTTAATATAGAAATTTAAAAGGAAAGTATACATTATATAAGCATTGCAAAATATACAACAAACTTTGTTTTGTTGATTTGGGGCTTTGAAATCTTGAATATTTCGTATAATACATTTTGAATTCCGGTACAGGTGATATTCCATTATCATTTTTGATTAATTGCTTTTAACCTGAATTTAAAAAAAAAAAACCTGAATTAAAAAAAAAGCTATCATTACATCATTGATGCATATCCTTGCTTTATCATTTAACTAATTTTTATCTTTTGCCATTAAGAATATTCGATTGGCTATGCTAGTTTGACTTTTTTATTTGGTGTAATTGTGGTATTAGCAAAATTTTTAACAATTTGTTTTTTTTCAATCTAGACCTTTTAATACTCATTGCTGTTTTCTTGATCCAACCTTTATCATTTGAATGATTTCCGATATCTTTATCTAAGTTTGATGAGGTGTGGTGGTTTCAGGATTTTGCTGTATCGCATATTCTAAGCTTTCCTTCCATTGCCAAATGAAATCTTCTTCCTCTTCTTTTATTTGCTGTTGTTAATGCTCAATCACGTACAATCTGTTTCAGTAAACAATAGTGTATCAGGAATCCTTTATTGACTGATTTCAACAAATTTTTATCTATAGATAATAATTTACTGAAGTCAGTCGGTAAAGAATTCGTGATCCATCAATATTTACTGGAGCAAAGTTTGCGTGATCAGGATATCAGGTGGGCTAATGAAAGGGGATTAAGAAGATTTCAAATGGAACCGGAAAAAAAGCTTAAGATATGTGCTACTGCAAAACCCTGAAATTAACGCTTTAATTTCAACAAAGCTAGATAAAGATATTGGAAACCATTCAAATGATAAACGGTGTATCTAGAAAACGGCTAAGAATATTAACAGATATAGAACCAAACAAACAATTATTAAAAATGCTGCTGTTACAACAAAAAAATGGACAAATTTACACAACCTTTCGAATATCCCCAATGGAATGAGATTAAAATTAGTTGAATAATAATATAGGAATTAAATGATGGTTTTTCTCTAATCAAGTTTTTTTTTTTTTAAGGTTAAAACAAATTTATTAAAAATGATAATGGTAAAATGATACCAACAGATTTTGTTGATTTTACAGCTCCAAACCAGAAAAAATTAAGTTTGTAACATTATTTAGAATGGTTCTGTAATGCATAATTTCCTTCCATTCCAAGTTT
The DNA here is from genome assembly GCA_003667255.2 of Euschistus heros. Lineage (NCBI taxonomy): Eukaryota > Metazoa > Arthropoda > Insecta > Hemiptera > Pentatomidae > Euschistus > Euschistus heros. The sequence goes on from RCWM02000077.1 coordinate 39,989, forward strand.
TCAATATTAATTTTATTCTAACTATGTGGACAAATTATTTAAAACTGACGAATAAGACAAATAGCTTTCTTTTTTCTTTTTTATTTCGTTCCTTTACTGTTGTTTCCTACAAGTCCTTATAGTTAATTATGAATCCGATCGGGAAGAAGACCGACGTCTTTTTTTCACATTCGTTAGTTTTACATAGTGAAGACGATGATTGATGAAAAAAGCTGTAATTATTGAAATATCTAGTTCTAAAGCCTAATAAAGGCATTTTTATTTTTTTTGATTTTATTCTGCATCTCCAAAAAAACAGAATAAAATTATACTTTTGTTTTATATATAACTATCATCCCCCGTCGCGGCTTCGCCCACTCTCATAAGTAAAGAACGTACACACTTTTAACTAATAATTTTATTTATCAAAAACATTTGTATTGAAGTATGCCTATTGAGCATTATTTCTAAAATGATTAGATTGAAGATTAAATAAAAGTATTATTTTATATCCAATTTTTAATTTTAATGTATGAGTTGGTAATCCTGTCTTTCAAGACTTAAAACAAAAAAAAAATATTATTTAGTAAATATATTATAAGTAAATACATTATTTACAATTAATAAAACGATTAGCATATAAATAAGAAAAAAGTGAGCAATATGCAAAATGAAAAAGCAAGATTGATTATTAATCAAATTGAGAAAAGAATCGATATAAGAAATCGATGGCTCTAAGTCGGTTTCTATGGACCAATCGACACTGACGACTTTGGTGATAGTTTTGATTTACTTTATTATTTGATTATTATACATTGATTCTACTTTTTATCTCTAATAACAGACCAATATTTTATTGTACTCTTTTGTTATTACATAGGAATTTTTGTTACCCCAGAATTAAAATTATAATCTAAATATGATCAAAACCTGAAATATAAAAGTGCAAAATATGTTTATTTTTTGGTAATTGCATGGACTATAAGTTAACTGTTTTTATAGATAATAAATGATATTTGCATTTAACTAATTTATTTCATCAATATTTTTTTCAATACATCTGGTGTTCTTCGATCATTATTTATCTTAAACCGAAGAAGAGAATCCAGAATTGAATTTTCAGTAAATGTACTGATATTGAGAATCGAAAAATTTAGGTAACGACATAACACTAATTTCCAGTAGTCTAGTGAACCTTTGACAGAACTTCTTGACAATTTTACAACTTAAACATTATTTATAAATAAATATTGTCAATAATGGAATTATTATTTTTTTTTTTTGACCATTGAAGTTGACCAAACCTTAAAAAAAAAAAAAAAAATGTATATTCTGTCATAGGTGAGTTTTATAATCACTAAAAATAACAGCTGAACACAAGATTTTTTCCTAAATAAAGAAATGACACTACATTTCCGCAAATATTATTATTGTTGTTCATAGCTGAAACTGCACGTAATTGCCACTCCTTCATAATTGAGAGACCGTGGGATGCCTTTCCTTTTGAACAACCTTTAGAAAGATTCTCGACTACGGAATTGAGTTCGAGGAATCCGCTATTCTATTTTACAGCTGAGCGGAACACAAATACAGTGAGGTATTCTCTTCATTCAGGTTAAAGGCAATGGAATTTTAAAGTCAATTACATTCTATAGTTGATGAACGGTGATGTAAATTTGATTTTCGAATTCCACTGACATTAATGCTATTGGTTAGTTTCCTCCAATATCCAATTTTATTGTTTCAGAAATTATAAGACTTCAGACTATAGACATATATTTATTAAATATTTAAATATTTATTTGGCATAACTCCTAGGTATTTATTTAAAATTTGTAGCTAAATGTTTCGTATTTAATACTTAAATATTATTACATCTCCTTCAGCATAAAATGTTATAAAATATTATATAATATATTAAATATGAATAAATTAACAAAAAAATTAAGTGAAAAAACAGATGATATATATTTATTATTTTATATTTTATTATTATACTATATATTTTTTTTTCACATAGCTGTGTAAGAGAACTTGCTAGAAAACAGTTCAAAGTATACTGAGGTACTTCTGACAAAATCTATTTTTCACGTACAGCTCTGCATTTGTGAGGAAGAACAACATAAGCGAATATAAACAATGTCCCTTAAAGGTAACATCCAGGATCTATGGAAAGTTTGGTAGTGTTCTAGTGACTGCAAACTTGATCGGCATTCCTGAACATTTGAGTGTAAAACTAATGTGTTGAAGAATTGTATTCACTTTGAAAATTCACAATATACCGTAATGGCATTACAATATGATTCAGCTGAAGATGAATTTTGTGATGGATTACATTTACAAAAATTAATAACAAGAAAAAGTTTAGGTAGTTGTAATTATATATATATTTTTTCTTTTAAGTGCTACTTAATTCAGGACTTCCGTTTAATATTTATGAGATGTTTACTCGAGGAATAATAGATTAGGGCTTAATAATTAAATCAGGAAGTTGGCAACTTATGGCGACTAACAAAGTCACTTTTATCCAACGCCTGGTCACGTATTGATAACTGGATTGAATTAGAGTCAAGTGATGAAGCGTCGCCAGGCACTGGAAATGTAGTGGAAATAAGTTAAAAATTCTAAAATTTTAGGTCTGAAAATTAATTTTTGTTCGAATTAATTTAGTTTTCGAAAGATCAAAAGAAATGAACATCATAATTTTCCAAAACAACTGGAATATTGAAAACAATTAAAAGTTTTTGGTAATTTAAAAATGAATTATGTAAAAAAATATAATCTTATGATTTATTTTATATTAACATTATGATTTTACCTGCAGTAAACACTATTTAATAAGATACTAAGTTGTCATTGAAGGGCAAGAACACGGACGTCAAATTGCACAAAGTAACAAGGTTACGTCATCAAACAGCATCAGATTTAACCAGCGTCAGATTCCAACCTGCTGTTTAGTCTCAGGGCCTGGATTGGATTCCGTGATGGGCACAACTAAACCCTACTAATAGTTGCTCATAGTTAGTACACACTATAAGATTGGTACTTTTTTAAAATCATATTTCATAATATTAGTGGATTCCGATATAATTACAATAAGAAAAAATAAATTGTTGATATGTTCAGTTCGATAAATTTCTTCCGTATATTTGAAATTCCGACTTGCCTCAAATACTGAATGTATCCAAAACAAAGGAACATTATCTTTTTTTAATGTTTCCTCTTTAAAACTCCTTAAACATCCTTATCCGTAAATAAACCTTATTGGGTAGTGGTAATACTTATATTATAAAAAAATATAACTATGAATAAAATATTACCTGAGATGGTATTTCTTGCTAATTGAGCCATATTATTTTCTCTAAAATACAAAATAAATTAACAAACTATCTGCTAGATCGATCAGACGCTATTAACAAAACTTACAAGTAGAAGCTATTGTTCACGCCATTAGGCCTCCCTTTGTAAATAGACCATTTAAATACCTATAAAGAAAAAAAGGTAAAATGTGAAACAGAGGTCGAAATTACGCATTACCTCAAGCTAGTGGATATTTTTAGCAGCTAAATATTCCATCGACCCCATTAGTTAAGATTATTTTCTTTTTGATATTCAAGGCATGTGCCTTCCACGTTTTTGTTCAAGACAATTATTTTCCAGTTTCTTTCATTCAAGCTTTTTGTTTTCCAATCTTTATGTTATTTCATATCAAAGACATTTGTTTTGCCCTTTACTTGCAAGTTAGTGTAAATTCAGCCAGAAGATCTCTCAACCGATTGGTTCAACATCTAGAACACGCCCTAACTCTGGTCGGACGAATGCATTTGGAAGCCCTGAGGAGTTGTACCGGCACAACTTTATGATCTCCAACTTGGTAAGTCAATTTAATATTGTTTGGTTTAGATTTATTCTAATTATTTTTCTTCTACAATTGCGAACCTTTTTTCAAGTGATTCTATATACAGTCCACAACCCAGAGCGGAATTTTATTCAAGTCACGTTTCGATTTGAATTAGAAAAGGTTAACCTATGAGCTTTGACTCAACAGTATTATTAAACTTTTTCCGCCACTTAAAGCAGAAAAATGTAGAAAGAGATCGTTAAGGAAAGCCTAGGTACGATTAGAATATGTTGGTATTCTGCAGGAGAAACTGCTCACTTTACACTTGTTGGCATGCTTGGGAACGTTAAGCATCAATAAACAAACAAAATATAAGACCTTATGTAGGAGAATAACCTTATTAATATATATTAATAAGACTGCAATATCTAGAAATCACTTTACACTCTAGAATCAAACTTCTTCTTCCGGTCTATACAAAAATGTAACAATTGATAATATATAAATAAACGAAATTTTAGCGAACCCGAAAGTTCGATGCCGACACCACCAGTCTTCCGATCCAAACCTCCCTCCAATTCACCCCATTGGAACCTAATTCCATAAGATCGGCCCTGTCGCAAATTACTCGATTTTTTTTTTTTTCAAATCCTCCAATAATTATTTATTCTAAACAACAAAGATAAAGAAAATAAAGTTTAAGATATTGTTTTACCTCTCTTAGTATTTGAAGATCGGTGTCCTCGGCAGTATGTTTGGTTCCATTGTGGACTGAAGGTCTTCTTCTGCTAGATGATTGAGGAGGAGTCACTCTGCTGCCGGTGGAGGTACTCGATAGCTCGAAACTGATCACCATTTTGGGATATGGAAATTATCATATTCAACGAGTTTACATTACATTTTAACCGTTGCTATACTTCTACCTGAACTATATTTACAGTATATATGATTAACCCGCATATTATATGTGATGAATTCGCATACCGCATATTGTAAAATTCCTCATTCACTCTTGAATTATCTGATTTTTTTTTACTTTCCAACATTTAATAAACAATATTAATATAACATTTCTCTCAAGTAGTCCTATAAAACTGACTTATTCCTTCATTTCTAGAACTCACGTCGAGTTTCTTAATAATGGTTTAGTTAATAAGTTTTTACATCGTTTCAATTATGGTTGTAATGGTAAAAGAACATGAATTAAGTAACTATATTTACTTTTTTGTGTTTATCCTGTCTCTTCATTGATGTCAGTTGTGGGAAAGTTCAGTATTACCCCTTCCCAGCCTGTATTACTAATTCTTTTAGGACTTGTTCTTCCAACAAGAAGCTTTGAAATTGGCCTTCCTTCTATTAGGAACAGGTCTTAATAGTACTTTTATCTTATATCTAAAGTATAAGATAGATAATAGAAGTATAAGATAGATAATCGTGTAAAAAAATAACCAAAACGTTAAAATTTCTGACCCGTATATTAAAACAGACAAGATAACGTGTGACCATAAATAAATTCGTCTCTTTTCTTACCTCATTTTGAATATTAGCGTTGAAGGTATTCGACCGATATAACATTTTTCAACTGTTAAAGTATTAAATGGAGAAATATCGAACAAAACTGCTATTCACCAGTATTACTTTTTTTATCTAATTGTAAGACCCTTTTTTGTAAAAGCTTCTTTTACAAGAAGAAGATCCCTTTTTTGGGTTTTTTGATTGTATCCCGAAAACGGTGAACTCTTGAAAAATATGTTTCAAATCAAGATTAAAGCTAATTAAATTTCCTATAAAATTGATTCCATAAATATTTGTCTAACCATCAACGGTTTTCGAGATATGCGTTATTGAAAATCGATTGAACTTAAAAAAAAAAATAAAATAAAATAATTTTACCTCACTGTTTGTCAAGCATTCGCTTCTGGTGCCTTCCACGATCGTTTCTCAGAAAACATTTTTAGAACCAAACTTTTGTTATAAGTTTTATAACAGTTTTCTTCTATAACAGTGTGAATAAAAGGGGACTATATATTTTTTTTTTCTTAAGAAATAGCAATTGTAAAGGGCACTCCGAAGGTGAAACGTAGTTCAAATTGCAATTGAATAGAGCTTTGGAGTAAGTAGTTGCTAACTGCGAGGAACTGTTTCCAACTCTATCGATCTTCCTCTTTTTGTTCACTTTTTTTCTTTTCTCGTTTTCATATTTAAAGTTTATCTGTGTTCTTTTTAACGGGTAGAACTATTCACCTCATTAGAGGTATATGCAAGATTTACGGAAAGAATATTTAAGAGCTCCAGAATATTTTAATGCTTAGAGTGACAAATTATGAGGTGTATCAGCAGCTATAATTAATACAATTCGATTACTTTTAGATTTGTTCTGAACATCAATAAAGTTATTTATTTTTTGTAATGTAAAATAAATTTTATTGACTAAGAATCAACTTGTAATATTTGAATTAAATATTAAATTTTTAATAGTTATTAATAATATCATAGAGCATCTAAAAAAATAAAAAAAATAAAAAAAAAATATTGCTTTGTTGATACATGAAATATCTGAGGGATTTCATTTTTTAAAAAGCATTACTCCTATTTATCCTACAACATGTTTCGGAGCTCATTTCCTCCATCTTCAGGTTTTACAATCATATTATATTCCATTTACAATTCTATACCCATTATATAGAACTATTATTATTATATTCAACAATATTTGAATTTTTACTATTTATCTGAGGGATGTTTTTATGAACTAATTACATTTATATATGACTAGCTTTTGCATTTTCGGTTTACAACAGAAAAAAGTAATAAGCTATCCTCAACAAAATCAAAAGACGTACTATCCAAAACAAAATACCAGGATCTGCTTCCTTTTCTATAGAAAGCGAGATAATCTGAATCTTATATTATTTTTTCATGTAAATGCAGTACAAAACACAGCATCGTAAGGAAAATACATATGCTGTAATTTGATATTGATATTTTAGGATGCAGAGAGATTACATGTGATGCTAATAAGAGCGTGATAAAAATAATGGACATTCACTGTACTGTCAATCATAAATAAAATTGTTTATCTTCATTGACAAATTATTAATATATTTACTCCCAATGTTAATACGAAAAATCTCATTCCAACAATAAACACAAATAATTGGATGCCACAGTTTATTCCTGAACCTCTTAGTGGAAAAAATAGATGTAATAAGATTAGGAAAATCCTCGAGGTCGGTTAGAGAAAATTTCTCAACTGCAGAGAAATAAGAAAAGCGAATTGGGTCAGGACAAATATTGCGCAGGTTTAGAGCACTGCCGTGGAAGGAGCGGAACTGTAAATTGAACAGGATAAGGGGAAACGTAAATAGCGACTGTAGCTACACTGTCTCCGGTTCTATTCCACAGTTTCTGTAATATCCTGTCATGGCAGTTATACTCCTACCATCACACTATCGTATTTGGTGAAATAATGAAATAAGAATAATAGAAAAAAAAATTACAACGTTCCGACATTTTATAAGGTCCTTAAACCCTGTACTGGTGTAACCCAACACAAAAATATTTTTATTAAGAGTTATTAATAATTATTGTATATAATGCGTTAATATAAACGCATCTAAAAAGGCAATATCACTACTTTTTTGTTGATGATCCAAACAATCAATGAACCGTGTGCGGAGTTTGCGGACCTTTTTCCGGTTACATTAAAAAATCCCCCGGCTGCTGTTACCATAATCAATAGTAATTCTGACATTGTTTCAATTTTTAAGACTTGCATAACCAGAGAGCGGAGAAAAGTTCCCAAGCTAGGTCTAATATAAAGGATCAAGTAGTTGACTTCTGCTTTCTCTTCCTCTTCGAGTCATTACTGGCGTAGAGGACCCTCGATCAGGGTAGCGGGTAGATACTTTTTCGCAATCCCAGTGAAGAACTGATCTACTTCAGGGACGTAGCGACCCTGCCCACGCGAGCTCTTGATTTTTCCCACCGCCTTTATCCCGGGAGAATCATGTCCTTTATTACCACTCTATCCCACCATATTTTTGCTCCTTCCTAGATCCTTATAACCACCTTTCCTTCTGGGGACTTCGGAAGGCCAGTTGCACCGAGGGCTCTTCTGTTGGGCCAATCACCCACAGAGGAGTGTTTTTGATTCAGAGCAATAAGGATGGCCTCGGATATGGTAGTTGACATCACCAACGTTTACAGAGTTCAGCAATTTGTCTTTCTTGCGCATGTTCTCCTCTTCCGTGTGTGTCACAGATAATCTAAAGTATCAACACCACCTTTAGTTACGTTGTAAAATTAAAAAATTGATAAAGGGATTATAGCCTTCAGTTTTTATAAATAAGCTGATAAAATACAGCAGTTTTAATGTATAAATAATAAGGATATTCTTTCCATTATTTATTTTTCCTCATAATATACTTTAAACAAACAATATTCAAAGATAATGTTGTACCGCAAATGATGTTTGCCAAAATAAAATGGACACTGTAAAAGCACTGATCAATGCTTTGTCGCATACCGGTGCCTAACCTAAACTACCAGAAGGACTAAGCCTCTAGCACATTGTAGTGAACTAATCTGGAAATAATTAACTGGGGTTTTTCAGTACCCCAGGGTACTTCTCCAAGGTTAACAAGAGGAGGCTACAGCTGATTGTTCATGTGTTAAAACTTATTTTAGTAAAACTACATCAAAATATATAGACTACCTGTGCTAGGGTTTAGGGTGACAAAAGTTCCAAATCTAGCTTTTGATTTTCCAGGATACAGTAGTCATTTATATACATATTTAAATAAAAAATACCGTAATATGCCTTGTAGGTCTCCTTCTGGGCCACCGAATCACACTAACGATAATTCATCTGCTCACCTGTGTGATTCGGTGGCCCTGAAGAAGACCTGCAAGGCAGGTCGAAACGTTGGCACTTATTAAAGTATTTCTACTTAGACGTGGTGTTCCACTTTGACTGCACTCCTCATCATCTTCTCCATATTTCCATAAATTATGATTAATTTTTAGTGTATTTATATACACTATATGTCAAATGTTAAGGACCACCTTTATATTTGTTTGGAATTTTATTTATATCCATTTATTTTTGTACATAGTATTATATTTTAAATTTACCGATATCGTTTTATGTTGTTCTTGGTCATTTTATTAACCGTTTATGTGTATGTATATATATATATATATATATATATATATATATATATATTATTTTTTATATTTTTTCATTTTTTTTTTTTTTTAGATTAAATAGAATAGGAACGAACATAATAAAACCTAATACCTATTTAACAGTTGGGAATAAAATAGAAGTTACCTAACAATAAAAAGGATTGAAATTTTAACAAAATATATGTACAAATTTTCGTATAAAAATAATAAATTATTATGAGTCTAATCCATTTATACATCGAAGTTCACAAACGCGCATGTATCAAACATTTTTAAATATTTTGTTAGGACACATAAGTTGATATCCAAATATGCAACCCTGAAAACCTGGTGCGATTTTTGTTATGCTTAAAAAACAGGGATATTTTCGCACTATTTTCTATCAAAGAGCCCCCTGCAATCCTCTATTGCAACCATCTTGAAGGTTGCTATTCTTCTAAATGGTCCTTAAGTCACCGTGGAGGAGGAGAAGCTCTACCCACTCACCTACATTGAAAACATTATCGTGGTCCCCGCTCATCTGTTGAGCTACCTATGATCTCAGCACAGTCCTTTCCTGTTGAATGCAGTACTAGGATGTCCCACCTCTAGAAATCAGAAAAAAAAACAACGTTATCAGGCGCCTTTGTTGATCTGTGCATCTTGTGGCACTTTAATTATAGCTGATCAATCGAAGTTGATGTTTCAACATGTAAGATCAGCTGTGGCGCAGGCATCGATCACTTTTTCTTCTTAACCAAAATTTCCATTTTCTATCTTTTCCCATGTTTGAGAAAATGGCCTATAGGCACGGTTCAGGTCTCAAATAATATTCTCATCTAATTCTTTTTTGAAAATAATTTTGGAAAAAAAAAAAATCTGTCATTATGCTGCTGAGAACTTGACTGTAGGAAAAATATTTCGCATACTTAAAATCTGAATTACTTGACGTTAATTTTCAATACTTTACGAGATGCAAGCGATAAACTAAAAATAGAACTTAAATTTATCGGATTTAAAGTTCATGGATATCAACAACAATATAGATCCTAACAACACACTAAAAAATGCTCTAGATACATGCTCATTTGATAACTTTGTGTATATATATATATATATATATATATATATATATATATATATATATATATATATATATATATATATATATATATATTTGTATAAATCGACTAGGCTATAAATAAAATGTCTACCAATAAGATTGCAAAATATGAATTCTCTAAACACTGTCATGATAGGTCTCCCAAAAAAACTAAAACTTATCTGAAAGATCATCATTTTTTGTGTAAGATAAAACAGTGCTCAATTAGAGTAAAAAAACAAAGAAAAGGGCGGCAGCCATTAGAATAAGGTTCAAAAAGGCCGTTTCCAGAGAAAAAAAAAACAGCTGAACATTTTTCTCAACACATTTTTGGGTTACTGAATCCGAATCTGAAATTCGCTACCACGGCAGCCGTCGGATTCATACCTAAAATAAGAAAACATGCCTTAAATAACGGATTATCGGTTTTTCCTAATAACAAGACAATTTCATAGAAAGACTTAAGGAAAATGTAGCTGTAACCGGTACCTACAAATTGAAATTGGACCACTTTTCGCCAAGTCTTGGGAAAATGGTAGAGACTATCTTGCGGTCAGTTCCATTTCACCGTGATAACACGTTTATCAGTTCTCTTTCGGATATAAATCTGAAACTATTTGTTCGATCCAAGATTTCATTCTTCATCACAAAACTGGCTAAATTTATTATTATACTCTATGTATGAAGTTTTAATCAAGCCCTACAGGAAACACCTGCCAACACGCTAAAAAACCCGTACTGTTATAAAATCCAAGATTGTTTGTAATAATCTAATATTAAATTTAACTAACTTTGAGATGGAAAAATTAAATATGGAACCTAGAAAATATTGACGGTGTTATAAGGAATAATGTTCCAAACAATCTTTATTTTACAACAGTACGGAGTTTCTAGCGTGCTGGCAGGTGTATTCCGTGGGACGTGATTACAACTTCATACATAGAGTCTAATAATAAATTTAGCCAGATTTGTGATGGAGAATGAAATTTTGGATCGGGCGAATAGTTTCATAGTTATATCCAAAAGAGTACTGAAAAACGTGTTTCGCGGAGAAGTGGGACTGACCGCAAGTTAGCCAGTATCCACCATTTTTTCCACGGCCATACTTGGCAAAAATTGCCCAATTTCGGAGTTGTTCTTTTTAATTTACTATCATCAAAGTGCCACAAGATACACAGATCAAAGAAGGCGCCTGATAACGTAGTTTTTTTCTGATTTCTAGAGGCTGGGCATCCAAGTACTACATTCAATAGGAAAGGAGTATGCTGAGTTTACAGGCAGCTCTACAGAAGAGCTGGGACCACGATAATGGTTTCATTGTAGTTGAGTGGGTCGGCTTCTCATCCTCCACGGTGACTTAAGGACTAGTGAGAGGAATAGCAACCTGCAAGATGGTTGCAACAGAGGATTACAGAAGGCTCTTTGAAAGAAAATAGTGTGAAAATATTGCTGTTTTTTGAGTACTACAAAAATCGCCCCAGGTTTTCAGAGTGGTATATTTGGATATCAACTTATGGGTCCTAACAACATATTAAAAAATGGTTGATACACATTGAGAACTTTACCTTTTAATTGTATAAATCGTCTAGGCTATAAGTAGTATGGCTACGAATAAAAAAAAAAAAGAAATTTATATTTCGAGCTAATATGTTTATTAAATGATTAATGAACTGGGTCAGGGATTTTAAAGCCTAGTGTCTAATCCATTGAGCTGACATGGAACTAGTTCTTTTCCTTATACTTATGTAATAATACTTATGTTAAAACTTAATATGTTTTAAAGTAGCACATAAGTATTTAAGAGGTTATTGAGAAATAATCTTATGTTAAGAATAGTGATTGTCCTAGTTTAAAAGAATATACACTTGCAGGCTGAATATTCAACGCAATAGCTATTCATTACATTCATTTCCCTATCCTATTCATTACACTAATGTATGAAATGCACATGATATGTATGCGCAGAACTCCATGGACTGCGGTAGGTAAATGGAAATGCAGACCGCACTCGTAAAAAGTCTCTTATATGCGGACGACATTGGAATGAGAGGAGGAGCTATTAGGGAAAGGAAGGTCCATCAACAATTCAAAAAGCACGATCCTAATTCTCTGACGAAATGATGGAGAACATGTTGAAATATTTTGCAACGGGGAGACCCTAGAAGTAGTTAACGAGTATAACAATTTAGGAACCATAATAAATAGATCTGGCATAGGATTGACCAAGAAATAGCCAATAGGATTTCGAAAGCGAACTTTTTTTACTACCAGATCAATAATAGCAATATTGGTCATCGTGAAGTAGGGAAGAAGGTTAAAATGCACATATAAAATATCTGCTATATACCTTCCGATCCTAACATACGGCGGCGAGAGCTGGGTGATTCTTGATAAGCATGCCAGCCGTATCACTGCTGCTGAGATGAGGTTCCTCCGCAGAGCAGCAGGAAAAAACTAAGTGAGACTGAATTAGGAATGAATGGATCAGAGAATGGTTAGAGGTGCCTCCATTAAAGGAAATCATCGAAAACAGACAACTTAAATGGTTTGGACATGTATGTCGGATAGAGGAAGTGAGAGAACCAAGATAGATCATGGAAGCAAGACAAGGTGTTCGCCCAAAGATCTATCAGGAATACATTCAGAGGATTGGGGGCAAAAGGAACAAATCCCTCGCCGAAATGAAAAGCAGGGACCGAGAGGATTGGCGGCGCTGGATCGAGGCCCCTCTACTCCAGTAACGGCTCAAAGAGGAAGAGAAAGAAGAAGAAGATGCATTGCCATACACTTTATTCAGGGCTCTTGAAACGTAATAGATTATTAAAAAATAATTAAATAAAAAACAAGTAATATTTAAAAATAAAAAAAGTTCACCAACTAAATTTAAATTAAAAAATATATATATCCATAACGCCCCTTGCTTTTATAAAGTCTTGCATTCAATGGGGATATAGCTATAATGGTAGTTTGAATGAATTCTTGAGGGTTATGCCACATCAAATACAAAACTGTAATAATAAATAATTATCTGGAAAACATCTCTGAGGAGTGTCCTCAGAAAAGGATGGAAACATATGGTATGGTACCTCGCAGCTCTAGTGCTATATACTATATACTGTAATACTAATAGTATATAAACGCCTGCTGTATGGTCGTGGGCCGTGGTATATTAAATAAACAAGAAATAAGGCTTTTTCTCAAGGTAAGAACAGAAATGGCAGACTATGTAGGATTAAAGTTTTCTGAGGAAAAAGAAAAAAAAATATACAGTCCAACAGTACCAGTCCAAGTCTGTTCTCTCTACTCTTCTTATATCTCAATTGAACAAAAATAGATGGAGTTCCATCAGATCCAGGAAAAATTGATATATGTATATACTAGCATCCCCCGTCGCTACTTCGCCCATCCTCGAAAATAAAAAAAATAAATAGATATTTCTAAATAATAATTACAGTTTTGTTTGTTTATCGATAAAATGTTTGTATTTTAGAAATCAATGAATAAGCATTATTTCCTCAATAATATTTTCCTGCATAGCAGTAATTTTTAACCTAATTAAAATTGCACATATTAGGCGTTTAAAGATTGCATCCAAGCATAATTCGGCAAATTTTAATTTTAATAAATGAGATAGCAATACAGATGGGCAGAGACTACTAAGAAACTCTTGATAATAATTGACTGCACTATCAGTGCTTACAACAAAAGGCCCATGAATCATATGTTTACACACAATATTAGAAAACAAAGGTTTAAAATTTTTATTTGGTAATAATTATTATTGAGCTGAAATTATTTCATTGATTTTATCTGGTTTCATTTTAATTTCTGACCATTCAGCGTTGTACATTTAAATTTTTTTTATTGTAAATTATACTATCGCTAAAACTTCCTAGAAATGTAAGAATGATATGAATTGTGATAGGTTCAGTAGTTTGACTGTTGTATGTTCAATTAGCGAAATAGAATACTAACCACAAATCTGTCGATTTTTAAATTTCTTTACATATCTAAATTTTTTTTATATGATTTAATTGAAAGAAAATAAATCCTATTATCAATTCTAGCTGTATATAACAGCATTGTAAACTCTCATACAGAAAGACACTCGCCATCTATCGGTCAATTTTTAAACTTCACTATCATCCACATGTTATCGCTTTTTTAATAAAAAATAAGTACCTTTTATTATTGCTAAACCTTGATTGAAATATAAAGATGTTGTGGTTAAACTTTGGTACAGATTGGTTCAGTGGTTTTCCTGGTTAGTGATCACAAACGAAAAATAGCTTGTATTTTTATATAATAGTATAGACTAGTACTGAGTAGTCCAATTAGAATATAACGTATTGAGTAAAAACTAATCCAATGTATAAAGCTGAAACAGATATTAACTTGTAATTTCTTATATAAATATAAGCTAATTCTCTTCGTGTGCATACATTTTATTCAGTATATAATCATTAATTACGTTTTCGATTGAATTCATTTATTTTATTTATTTGGGTTGTAGGCATCAAAATACGTAAATAGATAATTAAGAAATCCTTTTAAAACTTTATATTAAGGAGCATTATTATTCTCCCTGATTATTGCATCAGTGACTGCGTCTTTTCTGAAACTCCCCCTTATGGCTAGAATAGGTTGGTAACTTCTAGTGTTCACGTCCTCTCTGTCTTAGAAACAGTATATAAGGACTCTGCGCTCCAAAAAATCCAAAAATTCCTAATTGAATAATCATACCCAACTCTTTTGAATTTATTTTTTATTTTTTTACATATAAATCAGTAAAAACAAAAGACGAAGCAAAGTGGTAGTAAATGATCGATCACCGTCAAAAATGTCCTTCCCATTCAGCTACAAACATTGTTCATTGAGCTAATGGAGAAATATAATAATTACTCAGTGATATACTCCGACGCTTCGATGATTGATGACTCTTTTTGACACACGGTGGTGGACTAAAATGAACATCAGTTGTACACGTTGATGAAGTATTTGGTACTTTTATGACAAAAGCACGAAGACCAACTCTTTCGAAAATATTATCGTCCTTAAAGTAATTGCTACTGACAGCTGGAAAGCAGTAGTGGTTATGGAAAAAAAACAAAAAAAACATGGAACATTTCATCACTGATTCAAAATTTCTTTTATCAGTAATGAAATGTACAGTAGGAATTGAGAAATTAAAACGATTTTTGTGATTGGTTTTTACCGTACAGCTTTTTTAAGAGTAGTGATCAGTCAGTGCCAATTTTTTTTTCGATTTTCGATACCAATAACGCTACCAAAAAAAAAATGTTCTCGGTTTCTATATTAATATCTCTGTATAAAATAAATTAGTATAAAAAAAAAAAAAAAATACACTGA
The DNA here is from genome assembly GCA_003667255.2 of Euschistus heros. NCBI lineage: Eukaryota > Metazoa > Arthropoda > Insecta > Hemiptera > Pentatomidae > Euschistus > Euschistus heros. The sequence continues at coordinate 55,450 of RCWM02000077.1, forward strand.
CAGAAAAAATATTCTACCCTTGCTGTATGTGGTCACACATTGTCGTATAAAAGAATGGCGTTTTCGCGATTGACGAGTGCAGTTCGCTTTTCATGGAGTTTCTCTAGCACTCTTTGTAATTGAACCTATCTATCTGTAGTAATAGTTAAGTTTAGATTCAAAATCTTGCGGTGAATTATTCCTTACATACAACAAAATCTTCTTGCCATGAACAATTGCTTTTGGATCTAATAGGAGTGGTTGATCCTTATAAAGCAACTGTGTCTTTGTTATAGGTAACCGATTTTTCATCGCCTGTTACAATGATGTTTAAGAAAGTTTTTTTTTTTATACTTTTATCCGTGAGAGCAGACTTGTGGCGATTGCCGTGCAATCTTCTTTTTTCAATTCAGTGAGATTGTGAGTGCCCATACTCCTAACTTTCTTACTTTCTCTGATTTCACTATGTGTTAACAGTCGGTTGAGACGTATTCAATTTTTATGCTATACCTGTTGTTGATTGACGTGGATGGTCCAATCATGTTCGATCAGTTATTAGTCGGCCACCATATACACTGCGTGTTTTTTCAGCTGTCGCCTTAGCACTATTGCCTTTTTTAAATGACCAAAGCATAACATGGCGAATATGTACTTTTTTACTCTGCATTTCATAGGTAAAAAAAAAACAGTTTAACGCTCACACAAAATAGTTGCCAAAATGCAGCCACCATCCTCTTCCTTACTCCCAGGATATCCTTCGTTTCCGTTTAACTTTTACTGATGATTTTTTTTAAATTTATTTCTTAACTAATTTTTTTACAATACACAAAATAACATGCTGTACGAAGAATAAATAAACCAATCTCAAACTTGAAATAGAATAATACAGAACAACGTAAATAGATGTGATGTAACTATAACTTTTAATGAAAGAAAAATATATTTAAAAAAGTCCTTTTGCTGATGATTAAAACAGCAAAAGAAGCCCCGTTATTTAAAGACAACTTGTGGTCTGGTTATACTCTGATCCACTCGATTTTCCCCGGAAAGGAGGTGCTAAAGTATATACTGTATAACTATATATAATCTTAAGCTTATGTCGTGTTTGTGTCCTGAAATGAACTAAGGAACTCAGAGCTGCTATGTTAAATTTGCTCTCATTAACTTCAAGTTATTATAGTTGAAAGATATATTATATCTTTGGATTGTTACATGAGGCAACCTTTGAGTATCCCTTGATTCTTGGGACATTTTTTTTTTCATTTTTTTTCAGTATCGATTGGTTTGTATGTGAGTAAGTATCCAGAGACGAAAACTTCTGATTCTGTCCTGATTTGTAAGGCAACTTATGTATTGCATGATGCAGATTTGATCTTAGGACCATAATCCAGCAGCGGCATCCACTCAAGGTATTAACGACGTTATTTATAAAATTAATTAATTATTAAAATTATATTTAAATGTCGTTGATAATGATAATGATGAGCGACTGGATAAATAAAATATGCAAAAGTTAAATACTTCTTGACTGCTTTTCCCTCAAACATTACTAGTTCCTTTGGAATATTGGATGGGAGGCAATATCACCCCCTTGACCATAGGCTGCAGTTCAAGTGATTTAACTATCCAGTGGAAAAGTTATTCCGTTCCTAAGTGCTATTACCCCGCTGCTATATGAGCCGATTCCTCTCCAACTTTGCCTCATAAAAGAAAGTCGATTGGTAGATGTAAGTAATGTTCAAGGAATTTAAGAAAATAGATCCTAGATCTCAAGGGTTTTTATTTAAAATATATTGGAATTTAATTAAAATAATATATGATATATAGTATGATTTTATAGAAGATGCATCTTTACAAGAAATAATTAATTAATAATATTAATTAAATAAACAAGTCATGTTTGCATTACATTCTTATAACACGATCAAGTCATCCGTACTTTATTCTGTTTAAAAAATTAAAATCTATTCTGATTGTTCTCGTTTTGAAAGATTATCATAAATTTCATCCAGGCAGAGAACTTGCCTAGATCACTAATATAAATTCGAAAAGACATGAAGGTTGTCCTTGATTTCGACTAATATACATTCGACAAACAACAAAAATATTATAATTATTCTTGCGGGAAAAATAAATGGGTAGATCTAAACTTCCTTACTGAGTTACAATAACTTCTTCTTCTTTATCTTCCTCCTTGTGCCATAACTAGCGTGGAGGGGCCTCAATCCAACGCTGCCAGAGCTCACGGTCCCTGCAGAGCTTCTTCAGTTGAGGGAGAGTTCTTCCTCCTCTCCTCTGGATATATTCCTCATATAAAATCCTAGGTCTTCCTTGTGGTATCTTGCCATTAGGTAGAGCTTCCATTACTTTTCTAGGCTCTCAGTTCTCATTCAACCTACATACATTGCCGAACCACTTAAGCTGTCGTTTCTCTAGGGTGGTTTTTAGAGCGGAAATTTTTAATTCTTCTCTAATTCATCTCGGGACACGATTAGTTATGAAGTATAAATTTCTTTTCCTAAATAATTCAGTAACGAACCGATCCTCAAAGGCTTTGATCCACTCGCATCTCCGTTTGTTTATATTCGATCCTCTAAGATTTAAGAAATAAAAATGAACTTTCATTGTATACTACCATTACAATGTTATTTCATGTCTTTATAGTTCTAATTCAGCAAATGTACATCTTGTTGCTGATTTTGTGGAATCAATTCCTGTCCTTTCATAGTAAACAATTATAACACCCTAACCCACCAGTCTATAAACTCGTTTCTCATTCCATTTCCGATGTCCCACCGAGGTGAAGATGGGAAAAAGAAGATGGGATCGGGACCTATTGAGTAGAGTATTTTATTCATGTGCTACCAAGTTGTAGATTACTTTACAAGCCATGTTATTACAATCGTTATATTCACATTTATTTAATCTTTTTATTAATTTAATGTATTTTTTCTGTACAGTTGTAAACTTCAATAAGTATTTCATTCTTTCATATTAGTGTGAGGTGTTCAATAAATAGTTACAAATAAAATGGGGAAAAAATATATATCGAAAGTTTATTTGATTTTTAATTTGTTGATGGTTAACATTATATATTTTCAGGTACTATTCATATGAATATTATATATTCAATATTAAAATAAATTTAAATAACAAAAATAATGAGTAAATAATTTTTTACCCGTTGCAAAATTTTAGGTAGAAGTTAAAGTTTAAAAAAAAAATATTTTTTCAAAGAGTGGAATAAATAAATTTCATTGTATTATAGTTAGGTATGGAATTTTGATAGAAATATTTCTGTTATTGTTCTTCAAATGTATTCATTATTATGTAAGATATACTACTTGAAAAGTTTAATGGACATTTCAAAATTGTTTTTACAATATACATATTTATGTAAAATAAATCGATTCACATATAGAGGTAATAGATTAATTTTTAAATATGAAATCCGTACAATTGTAGTGATTTTGTTTTTTTGAAGTATATTTAGTTTTTTTAGTGTCTTCGTTAAAATTAATACGGTTTGACAAGGTAATCGAAATTTTGGCATTTGCGTTTCGTTTAAATTTCCGAAGTGATTTAGAAGAGGCAGTATTTTTGAAAACTTTTAGCCTCCATAACAGTATCTTTCCTCAACAGGCTATAAGAACACTTCATTCTCATCTCTCGCCTTCTAAAGTAGCAGAGAGGGTGTGTTTAACGGGTAAAAAATTTCTGTGGGAAAAGTATTCTGTCGGCAATAAAGAGAAAAAAAAGATATTCAATACAATTTACGGTTTTATATATATATATGTATGCCATAATTTTATATTATTAATGTATCACTTATGTTGTTGATCTTTAGTCACTTAACTCAAGATATGTTTGTACTATTACTGTAATAGTTTTAAGATTATTGAAATAGTAGTAAATTCAAAGATGTACTACAAAAGACTCATTTACATGGCAATTATCAGACCTGTTTCAGGATTCCTTGAAGATCGACTTATCGAGAGTTGACAGTACAAACAAAAATACAGTCACCACTAAAAAATGAGAATTTTAGAAAAAAAAAAAAAAAAAAAAAAAAACTATTTTCAAGATTAAACCTACATGTCCAAACTAAAAATTAAAAAAAATATATTTTAATTATTTCGAGACAACGAGCATTAAAAGGCAACCAACGAAATTATCGATATTTATATAACTTTAAAAAAAAAGAAAAAAAAAAAAAAGGTATTGAAAAGATCCTCCCTATATTTCATTACCACCACACCGCTGTCTCGTGCCATTCGAAAGTTTAATGCAAAGGCAGGATTCAACTGTACTTGGTTGATACCGATTCCAAAAATAACTGATCATAAATTGTGAATAGGTATATAAGTATCGATAATTTCGTTGTTGTTTAATGTTGTCTGGAAATAATTAAAATATTATTTTTTACTTTTTAGTTTGCACATAATGGTTTAATCTTGAAATCGGGTTAGTTTTTTTTCTAAACATTATTTTTTTAATGTGTAAAGTAAGTTTGTTTTTTTATAAAATCAACTCATGCTTGCCTAATAGTTACAAAAAAAATATTTGTATCATAAATAGATTGTAATGATGGATAACTATTTTAGATAATGATGCTATGAGTAATGGGATTTACTCATAAATTTTTCGAAACTGATTTTTATAACTATTCAAAAGAAACAATATCTTCTTGTTTATTTTTAAGTAATAGGTTTAATAAATTTTATTAAAATATTTAACCTGTTGCTGAAATTTCGTCAAAGACACCAATACATCAAATTATTGAGACGTTATTTATTCACTACTAAAACTATAAACATCGCTATATATATATATATATATATATATATATATATATATATATATATTATTATTTTTTTTTTTTTTTTTTTTTTTTTTTTTTACCATTATTAATATTAGAGCGCCTATTAGATGATTTTAATTAATAAATTATAATTATCCAAAACGGTTTTATCACAAAAGAAAACGCCTTTCCATATTCAAAATATTAGGGAATTTTTAACGAAAAGGTAACTTATTAGTATTGTTTATTTTCATTTTGATTTCTACCTTATTATAGCTTAGATCACTCCCTTGATAGAGATGAGAAACAATTATAATGGTAACTTAGGCAATTATAATTACAATTTACTCCCTAGTATAATTAATATTAGAAACAGCTTCTACGTCATTAGCCCTCCAGTAAAGTTACATTTTACCTGAGTTAGCTTCTGCTTTCTAATTTATTGACTAATTATAATATTGCTAGAAATCGCGGTTACAGACGTTCCATCGTCTCAAAAGTCTTCATTAATTTCTAACATTTTCATTATTATCATTTTTTTCTTTCTTGATTCCCCCCGAAAGTATTTTTAGTCCGCAAGATACTTGAAAGGAGATTTCTATTTCGACAGAATAATGAATTTGTTACGCATTAAATTAGCTCCCTCCTTTCTAATTCTCTTTTGAAACAGATGAGTGCTCAACGAAAATATCATATGGCACCATTATCTTGCAGTAATCTCTAGTAACATAGTTGTCGTTTCGGAACATTCCTATAGCCTCATTTCATATATCTAATCAAGTAAATCAAACTATTCTTCCAGAGCTAAAAATATAAAACATGAACATAAACTAAAAAATATATTTGGCCTGTAGAAGAAGTACTGTTACTCTAATAGAAAAAACTTCTTCACGATCGTTAGTAATGTCAGTACATTCGAAAGTCTTTTACCACTGGCCCATCATTACTTTTCATTCCTACACGATCATTTGTAATGTCATTACAGTTACATTGTAAAGTTGAAAAGTTATACAGCTGAAATGATGAATAATATATTAAATTAATGGCATTACCGAAATTGGTTTTTACATATTTAAAATAGGCTATGAAAAAGTATAAATTCCTTATATTTAGAAGCCGAAATGATAACGAAGCAACTTTACTTCATCGAAATTATACAAGATAATTATGTTATACTCCCATTCATATATCGTTCTAAGGATTACAGTTACTCTTTACGGTTACGGTTATCAGTGACGGTTACTCTTCTTAATATTCAATTTCAAACATAATTTGCAAAAGTATTTTAATCGCAATGACCACGTCCATTCATTGTTTTCTGATGTGAAAGAATCCATAATGATTCATTTTATATTTGTTACAATGTTTTACTGACTCCTTTTTTTTGGTTTAGAGATAAAAAATAAAAAGGATACAAAAGGTTATTGTTTCTTTTGAACAGGTATAAAAATCAGTTTCGAACATTTTTAACAATATAAGTTAAGTGGGCCTTACAAGACCAGTAATTATTTCATTACGTAGAGTGTCATTATCTCCAATAGACATTGGTAACTACTATTTATTTATGACAATTAGTATAGTTGAAAAAAAGAAGTTTGTAACTATCATGTTATGTATGACTTGATATTATGAAAAAAGAAATGTATGCAATTTACAAATTTCATACTCTTACTCAGTTATATTACGAATGGTTTATATAAACTTCAAACTGAAATATTAAATAGAGATCTATATTTAATATTTCAATTAAAACTAAATATAAAACATGCGTATTATATATAATATCATATGCATAATCAACATGAAATACTATTTAAGTATTTATTTATAATATCTATTTATAATGTTATTATAATATTATATGTTATTATTATAGTATAACTATGCCTTCAGTTAAGTGAGTAAAGATCACAAACATAAGTTATGCAAAAATAATCATATTATCATATCTAGAATATACTCAGGAATTCAAGGCGTTTAAACAGAAGATGACCAAGAGACCTTCTAATGTCTCAATAACTTTACATGTTATTGGCATGCCATTTTAACCATTTCCTCAAATTTACTTGTATACAATGTATCCAGTTGAAAATGAGAAATTAATACGAAATTTTAAATTCTTTATCAATTTACTCAATTTGAATTTAGTAGGGTAAAAAAAAAATAAATAAATAAACAATTTTTTTATAGTTCGAATGTTAATCGAAGACATTTGTTTCACTTTATTTTGTTCATAAATTTCGACACAATCTTGAACGATTGTGATACATGATTAAAGTTTTAGCTAAATTATTTGAAAAACTCGAGCTGTTTGCTTTTTCATAGTTTTGGCATTAAAATTTCAGGGATTAACAATATTATCCTATATATAGCCCATTATAGAAATATAAAAACGAATTTTATAAATTCTATAATAATGTCATTAATTTAACATACTATTCATCATTTCAGCTGTATAACTTTTCATCTTTACAATGTAAATGAAATGACATTACAAATGATCGTGTACGAATGAAAAGTAATGATGGACCAGTGTTAAAAGACTTTCGGAGGAACTGACATTACTAACGATCGTGAAGAAGTTTTTCCTATTAGAGTAACAGTACTTCTTCTACAGACCAAATATATTTTTTAGTTTATTTTCATGGTTTTCTATTTTTAGCTCTGGATAAATTGTTTGATGTAATTGATTAAATATATGAAATGAGACTGTTGAAATCTTCGGAAACGACAACTATGTTACTAGGGATTACTGCGAGATAAAGGTGCCGTATGAAATTTTCGTAGAGCACTCATCTGTTTCAAAAGAGCATTAGCAAGAAGGAAGCTAATTTAATGCGTAAACAATTCATTATTCTGTGGAAATATAAATCTCCTTTCAAGTATCTTGCGGACTAAAAATATTTTGGGGAAAACAAGAAAGAAAAAGAAAATTGATGGTAATGAAAATGATAGAAATTAATGAAGACTTTTAAGAAGATGGAACTTCTGCTACCTTGATTTTCTAGCAATATTTTAAATTGTCAATTAATTAGAAAGCAGAAGCTAACTCAGGTAAAATGTAACTTTACTGAAGGGCTAATGACGTAGAAGCTGTTTCTAATATTAATTATACTGGGGTGTAAATTGTAACTATAATTACCTAAGTTACCATTATAATTGTTCCTCATCTCTATCAAGGGAGTGATCTAAGCTATAATAAGGTAGAAATCAAAATGAAAATAAACTGTACTAATACGTTCCCTCTACGTTAAAAATTCCTTAATATAAAAGGCATTTTCTTTTGTAATTGGGGGCTCAATGGCCGAGTGAGTTGAGGCGAGGGTCTCTATGCACTCGGTAATGAAAATCGTGGGTTTTAATCCCTTCTAGGGTTAAAATTTATTTTGTAGTGAACCGACAAATAAAATATGACCTTCTCACCCTGTCTAGAATAGGTTGGCAACCTATGTGATAACCCGTCCTTCCTTGGCTTAGTTGGAATACATAAGGACGTTAAGACCGGATAAACGAATAACAATTTAATCGTTCATCATTCGTACTACCTCCTTGAGGATTTTCCTATCCGCTCCTATTCGTAAAGCTGTTTCCCTTACTTTCTTTGAAAACAGTTTATTTTACACCTTTTAAACAATCAATCTTCCGCAAAGATGTAAATACTTAGGTAAATATTCAGAATTGTTTGATTTTTTGTATATATTATTGTAATTATTTTTTTCTTTCGACAGTATGCGCCGTAATCACTGAAGCATTTAATTATAATTAATGCTGTCATGCAACTGAACTATTAATTGTGCATTATAATTATATTTAGGCGACTGTAAGTCCCAGAATAAAGTTTATTTTGATCTCATTTGAGTTCATTTCACACATGCTTTAAAGTACATGTGTACCACCTCATGGTCTTGTTTTAAGCCGTATCCAGCATAACATTTACACAACTATCTACATCTTACTGAGAATACAGCAATATAAAGCTTAATACAGCACCACTTCCAGTTTGTCATTAATTCATTTCAATATTCATTTATTTTATATTTTATATATTATTAAGTTTTTATGTTTTATGTTAATTTTATTTATTTTTATTATGCACATTGTATATATGGATTCATTGTCAGTCATAGCACTTATTTCCCTCAAGTAAAGCAGATCGAAACATTGATTTAAAAAAACATTTTGGTACTCAGATAGCACTCTCGGCGTCATGACTCCCATTGCAGCTGTATCCTGTCTTGTATGGCCAATTCTTAATCGTTTTATGATCACTTCCTCTCTGCTGCTAGTGCGGTGGGAACTGTTCCATTGTTTATGATGTTATGTTTACTTCCATTGTGATCTAATAGTTGTTCAGGAATTCTGGAGCTGTTACATTATATCAGGTATGGGCAGACTAAACGGCGTCTCTGTCACCGATATTCAGAAGTAACAGGTACGAGATACTTGCATACTTAATTCAGTACTAGTAACAAAATTCATAACTATTACCTTCGTACTGAGTACTACCGTAGACTAGTATTTTTTACTTGTCATCTCTACCTGTTACCAGATACTCGTTTACCTAAACCAGTATTTTTACTTCCACTCTCGTACAAGTATTTTCTGGTAAAATGTCAGCCGGTCTTCACTGTATTAGACACTCTCACATTATTATTATTGATTTTAATAATCATTAAAATACACCCAAATATGAAATGTATACATAAGTAATTATATTATTTTTGCTAGTCATAAATCAAATAAGAAATATGTATACTGTTATAAAACATCTAACATCTTAAATAATAGTTTGCCAATTATTTTAATTAATTTTATCTTGCTGATAATTAATTGATGTTTTTAATTAAATTTTACCTATATTAATCGGCAAAAAAAAAAAAAAAAAAAAAAAAAAAAAAAAAAAATTGAGCTTCATTTAACCACCAGTGTTTTGTGAACAAAATGGTTGAGGATAATAAAAAACTTTTTATGAAAAAATTGTACCAGGTATTTGTAACAGATATTTTTTTGGATCTGTATAGGTCGTACCTGAAACAGTAAAATATTGCTTTAGACCGTTCCTACTGTGATCCCTGCTGGATATTTGAAGCGAATACAAAAATTTTTTTCAAAATAAAAAAAGTCAGGGTACCATTTTTAGAACCATCGTAATTTGTGTATCAATTGAAATGGTAGATCTGCGATTTCGTCAACTGATATTGCTATTAAATTGACATTCATTGATGATATACGAATATGTAAAATTGTAAAGTTTGGAATCAGTAAACTTTAAGGTACTGTACGTAGGGAGTAAGGTGACTGAGGGCCCAACAAAGGCTAACGAATAGCAACTGTCAGCGGCGGCAGAAGTTATTCAAGCAAAATATTCCGCCCTCCGCTCCCGCGCGACAAAGAAGATTGCGATTGGCGAAATGAACTCGCTCCAAGTTGCGCCCTTTGAGACTTTTTAAATAATGCAAGTTGATAGGCCTCCTAACAAACTCCTTCATGATTTACGGTCCAATTGTTCATTTTAGTCCCGCGCCGGAGGAAGGGAAGGGGAGCCAAGGAGGGGTTTCTCAACCCAGCGGAAAATTCCTCCTCGGGTGGAAAGTCTTTTCTTTTTGAAGGCTTATTTTAATATTTTCTTATTTAAGGGGATGATATAAATCTTGTTTTCAATTTCCTCATTTTGGACGGCTGTTGTGAAACATTTTTTTTTTTTTCCTTGGAAGGTTGTTTTGACATAGTCGTTATTTCTTTCCTCCTTGCAAGTTTATTTTACTGATCCGAGATTCACTTATCCTTAAGAAAATATGATTACGCCCTGGAGTATTAATAAATATCTTATTTTTGTGAATTTATATAATTTTTATTTTTATACACACTCGTCAATTTTAATATTGACAATCAATGAATCTAATCACGTAAAATACATTATACCATAACTATCCAATATAATATAAATTACACAGATAAATAGTACTCAAAAATAGCTTAAAAATGATACCGGAAACAGTATTGTAAGTATAGATAAGTTAAAACAGAGATACTAACCCTTCTTTGAGCACCCCTCAAAACATCCTTATCAACTTAACGCCAAATCAGTACAAAATTATTAATAAAAAAGAAAATCGATAAAACAATTAGATGCTATCAGAAAGAAATTCAGTCAGAATCACTAATCTCATATTCATTTGGAAGTCAAGCTTTAGCACACTGAGAGGCAGACATATCCTGTACAAAAGTTTTGCATTCTACTACCTACATTTTCAGACTGAAGGTATGATTTACTTTTTGACTTATGAACACCCTTTAAAAACAATAATCCAATTAAACCTGTTTATTCTTATATGTTATATCCTTCCCTCTAACAACTTTGTGGTTGAAGGTATCCATATATTGGCTTGTGAGAATCATTTCTAGAATGCCATTGGTAAATAAATTTCACCAAAATTCAATTAAATATTTTGCATAGCGGACGTTCCTTTATACTTAGGAAAGCTTGACGATAATGTTATTGGGCGCGGTGTGCCTAATTGATTCTTGGGGGTTTATATTCTCCAGGTGATGCCAGACTGACCAAGCGGGATACGATCTACACCATAAGTTGTGAGAGTACTGAGGATAAGGATTTGTTAAGCCACGGACAGAATTAAAGTGTGATTGCTGAGCGTGAAAAAGCAGCCGGGCCCAACGGAGGGTTAAGGAATGTCCAGCTCTCCATTTCACTGGTACCACTCTGCGATCATCGGTTTATGAAGTCATGACTGCCGGGATTTTCTTAAAATCTTTTTTTCAGACTTTTTCGAAACCACGGAAAGTGCGGATCGTCGCGGTGTTACTCAAGAAATACAAAAGCTTTTTGAAAAATTGTATCCGTTCCATACCGACCCATAGCGACCAAGACCAAAGTCGTGTAGAATGTCTGCAGAATCAATGCATTGTCAAGGGAAAACGGAGGGCCCGTTTCATGTCGAAGATTAAATGTAATATCAATGAAATGTGTTACTTGTAATTTTTTCGTATTTTGCAGAGATTATGCCAATCGTGTAATTTTTAATACTAATGTAGATCCTGCAAAAATATCATTGCAGATAATATATTTTATCGTAAGGTGATCTATACTATAGGAATTTGAATAGAAAATCTATCTATGAGTAGCAAGCATCCGATATTCACACTAGGCGACGTTTCTTGTCTTTTGCCACATTTTTAAGTCCTGGAGTATTAAAATAACAGAAATATAATTTTTAGAAGAAAAAAAAATAAAAAACCGACTTCAAGATAGAACCTTTATGTGTAAAAACTTGAACTAAAAATTAAAAAATAATTTTTAATCACTTCGAAATAAAGATAATTAAAAGACAAACGACGAAATTATCGATACTTATATACCTATTCACAATTTATGGTGAGTTATTTTTGAAGCCAACCAAAACAAACAGAATTCGAAAATATGGTCGATAACCGAAAAAAAATAAATTTAAATGATCCCCCAAATATTTCATCTCCACCACACCGTTGTCTCGTGCTGTTCGAAAGTTTATTGCAAAGGGAGGATTATGCTGCCCTTCATTGCTGACATCGATTCCCAAAATAACTGTTCATAAATTGTGAATAGGTATATAATTATCGATAATTTCGTTGGTTGTCCTTTAATCCTCTTTGTTTCGAAGTAATTAAAAAATTTTTTTCTTAACAATCTAGATTAAGTTACCATGGGAAAATGTGCTTATAGTATAAGATTATATAACAGTGATTTATTAGTAATTGTTTATGTTGTTTTGTTTTTTTCTAAAAAAAAGTGCTGAGTTGATTTCAATAAAATGTTTATGGGACCACCTCTGAAGTATGACCTACCGATAAAAAAAATATATATAAAAAAATAAAATACAGACAGATTGAGAACCTCCTCTTTTTTTAAGTTCGTTGACAATCAGCGATATACCATTAAAACATAATAACTTCAATTTATATTCATTAATGTTTTTTTTTTATTACCCTAAAATATAATTCTCTATGTTAAAAATAGGCGTAGGGAAGTGGCGACCCCATCGCCCGGTCTTAGCACCGCAGTCAGCCACTGGCCCTCCAGGTTGGGGGTACAGTACACTCACACTCATACAGTACACTAATACAGCACACTACACTCACACTCACACTACAAAGGTCATCACCAGTGTGTTACCTTCCCTAGGTAGCCGCCCCGGATGGGGGCGTGTTTCAGGGTGCTTTGAGGAGGCAGCCCCTACACCAGCGCCGGTTATATGTATATGTATGTCCAAGAATAAAAAAAAAAAATCACTAATTTTTCGTCATTTAATATTCTATTTCTGAAAAACATAATATTGGTTGGAAAATATCTTAGCTATATTTTTTATGTTTATAGTTAATTTAAAAAGAATTAACTTTTTTTATAAAATCCGTCAAGCATATATCATATGTAAAGTCTCTTCACTTCAATGTTATTTATAAAACCGATTATATATATTGACTTGATATGGAACAAAGATTTTTTTTTTTAAATGCATACTTTTGTAGTTAGCCGTTTTTAAATGCTATAATATATATTAATCGTTTCTTCCTATTCCTTTCACACTATTCAAATTTAAGCTTTTCAAATAACAAAGCATGATGTGCTCCTATTTTAGCGATATCTGTTTTGATATTGATTGGCTTAACTACATTTTTTTTTTATAAATATTGATTTTATAATTTTTCTCCTTTCATTATTATTTTCTGAAGTCATATATTTGCTTTATTGAGATCAAATGTATGACTGATATTTTTAGCCCGTTGCGGAAATGTTGTTTTATTGATATTTATTACATTTTTTTCATCAGAACTATACTGTTATATTCTGTTTAATAGTAATGTATTATTCCGCCTATATATATATATATATAAACTATTGCATGATTTACAATCTATTATTTTAATTAAATCATCTTCTTGTTAGTACAGGATCCATTATGTTTCTATTTTTTCTGTTTGACATGTTAATTATTTTATTTTTATATTGTGGAGCTATTTTCTTGTTAAAGTCAAATTTATTTAGCTTGTAAATATAAAGGCAATAATATAAATATGATATAAAACAATACTACCAATTCGAGCGAAAACAGTCTTAAAAAAATAAAATAATAAGCATATAGTAAATACAATCACACACATAAAAAAAAAAGGTAAAGATTTTGACATAAATGAAAATAATGATAATAATATTTCTTCAGGCAGTTACAAAGGATTAACTGATAATATAAACAATAGACTATTAACAAAAATCAATAGATACCATCCGATTTTTTTTTTCATTAAATTACTTACTTACCTGGCCTAACCTAACGTAATAATAAACTAAATCAATTTGAAACTAACAATAAAATAGCTCCAAAATGTCAAACAGAAAAAATAGCAATATAATGGATCCTGTACTAACTAGAAGATAATTTAATTAAAATAATAGATTGTAAATCATGCAATAGTTTATATAGGCGAAATAAAACATTACTATTAAACAGGATATAACAATACAGTTCTGATAAAAAAAATGTAAAAAATATCAACACAAGAGCATACCGCAACATGCTAGAAATAACAGTCCAGCGTTTGATTTTAATAAAGCAAGTATATTACTTCATGTAATAATAATAAAAGGAGAAAAATTATAGAATCAATATTTATAAAAAAATAAATAAAGATAAGGCAATCAATGTCTAAACAGATATCACTAAAATAGGAGCACATTATGCTTTGTTATTTGAGAAGCTCAAATTTTAATATTGTGAAAGGAATAGGAAGAAGCAATTAATATATATTATAGCATTTATAAACAGCTAAGTACAAACGTATGCATTTAAAAAAAAAATCTCTGTACCATATCAAGTCAATATATATAATCAGTTTTATGAATCTCTCGGCAGAACCTGACTGCTAGAGAGCGCGTACCCCGGGTGGCGGATGGGGAAGCCCTCTTCGGAGGAGTGGTCTGAATATATTGAATAAAGACCCGTGGACCAACAGGTAGGTACCCAATGCCGGGGGGTATAGCCCGGCGGTAGAGAGGATAGTGAATGGGAGCTAGGATAGGGAATCTCAGACAGTTTTAGCTAAGATCCAGAGGAAAGTCAAAGCCAGTCAGAAATCTTCAGGATGAAAATGGGTCACTAGTAGCGAAAGAAAAGGGTATTTTGGAGGTATGGAGAAGATATTACTAACTACGTGGATATTGTTCAGAGGGATATGAATACCCAAGACAACCAGAGAAGAAGATAACAGAGGAAGTGGAAGCGGCGGTTCACAGGTTAAAAATGGGGGAAGTTTCTGGCCCCGGTGACATTGCTCCAGAGTTCCTGAAATACAGAGCCGTGGAGGATCAGTATGTGCAGTGGAATATGCTGAGGAGACCGTTTACTGGAAGAGTTATTCAGTAAGTTAACCAAATGGTTTCATTGTTTGTAATTTATTCTCTGTCATTACGGTTCAGTGCATCGTGAAGGTTTTTCTTTAGAAGAGAGAACATCTTTCATTGTGTAAGAAGTCGTCGAAGTCAAGCATTACTTGGTAGATCAGTCAAGTGGTACCTTTATATCTAGGTCACTGACAGCTAGAGCGAACAATGTTTTTCTTACTTACCTTGTAGGACTCAACTTTCCTGTTCAAGGTAATTTTGATTATGCAAAAGTTTTGGCATGAAAGGAATTCTTAAAAAATGTTTACAAATTATCACTTAATTCTAAAGAACACATTTTTCGCAAGATAGAGCTTCATATGTTATACCTAAAGTCTTCTGAATGTCGAAAGAAAAAAAAAATCAATAGCCTGTTCCTATTTGATAAATGCGCAATGCGTTTTCATTTTTCATTTAAGAGATCCACATTGAAAATTTATGATGATTTGACATTTTTATAGGACTCACTCTAATAACTTTTATATCATGTGTTCCATTATCTTTCTTACCTTGGCATCCAATACCTACTGCTAGTTAAAAAAATTGGTCGATAGATGGATAAATGGATAACGCCTTTACGTTTACCGGGTTTCCGGATCGGGACCTCATACTTGTCAGCTATTTAGAATGTCAACGCTCAGCGAAGTGTTATTGTCCAATAACCACTCCCAAAGTAGTCTCCTGCAGATGTTGGAAAGTTTCATAGTTTATAATGTCTGTACCAGGTGAATATTAGGTATCATCCGAAAATGACAGCATCTGTTGCTTATTCAGTAATTATTGAATTAAATTTATAATTTTGAATATTATGAGTCCTAGTTATATTTTTCGTTAGTTGTTTATTTCGATAAACGTCACTTTATGCTGCTATGGCTAATCGGACGATGCTACAGTGGGAGTCCTAAATTTTGTCTATCCAGGTATAATTAAAATAATTAGGATAGGGATCTTTAACGAGTACCTGATATCGCACAGGCTCGGGAACCCTATTTTACGTCCTTTCCAAAGGACGGCATAGCTAAGGATTTTTTACTCCCTTTAAAAAATCCTAAGGTCTTCTGCCGGGCTGCGAGCCCGCGATCTTGGGTTTAGTAGGTTGCTATGCTAACCACTACACCACAGGTGACCCTATTTTTTGTTAGTATATGAAAGCCTAAAACAGTGAAGCAAAAAGTCTGAGGCCTTTATTTAAAATTTTTGAACCCTCGTAATTATTGTAATACTGGTAGTATTTTCTGGTGTTTTTCCTAATAACAGATCTCTGTTACAGAAGGAATAATAGGAAAAAGAATATTTTAGATATCACGTAAATACCTACGAGTATAAATATTAATACTTTAAAATATAATTATTGAAAGGTGTTAGATTCAACAAGAAGCATTCCCTTGCCACTCTTAAAGATAGAAGAGAGAAATCTTCTCGGGTAAAAGATTACCTCTCACCTGTATTTACTATCATAAATTAAAAGCAAACAACTTATCTCCCCCCCCTCCCTTACCCCCCTCACGGCGAAGGGGATATGCAAAGGGAAAGGAGTCGAGAGGAACTCATAGAATTAATTATTGAGTCCAGCCTTAGGCGAAGAGTAAATTTGAAAGAAAATTAGAAATGATCCGCTCCGGAAAATATTTGATCTTTCACTTCTTCATCCTCCCGTCTATTAAAAATTAATAGTTGCCCAGATTTTCATCTTCCATTTCGTTTATGGACCGAAGGAGATTGGTCCTGGCAATGAAGCTAAGGCTCCTTGTGCGGCAATTACTGTCAGATTCTGATCAATGCTCTTTCAGCCGGTAAATAAATATTTTTTTCTGTTCAGGAATCATTAATAGAAAACCACAGAATAAATTACAGAATATCATAAGAAAGAATAACAAAAACCACGTTGAGTTATAGTAATTTAATTAGCATTAATATTTGAGTAGTAAATTAAATGATTTTGAGAGTAAAAACATCAAAGTAACCAGACGTTGCAATAATTTTGAGGATTTAAGGTAGTACTCCCATTAAGGATGAGAAGTTTAGACATATCGGAAGCAGTATACTTTAGATATTTTATGAATAAGACTGGTGGTCGCCAAGTCACTTGGACTTTTCCAAGTTCAGGGTCGGGGGGGATCTACAATTAGTTTAGGATCATATGGTGTAATGACTTTTGTAAGTACCTTACAGAACCTGAAATAACTGTTCAGGTTTTGGAACCCATTTTGAAGGCGGTTATTTAAAAATGAATAATAACAAAAAGAAAAAAAAAAACTATATCGTTATAAAAATCAAATTTTTAGTGGTTCCTTAAAAATATAAATACTTAAAATCAGAAAATTAAGTGCATTTTAGATCAAAGCTGGGGCGAAACTTCTTTCAACTAAGGAGCACCTACGAGGACACCAATCGATACAAAAAGATAATTGCAGATTAAAAATATGAAAAAGATCTTCATTTGAACACTTTGATTTAATCCTCTAAATTACTCCTGCGTCTGGTTACTTTGATGTAGTTTCTCTCAAAATCATTTAATCTACTACTCAAATACTAATAGTAATTAAATTACAACTACTCAACGTGGTTTTTGTTATTCTTTCTTAAGATATTCTGTAATTTATTCTGTGGTTTTCTATTAATGATTCCTGAACAGAAAAAAATATTTAATTACCGGCTGAAAGAGCATTGATCAGAATCTGACAGTAATTGCCGCACAAGGAGCCTTAGCTTCATTGCCAGGACCAATCTCCTTCGGTCCATAAACGAAATGGAAGATGAAAATCTGGGCAACTATTAATTTTTAATAGACGGGAGGATGGAGAAGTGAAAGATCAAATATTTTCCGGAGCGGATTATTTCTAATTTTCACTTGAGGTACGCATGATGGTATAGAAGGATCAATACAATTAGGATTGGTGAATAAATTGCCACTTCTATTGAGATTATTAGAAAACTAGTTTCGAATGGTAAATATTCATCTTCAGTTCTAAAACATACAAAAAATTTTCAACACATCAGTACTACGTTACATAGATTATATATACTAAAGTTTTAAAAAAAGGTAAGACAAGAAATCAAACATGGGCACCCACCTTAAGCGGTCTAAGAGGTAACTAAAACAGAGATGGACTTCTCACTGAATTCGTGAGAAGTAGAAGGGGGCAGGTAGGTTTAACCTAAATCGATTCAAAGACATAAAACGAGCCTAGATAAAAAAACAAGCAATGATAAATAATGAACGATTGAACACATACTGCCCTCTATGGGATACTTATTTTTAGGAAGAGCGATGGAAAAGAAACCCCCAAACTATTTTTGTTGATGTCAGTAATTATATAGATTATTAGATTCAGTAAAATTTAAACAATCACACGAAACTAAAAAGTAAGGATTATAGATTGGAAAAGAACACCATAGACCATCGAAGATTTCAGAAGAATCCTAAACCAACCTTCCTATTAGTTATGAAAATGTCCATTATCCAATGATTCCTAGTGAATAAAGCTCGGTTTTTTTAAATCTTCAATTAGTTGGTGTTTGAATATTGATATAAGTTTATTGCAATTAGTAACCTTTATAATTTTAACAAATTTCGTTTTAAACAGCAGCGTAAGGGGCGCAGTGTAGCATAACGTGCCATGCTGTGTTAGCCTTTGATAATGACTTATTTTTTTTTAGATTGTTGCATCGAAAATAGTTGGGAATAGACAAGTGAAAACGGACATTGTCCTTCAGGATGGTTACGACTTTAAAGGAGGAAAGTTAATACCCTCATATAATATATTTGTATATGCCTAGTTTTGATTAAAAATAATTTTTTTTATTCTATTTATTTATTGGTGCGACTGATGAATCGTCCCGATCAGCAGCTCCCCTCAAAAATATCTTAAATAGTTTTAAGTTCTTCGAGTCCCCATCGAACCATCTTCTCTTCGGTCTTACACGAGGTCTCACTCCATCCCAGAAAAATTCTCGGCATGTTCATGTCACTCGGTAGACATGTCCCATCCATTTGAGCCGTTTCACTCTACTTAGTTCTTCAAGCACCATATGAAACGTATAGTTCCCGATTCTTCCTTAGCCATCACATTTCGTTATCCTTTATCTGGCCAAATATACGTCTCAGTACTTTTCTTTCGAACAGTCCAGTTTCGTGGCTACTGAGTTATTAATAGTCCATGTTTCTCAAGCGTTTAAATGATTTATTGTGGAACATAATTGAGGTTAATTTTTTTTATTTTATGTTTGGTCTTCTTTTATAGTATATCCATGTTGTTATAAAGTACCCCTATGGCAGTTACTCTGTACCCCACTTCTGTGGCACAAAATAACAAATTTGTCATTTCAGATAAAAAAAAAAGAAGCTTTTAAGTATAATTTTGACATTTCAAGCTTGATATGCTGGTTTTATGGTAAATAATTAGAAAACGATATAATACATGTTTTTTTTTTTTTTTAAGAAATTATATAGGGAGCGTAGATTTACTTATCACTTTGTGATTTTGCCTTATATATTGCGATTTAATATTCAACTCAAACAGATCTCAGTAATCAAGTTAGGGGTTAATTACTAGTGACAGCTCCAGCTAAAGCACCTGATAAGAAAATAATTCTAGCGTTAGAACCCCAAAAGCAATTACAGATCCTAATTGGTATACTTTCATCGCTATAGAGAAAACAACGCTGGATGCTGCTTAATTAGCATAAGATTCGGCAGTTGATTGTTGTCTTAATTTGCATGGGATCGCCTGTTAGTTGAGGTAACATAGAACCTATTCCATGTTACATTGCCAATTATATGTAATATATACTAATGAGAGCATAATAATTAGCTTCTATCAATGAGATAGCCCAATGCTGAGGACTGTAATGTTTCCCTAACGTTCTCCTTTTCCTAGAGGTAATAATTCAAGTTTAAATAGGGAAATCATTACAAATCTACCTCGATATAGAAAAGTATTTATTATGCATTTTTAAATGAATCAGGATACCGATAACAAAAAAGAAAAAAAAAAAAAAAAAATATATATAATATATATATATATATATATATATATATATATACTTCTTGGAAAATAAAAGAAAATACAATTAATGAAGATGTAGGTTGTTGGGGTATGCAGTCATAGATACACAATTAAAATAATAAATTTTAATTTATAGTGCCGACGTTTTGGCCAACAATATAAGCTTTCATCAGGGATAGAAGAAAAACAAACAAACAGATATGACAAAGATAGGGAGTGAATGTCCAAATTATAAGAAAAGAGAAAACCGTACGAACAAAAAAAAAAAAAAAAAAAAAAATGGAACGGAAATGAATACATCAAATATTTTGTTTTTTAAATGGATAAAAAAGATTTGAAAAAAAAATAACATAAATGGATATAGCTGATGAAGATTGAAGCTGGGGAAGTGGAAGGTTCAGGTGGTTCTGAGAGCGTTAGAGGTACCTTTCTTATTAAATGGGCTTTGATGGTTTGCGGTCTGGTGTAATCTCTTGATATTGAGTATGAATGAGAAGGGTGTTCGAACTTTCTAAAGAGGAGCTACTATATCCTTTTGTTTGAACTGTGGAAACACCAGCACCTGGTCAATTAATTCAGTTTAAAATAAAGTAGCAATTAAATTGAAGTATGTTCCATGCTCTACACCTTCAACTTTGACATTTCTTCTGAGAAACGGTCTTGGGTAGCTCTAGAAGCAATTGTTGAAAATGAAAAATGAGCTAAAAATGTATTCTTTTAAAATTTATCGATATCCAATAACCTATATCTTAAAAACTGTTGGATGTTCGACAAATATTTTTGGGAACAATTTTATAGGAATCTTAATAAGCTTTCATTTTTATTAAAAACATATCTTAGAATAGCCTCTCCTTCACAAAAAAATCATTTATGAATGAAAGACGACTCATTAATTCTTGTTCCCATTTGTCTTGTCTTCCTCCAGCTGCAGCAATAGACGAGACATCGATGTCAGTTTTGTCACACTGTTTCGTTATGTTATATCTGGAAATATTATTCTGTGTCTCTTCTCGGGCTTTATTTCCTCATCCACAAAACTTTCAGCATAAAAGGAACATTTGGTTAATTTCATTGGTTAATTAAATCAAATTTTGATTACCTGGACCTGGAAGTTGAAGGTTCAGTTGGTTCTGATGAAGTTGGAGGTACCTTTCTCTTTAAATGAACCTTGATGGTTTGCACTCTGGTGTAATTTTGTTGACATTCAATATGACTCATCACGTCATCTCCCCTATTGTCAGGGTAGAGCTGCAGCATTAGACGAATCATCGGTATCAGTTATATCACATTGTTTCTTTATGTTATTAACTGAAAATATTATAAGTCTAAATTTAATGATTTAGTGTGAATTGGAGGTTCTAATATCTATATATGGACTTAGATGGAGTCCATGAATCAATACAAAGAACTTTTTGCAAATCGAAGATGTGAATAGATCCTTACTTTAAATACTTTATTCAATCATTTTTTAATTACTAACTTGCAGTAATAAGACACTTAACGGGCATCTTTAGAAATGACCTCTATAAAGTTGATACATTTTGACTGGGACAAACAACAAACTCTTCACCTCACATCCCTCTCTTGCTAATTATACATGCCGTGATCCTAGACCTCTTCTTTTTTGATGTTGCAATTCATACATAATATAATTGTATACATAAATTTTTTTTTTTTTTTTTTTTTTTTTTTTTTTTTTTTTTTTTTTATTTTTCACTTTCAACTTCTTATCTTTTCTTATGAAATAATGAAGCTGTATTTTGGTTCCATTCAATTCGGCGCTCTACTAAACGTATAGTTATAGTTATTGCTATTTATGCTTAAAACACGCCTCTTCAACACAATTTTAGATTTTACCCATTTTCGGCCTTTTTGTCCTACTATGTGTTGTGGAAGGTGGCTTGAAGGTGATGATCATTAAAAACTGAAGGTGCCTTCCATTAGACAGAGGAGAGTTGAAGAAAGCACTAGTAGAGGCTTAGGTTCTTACAGGACTGTGAAGCATATGAATGATTTGAATGAATGAATGCTCTAACATTATTAATATTTGAAATGAAGTAAGATAATATTAATTTATATATTAAATAATTTCTTTTCCCAGTTTAATTAAAAAAAAAAAAAAAAATATTATCGTTATTGTGGCGGGATTAAAGGAGAGGGATATTCCTTTTTTAAGATATTCCCTAAAAAGGGAACCGCTCCGAACAAAGTCTGGAAAAAATCCCTTGCTAATTACCAACAAATTAAGTAAACATTAGCAAAGTGGAAATTACAACAATCCCCTCTCCCCCACCCCTCCTCGACTACTTTTCAAAGGAGATTAATTACCCAGATCTTGGTATAGGGTGCGCCACTTTTATTTCCACCCTTCTCCTCCAGAGTTCTTTTGAAGGCGAGGAATCAAAAGAAAGACTTTAATAGGCAGGCTTTGTAGTCTTCTAGCTTGCGCCTCCGAGTCTTGACCCCATTGCCTCTAAAGGGAATTTTTAATTATAACTGATTTCAAAACATCCAACAGATTTCTTTTTTCCGCTCAGCTGATTTGTTCTTTTTAATTATCCTTGTTTATTTTTAGGATCGGGGGGATAAGAATTAAAATTCGACCTGTTTATAGGGTAAATACTACTCGAATAGTTACAATGGTCTTCCCTTTATAATTTAAAAAATATTATAAATGTACATTAACAATTGGGGATTTAAATAGATTAGCGCTTAGAACTGGTGAAATAACAGACAATGTATTAATGGATTTTACTAATGTATTTGAGGCAAATGGTTTTTACCCCATCCTTCGATCGACTTTCATGTCCAATTAGCGGAAATAGTCTACATTACACGTGTGGAGCAGGGATGCATCCTGCTATTTTGGCCGTCCCCGTGGATCTATGGCTCACCTCTTGCCGGATCCGAGAACAGCGAGAACACTATTTAATATTTAATTTATTAATTTATAATTTTTCTAAACATACAAGCAATGCTGAATAAGAGGTTTTACGAAAATAGCCGAAAAAAAAGAACGGAATATCAGTATCTTTTTTGTTGTTTATTTGCGCATAACGGCCTTATGTAGTGCAACTAGGGCAGAAAGAATGGACTATCCTACAGGTTAACAACCTGTATTAGCCAGGGTGGGGATGTCAAGATTCATTTTGTGGGTCGAACTAGGGTCGAAGTAACAAGCACGCTAAGTCCCCTCTGTTTGTTGTAAATACCTGACCTATAATACCATTTAAAATGTTACTGAAAGGAAAAAAAAAAAATCAAGCAAGTTGGAAAACTAACCTTATGGATTTCCAGTTCCCCTGAAGGATCGACCTTTTCTTCTTTCTCTAACTCCTTGCTGCTAGGAGTGGAGGTGCTGCCTCCCACCATCTTGCCTTAAAGTCCTTTTCCTAAGTTAGCCTTCTCATCTCCTAGACGGTTGTACCTCTCGCCAAGCCATTTATATATTACACAACAAACAAAAACTTCATCTTCCTGTACCTGGAAATACCACTAGGTTTCGGAAATACCCATATTAACCCTTACCCCTTACCTTTTTTTCCCCTTATTTCCCCAGTTCAGTTTGTATACTCGACTTATAATTTAATAGTACAAACCATATCCACCTGTAATATTGTATTTAGTATCATACTCCTCCATATTTTGTAATTATACTGCAGTTATATATTCTTACCCATGTTTTTATATATTTATATTTTAGCTAGCTTTAATTTTAAATAACTGGTGTAGCTTATATTTATACTGTAACCTGTATCTTTCACTAGAGGGCATGTTTATGAGAACAATATTGTCTCGAAAAGTCACCAAAATAAGCTGCAATTTTATTTTGTGAACCTCAAGGACCTTATTAAACACACAAATAAAAGAGTTCAAAGTTTACACAGTTAAGTGTATAGAGGATGCGCCCCATCCCACCCGCCATAAGTGGTTCCCTTATAGACGACGGCTGAGGTCAATGGGCGGAGGCCCCTGATATTGATCTGTTTTCACCTGGGCGATTGTTATAACGTTACTCAGCTAACTAGTACCAGTAACCTTAACGAATAACAACAGTGACCCTATTGTGACTGTCACGGATCACGAATATCGGTCTTGCGGTCAGAGAACTTTCCTTGACTAAAACGATACGATGAAAATGTATTCCTGGAACAGGAAAAAGGCAACTTTCTATAAATAAATAACGATATAAAATAGAACGGAAAACCATATTAAATAGAGAGAAAAACTGTATGAGAGTTTCCTATATGCAATAGGAAATAAAGTAGAATATTTTTATAAAATATCGAAAGTACACAATTAATCCCAAAGAAGTGAAATTTATAAGCAGGAATTTGAAATTAGATGGATATATTTTTAAAATTTTATATCAGACAATTTAATCGCAATGATAACTCAAAAAATACAGATTTTTGGGTTCTGTCACTTATAAAATACACGTGCGTTATATGTATTTGGGATGCCGAACCTATAATTGGGTGAGGTCAGCTTCACAACGGAATTAGCAAAATATTTATTTTTCTGATGTGACGTTTCTATGTCTAATTTAAGTTGACAAATTTTCTAACAAAATGCGCTGTTTTTATGGCTAATTGAACTCAAAGTTAATTTTGTTGCCTTGATAATTTCATGAATTAAAAAATGTTAATCTTATTTTGCAGCTAGCATATTTTTCAGAACAATCAGTTTAAAAAAAAAAAAAAAAAAAAAAAAAAAAAAAAAAAAAAATATACACGTAAAAATTGGAATTATGATTGCATTTACAATCCTATAAACACCGACCTAGTAAAACAAAAATAACCTCTATTCATAGAGGCCTTTTTTCTAAAAGTATGAACAAAAAAAAACGTGAATGTATTTTAATTTTTTTTAATTAAGTTTTAAATGAGGTGACATTTTGAGAACGGGTTTTTTTTGTATTAAAAGCACAACCCATATTACAAACTATATTTGGCCAGGTCATATATGGAAAACCTAGTTATATTATGTATGTAATAGCCTAGTTATAAAGTATGTACAACAACAATAGCAGATAAATAAAAAAGGCATTGTTTATAATAAAAAAACAAAACAAAAAAAAAAAACTAGTTGTTGAAGACGACACTTGTAGAAAATAGAATATTCTTTCATGGTTATAAAGGTGTTTATTATTTACAACAAGTATAATTCTCAAGTTTTAAAGGTTGGAACTGAGTCCTCTCAAAAAAAAAAAAAAAAAAAAAACATATAAGGCAATCAGAGAAACCATGTTCCCATAAAAAATACTATTTGAATGATCTCTTTTATAAAATTCAACCAGTCAAATATCAATTTATTGAAATTTACAACCGTACAATTATATACATTAAAAAAATGAGCTGATAACAATTACAATAACATGTCAAAGCTTGAAAAGAACTACTCATCAGTAGCATTTTAATAAAAATTCTACAATAGAAGAAGGCCATCTTCTTTTCAGACGCCTTGGAGGATTATCAGGAATGGAGTGGGAAGCAAGTTGAGAAGCTAATGGATTTGAGTGGTTATGGAGCTTACTATGAAAGGATAGGTATCTAGTATGGGCTAACTCAGCAACATATGGAACATTAAGGTCTTTATGGATAATTTTATTTGTAACAAAGTAAGGAGCATTAAGGATTTTTAGAAGGGTTTTGTATTGTAAGAATTGGATACGGGAAGAATTAGAAGGTTTAGTTGAACCCCAAAGCTCAATTCCATATATCCAAATAGGTCTGATAACTGCCATGTAAATGAGTCTTTTGTAGTAAAGCGGTAGGTAAGAGCGTTTGTCTTATAAATTTTGAAGAAGTCGAAAACGACGAGCAGATTCCTGTCGTTTTAGTATTGTATGTGGATTCCAAGTTAAACGTTTGTCCAAGTGGAGTTCTTGGTAGCGGATCTGTTCATCAGGGATTAGGGGAATGTCATTAAAGGATATTGTAGGAAAGGAGGTCGTAGGTTTACGACGAAGGGTAAAGGTTATTTAGTGAGATTTAATAGGATTTATTTTAATTCTCCATTTTTGACACCATTCTTGAAGGTTAGGATATGGGATTGGAGTGTTTGAGAGGCAATGAAGGGATCATTGTTAACTGATAACACACATGTGTCATCAGCGTAAGTGGTGAGGACAGTGGTAGGATGTTGGGATGTCAGCTGTATACACCGTATAGAAGATGGGACCTTGAGGAACACCAGCAGATTGGGTAAAGACGGAAGAATAAGAAGATTTGTGGTTTACTTTGAAAGTGCAATCACTGAGATAAGAACGGATAATTAGAAAGTATGTTAAAGGAAGAAATTTGCGGAGCTTGTAAAGCAGTCCGGGGTGCCAGACTCGTTCAAAAGCCTGTTCCACAGGCCTCAGAAAGGCTCCCGTGCAGTGCATTCCGTGCTCTAATGCTGAGGAGAAAAGTTTTGTTTTAAAAATCAGAAAATAAAATTTCATTTAAAACATGAGAGATTAATAAGAAAATCAGAGGGGAAAAATAAAATAAAAATAAGATTAGATTCGACATTACATAACAACATTTATAATGAAAAATAAACTAATCCTACCTCCCCTCTCTAAAAAAAAGAAGAATATATACACAAATAGCTTCAAAAGATTTCTTGCTAATACAATTATATAAAATGAAAATAATTAAAGAAGCCTAACTAAATACAATTATAAAAAGGTTATGTAAAACAATGTATACGTCTACAGAATATATATTCTGTGAAAAGGAAATTATTCTGTTGCTTTAGTATTTGACATTTATAAATTATTTCTGTTCAAAGCCACCTGCAAAGTACAAACGCAACCTGTTTTATAAGGATATTAAAAGGGAGGATCCGCAGCAGAAGCTTCTTATAAAGAGGGTCCCAGGAATGGTTAATTGGACGCTAAATATTTTAATAAGATTCTATTTGCCTTGTGACCCTTCTTTTGGTCGGGGGAAGGGCGGACAGCAGTGTGGGAAGAACACACGTATAGCAGCGAGCCGCGTTAAGCTGGATAGTCCTTTAATAAATTACAAATCTCGAGTAATCTCTTTGAAACTCAAATAATGCAAGATTTTTTTTTAATAAGAAAATTAACTGTTAAAACCGTATTATAATATGTACAGAATGTTAATTGAAATTATGTATCATATAATAGTTTCCGTATAGTATCAACTCATAGACACTATCCACGTTCAATAGTTTGTAAATAGTTATTCATTTATTAATTTATCGAGTAACTCTACAGGTACCGGGCTCAACATTACAGGACCGAAGAACGAGAACGGCTGGCAAAAAGCTTATTTTACATAATTAGCTTTGGATCGACTCAAAATTTCGAGTTATTTTCATAACAGCGGGTACCCTGAGTGGGTGGTAAAACATTTTGGTTAAGCGTGTGTATTGACCATATCACCTACTTCTCTAACTGTTGCACAGTAGGACGAAATTGGTGATTATTTGGACATAGCATTATAATAAAGTTTTCTTTTTTAAAAAAATGGAGTATCGATCATATCCCTTGTATTTTTGTGTTTTCAATTTAATGATGAAGTCATATTCTTGATATGAATGGTGGTAATAAAGCAACAATGACGTATAACAAATTCATTTTATTAAGAAATTACAACTGAACACTTTTTTTTTTCTCTTTTTCCTGTCATTATTTCCAATGTATTATTCTAAAAATATTTTATGTATTATTATAAAAATAGATTGTATAAATATTTATTTAAATATACGTAATGTCGAGAAATATAAGCATGAGAACGTGTAGAAATACATGCACCCATTGCAGGGTGCCTATTACAATAATTGCGATGTGGAAAAACTAAAAACTAAATAAATAACTAAGACTAAATATCTTGAAATTAACAAAATACAATTCTAAACTAAAAATTTCAAATATGGTTTTGTTTTTCATAAACAGAACGGTACAAATGACAATCAAGGTTGATAGTTTAATTAGGTCGAATTACAATATTAGAAGTATACGCACAATGCCTAAAAACGGATGAATTAGGCCATATTGGGATAATAATAGGATGTATTTCTCTCATTAAATACCTAAGGTAAAAACCTTTGAGGCCCATTTTTTGGAAGAATTTGGAGATTTTGTATGATAATGTACTCTAAATAACCTGAAAGTTATTCCAAATATTTTTTTTTTTTAAGATCCTGAATTATTCTTATAATAAAACCATTACTACTATTTTTTTCTTATTGTTAGTTTGAATAGATTCGTACCAACTAGGAAGTAATAAGTTATTTGAAATTATGTGATATAATTATCAGTAAAAAAAAAAAAAAAAAAAAAAAAAAAAAACACGGGAACGATCAAAATCAATAGATACGATTTCGTACGTTTTTATGTCAATTTTCATTACATTTTTATCTCAAATCCAGCATTTTCACTACCTTTTTCTAGAACATTCTCACATTTTCTTATTCCTAAGAGGTTCGAAGATGGTGCGAAATTGTCGGGGATTCAAATAAAACAAAATTAATTTTTCGTATATGTCTGGGACTTTAGTCCATTCGTCCCACTGTGCGTTGGTATCGAAACTCGAAAAGTCCTTAACCGTGTACCCAGTGCAATTTAATTTGATTAAATTTGGGTTGTAACGGTGCAATTTTTTTCTGTGGTAGTTAATAATACAAAGCTGTCAAATAAAATGTATTTGTTAGCCAGTTAAGTACCATGTCACAAAAGCATCAGAAAGTTTCTAACCAAAAGTAATCGAATATTGGGAAACGCACAGGAAAGAATCGAGGTATCTAATGGATTTGCTACTGAATATTGTTTAAATGTAATCCATAGAAAGACAATATAGAAAGTAGAGATGAATTTGGCTAACTAGTCACTGGTCGAATGACCAAGCCAATCATTGCTTCCGTTAGAGTTCGGGTGATGTTCCAATGTTCGAGGCGCTTCGTTTACAGTTTTATAGCCGTCTACATGCAACTAAAGGTTTTCGTTTATCATATTGTTTTCTTCTGTTTTTTTGCGAATGTTTCGGTGTGTGACGGAGTTTAAAAAAAAATTAAATTAAATTAAGCAAAAGACAGCAAGTAACTATCTAAATTATGTTTACTTTGCATAGTTTTAATAGTTAATTGTGAAATGTGGAATTTGGAATCATAACTTATTGGAATTCAATGTTTATGAACTTACATACCAATAACACAGAAATATCTTACATGTAATTCTAATAAACACGTATATAAATTGCTAATATATGCAGTTACTTTCTTGTGCTCTAACCTTTATATTAATTACATTTAAATCAAGAATTAATATTCTTTCATTATGACACAAAAGCAAAACTGATTAAGCTAAAAATAAATTTTAACCTAAAATTGTGGAAGGTATCGAGCGTAGATGTATGAATGAATAAAATAGCCAACTAACCGCCGACTAGTCACCGACTACAAAAGCAGCCAACTAGTCGGCTTTACCGACTAATCGCAAATCCATCTCTTATAAAAAGGTAATTTTAAACGAAAACTTCATAATATCATCAAATCGTAATAATTAGTAGGACAATCACGCTCAGACAATCTTGTGAATAGTACTTCCATATCTTCACGGCCCACGCCATCTTGGAGATGTGCTTACGTCAGACCTGAATGGAGCTTCTCCATTCATTCCTCCCTTCGCAGACACTCTCTTTCAACGCTGGCATCTCTTGACTGACCTCAGAGTATTTGCAATTCTTCTCAATTTTCATACTTTTTTTTGCCACTGTTAGTTGAATTTTGTAAAAAAAATTACTCAAGTATGACTTTAAAATATAGAGTTGTTTCTAAAAAAAAAAATTTCTTAAATTTCCCACCATGCTCATCAGTTGATTTTCATATTACCGTTGAATTCGGTGTCTTTCCGAAAACTGTTAAAGTCCTTTTACATCTATAAATTTACACTTATTAAATTTAAAAAAAATAAATATACAATCAAATCTATATATATATATATATATACAAAGATATAAATATATATATATAAAATATATATACAAAAATATAAAATCTGTCAGAAAAAAAAAAAACGGAAAAATTATCTCAGAACGGATCGAATTTATACTAGAAATCACTCTGTATCCGAAATCTCTCTAATCCGGAAACGAAAAGCTTTTCTCGGTACGGAAATTTAAATTAATATATTTCAAACGGAAAATAGCCATGCTAATACAGAAGGATAATCATTTCTGTTGTTTCAAATACTACACACTTACGAGAGCTGTAGCACGAATGTAGTGGGAATGAATTTTTGAAGTAGTGTCTTGTTTGCTTCACAGTTATTCCAGGACCGATTTTCCACTTTGCTTTATATTTAGTCCCTTTTTATATCATAAACAGTAAACTTATGCGATACGTGCCAGGCTACTGCATGTACGGTTTAACAGTTTCTATGATCGAAAATGAGTTATTAATTGATTCGTCAAATCGATAGTTAACACAAAATATTATCTTTTAAAATAAGTGAAAGATATTCTTTTAGCACGAGCTCAACAAAACATCGCCGAAACGTTTTGCAAAAATATATCAATTGGGGAAACACAAGTTTATGAAACTATAAAAGTAAGAAATAAATTCTTTACCATTTGGGAAAAACTAGATAATGTCATTTTTGTCCACAAGATAAATATTTTGAGCAACCCATATTGCAGTCCTACTCATCATGTATAAGTAAGCAAGTTGTAATGACAATGGAACCCTTTTATACAATTGACATTACAACTTGCTAACGTTTACAAGATGATAAGGACATCAATATGGGTTGCTCAAAGTATTTATCTTATTGTGGATAAAAATGCACTTATCTAGTTTTTCCCAAATGGTACAGAATTAGGGATCAGTGGCTCAAATGAAGAAATGGGACAATCATATTTTTTATCATATTATGTATCAACTTTATATTGCTGGGCTACTTCACTACCATCAAGACTGGCCGATTCACACATATTATGTATCAACTTTATATTGCTGGGCTATTTTGATATTATTTTTTTATTTTATATATATTTTTGTTCCTAAGTATTAATTTTAGGAAGCCAAGTTTGTGAGACACTGCACTCCAGCAAAATTCGGCTAATTAATTTTTAATCTTTTCTTTACATGTCTCTAACGTAATATAAAAAATGTTTTGATTTAAAATATAAAATAATTATAACTTTAATGATTAATAAAAATATAATACCATTGGATATGACGTTATAATAAATGACGATTTTTTTTTTTTTTTTTTTTTTCAATTCAGAGCTCTTAGAAGCAAGGAACATTTCGTTAGAGATATAACTATTTTATGATCTGGAGATACGTAGATAACTTATGACTTCCTAGACATTATAAATAGTCAGTGCTTAAGGTAATTAGGAAGAGTTTTCTTTAACGCTATGGAGTTAAGGGAGGGGAGCGTGGAGGGGGGAAGCGAGTTACCTAAGCGTCTACTTTATTATAATAGAATATCGGAAAGGATATTTAATTTTCATTTCTCATTTTCTTTACTCAAAATCTTAATAGGCCGGGGAGCAGAATTTCAATTCCTTCCATTTAATTAACCCCTGCGGCATAATGCCCGCTCATTTCCCCTTCCTTTCAGGTCGGTTCACACTTTTCCTAAATGAGACCAGGACCTTAAAATGGCTGCTGGTAACATAATTAGCTAATAAATTTCTCGTGTTTTGTTGGGCAGAAAGGTAGTCTAGGTCGTCAGCTCGATTCGCGGTTTTCAATTTTAATCATTTGCCATGGACTGAACGATTTTGTGGCGTGAATATTGTCTCTGAGCAAGCGGCGGACGGTTTCGCTCGAATCCGGCCAGTTTTATTATTCAATTTCCCGGAGCAGAACGGTCTGAAGAATAACTTGTTTTCACCAGATTTTCCGCAAGCCGCGATAAAACGGGTTTGTCTATTCCTGAGCAAAATAACAATGAACTTTCTGGTTGAGGTTTGACCACATCGGTGTTTTCAATCACTTGATGGAATATAAATACGCTTATATCCATTAATTAAATCATTATCATTAATTAAATAAATCATAAAACAACGATTATCCTATTCTTTACAGTTTCTTGTTTCTTCTTCTTTATTATTTTTTTATATGTATTATTTACTTTATTTTTCTTAAGATGGCTATTTATAATTTTGGAATACTGTGATAGTATACATATAGGCATAGGAATAAATACTCGGATAAATACAATACTCACGTACAAATTACAATACATACGTACACAATGCGGATAATACAATACTCAGATAGATAAATATAATAAATAGATATGTCTTTTATCTGAGTGACTAAAAGACCTCTGGTGTAACTTTTTTCACTCTCATTTTGACATTCTCCCAGTCAGGGGGAAATTGAAATTTTTTAACTTATTATTTTTTTAATTTATGTGTTTTCGATTATCATATATTTTCTCTTCATTTTTAATATTTTTTGAATTCGTTTACATATATTTTTGTTTTTTACTTTCTTCTAGCCTTGATAAAGAATTTTTATTATAAGCCAAAACATCGACACAATAATTTTTTGCAATTTTATTGTACTTTATAATATCTATCAACACCTATCCCGGAACAACCATTTCGCCCAAATTTCTAAAAAATCCATCATAATCCTCAAACGACTCTACAGCTTTCGAGATCCATTTCCTCAAAATATCTGTCAACTTTTAGAATCCTTTTTTTTTTTTTTCTTTTCCTCTGATTATGGTTGCTTGGTTTACGTAAAAATTTTAAAAGAATTAATCTTTAAGCAGGAAAATTATTTAATAAATATATTATAAAATGTTTATATTAAAAGAAATTTATTTACTATACTAGACTGATTTTATTTCCAAAAGACATCTAAAACTGCCTCTGTCCTCTCTCTCCTCTCTCTCTCTCTCTCTCTCTCTCTCTCTCTCTCTCTCTCTCTCTCTCTCTCTCTCTCTCTCTCTCTCTCTCTCTCTCTCTCTCTCTCTCTCTCTCTCTCTCTCTCTCTCTCTCTCTCTCTCTCTCTCTCTCTCTCTCTCTCCCTCTCTCATTAGAGGTTTATTTTTGTTAATTTTTTATTTTAAGAGTTTTACTGTATTTGTACTTCCGGTTTTATTCTGGCCAAATAGTAAGCTTCTCCTAGTCTTTTCCATTATTTGCTTTCTTCAGCCTCTCTTTGCCATGTTGCTCCTCCAAATGTAGTTTTCACTTCTTGATCCCATGGTAGGTGGTCCTCTGCTTCTTTTGTATTCTTGGGGTTACCAATTTGTAATATTTTCGGACCACTTATCGTTTTTGCTTCTCACTTGGTGTCCTGCCCAAGTCCATTATCTTCTGTGAATTTGTGAATTATCAGAACAATATCTAGGAATTTCGTTTTAAGCTGTATCAACTACTTTTGAGAGTATTAGGATTATTACAATTTTTTTTTTTAAATCAACAAGCAAGATTAAATTTACGATTTTTTTTAAAAATAAAGGTTTATATCCTCCTCTGCGTTGATTATATCTCACATCCAGTGGGGTATAGGTGTGATGTGATTTTGAATGAATTATCGAGGGACATACTAAATTTAAAAAAAAAACAATACAAATCATAAAAACTTCAATGAACAAATATTTATTCAATAAATACTTAAATATTAGTTCAATAATTATACTATCACGGTATTTTAAAAAAGATAAAAAGTAATTTTAAGAAGATAAAGTAAATAATATATATGAAAAAAAAATTAAAATTAGGATAAAAACAGACTGCTAAGAATTTGTAACAATTATATAAATAAATATTTTTTTTTAGTTATTATAAGCATTAAAAAATATAAAGTGATTCATTTGGATGTATTGTTTATATGAAAGTGAAAGATATTGTTGAACATTCTTTTAGTCTGAAGATGGGACAAGGTGGTCCCGAAACATGTGACAATGTAATAAAT
The DNA here is from genome assembly GCA_003667255.2 of Euschistus heros. Classification (NCBI taxonomy): domain Eukaryota; kingdom Metazoa; phylum Arthropoda; class Insecta; order Hemiptera; family Pentatomidae; genus Euschistus; species Euschistus heros. Next base: position 89,573 of record RCWM02000077.1, read on the forward strand.
GTTTTGAGAGGGGTGAAGCTATTTTAAATGAGTTAAAAAATTATATAAATACTTCTTGGTAGAAGAAATTAAAAAAAAAAAAAAAATATGATAAAATAAACTTCACCGTATTTTACGAAACAATCTACATTAACATTATAAATTTCCTTACTTATAAAATGTCCACTAACTTATATTAAAAACATAACATATTTATAGTTTAAAAGATGGAGTTTTCAACTGAATAAAAATTTTTAAAAACTTTTTTTCGAAATAGATGAATAAAGAGACCTATGACTCAATACAAGGATACAAGGATACATCATTCACACACGAATTGATGAATTTCCACTAGACAGAAACCAAGAGGAAGTAAACCATTGGTACAAAAGGTAGGAAATTGCGCAGGTCTTTCTGAAGTTGGTGGTAACTTTATCGGTCTGAAGGTTCTATAGGCTTCTGTAGGGCTGGGATTTTCCTGTCTGTCTCAGCCTTCTCTCTATATTTCAACTTTACGCCCTTCGAACCTTTTGAAGATTAGTTTGATATTTTTTAAATAAAAATATGAATGGAAAATTTATCTAAAAATAACATTATATCTCACATTGTTTTGTGAAACGAAAAAAAAAAAAATCTGTATTTGAATAAACTGTCAGGTGAATAAACAAACTCACATCAGACCTGTCTATCGCTTTCCAATAAGTTGTATCTAGATCAGGATTTTTTTTTATTTTATTTTTTTTCAGTCTGTCAATTTACCTAACACTGATACTATAACAATCTATCCTTGTATTTTTAGATACGTTGAAATAATGAAATTCTGGCAAAAATCAAATCCACCAAAATTAATTACTACATATATCTAACCTAATCCTATTCTACCGAAGTGTATAAGACATTTAATTTTAAATTATTTGAATTAGCCGAACATATATTACAGCCAATGGTCTCATAACCAAATTTAATCATTAGCAACTTATATTAAAAACGTATGTATTTAAACGTGATCAAATATTGGTTATTAAATAAATACATATATTTTAAGTATAATAAACTTTGTATCCAATACTTATTAGGCTTTTTTACAATTCTAGAATAATTTTATTACAGAAATATCAATTACAACGTTAGTTTTAATTATTGAAAGATTGCACTTAAGTTTAAAAAATGCAATTTTGAAATATCTATTAAATGCTTAAAAATACCTTAAATAATATGTAAATTTGATATTTGCAATATTACTTAATAGTTAGGTGTGGTTAACATTATTATTATAACCTATGTTCTGAAAGAGCCTAACAAGGGACGTTTATTCAATTCTACGTTTACATTTAGGTAAGATTATTATTATATCCGTTAAAAATAATTGTATTAATATTCGATGTAATAAAGCTAATCAGCTATGTTTATATTAAGCAATCGTCTAGCTGTCCTATGCCAACAAAGTTACAAATATAATTTCTTGAAGATTCTAGGGGGGGGGGTAAGTTTCTATACTGACGTTATATTATAAATGCATAAATATATTTCCTTAATGTGAATCGCGGAGCATGTGACGGAAACGATGCAACGAAAAAGCGTTGATTGCTGGATTCAATAGAAGTTAGAATGTTCAATACATTATCTACAATTGTTTTAAATACTTTCATATATAATTGTTTTAAATCAAGTCCTGTGGATTTGGATTGGACAAGGTGCCAAAATAATAAATAAAAACGAGATAATACATCGACTAATCAGTAAGTACTTTTTATATATTGTCATGAATTTTATGCAAAGTCTATTGGTAATGAGTGTATGCTATATTTTACAGTATGTACTTCCAAAAAACAGTGCAAACACAATACAGCTCTAAATAGTTCATTAATTTTTTTCTTTAATTAAAAAAAAAAAGTGGTTGAAGATTTTTCATTTACTTATGAATTTTACTGAATACAATTTTTATTCAATTTTGTACTTTTAGGCGCAAAAATCTATTATATATCTTTTTAATGAATAAAATACTGTACTATGTAAATTATAAAGAGTGTAAGTATCGCACTGAATATTTTTGAAGGAAAACTATAAAAACCAAAAAAGTAGAATGCCACAGAAAGTTTCAGTTTCTCATTATCATTCAAAAGGAAGCTTCGCGGTTTTTCTGACCGTTTTTTATTTTATTTTATTTTTTTTACGGTATATTCATATATAATATAAAAGTTACTTTCACAGAGAGGAACATTTAAGAGTGTCTTAAATTCGGAAGGGATAAAAAAACTATATTGAACTTCGTCAACACACTAACATAAATTCTATTCCCTCTAAAAAAAATTCAAAAGAAATAGAGGGTTATATAATTTCATTTAACACCTAATTTTTTTTCCAATTATTATTTCATTTTATATCATGTTTTATATTATATCTGTTATTTCTATATTTTATATTTGTTTTTAGTATATAAATTTTTCACATTAACTTATTATATAATATATAAATATATTATATATATATATATATATATATATATATATATATATATATATATATATATAGATATATATATATATATATATAATAATAAAAATCTCTTTCAACATCATGGTACTCATTCATAAAGAGATAAAACAGAGAACTAAGCTACAAGTAATATTGGCACCCCTTCAGGCTAGTAAGACCAGCCACTCCAGGTCCGACGGCCAAAGAGCTCCAAGTTCAAGTATGTAATTCTTTATTACTAAATCTATCTGGTTATAAAATGTATGTATCTTAAAGTTAAAAATTATACAATACATTAACAATTATTCCCAACATGTCATTAAAAGAAATAAAAACTTATGCAAAAACAATAAAAATTTAAAATTGACAACGATGAAGAGAATTTTAAGGCTATTTATAAATTTTGATACAAAATTTCTAAATTAAACCTACATATTCAAACTAGTATTGAGAGTTCTATCGTTTGCATTTTCCTTTAGATTCCTTGCAATTTATTTAATATACTGCAAAATATCCGTGACACGTTCAGACGGCACACTCAAAAGAGTCATCCGTAAAAAATTTCGCTAATATGAAAGAAAGTAATCATTTGCTTGAAAAAATATTTTTTTTACATAGATTACCAGGTTATTATGAATAAATCTATGGCGCTGATAAATAAAGTTTTCGGAATTGATGTAGTTTTAGTGATTTTTTTCCCATTTCTTTAAGACAGACATTATGGGAATTCCTTTGTAGCATTTATAAATAGCGAAACCACGTCAAAGGATATTAATTTGTAATTCGTCGGATTTTTTTTTTCAAGGAATTGTTTGAACATTAATGTATTTTTCACATTATGGTTATTTTCTATTCTTGCTCTTTTTATATTGCCTGCAATGAATTTAGATAAAATAAAATTTGAAGAATTTCAAAATGAAACAAATGGTCTGAACGGGATATTGAGTCTATGTACTTTCGGAAGACCATAAACTTTATGTGGTAATGCATTGTTGCATATTTTATTATACTGATTATACTGTTTGATGACCCGTAAATCTAGCAATGTATTTTCTAATTCATTATTCTTTTTTATTATGTTTTGTGATGGAACGGATATTTTCCTGTAATGAAGGCTGCCATACACTATTTGATTCATGTTTTCACAATAATCCTATCAATATATTGAAACGGTCTTCCCTCCTTTATCCGACGGTGTGACTAATACGTCAGGGTTATTCAATAAATTGTTTTTGAAAATCTTATTTATCAGACAGTCCTTTTTGTTTATTTTATAGCTTCATATGGTGGGGAGTTATTTTTAAATATGGATTGGTAGTAATTCCGTCAGAAAGCCTTCTAATATGATTATCGATTTAACAACAAAATGGGAATATTTGTTAAAGAATTGTGTAAATTATACATTTTTTTAAGATACGTACATTTTATAACAATACAAATTAATAGACTTTTAGGTATTGAAAATTATACTCTTGGACTTGGCACTCTTGGGCTGGGTGGTTCACCGAGCAGCCCAGTGCCTTGATATCTGAGCTAGCGAGAACTTGCTGCAGAAGTTGATGGGCTTACTAGCATGGATCTTCAGCAAAAAAATGAAATAAGAAATAATAAGAGATTTAATAAAGGAATAATTAAAACACAAAACAAATCTTTGAATATAATTTGTATAAAAAAATACCTATTGTCCGACTATAGAAAATATCAGCAATTATTTCAGTCAACCAATGTGGGTATTATAAAATCAGGAATGAACTGTTATAATATTCTGAAAAAGCATCACTTGTTAAATAGTATATGCAAACAGAATATTATCTCTCTGGTTATAAAATATATAAGTACTTGATAATTTTGTAATAATCATTGAACATAAGTAAAAATGATGCAATAATTTAACAAAAATTCTCATTTTTTCGTTAAATCGATAATCTTCTTACCAGGTTTTCTGACGTAATTTCTAGTGATCCATATTTAAAAATAACTCCCCACCAGATGAAGCTATAAAATAGACAAAATGGAAAGTCTGATAAAAAAAGATTTTTAAAAACAATTTATTAAATAACCATGATGTATTTGTCGCGCCGTCGGATAAAGGAAGGAAGACCGTAACAATATATTGGTAGGATTAATATGAAAATATGAATCAAATGGTGTATGACAGCCTTCATTACAGGAAAATATCTGTTCCATCTCAAAACATAATAAAAAAGAATAAAGAATTAGCAAATATGTTGCTTAATTTAAGGGTCATCAAACAAGATGAGTATAATAAAATATGCAACAATTCCTTAACACATTAAGTTTATGGTCTTCCGATAATACATAAAATCAATATCCTATTCAGACCATTTGTTTTATTTTTTAATTCTTCAACTTTTATTTTATCTAAATACAATGCTAGCATTTTAAATAGAGCAAAAATAGATAATAGCTAGAATGTGAAAAATCCATTCGAGCTCACAGAATTCCTTGAAAGAAAAAAAACAATCCCACGAGTCACGAATTAACATATTTAGGTGTTGTTTCTCCATTTATAATTGTTACAAAGAAATTACCATAATGTCTGTCTTAAAGAAATGGGAAAAAATCACTAAAACTACATCAATTTCGAACCACGGTGGGAGTCTGTAACCCATACGTGGCGCGTCCCCAGGTGGCGGATAGGGGAATGCCCGCTAGATATAGAGGGCAGGAGGAAAATAAAATACCTCTCGCGGACCAAACAGACTAGACTAGGGGAAGGAACCCTGCACAATAAACTGATAATGATAAGTCATACAACGATAAATCTCACGGTGCAGGAGAGGGATACCCTGGTGCCGGCGTCTGCTATGATCGAGAAAGCGTTTATCTGTCTATGTAACATTTCAAGTTTGTAGCACAGTCAGGAGGAGTGGATGGCGCTATCCGATACTATTGGTAAGATGCAGGAATACATTCTGGAAAAGAAGACTGTCCATAAACCAATCAAAACGCTCATCTACGACGCTTAACTTTGATGCTATACTCGCTAAACTTATTGAGCATCAAGAGAGCGTAGAATAAGTCTTGGTACAAAGGAAGGATAGAGATGGTCAATCATCAGCCACTACTCACAATATAAATTAGACAAATGCAGTCTGGACAACGGAAGAAAAAACTGTGGAAAGAAAGGGGAATAGGATTTCAACAGGAAGAAGCGAGAGATGTCCTCACTGAGGAAACAGTAGCAAACAGTTGCTAAGAAGACAATGAATAGGGCGCACTAGACTGCTGAAGCCAGATGCCCTGGTAGTATATTAGGAACGATATTTTGACCTTCTGCGCAAGGTCCGTGACGACCCATTGTTGAAAGGCCTAGGACAAAATATATTCAACCATCTACCGGTCGCACCGTTTTATTTTGTACAAAACCATACTTGTTTTCCGTATCTCTAACTTCCGATGAGCTTCCAGGAAAATTGGCTTTCGCTATTTGCCGATGGTAGCCTTCCACTGTTATAGGAGGGATAGTTTCCTGCACGGAAAATATTTAGTCCGTAATTGTCCTGTGTCGCAGGAGTAAAACATGCGACCGCTATCGTTTTGATTTTTTTTTCGTCCCATTCTCGACAATCAGCTGGATTTAATAGGATGTATGTGAATCCTACATACTTTTGCAAGTAAGCGAAGCATTAATTACACGGAATGTTTTTATTAGGTGGAGGCATATAAAACTGGAAGATATTCCTCGAATTTGAAAGTACTAGACAAAAAAGAAAAAAAGAACCATTAAAATTGTTAATTAATAAAAAAAAAGTATATATATATATATTCTTTAAATAATTGAGTTTTCTTCATTTTCTTTAGTTGGCTTATCTTTTATTAGGGAATTTAAGGTGACACCCTATCTGTTCACAATTCTGTGTACTACAACAATAACTGCAGTTGAGGAAACACGAATAAACAAAAAAAAAAGAAAACGTTTTTTGAAAACTCAATTAACGCCTTCTTTTACCAATGGCTTCAACTGTTTAGTGATAATATTATTATTATTGATAAGACATGATAATATAATAAAATATTTTGACAATGTCTCTTTCATCTTATGGCATAAGGAGCTATTCATAATTTCCTTTCATATTTCTATTTGATTCGCTTTTCAAAGAATCTTCCCGTTTAGTCAGAAGTCAAAACCAACAAAATATTCGAAATCAAGGTAGAATTTCAAAAGAAAATTCTTCGAACGGGGTTGAATAACTTCGTCTAGATAAGTAAAGAATCAACAGCATAGTGTCGGTGAATAAATTCTACAGTGAATAACGGGTTATTCACGTATTTGAAATAGTCTTTCAATAATCTCTGATTTGTCCCGCTATGTTCTGAATAATAATTAGAAATGATATTTACCTGTGGAAAATTCGAAGTTTTAGTTTATTTAGAATTAATAATTTTATTCTGAAAATAATTGAAATCTGGTAGTATTAAGGGCAGTAAGTAAGTAATAAAAAAAACAAAAAAACTTCATGAATATATCAGAAGAAAAATGGATATAATTATGAACTACTAAATAAGCTATAAGGAAAGTAATATTACAAATACACACATAAAACTCCACTCAAACACAATCATAAACGTTTACTCCCAGACATAAGAAATCTTTTAGGATCTTTTGTCAAGATCTTCTCCACCAGGTCTCTAGAAGATCCTAGAACTTCCCTTTGCCGCGTAAATCGTTTGTGACCCAGTGGAGGCATAGTGAGAGTGTTAGAGGCACAAATATTTTGAACATAAGAAAAGGAGTTAACGGTGACTGACATACTAGAATGTATGTACCTTTATCAAATATAAAATAATATTTGATAATATAAAATGGTATAAAAAATTGCATAATATATTTCATGCCAACGTATCGGCATCTAGCCTCTGTAAAGTAGGTGCTTTGAGAGGAAAAACCTGGGGGTTGAGTGTGACTGCCAACCATATAAACTCATTATATAACCGTCGGTTACGAAACAACACTTCCTTCCCCAAGGACTGAATCCTAGATCCTCCATGGATTGTAGTGGTACAGGCTTATTGAGTTAATTTCTTATTAAATTAAAAACTAATATAATAATACATTACGTTTAAGCTCGAATCGCGGTTTAATATATTACGGGGAAAAAAATGAATAACTTTTTGGTATTTAAAATGAATGAAACATGTGAAAACATAATTCAGTGTCATATCTCAACTCCGTACGTCCAAATGGGCCTACTAATGGTCATGCAAATAAGTATTTGGTAATTTATCGGGAGATTTGAACGCTTGTCTGGTAAATGTTGGAGAAGTCAGAAACGACGAGCAGTTTCTTGACTTTTAATTCTGGTGTGTTTTGTTTCAATTAAAATTTTTTTTCTTCATTTTTGTTTATGATTGGCTTATTTTATATTATTATTAATCATAGTTTTTATTATTTTCAGTTTGTTGGAGTTTTTTAATTTGTTTGTTTTCATTGTATATATCGTGTGAATAGATTCTTTTCCACCCATGTTAATTATAGCCTTCAAGCGAGGCAGATAAATTCAAGAAAACACCTGTTTAATTTTTAAAAAAAATTTATTAACCATGTTATAAAATTATATAAGATGACCTATACAAAGCGATAATTTAGTAGGACTTACTGCCATCACACCCTCCCTGAATTCCGTTTTTTCCTCTCCCCTGGCCTCGAGCCAATGGATACAGGGCTCTGCAACAATTACTTGGAAGGAAATTAAATGAGAACTGGAACAATAGCCCACTATGTCAATAGTTCATCAGGGAAAGCCGGTTTTTCCTCTCGGGAAAAAACCTTTCAGCTCAATGGTTTTCGTTCTGGTCCGGCAACTTTCAAACGTTTGTTTTATTCCGACACCATTTGCAGGATCGTATCGTGCCGAGGTTTGGAATTTTTGACTATCTATATAGGGTTGACACTTCAGTATAATCATTAATTCAAGGCTGATCTTCAACAAAACTACATTTTGTTCAACTCCTTTGCGATCATTAAAGGATTATTAATACCGCAAAATAAACATCATTTTTTGTTTTATTTAATGTTCTCACTTATTTTCATACACAATTAAAACAACATATAGAGAAATACCATTGTTTCATCTTATTTACATTAAGTAATAAATTATATCCAAAATCTTTGGAATATTTTCCTCCTTAAAACAATTTTGTAAAATTTTATTTATTTATTTTTTGATATGTCTGAGTTATAACTAATTTTATGTTTTAGATGATGAATAATATTAGTTAAATACCCTTAATGGATTGGATTTGCTTTGTAATTCTTTTAATCATTATTTTTTGTTATCGAATTTAATTTTAAAATAAGGCATTAGTACGGAGATACGAGAATCGGTTTTTAGGTAACTGTACCGGTAGCAAAAAAAAAAAAAAAAAAAAAAAAAAAAAAAAAAAAAAAAAAAAAAAAAAAAAAAAAAAAAAAAAAAAAAAAAAAAAAAAAAAAAAAAAAAAAAAAAAAAAAAAAAAAAAATTGTACCGACCTTATATGAAAATATAGGGATATACTTGATATTGATGTAGTTCCATTATTTTTATTTTATTTTATTATTATTATTCGTTACAGGCCAGCTAATGACCACGCTTAAGCAACCAAGTTAGCTTTACGCTTTCTCCAATACTCCTTCATCTGTTTACTTTTCTCTCTTCTCTATTCTGCCGTCCATTTTCTCCCCTGTCTTTTTGGAGCTGCTTTGTCTTGGAAACCTTCCCGCTCTTTAATTTTTCGTCTACATCTTGTTCTGTCTTCAATTTCTTCTATATTAGGCCAATTTCTGAAGCCAGTTGGGTTTGCCTTTTTATTTCTCAAAATTTTGCACAATTTTTCTTGTTAATCTGCTTGGACTCATTCTTTGTATGTGGCTATAGAACATATGTCTCCTTTTCCTAATTTCATCAGTTATATTTTCTATGTTTGTATAACTCTGCGTTACTTATCAATTTGGAGGTTTCACTCACTGTTATGTTTCCAAACATCAATTTTCCTGATTTCTTCATTTTCTTTTATTGTTTCCAAAATTAGTGTCTTAGTTGCATACAAACATCCTGACCGAATTACTATCTTGTAATGAAAATGTTTTGAGTTTCTGGACAGTGATTTTTTATTGTACAAACCTTTAATTAAGTGGAATGTTAAGTCCATCTTTTTCAATCTTGCTAGCTTCTTTTTCCCCAGTATTAGGCTGGATGACTTCTCCTAGATACTTAAATTTGTTCGTTCTTCTTATATTTCCGTACTTCGTGCTTAACTTTGATGGTGCACTTTTGTTATTTGTCATTACCTCAGTTTCTTCAAAGGAGATTTGCAATCCTGCTTTTTCCGCTGTTTGTTTAAGTAATTCTATCTGTTTTTGTGATATCTGAATACTATCTGCCAGAATTACTAAATCACCTTTTTCCAACCAATCTGTATTCCACTTTTGATGTTAGATTTCAATTTACGTCATTTCTTTGCGTAACCCCAACTGCTTCTTTTGGGGTCACCTGCGGTGTAGTGGTTAGCATAGCAACCTTCTAAACCCAAGATCGCAGATGACCTTAGGAATTTTTAAAGGGAGTAAAAAATCCTTAGCTATGCCGTCCTTCGGAAGGGACGTAAAATGGGGGTCCCGAGCCTGTGAGATGTCAGGTACTCGTTAAAGATCCCTATCCTGATTATACCTGGATAGGCAAAATTTAGCACTCCCACCATACCATCGTCCGATTAGCCATAGCAGCATAAAGAGACATTAAACGAAATAAAAAAAAAAAAACTGCTTCTTTTCGGCTTTAACATCCACCCAGTACATGCGCATTCGTTCTTGATGCTGTTGCTTCCTTTCTTCGGTCCACTCCTTGCCTGTTGAAAGCTCAGTTCTATTATAATGTTTTTTTTATCAGTACTGTTCCTAATATTAACAATGCTTAAGTATGGCTACAATAATCATTAATATCCGTATACATTTTAATCAACAGCTTTCATGTTTCAAAAAATAATGAATAACTCTAGAACAATACTCAAATTAGATAAAAAATGGAAAATACAGAGCTAATGAAATTTTAGTTTACAGGTTACTTTATTGGTACTACCAAAAAGACATCGAGACCAAGCTGCCTTAGTTTACGGTTACTATAAGATCCAAAGGTTCAGTATTTTTAGACCATCCTCTTCTCAACGCTGCCCCCAGGGAGTGGGAAAGGAAACGGAACTGCGATAGAATAAACTACAGGCCTACCAACATAAACTCACATCAAATGAAAAAAGAACAGTAGCTAGGGTGTAAAAAAATGGCAGCTGACTGCGGCGTCGGGTTGAGAAATGGCCTACAGACAGGAGAAGGAAAAAAAATAGGAGAGGCTCGTCGTCGGGAGAAAGATGGTCTGCCAAGGGCCTCTGTCCTTGGGGGGGGGGAGGGGGGAGGCCGAATCTGACTGTCGAGTTGGTGTACCTTATCAACTTTTCATGTCATTACGACATTATAATAATAAAACGAATCTATAGATAGATACACCTTTTTCAATGATGACTATTGCTTATCTGAAGTAGGCTAAGGGATCAAACAGCTAGACAGTGATATATATATATATATAATCTGTCTAACTAAAGATAAAACTATTATAATATGACAATAATTCGTAATATTTATAATTCTGCTAAACTTTTAAAATATAATATATAATATAAGATACTAGACAAACTAATATTTTTTCCCCCTTTTTTTCCTATTTAATCATTTCATTTTTCCCTTTTTATATTGTTTCCCTCATAATATTTACAATGCTTGGTTTTGTTTATTTTTTTCCTTTCTTTTTCGTTTAACTCCATTAATTAATGCTTACTATATCATTTAAATAAACTCCATGATTTTAGCTAACAAATTTCACAGCCTAGAATAGCTTTGTTTCTCCAACATCCCTTCCGATTTCACTTAATAGTGTTTAAATACTGCGGCAAAAACTACAATAAAAAAAAAAAAAAAAGATTAAACTAAACCTAAGGCTGAAACTATGACCTAAATAACCTAAAGAACTGTAATTCAATTACTACAATTTTGAAGACAATTCTTCCAAGATAATTATCTTCAACTTATATGATTTCTGGATTAACACAGCCGGTGGCAAGAAGTCACACATCATAAATTCCCTACACGCAAATTTCCTATTTTAAATAATGTTATTCATTTCAAGATACTCTTATAGAAATCTAAGAACAATTATGTATTATATTAGCCTCCCTCGGTCGTGGTTGGCCCGCTATAATAAATAAAGAATAAAAAAAGAAGATAACTTTAACTTATATTTGAAGTTTTATTTGTTTATCTACAAAAAAAAAAAAAAAAAAAAAAAAAATTGTAAAAATCTGGTATTGAAGTATGCAATTGAGCATTTTCTTGAATGATATTTTCATTCATGGCAGAAATTGTTAACCTGGATAATATTGCACATATCAGGTGTGAAAATTATGGAAAACATTTTTAGACATTATATTTTTAATTTTAATATATGAGTTGGTAATCCAGATGGACAGACAATATTAAGAAACTCTTGCGGATAATGGACTGCATTGTCAGTGCTTTCAACTAAATGCCCATAAATCATATTTTTTCACACTATAAAAAACAGAAAAGGATCGACATTTTGTAGTGGTAATAATGTTTATTTAGCGTTTAAACTGGTTGGATTTAAATTTCTAACCATGAAAATATAAGACGGTTTGGCAATCCTCTTTTTTGCCATTTAGTACTCTGCATAATTACCTGTAAAATTAGATACAGATGGGTTTATTATTTTTACCATTGTAAAATATGCTGAACGGCGCTAACTGAATATTGGTTGTTTTTTAAACTTACTGGGATCCACATGTAGCACCTCATATTTTAATAATTTAATTAAAAATAAGTAAATTGCATCCTCAATTAAAAGCTCTAATTACCACCGTACCTTTGTAACCTCATGTGTAAAATGGAGCTCACCAACTATCGGTCAATTTTCAAACTTCTCTGTTATCCATAGATTATCGATTTGGTTAAAATTTAGTACAGATTTTTTTTTTTTTTTTTTTATGATACTAAGAACTTCATAAAAGTCGAAGAGATGAAAGTATGAAATGATAATTTCGTCTGAATGTGTTTCATCTGTGATTCCAGTAAATATAGTTAGCTAAATGACTCCTTCACCTTTTACGCTCTTCCCAGAAATTCTGTCTACTGCTTGCGTTTCCACGAACCATTACTCCTTTGGTCTCTCACCTTTCTCAGAGCCAAAGTGAAAAAGCTTTTTTGGCCAATGCTTTTCGAGAATTCTTTCGATAGCTCTAACATCTCAATCTAGTTGTTTCTACTGTTTTCTTTACTGTTTTATTTTCTCTAAAAAGAGAACACAATTTGCCAACTAGTTTTTTGTTTGTTTTTTTCCTGAGTAACTATTTAAATTATTCCCTTTATACTGGTAAATTATCTTCTTAAAATCATATGTAAATTACATGATTTCTCTTCAAAGTCAAACACTCATCATAATGGATTTTATTAAAATTAGTACACTAGCATCCATTTATCTATTAGTACAACTATTCCCAAACATTTTTTTTTTCGTTCACATTATTAAAACTTCCACATTTATGCTAAATAAATGTGGATCTTTGAAACATCCTTGTGTGATCCCTTTAAATGGTTGTAAAGTAAGCTTATTTTTTTTTTTTTGTTTTTTCTGAATCAGGCAACGCTGTTTAATCTAACGATCCCTCTATCGTTCTAGACCAGTGATACAGGATTTCTAGGCGTCAGAAAATACGAGTAGATGGTGAAAGCACAAGCCAGGGACGCTTGACGCTTGTTTCTAGAGGAAATAAAACGACGTAACTATTTGCCCATAGGACGTGAGTGAAAATATCAATATGATCGAATCAAAATACGTACGTTTCTAAAACCCTTCTAATATATCAATGCCTTAAAACACAGATGTGCCAAGTGCAAATAAGCTAATTTTACAATATTTTTTAGGACAATCACACGAGCACCTTGGTACTTAAGTAACAAAACTCTGCACACGGACTTACACATTCTTAACATAAAAGAACACATACAGACCTACTAGGAAAGATTTCACAATAGACTTAAAAGTCATCCCAACAAACTCATTATGACAAGAACACCACATTGATACCTAACAATATCCGTAGAAGGTTGAAAAGGAGCTGGATGAGAGGCCTCCTAGAATAAATTGAAATGAGTAACAAGAGAGATGGAGGTGCCATAAGCCAATGTTCCTCACCAAACCTCTTATGCCAGAACTTTCTCATTATTTTACAGCCACCTTATTCCCTGGTTGTCATTTTATGTATCGGACAGTTGAAAATTAGAACAAAAAAAAAATTAATTTTTGTTCACTTTTATATTTTTCCATCTGAGTTTACTACAGTCCTTCAAATGATTGTATTGGATATCTGAATATCTTTTTTTTTTTTTTTTTTTTTTTTTTTTTTTACACAATTTCGCAGTACCCTCATTGTTCTATCGGATGTGTGATGTCATCCGCGATAGTGCAAATATCCTTCATTTTAATAAATTGTGTGAAGGAAAATATATAACCTATTGGCACGAGAGGCATATTTGTTAGATATAGATGAAATATCTACTACCTCTACTATTAGTTATTAATGAATACTGTCAGTGTATAAGCATTTACATAATATATCTAAATCGAACAGTACTTGTTTTCAGTTAGTCAACTGTAAGTTAACAATTCCGAATCCATAGAACTACTTCTACAGAAGGACTTATTCTAGGAGCTTACCAAGGAAGTAAAGAAGCCAATAAATCGGATCTGATTAAGGCTTAGAGGGTCGGATACCACATCCCCAAAGTAAACACTAATAGAGTTTTAATTCAAATGCGGGCCAGACTTTGGGCGGCTGGTGTTTGTCTTGGCAATTCCAAAGTCCCTCAGGAAGATAAATCCGCGGAAGGAGAGCTCCCGTTGGTTGAGGATATTTGCTATAAGACAAACGGTTTGCTGGCTCTGTGTCTTAGTTAACCACCGGGTAGAGTCAGGCCGGCTTTGTTTTAAGTTTATACTAACTCTGTATAATCCTTCTCTTCTCCGCTAACTGCTTGCATTAGCTACTCCTAGCCTATTATTCCGATTCTAATAACTGTGTTGGGTACTTGTTAAAAATATTTTGAAGGTGAATAGCGCAGATTATTACATAAATCCATTTCTTGTTTGCTGTTCATGAAGTATGACGTACATTGATGTAACATTCAGCAAGGTGATGTGTTGACCTCAGAAAGCTGCAGGACTAAAACTAAATATTTCCTATACAATTCGGTATTTTAAATAGACGTAATTACACATACATATAAAATATATATATATATGCTAGCCACTCTGCGCAATACTCCTATAAAAACATTGTCTTATATTCCGACCAGAAACTATTCGATAGTTAAGAAATTGGTTTTATGGGTATAAACTCCATAAAAGTAAATATTTTAGAAATCCAATTTATAGAATGTTGAATTAACTGTAAATAATGTTATTGCTAAGAAGTACGCTAATCGATTCTGGTTAAATGTTAATACAAATTTAGCGAGGAAATGTTATTTATCAGCTCCGATAGAATTTGCAAAGTAAATATTCAACAAAGAGACAGTTGCTGTAACAAATACAAAGCTGATAGTTGATCCTAAAGCATATTATTCCACAATTAGCAATGGTGAACAACTATTCACTATTTAGGAAACCCTACCTTACTTCATTAACAAATAAATTAATAGTTCATAAATCGGTTATAATTAGACTTTGTGTTCAATTATTGATTTTTAAATATCGAATCATGTTCGGATGTGGAGGTACGAATAAATAAAGGCTTAGCGAACCTGAAGATTCAAAGCCGACACCACCAACCGTTGACCACACACCTCCGTCCAACCCACTCCCTAAAACCCAAATCTCCGAGGTCGTCCTTGACTCAATCCTTCCATCTACATCTAATATCCAGTCTCAACTGTCCCTAGGAATTAGGATGATGTTTTTAACAATATCATCGTCACTAATTCTAGCTGCCTAAGCTGATGAATCAGCTCTTTCATTCCCCAATACAGCGCAATGGGATGGAACCCAAATGAAAATAATCATAATTCTCTTTCTGTTGTATTTCCTATATAAGGTCAAGAATCTCTAATAGTATTTATCATTCTGAACCATCATGCGGACCTCAAGTGAAGACGCTCCAATACACACACTCACTATATATATATATATATATATATATATATATATATATATATATATATATATATATATATATATATATATATATATATAGTGGAATCATTCCTCATAATCACTAGCCATCAGCGAAAACTGAATAAATAGAATTACTGAATAGCTTAAGTTCCAATAATTTTCTTGCTACCATATCTCCGATTGCAACATTTCCGACAATCTGATAAAATCCTATCAGTGCATCAAGAATGAGTTCATATTCGATCAAACTCTTCCGCTAAAATCATGTGATAGAAATCTGATGTTAATCCGTATTTTATCCACTTAAAAGCCTCTGAGCACCATTATCTTTTTATTTTATTTTTTTTAATGTCTATTTATTTTTTTAAACGTAATTTTTACCCTTTTTAAAGATCTGAAGTCCTCTGCCGTCTGATTTTATACAGAACTAGCTGTATTTCGTTGCGTAAGTGCATTGCTACGCGCTTAACAACATTTTAAAAAAACTCATTGTCAGTACAACAATTATTGTAGAATTGCTGATATTATTTTGTATAATATTTTAATTTTTTTTTTTTAGTAGATTTGAAAAAAAATTCAAATAATTAAATATTTTACATTTATTAATTTTATTGAAGTTCTGATAGATATACAATATTTTTCGTTTTTCCTTCTGTTGCGTATACAAATAAATCAGATCTAGCATCCGATTTTAAGCATCTCCAGGTTTGATTTCTGAACCAGCTTATCTAATCTTACGCTCATTACATCTCTCTGATCTGGTATAGTTGAATTTATCTGACCGTTACAGCAAAATGTATCTTTATCGAAACAAAACTCTGGAATTCCATTCTATTTTCTATCCATCGCTCCAGTGCTTTTTATTTACCTGCTATCCATCATATAAATTCTTCCTATACCATGTTATTATATAAATATGTGTAAATAATACATTGGTTGAAAATAATTTTTTTTATTGAACAAATGCATTTAGATCATTTTATTATAACTTTAAGTGTCGCATATTACCGATAGGAATCAATACACATATATGCCGTCTTAATTCAAACCGAAATTTGTTACTGGAAATAAGAATTTCTCCAGGACAGGGGCTATCTGGATGGCTGGAGCCAAGACAGAGGCGGAATTGGATTATTTCGACTACCATGAGTTATGCCCTCTTGTCGTAAGATAGCCTCAGAGGAAACAACCATACATCATGGGGGAATGACTTCTTCTGGATAAAGTTTATCTGTAAGATTTTTTTTTTTTTTGCTGTTTTCCTTCTTTGTTTAAACCAATGTATGTTGAGAAATTTGAGCGGAAATAACTGAGTTTCTGTATTATTATTAGTATATTTCGCTGAAATACGGATGAGGTTGAGATAATTGGAAATATCAGGATGAAACGATAGTAAAAATAAATTATGTTATTGTGCTGATATACTTATTATACATAAGTGTTATTTTAAAATAAATAAATCATTATCATTTACTTTCTAGGTTATAATAGAGAGGCAGAAGTAGAAAATTTAATTTATTTAAATTTATAAAACCTGTATCTAATGTAATTAACCTTTCGCCTTTCGTCGCGCCAATTTCCGTAACTCGAGCGGTGGCGCTTAGCACAAAGTACAACACCCTGTTTTTTATCCGTTTTTGTTTTCCAAATTTTGTATTAAATCTATTAAATAAAATATTTTGTCCATTCTAAATTCAATGTAGATTATTTAGACAAAATATTATCTAAGAGAACGATATTTTAAAATATGGTTACGACTGAAAATAATAAAAAACAAGTTTATAACTAGATAAATTTTTATTTGCAATATTACTGTCAAAAATAATTATTTGCATGTTTAAAATGTTTTTTTTTTTTTGTTTTTTTTTTAATTTTGTGGAATGACTTTAACAAATAAAATTTAGAAACCTCCTTGCTGCCCCTCCCCTCCCACATCTTAATCACTACCCTCAACATAGGTTTCTGTATCATGATAGAACATTTTCTATTTCCTCTTCACTCAATTCTAAATTTTTATTTGTTTGTCCGATTCTTTTTTTCTTCCTCGTCTAGTTCTGAAAAATTCGAGCAATGTATTCCAATTTTATAGGTTTCCCCCTAATCAAAAATTAAAACTTCGCTGACTAAGATAAACAAAAGTATAATTACAAACGAATCCTACTTACAGATTGACGAGAAAAAACCGAAACTAGAGCGGTCACTTGTTGTATTTTGTGTAACACTGAGTACTAAATATTTTTTAATCAAGAAACTATCTCTCCAACCACATTGAAAAATTAATGGCGGTAAAAAAATTACAGCGGCAGTATCTCGATGAATAGTTACAGCCAATTTTCCGGGAAGCTTACAGGAAGCGAGAGAGAGGGAAAACAAGTCAAGTGTTGTACAAAATACAACGGCGCGACAGGTGGAAGGTTAAATCAGGCTTACTTCATTAGAAATGTGAAGATTTTGAGAATTTCAACTTTGGGTTTTATATTTGACTGCCATTCTAGAAATGCACTGTAATATACATTTAATAATAGATATTAACAAGAACAGTTAGAACCTTAGTTACTAAGCAGTAATTACTGTTGCACTCCAAAACAAATTTAAGTTAATAAAAGTTGAGTGAGACTTAAAGTTTTACAAGTTGCTCTCCGGGACATTATGTAAGTTCTACCATTAAGGAACAGTGAGATTTTGAAGTTTGCTGGAGCGAGGACAATAGCTAGGATAGGGGAGCACTAGAACATAGAAGCAAGTTCCTATTGTACCTTACGCTCTCTATTCTCAACCAGAGGGAACTAGCCTTTATTGCAGTGTATTCATTTACAAGTTTATAGTTTTCATTAACTCAAAAAACATCATTACATTTAAAAATGAACCAGTTACTTTTGTTTAGTAAACTTAGTTCAACATCTTAGGGTTGTAATCCTTTATGTAGCATTGTTAGTCCATGTTATATAGTTATAATAGAGAAGGCGGATTGCCAAAGACGGAAGGTTTTTGAAAGAAAAATAATAAGAATATATGGTGCAACAAGGGCTGACGGAAGGTGGAAAGTAAGAAGTATTGCGGATTTTGTTAATAAGGAAAAATAAGGAATTCGTCAACGATATAAAAACAAGTAGACTGCAAGGAATCGGGCATTTCGAGAAAATTAAGGATGAAAGAAGAAGGGGAAGACCAATTGGAACGATGAAGTGGCATGAGATGTGGCAAGGTTGGGAGATCGGAACTGGAAACTCGGAGAAATAGAAGGAAATACTTCGGAAGAGCAAGGGTCAAACTGACCTAGAAAAAGGAAGTAAGTAAAGGAGATTAAAAACGAAATGGCATCTACCAACAGCTATAGTAAGATAAAATAAGAACTAACAGCGATAGTACAGAAATGATTGCAGGTGTATGTTTTTGAAATGAAACTATAAAGAAGACATTTTTACTAATAAAATTTTACTTTGCTACTCATATTGCATTTTTGCCAACTCGTTGGTACCTTATTATTAACCATTTCTAATTTTTTTCTACCTTCGTCCGATTTTGTTAACTTTTAAAATATAGTTCAGGATAAAATGGTAATTTTTTAATAAAATGGTCGCATTTTAATAATATGGGCAATTTTTCGGCCAAGTTTAAACTTGCAAAAGTTAAACTATACGAAAATCACGTGTAAAATAGTAAAGACTGAACTATTTCCGAGTAGTGAAACGCTGAAGTGGTAAAATAACATTTTTTGTTTAGGAGAATAATAATAAGAATTGACATACAAAAATTATATGATATAGTTAGTCATTAGTAGTTAAAGGAAAATAATTACAAATGTATAGTTCAATCTTCTGTCTCTTAATTCAGCCATTATTGCTAATACGTTAGCATCTACTCACACGTACGACAAACATAACACTTTCATTTAAATTTCACACAAAGCCCACAATAACAGAACAAGTAGCAATATCTATACGCAATGTCTTGTATTATACTGTTGCTAAATACCAGACGCTTCTATCGAGATGTCAATGCTAATATTTGTATAGCTGTATAAACGCAATATATGGTTGTCCCACAAAAGGTACAGGGGGCCTTATAGAGTTAAAGAAAACAAGAAAGTCTTCGTCATTTTCCGGACAACCAGATAAATGAATTACGGTATGTTATTAAAACAATTTGAATACAAAACTCCAACAGGAAGAAAATTAATAATAAGGTACTTACTCGTTTAGCTTATCAGCTTTATAAAAAAGATCACTTATGTAATGATCTTGAAACTATTTCTAAGGAAAATATAATTTGAAACGATATGGAATTATTTTAATTTGACTTGAATGTACATGAATATTTGAATAAAAGCAAGAAATAAATAGTAGATCCATAGACTACTTAGACCAAAGCAATGATACAGATAAAGTGGCAGGGTACTGCAGTGAGCCGTCAGGTAAAAACATGGGACTGTAAGGGATTAGGGCATTAGGGTCTCAGGAATCAGGGCTTTAATTAAATAACCTCAGAGGCCCTCCTTATATACTGCACTCCTTCCATGGCCTCAATGTTTCTCTCGGTATTTGGTAAGGGATAAATTTTCTCGCTTAAAAAAAAAAATGTTAATTCTTAATTCAAATACACAATAACCGATATGAGAGTTGTTTTTTTTCATATGTCTTTTTAAAAACGACAAGAGGTCCATGTATTGTTTCCAGTGGACTCACTTTGTTTTTCCTGCATATTTGTTTTTTCAAAACAAGTGGTGCTCCATAGGTTTTCTTTTTTTTAACTGGGAGATAAACTCTTTCATTAAATACAACAACACTGGAAGATAAAAAAATGTGACGGTTAAAATTTAAAAAAAACGAATGAAAAAAAAGAAAAAAAAAAAAAGGAGGCAGACATGAGCCAATATATATGACACGTTTGTCTTTTTTATCATAATATCTTTATAACTACAAAATTTTCAATTTATTTATTTGTTTATTTTTCTATTTTCATACTGTTTATTTATTTTCATACTGTTTTCATTTTATTTTATTTTTTTATTTATTTGTCATTTAAAATTCTCTTACTTTCTTTTTAATCATAAATGTTTATTTTTTCTTCTAGTTAGGCCGGAACTAAATTTTAAGGTCATCTAGAAGTCCTAAAACTGCATAATTTAGCCTAAATCCGAAGATAAAAGGATTTCTCCTTATTGAGATATCTCAAGTTACAGTTGACCTCGGATTTTTTTATTCTCATCGGTTTTTATCCACTAAAATCTGGAGTAAATGTTTTATGCATAGATAAAAAGCAGAATGTACGCTTATTCTTATGATAATATTACTATTTCAATCGGTTGAACACAGAAGTTGTTATGGCTGTTAAAAGATGTTGAAGAAATCTCAACCTAAAGCGTTCAAAATTTTAACATCCTCAAAAGGGTTCAAAAATCAATATTTTTTTATTTCAATAAAATTTTATATATTAGGGTTTTTTTGTGCGATAAATTGATATTTGAGGTCAGTTCTTTATGAAAATTTTTTTCCACTGATTTATAACATATTTCATTTGAATTTTGTCATTTGTTTCAATTTTTTGAGCACTCTTAAGCCGGGTCGTGTCTTCAGCACCAAGACTGATGCTATGATCAATAATGTAATAAACTCATCAAAGAACCAATTTTCTATCTTGACTGAGAGCTGAGAAATATAATAACACGTTATTTTCATATATATATTTTTTTTCTCGGTTCCCAATGGTTATTGGCGGCTATAACTCTAGTTTTGCACTATTATGCCCAAAATCAGCATTCAAATTTGTGAGTTACAAGTCAAAACGTCCCCTTGTTAGATAATTTTAAATAATTATAGAAGTTTTTTTTTTAATCGATAATCTTATATTATAACATGCAATTAATTATCATTTTTTCTTAAATGATATTTTCACGCATAACAGTAATTTATAACCTGGTTAAAACGACACTTATTCGGGTGTTTGAAGATTGCGTAAAAGCATAATTTTACATGCAATTTTTAATTTTAATCTGAAAGATGGTTATTCAGATGTACAGGGACTACTAAGAAACTCTTTGGAATAGTGAGCATTAATAGTGAGTAAAACAAAAGCCCCATCGACGTTTTGATTTTTTACGTAATAATTTTTAATAGGCTCAAATAATTAGAATTAGGCTTTTAATTAATTAGACTCAAATATAGAATCCCTACACCATTCTTGAACTACGGAGATGATTTTGTTGAAATATGGTACAGTAGTTTTACCATTGTAAACTCTATTGCAGAATCTGCCACTTACAGAATTTGCAAACTTCACCGGAATACTCACATTGACTGCATTTTTAATAGAAAATTAGTTAAAAATCAGTAAATTTGATTATTGCTAAACATTTTTTGAACAATGAAGATGGTGTAATTAATATTTGGCACAGAAGATTGGTTCAGTAGTTTTGGTGGTAGTGGTAACTAATGAAAAAAAGCTTGTTATTTTTTATAGTGTTAGGAGGAGTTATAATTATCAAAGAAAGGGATACATGGCAATGAAATATAATTTAAAAAAAAGGTGTAACTTGCAATAATCAACATGTCGATAGATATTATTGAAATTAAAAATATATAATATATATATATATATATATATATATATATATATATATATATATATATATATATATATATATATATATTAAGGCTTAGCGAACCTTCGGTTCGATGCCGACACCACCAACCGTCGACCGCACACTCCCCTCCAATCCACTCCTCCAAAACCCAAATCCCCTAAGTCGGCCCTGACGCAATCCTCCCATTTTCGTATCGGTCTACCCCCCGGTCGTTTACCCTACGGCTCATAACTAATTACATTTTTTTGGAATTCGATCATTATTAAAACCAACGACTTTATATGCCCATTTTAAGCGTCGCGCTGTTATTACTTGAACTATATTTACCGGATATAACTCGCGCAGTTCAGCATTGTGAAGCCTTTTAAATTCTCCTGTTTCTTCATCCTTTTTTGGGCCAAATATTCTACGCAGTACTATATTTTCGAAAACTTTAAGGCGTTGTTCCTCGTTCAACGTCAGCGGTCATGTTTCACATCCATAGAGAACTATTGGTAGTATAATAGTTTTGTATATCCTAATTTTTACATTTTTGAAGAGTAAGCGCGAACTGAGTAATTTTGCGACCGAGAAATAACATGCATTACAGGCTTTTAATCTAGCCTTTATTTGCTCAACGTGTTCAAACTTTATCCCGGAAATATCTACATACTAAAATGTTCACCGTTTCTACTACTAACCATAAATTTCGTTTTATCGGTATCAATTTCAATCGGTACCAATTTCGTTACCAGTTTTCATCGGCGTAGTAGCGTTTAGTTTTATAGTTTCCTCGTTTTCACCCAAAAGTACCAAATCATCAGCATAACCAAGAACCGGGCATTTACCAGCCATCTCTATTCCTTTTCCCGTACGCATTACCTTCCTAATGACGTATTCTAGCGCTAAGTTAAATAATAACGGAGAAAGATAATCTCCCTGTTTCAAACCCGAACGTACCTCAAAATTTTCGGAGTAAAAAGTCCCGATTCAGACTCTATTAAATGTTTCGGATAAGAAAAAAAAAAAAAAAAAAAAAAAAAAAAAAAAAAAAAAAAAAAAAAAAAAAAAAAAAAAAAAAAAAAAAAAAAAAAAAAAAAAAAAAAAAAAAAAAAAAAAAAAAAAAAAAAAATTAAATACCACTTGAGTTGAGTGTAAACAGGGTTTAGAATCATTTTGCATTTTTTGGAAGATATAAGTTTAGACTAGAAACACGAAAGTCCCATTAGTAAATGAAGTGCATCACCCACAGGTGTTTTTCCATAAATGTTGGAATCAACTGTTCTTAGGCTTGCTTAAACATTTAAGTTTGGATTAAGTATTATGGCGGACGTACCCCTTCAACAAAGGCGTTTCCCTTGGGAACAGGGAGACAGAATAATCTTCTCCTAAAGATTAATAGCTTCCCTAATCTGCCAACTCTAGTAGCCACTACTGTAATCTGTCATCTTGTCAGGTACAATTTTTTTTGGTTCATTAAATAAAAATCCAGGAACTGTATTTAACCATTTATTGGATGTTTCAATGATTAGATTAGTTCTTTAATATGTTTTTTTTTGTAATAAATTAATAATATTTTTTTAATAGGTCATTAAAATGCAAAATAGCAATAACGGACATATTGGACGGTTATTGTTGATAATATTTAAAGCTCAGTTTTATATGCGACATAAAAAAAAAAAAAAATATAGAGATAGAATAGATAGAAAAAAAAATTTATTCTGGGACAAAGTCCTTTAAGAATAACAACAAATGAATTATAAACAGTAAATCACTTCTGAATGTGATATTTTAAATAAAATAATGAAATAAGATGACACAAAGTAAATACAAGTTTATAACAAACTAATTAAAAGAAAAACAATCTATAAACAAACACACTTATATACACACAAAACTAAATATACATTCGGTAAAGGGAAAACAAATATTATCAAAAAAGTTGATTGAAACTACAAATTTCTGGATTTACACCTAGTGAGGTATGAAGAAAAATATTATTTGTTGAGAGGGAACAGATAAAAATGATAAAGAAAAAATATTTGAGTAACAGTGAAAACATTATCATAAGAAGAATTGAAAAAGTTTTATTATTTAATATGCTGGCATGACATTCGTTATAAAGCATCCATATGATTAAATAGCATCCGTTTGGAGGTAGATAAGGTGGTGGAAGAGGTGTGTTTTAAAAATTTTGAGGGAAGATGCGAATAGAGGGAGGAAGAGAATTCCAAAGAATAGCGGAACGGGCAAGAAAGGAACGTTGGAATGCAGTCGTTCTGTAGGATGTGGTGTAGAGATCTTGTATGTAGTGATTCGATTGAGGACTTGAAATATAGGATGTTATGGATAAAATGAGGGTGATGTGTGTTAATAGCTGGGAAGAGGAATATACCGAGGAAGTAATCTCTACGGAAGGAATGGGAAAGCCAATTTAACTCGGTTTAGAGATGGAAGAGCGTCTTGAGGATCCGAGGAAAAAACTTATGAAGCAATTCATGATTCGCTTTAATCTTTTCTCAAGAGTCGTAGAGAGCCCACCATAAATCACACACCCATAGTAATATTGGGGAAGATGAGGGAGGATATTATGAGTTTACGAGTGGATAGAGAAAGTAAATGCCGGGTACGGTGAAATAATTTCAGGATGCCAATTGATCGTCGGGAAATTCGGGCAAGATGGAACTTCCAGGAGAGGGTTTGATCGAATAAACCTAAGTTCTTAACAATGAAGTGGAAAGATATAGGGTGACCATTTATGTATAAAGTGTATATATATATATATATATATATATATATATATATATATGTAATTTTTCTTGATATACTCATATTATTAAATATATTATTTTATTTTTTTGAAGAGAAAAGATTTGACCCGGTCGGGATTCGAACCCGAATTTCCACCTCTCTAGTGTGGCGCCTTATCCAACTAGGCCACCGGGGTCGTATCCGAACCAGGCAAATCCCCTCTCTTCAGTGATCCATAACCCCCGGGCACTCGCAAATCGCGATGTAATTATATATATATATATATATATATATATATATATATATATATAAATATTCTTTAATATGCTTCCCATTTATAAGTAATAATTTCATTGTGTCGATTTCTAAAGTTTACAACTTTTATATAAGTAACGGAAGTTTTTTTTTTTAAAATTTAATTAAATTAAATTTATTTATTTTTTAATCCTTAAATTCTATAATCAGGAGCAACAATGTCTTCATACTCTTAACTGTCAACATATGTATTAAAATTAGCCATCGATGGATTTTAAAACTTTATTCAGTTCATCTAATCATGCTAAAAAAGCTTCTCTATCACACATCTTGAAAATGCGACCCGTTACCTACTTTTTAGAGAGAACAGTTTTATTTTTGGTATAATTGTAATTGCAGCTGTGAACGACCGTACAAGTACAGAGTGTATGGAAAGTATAGAGTGTTTGTTCACTCCGAAATAAAAACGTTTCTCAGTTCTTCAGACTATGAAGTTGCGATAAGCGATATTTTTTTTCTACCGAGTATACAAAAATATGAAAGGTACATCTAAAATTTTCAAATGATTGAGAAGAAATAAATTGGTACGAAGTTTTATTCATAAGTTCTTTAATAATGGCAAAAGAAAAATCTATTTTTCATCTCTGACCTCGTATTCATTGCCTTAGAGACTGAGTTCATTGCCCTGTCCCAAAACTTTTAAATCGTATTATGAAACTAATACTGGAAAAATAATGGGACATTAAAGATGAAAGGAACAGGAAAAATCTCCAGAAGAAGGTCATCTGTCAAAAAAGGTCGAGCGAACTATTGAAATAACTAAGAGCAGAAGGAAAGTATGTCCTCTTTGAGCCGTCACTGGAAGAGATGGAAATTTTTCAGGGCTCTTGTTCTCTATGCCAACTATATTCTAAATTTATATAAACTGGTATTATAAACATACAGGGTGAGTATCTCTTAGAGTAAAAAATTGAGTGAAACTAGATCAAAAATGTAGTATAATGCCGCAGACCTTACCTTTGAATTCCAATCCGTTGCAGATATACGATAAATCAAAGACTTTTTTGAGGAAAAAAAAGAGGAGGTTTTTACCATAAAAGCTGTAATATCTCCATTTTGTTTAAATATTTTTTAAACCTTGACCACATTTTCGGAATTAACATTACATTTTCTATAAGAGTAGAGTAAATGTAACCTTGAATTTTACAAACTTGGGACCTAAAGAACAGCCTGATCTTCACCTCATTTAGGGAAGTTACAATGTATTATGTTTCTTCAACGCTCACTGTTTTTCGAAAAAAACTATCCACGAAGCGTCAAGTATCACAAAAAATTGAAAATTTAATCAGCTTTCGGATTATATGTGAAAAGTAATGATTATGTTTCGATTTCATGGAGAAATTTACTTTTGAAGCCGAAAAATCATGGTGTTTCTCATTTGGCATACAAATCAATTACTGGTGAAAATTAATAATGAAAATCTGCATTTAAAATGAAAATTGAGAAAACATAAAAAAAATTAAATTACTAATTAATTAAAAGAAATTATTTATAATCAGTTAAGCAAATACTTCTAAACGATTGAAATTTTTCAGCTCCTAGAAATCAATATTATTCTTGCATTTTTTTACAATTTATACATAGATAATAAACTCTTCATTGGAATAAAAAGCAAAATAAAAAAAGTATTGCTTAGTAGAAAATAAAGGAAAACTGTCAATAAAGCGACCCCAGATCAGGGGATCTTATGTTATTACATTTATTTATTATTATTACTTAGGATTAATTTAATTAGATTTTTAATGTAAGGTTTCAAACCTAATGATACTGGACATAGATCTTAATTTTGCCGTTAGTTTCTGAATGCAGATGATATTGAATAATACCACTTTTTGAGGTGAATTTATGGATAGATGAGTCTGTTTTTACAGAGGAAGCCATTTCTAACATTCAAAGGTAAGATCTGTGGCATTTTGCTACATTTTTGATCTAGTTTTACTCATTTTTTTTTACACTAAGATATACTCACCATGTATAAACTACTCTCTCATATATAATTAGGTATTAGGTCTTATGTACACAATTTTTTCAAACAGTGTTTGCTTTTTCATTTTCATTTAATTGATTGCCTCTTTACATTTCGATCCCCCAATCTCATGGCATCCTCTTCAGAATAAGACTGGCATCCCAAAACTCCAGGGCAGTAAGCCCACCGACTCTTATAGCAAGTACTCGCCATCGCAGATGCCAGGGGACTTCAGCTCGTGGGCCTGAGTTCGAGTCTGGCTGTAGGAATAAAAATTTATTTTTCATTATCAGTGCTGTGCATTTAGATAGGGTCGGGACACTGTTTGGCGCAATTCGCATAATTTGGTAGAAAAATTATGCAAGTTAAACATTTGCCTAGTTGGAGTCCTAGATATCGGATCTGTTCAACATGGATCAGTAGAGTTTTATTAAATGATACTGTAAACAATTAATCTAAAAATTGGATCAGTTATAGAAACGGAGATGTAGATATCTTTCATCTCAGTGAATAATTTGTTAAGTCGAATTTAGAGCAAACTTAATTAAATGGCTAAAAAAATTGTGGAGGTTTTCCTTCAACGTGAATAAGTGTTGAAGTAAAACTTTTAATTTAAATTCCTATGTTTTAGATAAAATACTTCCACGATTCTTTTTAGTCACTTTACTCATTTTGGTCATAATTCGGCTTAACCACTTATTCACAGGGATGCCAGATATACCAGATAAATAAAATCTAAGAAAATTTAAATTTAATGGAAAATAAAAATATTCTTAACAATCCGGCTCAAATTATAATTGCTAATATTAATATTTTTAGTGTTAAAGCGTATATTGCGTGGATATCATAAATCGATAAAATTATGAAGAACTGTTTGAGTATTGAAAAAAATAGGATTAATTCAAAACAATATATAAATAATATAATTTTCATTAGATTATAAATAGAAATATATATATTACTGTATTATTAATTATTCATATGAACCCGAGAAACACATTCTTCATTTCATTTATTTATTCCGATTATTGCCTTTTTTTAATATTCTCCATTATCAAAAAAAAAAAAAAATAATAATAATAAATAAAAATAAAGAACAAAATACCAAATAACAAAGATAATATGAGAGGAGAAACGTGTGACATTAGTAGCTAGGGATGAGGGAGAGGGAAAAAAGATCTGATAAATCGTGGAAGAATAAAGAAGACTCTATTTGGCCCTAATTAAAGGTAAGCGGGCCTCCGCCATTGTCATTAGCCTTTATAACAATTTTTTGTTTTCTAAATTAATACGACATTTTCTTAAGACGTTTCGCTTTTAATGTTGATCTCTTTAATTAATTTAAATTACCAGCTCTCTCTCTCATAGTCCATTTCGTTTGCCGGCATCGTATTTAACCCAAAACAGAATTGAAGATTAAGAGATTTAGTATTATAATTAAGAAGATGCATAAAAAACCAAAATGACAAATATATTATATATCTAATCAGAGTGGCCAATTGTTGCATATTGAGTAAAAAATGCGTAACAATTTCATTTCAAAAAAGGGTAGAAAACCTTCCGGTTAGTACTAAATTAAATGGATATTAATGGATCCAAACATTCAGTTTGGAATCTGGAGCTTTCTCTTTGATAAAGATATGGCATTTCCAACCCTTTTTAAAAAATAAAATAAAAGCTGTACACACAAAATTATAACAGCTCTCACCATTATTGCCAAGTAAAATAAAATATTTTCCCCAATGAAGTAGGTTAAGTTTTTCCACATAGGAATGTCGTCATAATTTTAAAGATTTATTGGTACAATACTGCATAGTAAGAGTCAGTTTTTACTATGTCATAAAAACGCATAATCATAAATGAAGTAGAGCATTCACAAATTCTAAACTACTTTTTAAACTCTAGGAGGCACATAAACACTCTTTTCATTCATAAAATATTAAAGCATATATGACTCAGATAATAAGATCTCTTCTAATAGCAGAGTTCATACAACAAATAATGCCGAAAAAAATTGATAAATGTCTCCATGACTATGAAAAACAATAGATCATGGGTATCTATCTATAATATACTGAAAAAGTAGATGTTTCAAATGTGGCTTTTTGATATGTAAAAGCCATTGTAAAGTTTCTTTCACGATCAATGTAAAATTTTGACACACTCTAGCTCAAGAATATATTTTGCTATATAACATTTATTGTTAGAATCTACCGTATAGGAGCTGTATAAGTTTGAATAAAGTCACGTTTCGCCAAAATTTTCGTTTAATCGTTTTGATTAAAAATTTCATGTTTCATTATCAGAAGCACCACAAATTAAAACAATAGATTACAGATACATCCACGATCTATTGTTTTTTCTATTCAGGAAGAAATATAATTTTTCATGAATATTTGTTTTTATTTATTGTTTGTTTTATTCGAGCGCGTTAACTATCTACAAGCTGGCAAGTCAAATAGTGAGATAGTGATAATAACACATAAAACTTCTCGCTCTCTCAGAAGCCAAACTAGCTAGCGAGTTGGAAAAACCTGTTCTTTATCTTATTGCTAAATTTCTTGGTGTCCTAGTATTCCAAATTGAAGTGGAACTCAAATAATATTGTGAAATTTTTTTAGGGCTACCAGCAGTACCCTGTGTTATGGAATTTAAAAGAAAAAGACAACTGCAAAAGTAAATTAAATTGTTTTTGTGGCTTCTGGGATTGCCACTCTCTTTTTTGTAAACTCTTTTTTTAAGCATTTTATCTGTTATCTCCAATAAATCACCGAAATGGGCACAATTTAATCTTAAAATATTTTTAACCGCACTTATCATGTATTTTTAGCAACACTTTTCTGAGTCTCAGTTTTTGTTTCTGAGCTGAAATAATGACACTTTCATAAAATATATCCGTCGACATTTTGTAGACGGATATTGAAACCAAGTAGCAACGAGATACTCGCAGCTAGTCCACTAGCAACCATGGTGACACGTCTTGTTTAGTAGCTGACAAGTCAACAAGTCAGCGAGTAGCAAGTAGCCTTTCAAAAGTAGGCTTTCATAGTTACAATCTGCTTGTTAGCTAGTGAATGAGATTACAGAAGGCTAGTTTACTATCAGATGGTGAACTCACCGGATAGTAGCGAGTAAACTCGCTTAATGTAACTGATCCTTAAAGGGAGTGTCTGGAGCATCCTGAAAAACTATGTATGGAATATAAAAAGTGGACTTACCGTTTTGTTGCCGAGGTTCTTGACCTTACAGTTGAGGTAGGCTGTCTTGCCAAGGAGGGCTGTGACATTCTTCGATGCTGCTCTGTCGAAGTTGGGTCCAGGCCTCGCTGTGGGAGAGACTGAGTTCTGTCCCTTGCCCGGTGCCGTCTGTGCGCTCAGTGCTGCAACAGATATATTTTTTTAAGTATGGATCTAAAATAAATTGTTCACATGAAACTGTGATTAGGTATAGAAAGGATGAATATTTATAAAAACAGATTTATGGAGAGGAAGATAATCAGGGATGTAGTCAAACAAAAACATCACGTCAAGTAGAAATACTTTAATGCGTGCCAACGTTTCGACTGCCTTGCAGGCCTTCTTCAGGGCTACCGAACCACAATAGAGATGAGACGAACACAAACACTTGACGTGGTGTTTCTGTTTGACTGCTTCCCTGATTATCTTCTTCTCCATTCATTGTAAGTCAACTATACTTTTATCAAAAACAGATTTCAAGGTGTGGGAAGGATGCTGTCATAAACAGAAGAACCACCACTGCCTAAAACATGCAAAAAATATAAATACATAAAAACATTTTTGAAGCATATATATGCTTACAAAAATCGAAATATATAAATTCATAATTCCTCAAACTGTGAGTTAGATGACTGCCGAAAATTTGTTAAAATCATATACTGATACTAATTATAATATTGAACAGAAGTATCAAAGGAAAAACGATTATTTCAAAAATAGAATTGCCCCTACAACCAACTTCCATAAACTATTTTATTTTCAACACTAACATAGATTAGTCATCAAAAGTTTTACTGTTTTTATACTCCTATCTGAGAGATACTGAGAGCGTCAGAGGGTTGAAGTAAAGTAATTTCATAATTCATTTAAACACTCTGATTCAGTAGAACATTAAATTAAAAACGATGGTTCCTTAACCATTAAGTTATTCCAGTCATAGTCATTCTTCATGATCTTGTTTTTTCTAGCTAGCTTGTTGATTACAAGGAACTTACTGTGCTCTTTGTGGGTACAATGATCATGGATATTAGATAATTTAAAAAAAAATCATTGAGTCATTTATTATATTTAACTTTTACAAGAAATATACTCCAAAAAGTTTTGCAAGTTTTCAATTTTTCTCATCTCTAGCATCTTGGTTCTTTTATCAAATTGCAAAATTTTAAAAATTACTTTAAAGTAACCAAAATTGTAATAAAAAGTCAAAATGCACGTGTTTAGTTTTTTTTTTTTTTTTTTTTTTTAAAACTTTTTGAAATTATTAAATTATTAAAATTATAGTTTATGATTTATTTTAGTAAGATAATAAGAATAAAATCAAATCAAATCAAAAGGAAAGGCCTGACATCTAATTATTAATGATAAACAGACTATAACTAATGAACTAATAAGATATGATTTCTTAAGATACTAAGGAACATTTAAGAGAAATAATAAAAATTATTATACATTGAGAGAAGAAAAAAATATATTATTATATTATTAAAAAAATTTAATGAATAAATGTCTGAAAAATATAAAAATAATAAATTTTATATGATTTTAACCATATTATCTACCATCATAGAATTGAAGACATACGATTTTCTAATTTATAAATAATAGTACTTAAAATGAATATTAGTTCGGCGAATCAGAAATAAGTAATGATTCTTAATTTCATTATTTTTTTTATTTTCTATTCTTTACTCATAACGTAATATAAGTTACAAAATATAAGAAATTAATGAATTTAAAAAAAATTGGTTTATATTTAAATTAAATTTTGCTTGATGAATAAGAAAATAGGCAGGTGTTGAATAAATAAATCTTTACATGACAAAAGAAACTGATGAGCTTTCTAAGAATTTAAGATATCTCCTTTATTTTTTCTGAATTCATTGTTTATCAGCACGAGTTAAATTTTTTTTTTTTCCCTCGAATTTTAAGTTAACTTAAAATATAGAGTTCAAAGCTATGAAAAAATAAATCAGTTAGAAAGATCTAAATTGTTTTTAGCTGTCTAATAATTATTATATGAATTATTAAATATACTATCTATATGATTTTTCTGAAGGGGGAAAAAATATCACGAGTTTCCATCTTGATTGAGAGGACTTTAATTGAGCCTCTTCAGGTCGAGTAATCAAAATCCTCTTTAGAAATTCCGCAATCCCTTTTTTTTTATTTGATAGGAAGTTTATATTTTTCAACCAATAATGGTAAAAAATCTGTTTTTGCTCTTGTGAAAATGTAGTAATTTATATGCATATATATGTAATATATATATATATATATATATATATATATATATATATATATATATATATATATATATATAATAAATAAAATTAACGCACACTTTGGAATTGATTACCTGATGTTTTTAGGAGCCTGAGTGGCCTCAAAAAAGTAAGAGGAATTAATAAGAAATATTGGGTTGGTGAAAAAAAAGTATGTAGTATTTTATACGTGACATAATTTTGTGTTGTTCAATGGTCAACACCAAATTCTCTCGCAATGTTCGGAGTAGTTTTGCAAGAATTTTCTTCTTAAGTCCTCAGCTGATTGTGATCAACAACACGGGGCCCAAGCAACTTTACTTGTCTTTGAGATCAAAATATCTAAGACGAAACTTTTTGGAACCATCGCTGCACTGTTCATTCACTGATACTTCCTCCAACCCATACAACTTGATGTTACGCGGGCTATAGGTATCACTTTGACCATGTTTGGATCGTAAAAGTAGTTTTGAAGAAAATTTTGTTTTAAAATGGTGAATTTTATAGATCCTTATTCATAGAAAATGTAACACAAACTGAGCTAATCTTGGAGAAAAACGGCATTGAAAACCATTTGTTCATAATCCAATAACTAGACTGGAGGATTATCTTTGTTTATTTGACAAGCACGTGCCTAAACAAAACGAATATTAAAAATCTACATCAATTAATACCGTCATTATTATCTCCCGCACACAATTTCTCTTTTATCAAATCAAATCAAACGATGTTTCATCATATCTGTCTTCGAAATATTGTTACACCAAGAAGAAAACCCTCATAGAGGGAAACTATTAATCACAATTTCTTTCCTAGTAGATCGTGCTCCTCTTCCTTTAAACTTCCTGTTTTTGTTTTTATTTTGTTTTTTTTTATAAACATTTGTTAAAAACTATTATTTTTATTACAAATGTTACCAAAAAGACTATCTTATACATATATTTACATGTGCAACGTATCTCCTTGGGTATGTTACAGAGCCCTTTACAGCTTTACATATTCCCTTCATTTTTAGGATTTTTTAAGTTGTTTGAAGTTGTTTACAGTAAAAAAAAATTTACAGAATAAAAGAAGAAAAAGTAAATAAAAATATAGTTACAAAAAAAAATCTTAAAAAAAAAAAAATTCTGGACATCTTTTAGAAAATCAAGAATAGAAGAAATGATCTTGATGAGACTAAGAATAGGACACTTAGCTTTCACCCACCGTTACCTGATGAGAAGCCTAGAATCACCGATTTGTACAACTTGCATGACAACAATGGCATTAAAACACATTGTAACAACATGCACACTACAAAGTACAATATACCCTCAAGTATAGATAAAGCACTAGAGGACAGAAGAGAAAATAAAAAACATTTTTGAATTTCAGAAATTTTGTAAATTGTTTAACAAAATCTAATATGTATATTAAGCCGCTAATGAATCATATGAGTAGATGCGGAAAGTAATAAAATAAATAACTAAAGTTAAAATAATACATAATCGTATTATTTGTTTATATATGTTACATTATGACAATTAATATAGGTTAAGTTCGTTTGTGGGTGTATCTTTATAGAGATATCTTGTCATATTCTCAGGGTTCTCAGAAATTGTAAGGAAAAAGAATTTTTTCGTATGTGGGTGAACTTTTTAATTGGTTGTAGGTTTAAGTCAGATAACATGTTTGAAATTCTTGTGTACATTTTACAGTTGTTAACTATTTCAGAGCATGAGTTTTGGATAAATACTAATTTTTTGTAATTACAATGTAAAAAAATTTAAAAAAAAAATTAAAATACACTCTACAAATATTTAGTTAAAATACGATATAATCCTGATATATTTTAATATGAAAACGATATATATATATATATATATATATATATATATATATATATATATATATATATATATATATATATATATATAAAGTACGTTTGTGGGGGTATCTTTATAGAGATGTCTGATCATATCCCCCTATTTTCTGTATGATGAAGTTTTCGGAAATCGTTGTAGGGAAAAAATTTTTTTAAGTTAAGTCAGATAACATGTTTCAAATTCTTGTGTACATCGTTTAATATTTTAATGCATGAGTTTTGGATGACTTCTAATTTCCTGTAATTAGAGTCGCAG
This sequence comes from Euschistus heros, assembly GCA_003667255.2. NCBI lineage: Eukaryota > Metazoa > Arthropoda > Insecta > Hemiptera > Pentatomidae > Euschistus > Euschistus heros. Next base: position 124,474 of record RCWM02000077.1, read on the forward strand.
GTAAACCTTTATACAGAAGTGGAATATGTTAATATGGGAGACATTACTGTTTTATACGAGAACAATTTTTTTTTTTTTTTTTGTTTTTGCAGTTAGTTGAGAAAATCTGTTGAAATATGGGTTCATTTCGCTAATGGCACTTTTAGCTCTATTGCATTTGTCATTAATATGTTTGGGGAAAGTTAATGCTTTTTGTGATTTTCAGTCTAAGTAATTGATATACGATGCCCAACTTTCCCTTATTAATTGTTCAAAGATGGCCTAACTTATTATTTGGCAATTGAATGAATTTTGAAAAAAATAAATACTAATACATAATAAAATGCAATAAAAAAAAAAAATTGAAGGCTCCGATGATCGAGACTCAGTTAAATGTATTTCAAGATTAAACGACAACAAAACTTCACAATATCCTTCCATCAGAAATGCTAAAATGGTTTCTTCTATCCCATGAAAGTTAAATATAAAAAGTGGGGTTCTATTTATGAGTAGCACGCGCTTTATAAACAATTCCCAACGTCATGCATAAGGAGTTGCCAACGCAGGTATGGTCGACTAAGAATTGATGACGACGGCACTCAGGTATGCAGGTACGGCCTCAGCTCATGAATCTAAGACAGACCCGGGTCCTTCAGAAAATAGGGACCCGTACCCCCGCCCTTAGATAAGAGCTGCCCTTCATTCTATCAGGGAAAAGGGTGGGCCCTTCCAAATTTTGTTAGGGGGGCCCCGTTTCTCAAAATGTCCCACTTTCTTGCTGATGCTACCTGAATAGACTAGAATATTTAGTTTAAGGAAAGACTGCTTTATTTCGTCAATGAAAGAGGTATTGCAATATCTAGGAGGAGAATAGGTAGCACTGTAAAATTTATCAATTCACATATCGTCAACAATATGTAAAACTTGTTTATTCTTTTCGTTCACCAGTTGCATTAGGTGGACAAATAAATGCTTTTTAACAAAAAGCGTTAGTTAAAATGTACAGAATTACAGGGTACATCATATACGACCGAATTAACGCCTCGAAAGAAGTTACTAGTCTATTTGTATAAAAATAATGTTGGGTAAGCGTTTCCGGGATAGGTCAGTGATTCGTGATGGCCTTCCTCTTTAGATTACATAATTCGTTTACATAACTTCCGATGTATTCTACAAGGCCTTGTGATTAAATGTCGAATGTGATCGGCAATTAGAAGACCGAAATCTATTATGTCATTTTTATGAATCTCTAGAATTTTACCACGTGGAAGTCCTTGTAGAATAAAACGTTAAACGAACAAATTAAAAAAAAAAACATATTCGTTATTTTTACATAACGGCGACGATAATTTCGTTTAAAAGAGAAGATACGTGATGGATTTTTAAATTATCGACAAAGTTAAAATTTGGCCTTGTATTATAACAATAGTAATCATTTTGGTGATAAATTGAATGTTTGATCCAAGATTGGTGAGAGAACACCTTTGAACAAAATTAAATATGGTTTTCATAAGAGAAGTCGAGACCATTAGACATTTCTCCATCATGCTACAATCCATTTTCTTTTTTTTCTTTTTTAACTTGATTATCTATTTATTGAAATTTACACCTGTAAAAAAAAAAAAAAAACCGTTAATATGGTTAGAACGTTCATAACATTTGCAATATTTGTGAAGCAGTTTCCCAATGATAGTACTTCAATCTAAGTTCCCCTTTTCAGATACCACGGAGAGTTATCGGGAATGCGAAGCAAGTTAAGAGACTAGAAGATTTGAATCGTTATGGAGTTTATTATGAAAGAATAGGTATCTGGTTCGGGCTAAATCAGCAACATACGGAGCACTAAGGTATGTATGGATTAGTTTATTTGTAACAAAGTAAGGATATTTAAAGATTTTGGATGGCAAATAATTTGATATGAGATGAATTAAATGGCTTATTAGTGCCCCAGATCCTGCTCCGTGTGCCAAAATGGTGTAAATGAGTCTTTTATAAATAATATTCATCTTAGAGTGTTTGACTAGTAGATGCTGAAGAAGTCAAAAACGGCGGGCAGTTTCTTGTATGTGTACATAGATTAAAAGAGAGGGAGAGAGAGAGAGAGAGAGAGAGAGAGAGAGAGAGAGAGAGAGAGAGAGAGAGAGAGAGAGAGAGAGAGAGAGAGAGAGAGAGAGAGGGAGGGAGGGAGAGAGAGAGAGAGAGAGAGATAGAGAGAGAGAAGAAGAGAGATTGATCTTGAAATAAAAGATTTTTTCATTTTTTACCTAATTCATTTCTATAAATAGCAGTATAAGAAAAAACTAGATTTGTATTTCTGGTTATATTTACATTTTATACCTATTAAATAAAGTCGTAGAATTTCTAGAATACATATTAAAAAAAATGGTAACAAAACCCTTGTTTATTTATTTTAAAAATTATCCCTTATCTAATGAAATATTCTCACAAACAAGAGCTTTTATTAGGGTTCCAGATACCAAGAATTTCCAGTTGTTGTTGCGAGTTCTCGGCATATTTCAAACTGTAATTATTCGTACTCCGTTTTCTCTTTCGAACTTGGTCAAATAATAATTATGATTAATGTGAGGATCTGACTGGAGAAGTTGCCAACTCGTGCCAAAGGAAGTCCAAATTAAATAAAGCAACTTGGACTGACCCTCCCTCCACGAGTCAAACAATTGCTGAAGAAGGGAAACTTATAAGATCATCCACTATAGATAAATTATAATTATTTTTTAGTTAAAATATTAAATACTAAAACTTACTTATTAAAACCATTATGGACGTACGCCTCATGAATTTAAGAAATAGTACAGACTTTGCAGTTAATAACATTAAGAATCATTACGCAATCACTCGGCGTCAATAACACATTACATACCGATTTATGATAACCCATGGCTCAAGATCACAACAAGACTTCATGCAAAAGGTTTTACGACAAACTTTAAGGACATATCAACAACGTATTACAAACTATGTCCTCGAGGAACATGTCAGGGAATATCCTGACTTGCCTCATGTCATAACTTGCATTCTTCGGGTTCTGCAACGATATGTTCCGAACAGGAAGGAATTGAGGGTAAAGGATTAAAATTACATTGTAATTTTAATTGTGGTTTACAATTACTTTATTTGAGGCGGGGGCATTCCTCAAGTCCAATTTCTAGATATATTTAAATATAAATTGAATAATTGGTTTACTAAAATATCAAGTATATATCCTATTTCAACTATCTAAAATATCCAGTCTTACATCTATCTTTATCGTTCAGCTGTGAAAAATTAAAAAAAAATGGACTTGGCTGGTTTTGGAATTATACTCTTCATATAAATATGGCTTTATTACATCATGGGAACCCAATGAATTTACCTTTTTTAAGAAATCAATTTTTGTCTAACTAGTCCACTGCTTGCATGCACAAAACCCGCCAACATTGTAAAATAGTGATCGAGTTTTCTTAATCACCACTTGAAGAAATAAAAGAAAACTAGAATATCAGCACTACAGGCAATAATAGAATATGGAACAAGCCAACAGGTGGCGATGAAATCACTGTTTCGATTTTTTTTGGACATTCATCCTTCCAGCCTTACATAAATACATTTTGAATATTCAGACTAGAGAGATTTACAAAAATTTGAAATGTAAATGAAGAGTTTATGAAAAAAAAAATTGGATTACTTTTAATCTTATTTATAGTGATCCTTTAATATTTAATTTTAGACTATTTTATTTATACAGTGCAACAGTTATTTATATGTGGAATCTCATGGTGACAGGACTTTAATACCACTTACAGAGGTATTCCACTTAAACAAGGTTTGTCTTATCCAGGTCATTAAGGTTGCATGTACTACATAAAAAAGTTTTCAAGCAACGTGTAATTATTATAGTTGTAAAAAAATATTGCTTGTGAAGAATACTAGACCTTTAGTTTTATTAACGTCCTATCAGTTGGAATATTTTTACTTAGGCACATCCGCAGCCATATTAAGAGACATTTTTCTAACTCAGTGTATTCTCAAGCACGAAATCCCATAATTTTCCCATGCCCTTCTCAACACTCATGTTCAATATTCTTTTTACTATTCAATATGCGGCACAATGTTGATTTAGGCACAACAAACTTTTTTTCGATCTCATTCCTTTGACTACTATCCAATTCACAAACAAAATTTAATTTTTCACTAATAGAAAAAGATTTTAGATTTCATGAAATGTTGACACAATGAGCTTTAATTATCAACTGGCAGGGAGGTCAGCAATGATTAGTGTTGCAAAAATTGGTTAGAGCGGAATATAAATGTGCTCAATGTTTACATTTTGAGACCAAACAAAACCATTTATCTTTCCACATTTTCTTAGTAGTAATGTGAATTCCACTTAAAGAGGTAAATACAAACAATTTTCCATTTACAGAGGAATTTTCCGCAAAAATTTATTATTTCTATTTATAGAGGTGTACACATTCACATTAAAGAGTTGATTTAGGAAAAAATGATTGGATCAAGAATTTCGTACCACTTCTAAGGTATCCAGGTTCTACTGTTATAAGTATTAGTTTATAATTATTTTCATTACCGAGCCTTAGTTGAATTTATAATTATTTTTATTTAAATTGTATCAAGTGATAATTGTAAAAACTGGCAGGCCATGGAATCGTCGTTGTTGCTTCACTGTTATACAATATTTCAGAACAAGAATATTAGAATAAAGTATGAAAACACAATAAGGTTGAGAGAATAATACTTTAAAAAACCATAAAAAAAAACACTGGACCTAAAATTTTTATGCTTAAAAAATACCTTGATTGCTATCCCCGTATTGCCTCCTCCAAGCATAAAGCACAAGGGAACCATAAAACCTCCCTGCCTCCCAAAAAAATGCAAGGAATTGAGAAATTTTAATGTGGTAATAAACTACCTAGGCGGACTATAAACTTGGCTAGCCACTATCGTTTCCAGATCCAATGAAGGAATAGGACAATAATTCAAATGCCGTAACAAAGAGGGCGGACGAGAATAAATAGGGGAGATACTGACACAATAACTCAAAGCGTTATGACACGGCTTCGCTCTCTCTCATTCTGGATATTTCACGGTCGGTCTCGGAGAGGTTTTTTTTTTTTTTGTTCATCAGTCTGTTGGTCGACAGTAGGTCTAAATGCAGCTTCCTAGCTTAAATTCCTTTTGCAACTTTAAAAGTGTTAAGCAGCGGAATAAAAGTATAACACCAAAATAAAAATAAAATAAGAGGATGTTGAGTAGGATGAGTAGGAATGAGTAGGAATCGTGTTCAATCATTACAATCCAAACTCCTTTGCAAAAACCTCGATTCTCCTTACTTTGTCACCAATAAACTTATCCATAATGACCTTAATGTTCCATATGTTACTGATTTAGCCCAAACCAGATACATAGAATTTCATAGTAAGCTTCATAACCTTATAGAATAACTAAAATCCTATAATTTCTCAACTTGCTTCCCAAACCATTCCCGATAATCCTCCGAGGCGTCCGAAAAGAAAATGGCCCAGAGACCTTCTAGTCTAGAATTTTTATTGAAGTGCTATTTATAAGTAGTTCTTTTCATGTTTGACATGTTATTGTAATAGTTATCAACACATTTGCTTGATGTATATATTTTGTATAGCTGAAAATTTCAATAAATTGATTTTAAAAATATATATATATTCTTAACGATTCACCATTTTTAGCTATCAATTTATAAGTGCCTTTAAATTAATAGAGAAATAAACACTTAGAAAGCCGTTTATGTTAATGACTGAAAAATCAAATGCGTTATAGATATACCATAAACCTTAAGCTCAAAATAAAGAATAACATACAAATAAGAAAATTATTCGTTTCAGTTATTGTTTATTAATTTATATTTAAAATGAAACATTTAATATGCGCTCTGGAGGAGTCCTACTAAAGAATTCTAAGTTCAAATAAAAGAGGTTGTTAATTTGAAAGAAAAAAAACTCCGTCTGTGGAATAATATTTACCTAAAAGAAATAGGATAATAAAAAAAAAAACTATTTAAAAATTCATTAACTCTAACGAAACGCAGGGGCAATGCTAATATTTTTTTTTAAAAATACTGCTAACGACATGGATGATTTAGGTACCTTAAAGGAAAGTGTATAATTAAAAATAAAAAAAAATGCAACTATTTGTTAAAGATAAATATTGTATATTTCATGAGTGTTACTATCAGATGCTTAATAAGGTTCTTGAGGTTCAATCAATAAAATAATAACTAATTTTGGTGAAGTTTCGAGACTAAATTCTTCTCATAATAATGCCCTACAATGAAAAAACGGGTTAACATAACATTCTTTTAAATTTGATTGCCCCAAAATTATTCACCATGAACAAAATAATTTCAAACGAAATATTAAAGAAGTGATAGAAACGCGCAATCAGATGTCCTAAATCTTATCAAATGCTATTCCAATTTAATACATTCAGACTAATAATATACATTTATATTGATGTACAACATATATATCATTTATCCATTTAGTACACAGGTATACAGAAACCCTTTCTACCTGTACCTTGGGAATACCAGTAATTTGGAAATTCCCATCCTCTAATTTTTTTCAGAAATTTCTCCAGTTTAGTTCTATACTAGAATTATTATAATTTAGTAGTAAATACCAATCTCATATCCACCAGTCGCATTGTAAGTAATTCATACTCATCCATACTTCGTAATTATATTATAATTATAAATTGGTATGTTATTGACTGAACCTCAACAACCTAATTAAACATGTATTATATATATGCATGTATATAACACATGTAATAATAAATATAATAGTAATGCTCTAGGATTTTTATCTTTTTAATTATTCTTTCCATAGCTTGTAGTCATCTACGTTGTCAGTTAATTTTTTTTCGGTTCGCCATTCTTCGTTTTTCCATGCTCAAAATAAATAATTTCTTTAGGTCATCCTTTAGTGTCTTATATAATTAGTGTCTTATATAAATGTACATACATCATTTTTTTGTTTATAAAATTCAGTAATGATTTTTATTAAGTCAATGCGGTATATATCGGTGTTGTGTCGGTACCAATATTTTTCTATTCCCGACACCGGGATCGGTATAAAAAAATCGATTCTAGAATCTCGATACCTCGGTTTAAAAATAAATTGCATTCACAAAAAATAATCCGTATAAAAGATAAAAAAACAAACAAAATTAACAAAACAATAATTATTTTGTTTGTAACTGTAATAATGTCCCTTCATTATAAAATATTCCAGTTTTTAATGATTTATATTTAAATTATTTAACAAGCAGTCTAGATCTAATACATAAAAAACTGGTCAGTTATTAATAATTAGAATCATTTCTTTTTTATCATTAAATACTTAATAATCACAAAAGTATCGCCATGGTCAACAGTATTGATCGGTTCCTAGGAATCGACTTTAACTAATCGATTCTCTACAACGTTTTGTTTGACAAAAAACTGTTGGATCGAGAATCAACACATCTCTAGTGTTATCCGATAGTTAATATACCTGACTTATTGAAATATTTCATAAGATTCATATTTGGATCTCTTTGGAGCTAATAATTTCTCAATAATTGAATGGGTCCGCCGAAAAACGTTTTAAGCGACAAAACAAATTTTGAGTAATCAGTAAAAAGAAAATCATAATCTAAATTTCTTGTTAGTTTTGTAAGTTAATTTTTTTTTGTTATATTTACATGTATAATAACATAATGTATTACTATATCATACTATGATGTACCATTTATTATACATTTAAAAACCTTTAAAATCGCCACTTTGGAAATTTTGTCACTTAGAACGTTTTTATGACCCATTCGATATTTAAACTGAAAATAAACTTCCTGCGTTTCATCAACCTCTTGTATTCAATTTGTTGATCAATCGTAACCAATACACATTCCTTCTCATCGAATTGTTTAATTTATTATTCTTGCTGCCTCGTTCTGTAATTTCTTACTAACCGGCTTTAATAAAGTTTCCTCAATCACATGTTTAAAACGCTATTTATTTTTAACAAAAATATTTAAAATAATAAAAATATAAATATGCATCTATATATAGATCTGAAAAGGATGTTTGGATTAGCTAGAAAAGCCAAGCCACGTGCTGACCTAGCCATTTTCCTCCACAGGACCACTCCATTATCCTTAAGAGCACGAGTCCAATAATCTTAAATTATAGAAAAAGTATCTTGATACTAACTTATTTTTGATATCAAGAACCGTTTTGAAATTTTAATGTTCTTTTTTAGGCACCAAGTAAGTAAAAACAATTAAATATTGCAATTTTAAACAATCGACAAAGCACAGCCGTTATATTATATGCATATAATTTATTGATCATAAGATATAATTTTCAATGTGATATAAAAAATAAAAAAAATTGAGTAAAACTAGACCAAAAATGATGAAAAATGCCGCTGACCACACCTTTCTTTTCCAAACCGAATTGCAGATATATAAAAATTCTAATAATATTGCTCATTATAAGCTAAATCTAAATTTAGTTGGTATATTTTAAAGTTTATCCAATTTACTTATAGTCGAAGTTTCTCTAATTCCTTCCCAATCTCTTACATTTAACCCTTTTAGGTATTCCTAGCATTACCCTGTTATCGTTTGCTGCTCAGGTAAAGAAATATAGCTAAGCTTTGGAAATTATTAGCATCTCTCAACCCATAGCTATAAAAAAATATAACCAGTTCATTATAGGATCAGATAGAATGGATGAGGAGGTAAATCGGTAGCATGAAAATTGGTGGCGGTCTCTATTTACATGACTGTTAAATTTGATAATAGTTAATGCTGGGATCATCCACAAAAAGTCAGGGAATTCTATTAAAAAACTCTAATGTCACCGAGAAACAGTTTAAACTTATCTGCCCAGATACAAATCACCATTCCAATCGTGAGCAGCATCTAAATCATCGAAGGGGTCACCTATGGTGTAGTGGTTAGCATAGCAACCTATTAAACCCAAGATTGCGGGTTCGCAGCACGGCGGATTACCTTGGGATTTTTTAAAGGGAGTAAAAAAATCCTTAGCTATGCCGTCCCTCAGAAGGGTCGTAAACTGGGGGTTCCGAGCCTGTGCGATGTAAGGTACACGTTAAAGATCCCTATCCTAATTATACCTAGATAGACAAAATTTAGGATTCCCACTGTAGCATCGTCCGATAAGCTATAGGAGCATAAAATGACGCTAAACGAAATAAACAAACAATCTAAATCATCGATAGGCCACCAGCGAGTGCTAGCAGATATAAGTATGATAGGATCGATTACATATATATTAAAACATATATATTATATATATATATATATATATATATATATATATATATATATATATATTATATATATATATATATATATATTCAAAAAGCGTTTCTATTATGAAATATAAAAAATTATAAGATCCTTTTTTACTGTTGGGAGAGGCCTGATCGTATGAGCACTGCCAATTATTAGCAATTGATGAGCCTGATTTTTTATAAAGCAATTTTTCTGAATTTATAACAAAGAAAAGGGGCTCTTTTCACATTAAAGCTGTCAGTTACTTGCCAGTTCTCAGCTCTCAGTCAAGATAAGAGAAATAATTTTTCATGTAAAATTGTATTTATGTATGCTACCTCTTTACCACAACCAAAACCCGTTGTCCGGAAATTAATGCAGGGTTTCATGTTTAAACCAAAACCTGATTATTATTGTAGAGATCATTTATCAGGTTTTAGTTGTGGTAAAGAGATAGCATACAATACTACAATTTTACATGAAAAATTATTTCTCTTATCTTGACTGAGAGCTAGGAAAATAATAAAACGTGATTTTCATATTTTATTTTTTTTTCTCGGTTCCCATAGCTTATTGGTGGTTCTCAATATAACTCTAGTTTAGCACTATTATAGGTCCCAAATACCACCACCCAAATCAGCATTCTAATCTGTGTGTAACAAGTCACTGCTGAGAACTGGTAGCCTTAATGTGAAAAAGACCAAGGAAAAATATACAAAATCTTATTATGATAGGGAAAATGTTTGTTCTTGTAGGGATAAGTATAGAAATGAAGGCTGGGCTGATATAATTTGAGATAGTGACTAAGGCTAAAAGGTGGCTTGACAAGGTCGAGGATGACCTGAGACGACTGGGAGTGAGAGGTTGGAATAGGAAAGTAGGAGATAGGCACGGATAGTTGTCAATTTTAGTAAAACCAAGGTCTGACTAGGGCTGTAGCGCTAATTACATAAGTATTAATAATTACAGTGATGAGTATAGTAACTTCGAATATTCTCGTTTGAGATGAGAGATTTTAGTTTATGTGAGCTTAATAAATAACAAGTTTTCATACAACCGTCACACAGAATAAGGATGAAATCCCACGAAATGGATAATCCATTTAAAGTTGACTGTGGGTTCCAGGTAGAGGAAATAACTTGCCTAGATCTGCTAAGTCCTTATAAAGTCAGGGCACAGAGCTTAGGTCTAGGCTTATTCGGCCTACTGGGGCCAGGTCCTAGGAAATAGTTGCCAACGAAATAAGTTCTCGCAAACACAGACTAAGTCTGGTCTGTTTTCAACTCAGCCCTCCAAGTTTCGAGGGTTCTCAGAAAGTTCTGGTTAGTTTCGCAACCTCTTCGCGGTATTCGCACAGTAACCGCTGATTCCTTAAGCTTGTATTGTTTCACCGGAATTCTTGTGATGAAGCAGATGCATAATAAAAGGTATTTTGATATTCACTTGTAATGAGATGCATATTTGTCTCCGTATTATTCCTATTTAACGCTTGGAACGTTGATGGCACCAAGTTTAAAAAATACATATAAAGATTTCCAAACATAATTAATTATAAATAACAAAGATTAATAGTAAAAGCTTGACCGGAATGGACTATCTACTCTTCTACTTGGAGTTTTGTTTTAAAAACTATTATAAAAAACAAATACTAAGAAACTATTAATCATTTCTTATAAATTAATTACAATTCATCCAGAAAGAGATTTCATTATTCATACAACTCTTTTTGGCTTAACTCGTAGTTTATTTTTAAGAATTTTTTAGGACCCTAGTCCCATCTTCAGGCTTCTAAAATATGTTCCAAGTACATATATTTAAATAATTACACTAATCAGTTTTACAACTCTCAATACAATGTGCTATTTACCTCATTAGCTGTGGTTATTTGCACATTGTCTTATCATATTATTGGTACATACTTACAGCCAATTCACTGAACAATGTTTAGCATTTGTTATTTGATGGTTTACTCTTATCAACTAAAACCATTTAATTTAATGATTATTTTAACCAATCAATAATGTTTATTTCTTTTGTATTGTTAATAATATTAATTTTTTTTAATTAATTATTTTATACATTAAATTTTGTTTAAATGTTTGCTACAATTAAATTATATTTTTAATTTATTTATTATATATGCGTAATTGGTTTCTACTTTATTTATGTCTATTATGTTTTAATAATCCTTATAAATTTATAAACATGCATGCTAACTTAGTATATGAGTTATATTTAATTATATGTACTGTGATATTTTTATTTATTTATTTATAAAAGTTCTTGGGCTGTGAACTGCTGCATCAGGTTACAGGCGTAGCTCTTCTTCTTCGGCTCTACAGTCCATGATGAAACTTGGCCTCCCTCACAATTAGTCCCCAGCAATGTCTATCCAAAGCTTTTCTTTTCCAGTTTGTCACGCCCATCCTTTCCAAGTCTTCTTCCACGTCAGCAATCCAGCTCTTACGGGGGCGTCCTCTTCTTCTCTTTCAAGGGAACGTCGCCTGGAAAACATTTTTTGCCATTCTTGTGTCTGGCATCCTTTCTAGGTGCCCTAACCAGCTGCTCCGTCTAGATTTTATAAATCAAACTATATAGAGACATAGTTCTATAGTACAAAAACAACAAGTGTTTGTAAAAATTAATTTTTCTTAAAACTTTCATAATTTGAATGTGATTTGAGGCTTATTTATCAATAATTCTTGAACGTCTGGATTGTTCAATTCATTATTTTGTCTGTGTATTCTGCATTTTTTTCATTTCACAATAGTGTGTTTGCTGTGGGATTCTGTTGACAACTCATACTTTTTGGCGATGATAAAAGATAGCTGTAAACGTTTACTTACAGTAGTCTCAAGTAATTATTTCAGTATATACAATATAAAAATGGTTGGATAAATAAATTTAGATATAACAATAAATAAAGGCTTGAAATTGAGTGAGATGACAGTGATAGTATGTATTTAAAACCGAGAGGAAGCACATTGTCCATGCACAGTGACCGCTCTGAGGAAGGTCCGTTTGTCTGAAAAGAAGATGGCTGAAGGCCATCCTTTCCGCATATCCCTTCTTATTTAAATTACAAATCATAGCTTATATATTTTAATTTGTATTTTTTTAAATATTATTGTTTTGTATTATACGAAATAAATATTTTACATTAGATATGATTGTATTATTAAAACAAATTAAATCTATTTACTATATATATTAATGAATAGGCCTAAAACAAGTTTAACTACTATTTTTTACTAAAGAATATTTTATATTGATCATTAGTGAAACCGAGCTTTCTTGGTCAATGGTTCCTACTCAAGTAAAATAAATGTTTGCCGAAGAAAAAACTGCGAAACTTTTATTTTTAACGGAAGTGTATGTTTTTTGGGGTGTTGAATCCGAATCTTAAGTTTGCTAACGTCGGCTTCATACCAAAAATACCGGTTATTTTAGGTTTTTTACCTATAACACGAAAACGAAGCTTTTTTCGAAGAATGACTTTGAATATTAATTGTAGCTGGAATTATTACCAACGAAATGAAAAAAAAAAAAAAAACTACTCCGAAATCGGATCCATATCCCAAGATATGGATTCTTAGGAAAAAGAGCAGAAATTGGCCATCTGGCGGTCAGTTCCACATATCCGCGAAAACATGTTCGTCGTACTCATTTGTCACCATAACTCCGAAACTATCTGTCAATGATTCAAAAGTTCTCTTTTTTATCTAAAAGGTGGCCAAACTTACTATTAGACTCTATATATGAAGTTTTATATCGGGTCCCTTGAAATACACTTGGCAGAACGCTAAATATTCCGTACTTTTATGAAATTCACGGTTTTTTGGAACATTTTTTGCTGAAACTCCAAAAATAATTGTCCGTTCCAAAGTTTCATTTTTTCACCTCAATGCTGGTTTAATTTACTTCTAGATCGTTTGTATTTAATTTATATTAAAATCCGTGAAACAACCGGGCAAACATGCTAAATGTGTATATTTTGGCAAAATACGACATGTTCAGTGGGCTGGCGTGGGTGTTTTACGGTATTTTTACGGTGTAGGTCCTCTTTATTTTAATACAGCAAAGTGTTTTGCTTAAAATGATTACTTTGCAAATTACAAGCAAAATAATGAAAAAAATCAAAAACTTTTTTACTTTTTTTTTATGTTTTTAACATATTTGCCGATGGAAATTTTGATTAATAAAATAAAATTGATTAATATGCTGCGTAAAATATTTCAACAACCCATTTAAAATAAACAGCATCAGTTTCTATAATTTTTCAGTATCATGTTTTATATATATCCTAATGTATAATTATATTCTTGTATTTTTCCTATACATTTTTGTATGATTGTTCATATTTTTACCCACATAATAAATAAATAAATTATAATTGCTCTAAAGGACTAGTTCCCGGAATAAAGGATTTTTTTTTTCTTAAATTCAATTTATAATATTTATGGCCTCGTATTTAATGAAAATATTTGTATATAATAGAATATTGTTCTTCGGTATGATCGTATTATTTTTTTAATAAGATATTCGATGAAATTCATATTTAAATTAAAAAAAGAAATAATAATAATAATTTATCACTGGGATTAAATAAAATAAAGCATTTTTCTCACGGAAGTTGTTACGATATAAAAGCGACAGAAATTTGTAATTAAAAGACAAAAAAAAGAGAAATGTAAATTTAGAGGAAAAAAGGGAATATAAAAACTTCACTCATAATTAATTAATGTATTTAAATGTAACGGGAAAACTTAATTTTGATAATGGCCGACATCAAACAACCAAAAATCCCTTGCGGAGCGGCCCCATTTAATCAGAAATACTAATTTGACTAATTAATTTCAATCACATGTGTATTTCACTCGCGCTGTTAGAATCGACGATTTCAACATCGAAATTTTGTAAATTTAAAGAGCAGTTGAATATTATCATTAAAAATCTACTAGTGAACTAGTTTTTCATTAGTGGTTCAAGATGAGAGATCAATAGTTGAAATATTTTTTTTTTTTTCAGCTATTCATTGATATTATGAACTACTCACTAGTGGCACTTCAATAAAAGTTCTAAATTAACAGGTCTTACGGCCATCTCCTTTTAGACTCCTTTTAGAGGATTATCTGGAATGAAGTGTGAAGCAAGTTGTGCGACTAGTAGATTTAAGTGGTATGGAGCTTAACATGATATGATAAATATCTGGTTTGGACCAAATCTGCAACATACGGACCATTAAGATCTTTATGAAAAAGTTGGTTTGTGACATAATAAGGAGCATTGAGAATGTTATGAAGTATTTTGGTTTGTAAGGATCGGCTACGAGAAGAATTTGAAACTTTAGTGAAGCCCATAAGCACAACTCCGTATGTCCAAACCTGACTAATTACTGTCATGTAAATAGGTCTTTTGTAATTGATTGGGAGCTTCGAACTTGCAGTTTCTTGTCTTTTAATTCTCCGATAAGGATTCCAAGTAAATATTATTTTCCAGATGGAGGAGAACTCTATAGTGGATCTGTTCAACGGGTATCAGTGGAATAAACAAATAATAAAATAAAATATATAAAAATTATAATGAATAAATATATAAAATAAAATTAAGACCAAATAATCATACCCTTATTAATATGAACTAATAATTGATTGGGGGCTTTGAACGCTCGTCTAGTAAATGATGGATTACTTGGACTTGGATATTCTAATTTTATTTTTAAAAATTTTAAAAAAATATTTACAAGAAAAAAATATAGACAAATTGTCTAAAAAAAAAAAAATTGAGAATAGGATTTAATTATAATTTTTTTACTTCAATATACTTTATAATGTACAAAAAGTTTTATATAAATATTAGACACTTATGCGTTTAAATCAGAGAACTACCATTATTTATTATAGTTTATTTACACTATATATACTATATAATAAACAAAAATAATAAAAATAATGTACAGTATATAATTTTCAATTATATTTACACAATGTGTTTTACAGTCGGGTACTGAGGTTTATGTAGTTTTTTTTTTTCAAGCAATTTTCACTGTTCTCAATATTTTTTTATTAAATTTATTTTAACGTTTCGATCCCAAACGACAATGGATCATTTTCAGAAAATATGCTAAATAGGCACCCGAACGTTCAGGTTAGTAAGCCCACAGTCTACAGCAGCAAGTACTCGCTGGCTTAGAAACCAGGGCACTCTATGTAGGAAATATACTTTCGGCTTTGGTTAAAAATAGCAAAATAAAAAATAAAAATATGCATTTCACCATGTATTTCTTTATCTGTTGTCGTTAACTTCGGAATATCCTCTCCGTAGAAATATAAGACACAATTTAGAAAAGAGCATTGTAAGAAAATTGACTTGACGATCTTAGATTTATTATTAATCTCTTATAGAAATTTTACTAACCATACCATAGACCATTCCCAAACTATTTATTAATAGTCAGTTCTAACCAAATGATACCATAATTCTTCACCTAGTAACGTAAATGTGTTTGTTATATTGTTATAAAAATAGGAGTATGGAGTATACTTGCCAATATCCATAACCTTTCTCTTGGTCAAAGCGACATATAGCCTAACCCCTTGTATTTAGTTTTAATTTATTTATTCCAATCTGTTACTGTGATCTATGTCATATACATAGATATAACTTTGAGTCAGAAATGACATATTTATCCAATAACTCACATTTTACATAAATATTTACTTTTTTTTAGACTCACCACTAAATTAAAAAAGGAATGTGTTTTAATTGTCCCTTGTCTATTTCCTTTATATGGTTTTAACGTTGGACACATTCCGAAGAGATAAATTAACCATTTGCTAAAATAATACTAGGGGCAGGCATGATGATATAGCTTCAGAGTTTTATTTAGGAGTTCAGAGATAAAAAAGTAGCACGTACTTTCGTAAAATATTTCAGAACAGCAAAACTATTCCAAAATAACAAAATAATAACCCAGGAATCGATTTTTTTTTTCTTCTACTTCTTTGCAATTCTGTAACATAGTTTTTAAAACTACAATCTCCTCTCCAGTAACATGAGTTCAGGAAGTAGTAGTGAGATTGGCCTATCGATATCTCGATCTATAAATGAATTTCTAAAAAATGCTGGTGAATCATATCCATATTCAACAAACAAAATTAATTAATGACGATACGGTATACCAGTATGCATATTTGAAAGATTTCAATATCTGGATGTAAATACAGTACTCCAAACCAATTTCAAATCAATTAATTGAAGTAAACAAACGAGCCAAGTAAACTTTGGACAGGTCTATTTAATTAAATTCTTAATTAAATAGATGGCTCCCTTAACTTCTAATGGTAAATTGGAAATATTTCTTTATTCTTTTTCTTTTCTATGAATGATTTATAATAAAAATAGAAATATTTACCTCATTTTTCAGAGCTAATATCGTCGCTAACAAGCTTTACTCCACAACTATTATAATATTCTCTAACCTTTCTATTTTTTTTTAAACAATTTCTTACGTGTATACTAACGTCCATAAGTAGGACAAGTCTGGTTAGGGGATCCCTAAATGTGAGCATATTTTGATCAAAATACGACTGTATCTTTATTATTTATTTATATTTTTAAATCAATTTATTGAAATTTAGAACTGTACAAAATATATGTATGAAGTAAATGTGTTGATAACTATTACAATAGCATGTCAAAACTTGAAAAGAACTGCTCATTAGTTGCACTTCAAAAAATTCTACACTAGAAGGTTGGGAAGCAAGTTGAGAAATTAGAGGATTTGACTGGTTATGGAGCTCACTATGAAAGGATCTTTATGGATAGGTTTGCAACGAAATAAGGAGCATTAAGGATTTTACAATTTTTGATTGTAAAGACTGAATACGAGATTTATTGGATGGTTTAGTGGAGTTCCAAATCTCAACTCCGTACGACCAAATAGGTCTGATAACTCTCATGTAAATGATCCTTTTGTAATTAATTGGGAGCTTTGAACGTTTCTCTAATAAATGTTGAAGAATTCTGTAACGACAGGCAGTTTTTTGTCGGTTTAGTCTTGGACTGTGTCTTTAACTCTTAATTTAGTCCTATTTTTGCTTTTACTAATATTATTTTATTTATTTTTAAAAATTTAAATTATTTTATTACACATTATAGGGTCGTTTATTTTTATTTTATTTTTCTCTTATTTTTATTTATTTCTTATTATGCATATTGTGTGAATGAATCCATAAAATCATTTCATCCAGAAAGTATTACTGTTTGCCCTCTTTGAGACAAATTGTTATATTTTCTCAATAAATAGATTTAAATAAAAAATAAAATAAATCTCTATGGACGTACGCCTCACAAATTTACGGAATAGCTAAAAAAAAAACCACACATCCAAAAAATACAGACTTTACAGTGAAAAATTTATGACTCATTACAAAATCACCCTGGTATGTCAATAACATAACATTACACACAGACTTATGCATACCCACCGTACAAGATCACATCCAGACTTCATACAAAAGACTTCACGACAAACTCTACGGACATATCAACAACTTAATACAAACTATGGCTTCCAAAAGCTTGCCAGAGAATACCCGCAGAAGACTGAAAAGGAGCTAACTGAGAGACCTACTCTGTTAAAATTTATTAAATATCATGTTTCATTTTAGGAGTAAGTACCGCTGGGTGCTGTCATTCCTCATACTCTGACATGCCAATTATCTTGTATACTACAATCATCACATCTGCTTGTTGTCACATGATAAGTGACAGGTGTGGACTTAAAAATTAAAGAGAGAGAAAAAATAGTGTTATTTCTTAAAATTAAGCTTATGCTTTTTCAGTTATGAACTATTAACTTAATTTTAGTTTTTATTCGCAAATCAACTCTCTCTATGACCGTTTTGTTTTCTATTTATCGAATATTACTAATTTTTTCTATCCATACATAGATTTAGTTTTATCATTAATTCAATTCATGATATATATTTTGAATTACAATTCATTATGCCCTAATAATACAAAATTATCAGTGCAAAGGAAGGGTATTGAAGCGGGAAACAATTCGTTTCCTTGAAGAGACTCTAGAGTCAGGAAGCCCTCTTGGGACGAATCCAGCCTCTAATTAGGTACCTTGCCTTTCTTAGGTAGGGGGAAAAAACCTGGCGGTTGAGCGTGGCTGCTGACCACATCAGTTCCTCGCATTCCCTCTTTGAAGAAATAGTACTTACTTTAATTTATTGAACCAAAGACTCTTCATAGACAGTGCAGGATTCGTTTTTTTTTTTTTTTTTTTTTTTTTTTTTTGTATTGTTTTCCTGCTATTATTGTCATGCTTCCTAAGATATTATTTGAAATTCCAAGGTAATGAAAAAAAAATCTACATGTTTCATAATCGAAGATATTCATGAAATATACTGAAGTGATAGAAGTATTGTTAGTTTTTTGTGTATATTTGGATTTATTTTCTTGACTGTTACTATTAGATGTTTAATAAGTTTTTTGAGGTTTTGTCAATAAAGGCGATTTCTTGGCGACGTTTCGAGACAATATTGTTCTCATAATCATCCCTACAGTGAAATAACAGGTTAAAATAAAATTATATAAGTTACACAGGATATTTAAAAAATAATGTTAGCAACAATATAAATATATAAAAACATGCGTTATAATTTATGACTACACATATTTTCAAAATATAATATAAAATATATTCCAGAGTATGGAACTACTTACAGTGTCACTGGTGGATATGCTATTGGTATCTACTACTAAAATATAACAATTCTAGTATAAAACTGAAACTGGGGAAATTTAGAAAAACTGTAGGGGATTAGGGTAAATGTGAGTATTTCAAACTTAATGGTATTCCGAGGTACAGGTAGCTAGAATTTCCATTTTCTGTGTATAAATGGATAAATGGTTTATTATGATGTTTATTAATATAAATGTATATTATTAGTCTGAATGTATTAAATTCAACGCATGTTTTTATATATTTATGTTGTTGCTAACTCTATTTTAGAAATAGCCTAGGTAACTTATATAATTTTAATGTAATCTGTTTTTTCACTGTAGGGCACAACATAGTCTCCAAAATTAACAAAAATAAATTGTTATTTTATTGACTGGACCTTAAGAACTGTATTAAACATATCTATATGCTTTATATAGTTGTTGAGGTTCAATAAATCAAGTAACAGCTAAATTTTGGAAAGGATTCTCATAATCATGCCTACAGTGAACAAGAGTTTACGATAAAATTGGTTTTGGTTAAAATAATTGAATTAGTTAGGTTTAAACCAATTTTTTTTGTTCTCTGTTGGGCATTATCAGAACAACAATATACACTGGAAACGTCGCATAGTGGTCACTTCTGCCAATCTGGGCGATAGAAAGTCGAAAGTCTGATCAAAGAAATTTAATTTTAAGTTAGCTAAAAATGATCGAAATTCCTGTGCGACATTGACTAAGCAATAATGCAAATAGATAAGTGCAGTGGGGAAGATGGTCAAAACAGATTGACCTCCTCACCTCATCAAAATATCTTGTCATCAATATCTTGGAATCTCCAAAAATAATTAAATATGCTTCATTTTTTACTAATAATTATGATTTTTTTTACAAGTAATGATACCATTTACGGTATATGAATATTTACCTCAAAAATAACTTTCAAAAAGAAAAATGGGTTACTTTGTCAATCCAGATAACTAAGGAGTGGATTGGTCGATTAATTTGCATAAACTTATTCAATTACATTAAAAGAACGGTATCGTTTATCATTCAGCATAATTTTTAGGTTTGAAATGCGATTAAGTTTTCCACTTCTTCAACATTTACTAGACAGACATTCAAACCTTCTGAATCACAATAGGCTCATTTACATGACAGTTATCAGACCTATTTGGATATACGAAGTTGAGCTTTGGGGCTCCACTAAACCATCTAATTCATCTCGTATCCCCAATCCTTGCAATCCAAAATCTTTAGAAAAATCCTTAATGCTCCTTACTTAGTCACAAATAAACTTATTCATAAAGACTTTAATGTCCCATATGTTGCTAATTTAGTTCAAATCAGATACCTATCCTTTCATAGTAAACTCCATAACCATACTAATCCACTAGTCTCTCAACTTGCTTCCCATTTTATTCCCGATAATCCACCGAGAAGATGGCCTTCTTGATTTTTTTTTTGTTTTTATTGAAATGCTACTAGTGAGTGGTTCTTCAGCAGTTATTGAAAAGTCATTGTAATAATTTCCTCAAATTTGCTAATTGTACTATATATATGTATACAGTTGTATATATGTATCAATAAAGAGTTGTTTGGCGCAGTGAAACAATTGGAAAAAATAAAATTGATGCAGAATAGGAAGAAAAATTAATTTTTCAGACTGCAGTTATAGTGTTCAATACTTAAATTTAAAAAAAAATAAATAAATAATAAATTTGTGTTTAATGCATGACGCTTCATCGAGGTAATCAACTTTTTATCGTTGTAAATGAAAAACAATATTATGAGAAACATTTTACCACGGAAATACGATATAATGACATTGCTTTAAGATCTGAAAGGCCAATGGAATCTATCTGCAGAAACATTGTTAAATGAAGAAAATAAATTGTTTAATTCAGAGTATTATACTTTTAGGACCCATTGGGTATCATAGATTTATTTTTTGGTCCTGCATCACCATCTTATGTCAATAACCATAGTTGAAAATATTATCTGGTGACTTTTGAACCGAAAGGTATAGAAATCAAGATTTACTGTCTTGAAAAATATATCTCAGTTGATAACGTTTCAATGTTATAGTAAATGTTAAAAAAAGGTTATTTCCTAGGTTGAATGCCAAAGGAACTTAGCGTCCATTATTAGATGGTAGTTATAACTTAACACTTCTTGGAAATTAAATAAATAAAAACATTTATGAAGCCGGAATTATTAGATCTTTAGAAAAGAGAACTTCTTAAAAGGACACGGAAAGGATAAAACAATAACGACTGAGTGGATAGAAGAAGAAAAGCGAAGCACTGGAAGAGGAAGGAAGCTGGCAGTAGGAAGCAGTCGGTCGGCTTGGAAATAGAGTTTTTCTCCGCTACTTAGCTCCGTGAGTCTTCTAGCCACTTCGGGGTTTTACTAAGTCTTGTGAAGTAGGGCCATTATTTTTTTTGTTGTTGCTGTATTTATATTTTCTGGTGATAATGCCAGGTCAATGTTTATCATGTGATAAATATTCTCTCTAATTTTGAAGTTTAAGTTACAAAAAAAAAAAAAAAAATTGTTTCTTATACCAAACTCCTTATGAGGCACAGAGTCATATAGGGTATCAACCAAGTAGTATCATACAATAATAAAGTTGAGAGTAATACAGCTATCGAGATAAGACAATAAAATAAAATTGATTGATTAGTCAATTGATTATTTTTATATAATGAAACATATAAAAATAAAAATATAAATTCTGTAAGCGAAGAATGAAAAAAAAAAAATAAAATGTTTAACACAAATCTGGTATCAAACTAATTTTCAGTGCCTCCAAAATTACCCAAATATATATGTTTTGGAAAATCTGAAAAAAAAAAGAAAAGTAAAACAAAACGTTCTCTTTTTGAGGGAAAGGAGCTTTTCAATGTTACCTGATTTATATATATATATATATATATATATATATATATATATATATATATATATATATATATATATATATATATAACATAATTTTTCAAATCGCCAATGATGCGTCGATGTTGACGAGGCACAACTTTTAAAATGAAAATCAAATTCATGCATTTAAAAAATTAGATCCTTTACAAACCGCTAAGATTTTTTCCACACGATATCTTAAAAAAGGGTCATTGTTACAACGATCCTAAATATACAATGATGTTTTTATTTGACAAAATTAGTGAGGTTATTTGGCTAGTAGTTATGACGCAAATACATTTAATAATGAAAAAAAAAGAAGAAGATTATTCCAAAATAAAAATGTTTATGTGAAGTATATAGGTGGAAATACCTTTTTTTTTAACGAGAATTATTCCTATTATAAGAAGTAATAAACTATTTTCCATTTCTTTTGGAATTCCTATACGAAAACTAGAATGTGTAACATTTTATTCTTCCTCAGCTTCTTTATTCCATTGAATAAAATTCTGAAATATGTATAGAATTTTAATTAAATGTATAATCACCAAATGAAACAATTTATTATTATACGACGCACATTCTTATAGTGCAGAGGTCTCCAAACTACGGCCTGCCAGGGTCATCAATCCGGCCCGCGACAGCTACGCGCTGCACACTTGGACTTTCGCCCTGAATGAGCACGCGTTCACCTTTATTTTCTTCAGATGTGTACCGCCGAGTTTTAAGTTTATTTATTAGGTCAACAATCCACAAGCGAGTCTTGGCTTCCTCCAACAGCAGTTGCCATGAGTTTCTGTCCTGATTTAATTTTCTTATTAACAAAATACAATATGTACACAAAAAGTCACATGACAAGTGACGATTTTTGTTTTTTCTATTCATAGTTGTAATTCTTAAGAAACCTAGTCCCGTAATATTTTTTTTTTACTCTATTCTATACCAAGTAAAAAATGAGATAATTACAGTTCTGCCTCACATACAGGTTACATTGTGTTTTTGCGTTTTATGTTTAAATTTTAAGTTTATTTATTTAGCTCAACAAATAAACAAGCGAGTCTTGGCTTCCTCCAACAGCAATTGCCACGAATTTTTGTCCTGAGATGCCGCCGTCCAATTCCGTATTCCTATGGACTTACAATCCCCTGCCACACAGTCCAACCACCGTAACCTGGGTCTCCCAACTCTGCGCCGGCTAGATATCTGTTCTATTAGAATTGTCAGTATTGAGTTTCAAAAACGTAGATTGCTAAGGACTCGATGGCCGAGTAAGCTGGGGCGTGGGTCTCAGCGCACTCGTAACCAGAAGGTCATGGGTTCGAATCCCACCTGGGCGGGTTAAAATTTATTTCGTGGCGATCCCAGGAATAAATTTTAACCTTCCCACCCTGGCTAGAATAGGTTGATAACCTGTAGGATAACCCGTCCTTCCTGGCCTAGTTGGAGTGCATAACGGTGTTAAGTCCTAAAAAACAAACAAACAAACGTATATTGCTGCAATTTCAATCCGCGCTTCAAAGATTCAAATCTTTCTGTCTGAAAACTTCGAGTATATTTTGAGTAATTTTTCAAATGTTTCGTTTCATAATGACGTTTAATATTATATTCTTTCAGAACGTCTATGGTTTCATTGCAAATCAAACATAGCGCCTTCTTACTGGACTCGATCACGAAATATTGAAAGTTCCACTCATTTGAATGTTCTGCATTCACTGTCTATTTTTCGCCTCTTCTCCATACTAGTAAATACAAATAAAACAGCACGTTAATTCAAAATAATATAAAGAAGATGTTTCTTAAACACGCACAAACACGCTAAGGAGTTACGCACTACTACTTTGGCCCTCAATTAAGCGTTTTTATACTGTCCATTGACCGCTGGCTGATATGTAATTTTTAATTGACTTATTAGCAATACAATAAGTACCCAAAAAGTCTCATAACAAGGGACGATTTTTGTTTTTTCTATTCATAATTGTAATTCTTAAGAGACCTAGTCCCATAATATTCTATTCTATCCCAAGTCAAAAATAAGATAAACGATTTGTTATTTTTTTTTTTTTAATAAATTGTGTAAACGCTGTCGAAATTTATTTTTCGACGACGAAGTATACGAGTTTTTATCGTATACTTACTATGTGAGCACCTTACGATTGGATGTGCTGCTTTCCCCTAACATTTTATAACACCAACTTAAAATTTGGTACTGAAGTAGCTTTTGGCACATATATGTTTGAACTTATATGTTTCTGAATTAGTATACCTTGCCTCATAAATAAGGTGCGACAACAGAATATCGATGGTGGTCCGTACAAAAATTATGTCAGCGAATCGATGTTATGGACTCCGCTCGCACCTTCCCAGCAGCTTCGTCTCTCAGCGCAAGGTCATCCCATGCAAGACCCCCATTCGACTTTTAACATATTGCTCAGAGACCTGGGCCATTACAAAGGCTGATGAAGAAGGCCTCATTTTTTTAAGGAAACTCCTCTGCAGAATATATGGGCCTACCTTTGAAAATGGACAATGGAGAAGGCGTAGTAATAGAGAAATCTATAGTTTCTATAACGAGCCTGATGTTGTAGCTACCTTCAAGGGAGGTTAAGATGGGCAGGACACCTCGTGCGAATGACCGATAGGTCGGTACCAAAAATATTCTAATAGAACAGATATCTGGCCCATGCAGAGTTGGGCAGGGGTTGTAGGAATGCGGAATTGGATGGCGGCATATCAGGACAGAAACTCGTGGCAATTGCTGTTGGAGGAAGCCAAGACTCGCTTGTGGATCGTTGAGCTAAATAAATAAACTTAAAATTTAAACATAAAACGCAAAAACACAATGTGACCTGTAAGTGAGGCAGAACTGTAATTATCATATTTTTTACTTGGTATAGAATAGAATATTAAAAAATATTATGGGTCTAGGTCTCTTAAGAATTACGATTATAAATAGAAAAAACAAAAATCGTCCCTTGTTATGAGACTTTTAGGGTACATATCGTATTGCTAATAAGCCAATTAAAAATTACATATCAGCCAGCGCTCAATGGACAGTATAAAAACGCTTAATTGAGGGCCAAAGTAGTAGTGCGTAACTCCTTAGCGTGTTTGTGCGTGTTTAAGAAACATCTTCTTTATATTATTTTGATTTCACCTGCTATTTTATTTGTATTTACTAGTATGGAGAGGAGGCGAAAAATAGACAGTGAATGCAGAACATTCAAATGAGTGGAACTTTCAATATTTCGTGATCGAGTCCAGTAAGAAGGCGCTATGTTTGATTTGCAATGAAACCATAGACGTTCTCAAAGAATATAATATTAAAAGTCATTTTGAAACGAAACATTTGAAAAATTATTCAAATTATACTAGAAGTTTTAGACAGAAAGATTTGAATCTTTGAAGCGCGGATTGAAATTGCAGCAATATACGTTTGTTTGTTTGTTTTTTGGGACTTAACACCGTTATGCACTCTAACTAGGGCAGGAAGGACGGGTTATCCTATAGGTTATCAACCTATTCTACGCAGGTTGGGAAGGTTAAGATTTATTTCTGGGATCGCCACGAAATAAATTTTAACCCGCCCAGGTGGAATTCGAACCCATGACCTTCTGGTTACTCGGCCATCGAGTCCTTAGCAATCTACGTTTTTGAAAATCAATACTGACAATTCTAATAGAACAGATACCTGGCCGGCGCAGAGTTGGGAGGCCCAGGTTACGGTGGTCGGACGGTGTGACAGGGGGTTGTAGGTCCATAGGTATACGGAATTGGATGGCGGCATCTCAGGAAAGAAACTAGTTGCAATTGTTGTTGGAGGAAGCCAAGACTCGCTTGTGGATTGTTGAGCTAAATAAATTTGATTCGATTCGAACCATGACCTTCTGGTTACGAGTGCGCTATGACCCAAGCCTTAGCTCACTCGGCCATCGAGTCCCCAGCAATCTACGTTTTTGAAACTCAATACTGAACAAGAGGCCGCAACTCATGCTCGCTTTCTTGTGGCTCTTGAAATCACTAAACGTGGAAAACCATTCACCGATGAAGAAATGATCAAAGAATGCATAGTTGTAGTAGCCAAAGAAATATGCCCCGAAAAGGAAAATATATTTAAATCTGCTTGTTTGTCAGTAAACACCGTGGCTTGGAGGGTAGAAGCAATCACAAAAAATATATTAATTCAACTGACAAAAATGGACATGTTGAGCGGTTTTCTCTTGCCTTGGATGAGTCAACGGATGTGTCAGACACTGCTCAAGTAATGATTTTTACTCGAGGAGTAGATACAAGCTATGAAGTGTATGAAGAACTTCTTGATATTGTTAGTATTCACGGAACGACTAATGGAGTAGATGTTTTTAAGGGAGTTGAAAATGTCGTTAATAAAAAGAGCCTTCGATGGAAATACTTGAAATCCATTACAACTGATGGAGGCTAAAACGTGTGGTAAAAATAAAGGAGAAGTCGTTCTTGTGTCAAAGGCTGTAGAAAATGATGGAGGTTCAAAATCGTTATACACTGCATCAATCATCGACAGTCTCTGTGCCGAAAATGTTTGGATATGTCTGAAATTTTTGAAAAGTCACATCAATTGGTAATTTCGTCAGGTCCAATGGCCTGAATCACAGAGAATTCCGCAAGTTTACTGAAGAAACTGATTTGCCATATCAATGCCTATCCACACTCAGCAGTGATAACAGTGCAGTTGTGCTCACGTGAGGCCGAAATGGCGAAAGTTTCAGAGGATGAACTCGTAATTATTGCATTGATTCTGGATGAAGAAGAAAACGGAAGTGGGTTCATCAAGCATAGAAAAAGAGAGGAAAATAAGGGGAATTCGCTACAATTTGCAAGGAATTAGTAGATGCTGGAACGATTCTACAGTAGAAAAATTTCGACTACACAATAGAATTCAGGTGTTTCCAAAACATGCAGATTATCTAATTTCGGCCACATGCCTGCATACATAACTTTATCAAAAAGTACTATTGCAACACGTATCAGTAAGTTACTTCGGCAAAGGATATGCAGAGTGGCGGCGGTGCTCTACGAAGTATAAATTCTCAAGGAGGGAACGCGACGAGAGATGCATTTCGTGTACCAAAAAATATTCATTGACTATTTCAGTTCTGATCGTGGCTCCCTCCCTTTGTCAGAAGCACAAACGTTTTACGGAACTTCGTTCATAGATATAAATTAATATAATTTCAATGTCTTGTTGGTGTTTTTTATAGAACAGCATTTTCGAAAAATATTGCTCCAAAATGAAGTATGCAGAGAATGTTTATAGATCTAATTTAACAGATGAACATCTTAAATCTCTTTTAATAATTGGTACAAGCAAATTTAGTCTACAACTACTAGCTATTATCAGTGGAAAATCACAAGTACATAGATAATTTTTACAAAGTTATGTCTAATAATCATAATGCCAGCAATACAAATTTATCCTACAGTTGGAGTACTAACTGTACTAATGTACAGTACAATACAAACTGTACTACTACTAATGTAGAAAAGAAAAAAAAACACACAAAATAGATTATATTAAATAAATAAAATCAATATAAATATAAATTATATAGTGACTAATAATCAAGCCGTTTTTGCGAAATAGATACAGTATTATAATTGAAAATTTTCCAAAAGAACATTCCTCCATTGGCCTACATGTTTTACAAGTAGTTTTTTAGTAAGCAAAGGTTCATAGCATTATTCCATCAGCTATTAGTTAAACCCAAACAAGAATAATTAATAAGAAAATTTGAATGTATAATAACCCTATTTTGACGGGATTCGAAAAAGGCTATCGGAAGGGCATGCCTGGAATATTCAGAACTTCATGCATATGCAACATCCCTGTTAGACTTTGTGCATTCATTTCATATTTCTCTTTATTTTTTTTTATTTTTTATTAGACAGCTGGGTGAAAGCATTGTTTTACTTTAAAATGCGAAATATATTCAAAATAATTTTTTTCTATATTTTTTTTAATTTACCCACATAAAATTAAGTTATTCTTTGTTGCTCAAAAATATATAACAAAAAAAAAAAGAAAAGAGATACGCATTGTGCTTAAAAAAGACCAAACATATAAATGACAAATAGTTTAAATATTATTTTTTTAATTTGTAAATTTGTAAAAATTAAATTGCATGTAAAAAAATGTTTGGTTTTTAAATGCTTGTGTTTTTAATAATGGTTTATGAATCAATATCCATTTAGTTTAGGTGTATAAATTCCAGTTTATAGCGGAAATTAATGTATGGAATGATAATTCTTGGATTAATATGTATAAATTTACTTACAAGGGGACATTTTGAGTTGAAATTCACAGATTTGAATTCCGATTTTTCTGTAATTAGTAGGGATCTATAATAGTGCAAAACTAGATGAGGAATCTGAAAATAATATCTGTTTTTAGTTTAAAAAATTTCCTCACCCATATTTTTATTTCAAATTGCATTGAATTTGAAAAAACTTCCCTTACCTATATTTTTTTTTAAATAGTCTTACTCCAAGTATTGATTCCAAAGTTGTTGAAGAAATTTTCAAAAATGTTGTTACAGATGAACTACGAAACCCGGGCCATCCTAAGCAACTTTCCCCTCAAAAGTATCATGAATTCCATTACAATTTTTTTCAATTACTTTTATAACAGCGAAAAGTACACCAGTAGGGTTAGCTTCTTCGATACAAAAATACCCCGAAATATCGTTTGTTTTTGTTTTCTTTTAATGCCATTTTCAATATTCCTATGACGTTACAGTGATATTCCTTTTTATTTTATCGCTTTAGGTAATTTATTTCACAACTTAAAAAGGCAGTAGATGCATATACTTGCTAAGATATCAATATTATGAGGTCAACAATTTACTACCACATATCGTCATCGTTGGATTGTACAACATTTACGTTATTCTTGTGGGTGAGATGGGCGGTTTTAAACCAGTTTTAACAAGTTTTGTTATATATAGTTGTACGATTTATTTTTATAATACGTAGAAAACTATAAATCTAAATGTACATACCGTAACGACAAATATTTTTATAAAATAAATCGATAGAAAAATATCGGATTGAAAAATTAAATTCAGATTCGAACCAGCCGAGTTTTGTTCTTCATAATAATAAAGTGTTTTAAATAAGGTTAACATGTTTGGCAATATTAAGTTAAGCTTAGAAGGTTGTAAAAATATTAACACCGAACATGTAGTGAGACAACAGAAATAGTTCTCTTATTTCTCAGCGACAAGTTAACTTTAAAAAAAAATAGTTTTCCAACAAAAGTTGTGAGAACATTTTATAATTCTCAATTAATTAAGGGTTAAAACGATGGAATGCAAGTACTCAATAAAAACCTCATTACACTCAAAGAACTAAGTTCTCCCTCTGAGAGAAAAAGGAACTTTTTTAAGATTAATTATAAAGTTTTTTACACGAATTCAATTATTTTTAATTGAATACAAATTTTACCGATAAACAAATGACGAAACTTTTAAAAAAGTACTCAGGGGACAAATTAAGAGCGAGAGAGATGAATTTCATTGAATCCTCTAGATACTTATAATAAGGAGAGTTTGTAACAATTAATTGGTTTATATTCAACGGAATCCAACCCGTTCTTAGTACTGTGAATAATTATACTGATTCAATATTGTTCATTATGTTAATGACAATATATTGTCACTATTATGTACAAATATAAAGTTATTTTTATGATTTAGTTAATTAGATTCTTATCAATCATTTGTATTAATACAATTAATTAATTTAAATTATATCAATACACCTTTTAATGACTTCATCACTATATTTATCATACATATATATATAAATGTGTGTGTGTGTGTGTGTGTTTAGTAAGGTTCTTGAGGTTCAGTCAATAAATAAAAACAACTGTTTTGGCGACGAGTCGAGACTATATTGTTCTTCTCATAATCATGCCCTACAGTGAAAAAAAACAGGTTAAAATAAAATTATATAAGTCATACAAGTTATTTCAAAACATAAAGTTAGCTACAATTTAAGTATATAACAACATGTGTTAGAATAATAAAAATATATATAATTATAGAACATAGAGGAGTATGAAACTACTTACAATGTTACTGGTGGATATGGTATCGACTAACTAAATTCTAACAATTCTAGTTCACAACTGACCTGGGTAATTTTTGAAAAAACGTTAAACGGTTGGAGGGGATTCCCTAGAAAAAATTAAGTTAAAAGGACTGGTGGTATTCCCAAGATTCAGGTACAAAAAGGATTTTCATATTTCGGTGTAATATACTAATATCATTCATTCATTTATATCCACCTGATGCACATTGAAAGTAGTTTCATACTCCTCTATATTCTGAAATTATATATATTTTTATTATTCTAACACACGTTGTTATATACTTATATTGTAGCTAATTTTATGTCTAAATCTAAAATATTATTAAAATATTGCACCAAAATGAATTAAGAACTAAGCTAATCATTGAATAATTCAGTAAATGGTTAAACACAGTCCCTGGTAAGTATATGTGATGATAATGCTCATAATGGCATGTCTTGTAGCGCGACGGATCTTTGACGGCACTCATAAATATTCCATATTAGAAGTTCTCGAAGCCATCTTCTTTTAAGTCGCCTCGTAGGGTTACCTGAAATAATATAATGATAATAGCAAGATAAAATTATAGTAGATTTGAAAAACTTAAGAGTTTACTATGAAAGGAAAGGTATCTGGGCTAAATCAGCAACAAATTTTATACTCTTGTCAAGTAAATGTAGAAGTCCCTAACGTTGGGCGTTTCTTGTCGTTTTAGTCTTCTTCGTTAATCTGTTCAACAGAGATTAATGGAATAACATTAAAGGGTGCTGAAGGACTATAAGTAGTATGTTTACGACCAAGGGTAAATTTTATTTAAAGTGAAATGTTTAGATTTTTTAAATTTTCTAATTTAATTCCAATCGGAACCATTCTTGAACGTTTATGATATGAGATTGGAGTGTTTGGAAGGCAATGAAGGTAATCATTATATACATATTTTGATTTATTTAATTGTAATTATAGAAATTAGATAAATTATTGTTTTTAAAAAAGAAATAGCGCAATTTCTATATGTTTTCATTTTGTTACCTATTTACCCGCAGTTATATCAAGACGTCCCCTTAAGGTTGAAAGTAAATCTTGGCCCAGAGACGGAATCACTTATCGCTTCCAGATCAACAAACTGCTTCTGCCAAATTCTTTCTTAATGCTCTCCAAGTCTCCATGATATGGCTATATATCTAAGTTTAGCGTCATTGATAACACTTGTTTTACTCTGTTATAAATATATTTGGATTTTTTCTTTAATGATAATTGTATTCATATATTAATCTTCTATTGGTCGCGTCGTTGTATTTTGAACAACAACCAACTTCTTTTCTTTCTCTCTCTCTCTCTCTCTCGGTTTCGGTAAGCTTCTCGGTAAATTATTAGCTATTCCTCGAGATACTCCTATATTTACCGCTAGTAATTTTCCACTGTGATAGGAGGGATAGTTTTCTACATGAAAAATATTTAGTCAGCAGTTGTCCTCAGTGCTGCACAAAGTACAAGTGACCGCTCTCGTTTTAATTTTTTCTCGTCCCTTTCAATCAGTTAGATGATCTACATGATGTAAGTAGGATTCTTTTGCATTTTTACTTTTTCTTATTTTAGTGGGCAAAGAATTAATTGTTACAAATGTTTTTATTAAGTGGATCCCTATTAAATCGGAATAGGGACTTTGCAGGGGCTAGACGAGGAAGAAAAAAGAACGGAGGAATCAAATCAAAATTTTGTTTGATTGGTTGTTTTGCCTTCTCACATTTAGAAAATTTATTATAGTTGTTATTGAAAGACAAAAATTTGTTTTTTTTTTCAAATTGAAAGTAACTTTTAATCAAAAACAAAAGAGGGTCGCCATATTTATGAAATGATATGAAAAAATAAACTATATTCTGGGGCGTACAGTCCCCTAAGAATAATAATAATAATGCACAGTTAAATTAAATGCTTCAGTAACTACGGTATACATTTTGATAGAAAAAAAATTAAAAATTAAATTAAACTAATACAAAATATGAAATAATAATAATAACAGAAAATACAAATCGTATATACTTATATTAGAAAGAAAGAGAAACGAAAAAAGTTATTCTAAGTATTTATTTAATTATATACATTTTTGCGGAAGAATGATTGTCTGAAAGATACAGAAATAAATTATTTTTAAAGGAAGTTAGAGAAGCTGCTTTAGGAATAGAAGAGGGTAGGGAATTCCAGAAAGAGGTAGAACGAATGATGAAGGATTTGTCAAAGGAAACAGTCTTGTGTGAGGGAATATAAAGGTTAAAAGTTTGGGATCTAATGTTCAGGAGGTGGTTAGAAGAGCGCAGAGTCAATAGATCAAGAATATAGGAAGGTTTTTCGGTTGTTAGAAATTGGAATAAGAAAGTACCCAGAATATCGGCTTGTAACGTGTGACCGCCTGTGGATCCCAAAGATAAATCTAATGAAACAGTTCATTTTTCTCCCCACATTTACACCTTTTTCCTCTAATAATAGCCTAATATTTAAATATACATTCAATTTTTAATATTCTGTGACAACGAAAAGTATAAAATACTAAAAGTGTGAAAGGAAGTAATTTTATTGAATTTATTTATTTATTTTTTTAATAATTTTATTTAATCAAATTTTATCCACACCTGCTGAATCACACATCTAGTGAAATTGATGATTCGTGTGATTCCTTCATAAATCATCAATTAAAATAAATAAATATATAAAAATCTGTTAGGAATACTGATAATCTCTTAGCTGCTCCATTTTAATATTCGTTTTGGCAACAACGAGTAAGGATAGAAAAGGGAGGATTAGAATAATTCAGTATAAAGTGAGAGAGTAATACTTAAACGACGGAAAACTTTACGACTTCTTCAAAATTTATTTGACAAACGTTCAAACCTTCCGCTTGATTACAAAAAGACTCATTTGCATGACAGTAATTAGACCTGTAAGGGGATACAGAGTTAAACTCAGGGGCTCCAGTAAACCATCCGATTCATTTCATACAAAATTTCTGAAATCCAAAATCCTTCGAAAAATACTCTATGCTCCTTCCTTTGTAGCAAACAAACTTATTTATAAAGATTTTAATGTAGCATATGCTGCTGATTTAGCTCAAACGAGATACTTGTTCTTTTATAGTAAACTCCATAACCACTCAAATCCATTGATTTCTCAACTTACTTCCCACTCCATTCCCGATAATCCTCCGAGGTACCTGAAAAGATATTCTAGTAACCATTCAAATCCACAAGTATTTTAACTTGCTTCCTATTCTATTACAGATAACATTTCGTGGCGTCTGAAAAGATGATGGCCTCGGGATCTTCTGATATAGAAATTTTGTTGAAGTGATACCAATGGATAGTTGGTTCACAAGCAATTGATAAACCATTAAGAGCATTATTTTCACTAATTATCACAATAATTCTAGATCGCATCTCAAAAATCATAAATATATTACAAAAGACAAGGAAAACAACTCTCCTCCTTTCACAATCATGCATTGTGTTAAAGGTATTTTTGGCTGATATATACATATGAATTATATAGGTAAAAGGAAAAAAATATTCTGGTAAATCAAAGATTAATATATCGGACATGAGCATTTATTTGATGGATATGAGTTGAGTTAGTATTGATTGGATTGATAGTGACCTTGTAAAAAGAACTAACAAGGGAGGATGGGAGTCGACGATAAAGATGGATTGGGGACCCGTTTTTAGACCATGCGGATCTAGTAATTACTAAAGCGACAAAAACTATCTGGAGCGGTGAAGCAGCATTAATCACCAACCCAAGGTCGGCCCTAGGGTTTGCTGGACTCGCAGGCCAGGCTGTGCCGAAATGCTGAAATTTCTCACTGAGGCGACCGTTGAATAGAAAGGTATTTATCCTTGATTATTTAGTACAATTAACATTAAATGAGTTGTCTTCATTAATAGTTTTGCCATAAGAATAAAACTGGTCAAAATCATCAAAAGTTATTAATTTATTTTATATAGTAAACGATCTATTACAGGAGAGTAGGGTAATTTTACGCACTTGGGCTAGCTTGTTACTCTACCTTTTGCCGTCATGTGGCCACCTCAGTAGTCATCTCACTGATTATCTACAATATAATATCATATAATATATATTATCAGGTTATTAGATAAGTCTTGGTTAAGGTGTTTGCTATCCTTTATGTGTTATAAATTTATATATGATCTATATTTCATATTGTTATGTTACGTAATGTGAATATATAGTGTTTTTAATTTAAATTACTTTGATATCACTCATTCAAATAATTCACACAGAACAGCTTTTCTTTTTAATCAACTTACCTTATTTATTTGGCCCAATGCAAACCTTTGTAGAAGAAACTATATCTTTAATTAATTAATTATTTTAAACATTATTTATAATTTGTCAGGCACTCATGTCCTGACTGGTATCCCCTTAGATTAATCCTGATCCGGACTTAACAGAGAGCCAGGACATAGCAAGGAGATAGGTCATAGCATCAAAACTCTTTCAATTACTTACTCAAAAACTCACCAAGGTTGCTTGAAATATTTATCTGTAGGTCATATCTAAGAATCGTTCATGTCAAACTAATAGTTTTTATTAAAAAAAAACACATTTTTCGAAGATACCTCTTTGCGTCATATTACCGCAAAGTGCGGGTAAGATGACACAGGGTGAAAACTTGATAGCTCGGGAAATCAATACTAATGTTTTTTGAAAAATTCCGTCCGTACCGTCCACCCGTGCAGTCGAAAAAGTTTAATTTCATTTTTTTCCCATCAGCTCTGCGTCATCTTAATCTATTTGACTTGTTGAAGAAAAGTTTGAGAAGCCCAAGGAAATTAAAAGGTAAGGTACAAACTAAAAACACTGAACCGTAGGAAAACAAATACGTAACTTACCCCATCAGTTCAGTTTGTTACATCATAGCGTTAGGTGGTCAAAACAGAACTTTCTTGAGAGAAAATAACACCAGCACTACTGCAATAAATATTTTCACATAATTGAGTGAAATGGCACACGTGAGGAGAAGAAATATACCTTTCTGGTTGCTCTAAATATCACGTTTACTCCCAGACTGTCCTGCGTCATATTACTAGTAATCTCCCCTACTGTTTTACCCTTAACAAAAAAAAATAATAACAAGAAATAAAAGATAAAATGAGATGTCAATTTCCAGCGAAACAACTACCTACTGTTAGCCGTTAAAAAAAAAAAAAAAAAAAATTGGACAAAAAAAATATGTAAGTCGTAGACTGAGATCAAACGCAAAAATCGATAAAATAACTCATGATTTGGTAACAACTTTACAGAAAATCAATAATTATTGTTGATAAATCATTTACCACTTCAATTGTATTTTTTAAGTAAAAAACTAGTTCCAAATGTTAAAATAGATAAATAGACTCTTATAAATCCAATGTATCGAATGTGAATTTTTGTTTTCAATCTTTAGAGATTCAATATTGCTTTTTGGAATAATTGAATAGCTGCATAATCGGACATTTTTCAGGGTTACAGAGTGAATTAGTATGATTCGAGACTTCGTAACAACATACATCAGTCCTAAAGCTCTCTAAAGTAAAAGTAAAAAAAAAAAAATGCATTTTTTTAACATTTGATATTTTGTATTTGTATCGACAATATAAGAGCATAATGCGATAACACTCAGATTCCAACTTCACTTATATTTTAATAAAAACAAATATAAATTCAATGAAGATTCAGAAGGGAAACTGTTATTTCACCTAAAAAATATTTTAAAATAAAAAAAGAAGAAAACTTAATTTAATTTAATTGACGAGAAATTAAAATAAGAAGCACTGAAAAAATAATCATTTCATACTATAGTATAATTATATTAATATAAATTATATTAGAATTTAAAACAATCATTTTCTGCAGAATTAAAAACAAAAAATTCTGATTGCATTGACACTCCTTTAGAAACTTGTGTTCCTCAATTTATTTTAAATAGATTCAAAGATTGAGCAAGCAAATATTTGATATAGTTATTTAATATTATATAAATTCACTTGAAAATACAGAATGGTTATGCCAAGCAGATGAAAGGGGAAATGAAAAGACTTCAAGAAAAGAATCAGGGATGAAGAGCGCCTGCACAGAGAAGGATTCGAGGGACGACTTAATAACGTCAAGGTTCTTCTGAAGGAGAAAATGAGGTGAGGGCCTGGAAGATGGGCAGAGGAAAAAAAGGATACAGCACTCGGAAAAAATGAAGGATTTTTGCAGAAAGAGAAAAACGTGAGAGTGGTATTAGCATATGAAAGTAATATCTGTATAGTTATAGTTGGCTGCATCCCTCTCCCCCCCCCCCCAAAAAATAAATAAAGAAATTGCATGAAAAAAAAATCAATTTCTTCCGGGAAAACAATAAATCATGGACTTAACTATCTGTAATATATTGATTTAATATATCTACTGCTGATTCTAATAAGGAAACTGTTGGTAAATTTTCGATCCGAGCAACACAAACAGAGCTGGGGCGTGTCTAAAAAGCATCAAAACTAAAAAGATATAGGCAAAACGTTACTCTTTTCATTTAAATGAATATAGCTTCTAAACGGTAAGTCCTAGGGACAAATATTATTCAACAAAAATTTTTTCGGCAATCAGATGGATTCGATATGATGTAAGTAGAATTTTTTTGCATTTTCTATTTTGTTTATCTCAGTGAGCTAAGTATAAATGTTTTGGATTGTTATAATTAGGTGGAAACCTGTGCAATTTAAATATATTCCTCAAATTCTGCAGAAGCTGCAGGAGTTAGATAAAAGAACCCGACAATAAAAAAAAAAAAATAATAAAAAAAAATTGGATTTGAATAAAGAGGAAATAGAAAATGTCCTAGATCTTGATACAGAAACCTATGTTGATGGTAGTGATGGATATGGCTCGGGGGGGGGGGGTCGATTTTGTAATATGAAATTCTTATAAGGAAATGTTAACGATATAACTTTTTTTTATAAATTACTGTTAAATAAATAGAATTCAAATATAGGTTATAAAGTAAAAAGGATCTTGCAACGTTAGTAACGAAGAAGTAAGTTACTAAATAAAAATCACTCCTAAAACTTATCAATTTAGAAAAGTTGTGATAAAAACACAATATAATACTCTTGGCCCCAGGGACTTTTTCAACTTCTATAAACTGGCAGTAGCTTAAACCTCCATTTACCTCCATTTTTCGATAATTCAAGTTGAGCTAGAAATCAGTCATCGTTAGGGGGAAAACCCTCTGCGGTATAATCTACGATTCTTCTCAGGATAGTCGATGTCAGCCCGAGTCGATAATAAATATGAATCGAGTTTTAAAACAAAGAGATAAAAAACCTTCCTCCCTTATGAATAAAGTCCACTGCTTGATTGATAGTCACTGCTTGGGTCATCTATCAGCTTGTTTATAAGATCACAGTATTTGTAAAAGAGCAACGTTACTTCAATGATTATTAGTTAGATAGAGTTTTTATCCCTAGGTTAATTTTTTTTATTTTATCCTACGAGGTAAAACATAATTTTTCCCCAAAGGGATTAATATAAATGAAAGTCAGGCATTATTATAACATAAAATCTTAGATTTTATCAAATATAATTTATAGTTTGTGTCGTCGTTAAAAAAAATTAATTTGCTGAGATGTAATAGAAGTAGCCAACAGGATCACTTTATTACAAAGCAATGAATGAATTCAATTTATTCTGTGGATTTTATTTTATTTTATTTTTTTGTCCCCTGTTGTCAAAAGTTTCGCACATTTTTTTTTTTCTGTTTCTTCGTTAAAAGAGTCGCATTTTATTTATCATATTTTTTTTCTATGAATACATTTAAACTAACAATTAAATAATGGTTCTCAGTGTTTGATTGTGTATACGCTTTACACCCTAAAATAAACTGAAATGTATTTTGGAGCAATGTCTATTTCCGTTTTGGTACTTTTGCGGATAAAATTTGGCTGTACAGTGGGTTTGATTGTTTTACGGTATCAAAAATTTTTATTTTATTCTAAAAGCCCCTTCATTTTTTAACTTTTAACTCGTTATATATATTTGATATTTTAACTCATTGCACCATAGTTCCATTAACATTTTATAAAAAAAAAAAATTAAAATAATTTTTTTTTTATTCTTATATTAATAGTAATTTACAACTGTATTT
The DNA here is from genome assembly GCA_003667255.2 of Euschistus heros. Classification (NCBI taxonomy): domain Eukaryota; kingdom Metazoa; phylum Arthropoda; class Insecta; order Hemiptera; family Pentatomidae; genus Euschistus; species Euschistus heros. The sequence continues at coordinate 162,720 of RCWM02000077.1, forward strand.
AAAAAAACACATCTAGTAAATATGCGGTATATATAATATATAATGATATGAATAAAACTTGTAGAGGAACTACCCATTGGTAGCACTTCACGCAAGATCACGAGGCCATCTTCTTTTCAGACGCCTCGGAGGATTGCCAGGAATGGAATGGGAAGCAAGTTGTGCAACAAGTGGATTTAGATGAGCAGTGAGTTTATTATGAAAGGAAAGGTATCTGGTTCGTGCCAAATTAGCATTAAGTTCATTGTGGATCAATTTATTACTGACAAAGTAAGGAGCATCAAGGATTTTTCGAAGGATTTTGGATGCGGGAAGAATTTGTTTAGTAGATCCCCATAACTCTACTCCGTAAGTACGAATAGGTCTGATAATTGTCATATAGATGAGTTTTTTGTAGTGTATCGGGAGATTTGAACGTTTGTCAAGTAGGTGTTGTAGTAGTCGAAATCGACGTGCAGCTTCTTGTCTTTTCAATCTTGTATGAGGGTTCCAGGTAAGTCTGTTGTCCAGATAAAATCCAAGGTATCTTATCTGTTCTACATTATTTAATGGTACTCCATTAAAGGATACAGGAGGACAGGATGAGGTAGGTTTTCGACGTAGGGTAAAGGTTATTTGCTGGGATTTATCTTAACTCTCCAGTTATGACACCATTCTTCAAGGGAAAAGATATGTGACTGGAGTGTCTGGGATATATAAAATAATAATAATAATTTTTGTAGTTTTCCTTAGGATTGCTAACAATGGTTCCCGTACAAAAGGTTTGGACGGATCACGCATTTATACGTAATTAATTTTAACGCAGAGGTAAGCTTAAATAAATTAATGAGTGGGTTCAGCCATTCAGACACTCTCAGACTGAATTTATTATATTTATTTTATTTTCCATTTGAATATTTTTTTTTGTTTCTTTTTAATTTTTATTCACATCTGTTACTGGAGTAACAATAAGTGAATTATCTCATAGTGTAACAATGAGGCCTTTTAGGTGTGTGAGAGTGTAGGACTCAACAGTACCTCCTCCTGGCATGGATTAAAAGAAAACAATTATTTGAGAAAATTTCTCATACAGCTTTTTCTTAAACCTTTTGAGAATTTTTCCAGGTCTTTCAGTCGCTGCCATGTAATTATTAAATATGTTATTATGCCCATGAAGTCTGTCGTAAAATTGTCTATAAATGTTATTTATTTGTTCGTTGCTGTGAGTACTTGTAAATTTGAGTGAAATATGTGATTGGAATTATAGCAAGGTGGTTTCATAATTAATCTGAGTAATTTTGATTGGAATATTTATATTATTTTAAGCTACATAAATTTTGCTGTCCTGTATATATGGGCGTATGTACCATACGGGTTTAAGTAAGTAAGTGTATGTATTAAGACGTTGTTGGAGTTTTAATGTAGACGTTTATTTTCCATTTTTTGAACCAGTTTTGTATTGTTACTGTTAAATTGTGTTGAGAAGAAAATGATGCAATGGCGAGGTCTTTATATCTAGTTATTATTACTGTGCCAGTAGCGTGTGTAACATCGAAGATATATGTCTTAAACTTAACCAATGTCAGAAGTTTTGGAATAAAAAAAAAAAAAAAAAAAAAAAAAAAAGGGGAAACTTTTTCAATACCTTAAAACAAATTTAAAACCCTCTTTACAGCCAAATTTCACCCACAGGAACACCAAAATGGTAGCAGAAATTATTTTAGAACTAATCATCAGTAGCACTTTATTATAAATTCTACACTCAAAGGCCATCTTCGTTTCAGACGCCTCGGAGGATTATCAGGAATGGAGTCGGAAGCTGGGAAACTAACGGTTTGAGTGGTTATGGAGCTTACTATGAAAGGATAGGTGTCTGTTGTGGGCTAAATCAGCAACATTTGGAACATTAAGATCTTTATAGATAAGTTTATTGTTGACAAAATAAGGTGCATTGAGGATTTTTCGAAGGATTTTGGATTGTAAGGATTGAATATGAGATGAGTTGGATGGCTTAGTGGAGCCTAAAACTCAACTCCGTTCGTACAAACAGGTCTAATCACAGTCGTGTATATGCGTCTTTAATTAATTGGGAGCTTTGAACGTTTGTCTAGTAAATGCTGATGTAGTATGTAACGACGGGCAGTTTCTTGTCGTTTTAGTCTATATAATTAATACATTTTTTTTTATTTACAACACAAAGTTATGATAAATAGACTATAACTTCGTTAAACTGCTCAGAAGCAGTATGAAGTGAATGGGCAAAACTTTTTAATAGATTGATTAAAAGATGGGGCAAGAGAATGAAAAAAATAAAATAAAAGCGGTGGATACAAATACAAAATCTGAATTATATCAAGTGAGCCAGAAACTCAATCCAATACTATTTATCTCATAAATAAAAACTTTATTAAGGGAACTAAACAATATAAACGCTATTCCAACTCAGAGAATACGAAACTCAAATAAAAAGCAAAATAATTCATATACAAATAAATATAATTTATAGCGTTTTTGTTTTATTAAATTGTTCTTAGAATCATAACGAATGGTATTAATATTATTTATTATTTTAAATTCATTTGCTCAAAAAAAAAAAAAAAAAAAAAAAAAATGCTCGGTGAGTATACTGTTTTTCCCAAAATACATTCTAGAATTAAAAGGATCAAATTACTTCAATTATTTTTAAAGTTAAATTAACTTTATAGGATGTAAACAAAGATAAGAGAATGTTGAGACAAATGTTATATAACAAAAAATGTTCTCCATTAAATTTATAACCAAGAAACATTGTTGCCAATGTTTCATCTGAGAAAGAACAATAGATCTAGAGCTTGTAAAAATGTTACTTTCTTGAGTGTGGATAAAATATTACACCAAAAAATATATAGACCCCCAACCAAAAGATACATCTGGGTAAAAAACTAATCAGCTCTGGATATAAAAATAAAATCGAAATTTTATAAATTGAGCGAGGAATAGGATAAAATTTAAATTGTAAATAAAAACTTGATTGCGGGACCTTATTCCGACTGAGAAAACATGGACCTCTAATAAAAATCAAAACAAGTCTAATACTAAAATATACAACCTAAACTTTTTTGTTTTATTAAATTGTTCTTGGTATCATAAGCAATGATTCAAATATTAATTATTATTTCAAATTTATTTACTCAAAGAAAAAAAAAAGAAAAGGTATCAAAGAGAACATGGTGGAGATTCATGTTATACCACGAGTAGAGATAAAGTTGTACAGTGCTGCAAACTTAGAGCGGGAATAGGATGCAATTAGACATACGAATGGCCTCTATTAGTTCTAATTATTCAGTAAATTGCAGGTTTTATCCAGGCCTGACAATTTAATGATAACCTGCTGAATTATGACACTCTGAGAACATTCTACCAACAATTAAATCCCAGATACGGTGATAAAAACTGCCTCGTATTAACATTTTTTAGAGTTGAATCAACTAGATTTATGTGACCTATTGCGGGTTAAGGAAGAATAAGTGAGGCTAGGGAAGGGTTTCATGGCGCCATAAGAAAAATGGCCGATGATTCCATTGAATTTCTGAAAAGCACGCGAACCTTGACATATTACTACAAATTTTTTAACATACTCTTCTTTCACTCTTATCTGTTTTCTTGATAGATATGGGAAGCATTGCTTGAGCATTTATAAAATCGTTTGGTTCTTTATTAATGCCCTACTTTAACCTTGGAACTGTAGATTATGGTACTAATAAGTACCTAAATTACAAAATTCATACAAATAGTCTCGTATGTACTCTAAGCAAATGGCCACAAGAAAGAAATGACTGATTTTTATGAAAACTTTGAACAAAAATTTTTATTGGTTTTATTTTATTTTTTCTGATGTTAATGTTTGAAACCTGGAAAAGGCGGAGGCTTCTAGAAAAGCTGCATAAATCGTTTTTGTTTTTTTTACTTCTACAAAAAATTTACATAATAAAAAAATTATACAAAAATAAAATAAACTTAATTTCAGAAAAAAATTTTTGTATAGGAATTTTGTCAAACCAACTATTGGAGAGGTATTTATACAGTTGTAAATATCAATAAACCTACCTCTCCAAACTATGTCTGGAGGGGTATAACCTAATATAACCTACATCTCCAAAGCATCTGTTAATAAAATTGTTACATTGTATTAGTTTACACAATTTAAAATTTGTATTATTCAATTAGTTAATTTGAGGTAATTATTGAAATGACTTGTCAATAACATGTAAAGAACCACCCACTAGTAGCACTTCAAGAAAAAAATATCTGTAAAAGGTCTCTCGGCCATCCTCTTTTCAAACGCCTCGGTGGATCGTCGGGAATAGAAAGGGAAGTAAGTTATGATACTAGTTGATTAGAATGGCTATGGAATTTACTATGAAAGGATAGGTATCTGGTTTGGGATAAATCAGCAACATAAGGGACATTAAGGTCGTTATTTGTGACATAGTAAGGAGCATTAAGGATTTTGGATTGCAAGGATTATGGACGGATACGAAATGAATTCGATGGTTTCGTAAAGCCCCAAAGCTCAACTCCATGTCCAAATAGGTTTGATAACTCTCATGTAATTTGATCCTTTTGATATTAATCGGTAGGTTTGAACGTCTTTCTAGTAAATGTGGCAGAAGTCAAAAACGACGAGCAGTTTCCTGTCGTTATAGCCTCGCATGTGGATTCTAAGTTAAACGTTTGTCTTGTCCTAGATCGCGAATCTGTTCAACTGGGATCAGTGGAATAAAAAAATAAATTTATTTTATTTTATTGAATATGAACATATTTATACAGATATTTCGGGGAACTTGAAAAACCTATAAACAAATGCATGAAAAATAATGGCTTGCAGATAAATTAAAGGAAGACCAAAGTGAAAAATATTAACTCGAGATCCGCTCACCCTATATTACGTGTTACTGAATAAATCGAGATAGTCCAGTCATTCCAGTATCTGGAATGATAGCATATTGGCACCAGATGGGGGCAGATAACAAGATTTTGAAAGTCGAATCCGTAGAGCCAGAGGTTGAATGAACTGAAAACTCTACCTTCGATCTAAAATTCGTATTTTTAATACAAATGTTAATGCCTTCCTACTGTATGGGTCCAACATTCGTTCCAACATTCCAACTTCCAACATTCGTCTATTCGTCTTTTCTATACAAGTACATATTTAATTATCTCTTATTTACTTAGTTATACAAGAATCATTAGAAGACTTTTTTCACCAATAGCTTCCATTCACGAAAATAAGCAAATAAATATTTCAGTAAACATTGCAATTAACACTGTTTCAGTTTATTTATCGGTTTTCGAAATGGATTTTTCACCGTTTTTTTATTATTTATTCTGTTATTATTTCAAAAATATAATATATTTTGCATTATATTTTACATACATAAATTTGCACTGTTGCCCCTGTAATGCTATGCCCTTAAGTGTGGAAAGGAAACAATATAGGTTCACCTTTAGGCTTTATTACGTATGCCGCCTTGTAGCAAACAAGGTCGTTAGGTAGTTTCAGCCATTTCTTTTGAGTTCACTGAACCGTTTTCTACCAATTTACCAAGCCCTGTTCCTCAGGCAGAACACAAACCGAACTTCTGACAAAGTGGGGTATACCCAGGTAAAATGACTTGAAGGCTTCAAAGAAAACTCTATAAAGTGTTTATTGCCAAAATTATCTGGCCTAGCTAAAATTTATTCTATTTTCCAGTTAGTTCTCACTGCCTTTTTCTTTTTTTTTATCAATATATAAAAGTTGGAAAAAGTTTACGATTTCTAGCATTTCAGCATCATAAAATGCCATCAAGGAGCTAACTGCTGATATTAAATATATATATATATATATATATATATATATATATATATATATATATATATATATTTCCTGACTGTTACTATTATTAGGATTGATGAATTAAATGCCACTTCTATTGAGATTATTTTATTTGAAAACTAGTTTCGAATGCTAAACATTCATCTTCAGTTCTAAAACATACAATTAAATTTTCAACACATCAGTACTATGTTACATAGATTAAATATACTAAGGTTTTTAAAAAGATAAGACAAGAAATCAAGCATAGGCACTCACCTTCAAGGTAACTAAAACACTGAATTTGTGAGAAGTAAAATGGGGGGCAGGTAGGTTAAGTTTTAGATTTACAACGGGGTTTCCCTTATGGCTCATTGGGTTTTTTCGTTCCTATGGGAAATAAATTTAAAATGGGGCTATTGGATATGTTAATCTGATCATTTAAACAAAAATCTGGATCGGTTTTAAACGATTTTATTATTTCTAGTGATTCAAAAGTATTTAATTTTAGGCTATTTTCTACTTGATGTAATATTTTTACTCCCGAGTCTTTATTAAATTTGTGGTTATTTTCATTTAGATGGATAGCGAAATTGGAATTTTGGGTCTTATTAGTGTATGCTCTTATATGTTCATTTACTCTTTGATTTACTGATCGTCCGGTTTTTCCCGTGTATTTTGCTTCACAGTCATTACATTTTAATTCGTATACGCCGCTTTTTTGGAAAGGGTCTATTTTGTCCTTCGGTGAAGGGAAGTATGATGACAATGGCTTATCTATTTTAAATGCAGGGTTTAAACCTAATTTTTTTAATTCTTTCCCGACTTTAGTGGATATTGGGCCATAGTATGGTATCAAAATATATTTTTTAGGGGTAGCTTTATCCTCTGGGGGTGTTTTGTATATATTATTCATAGTTTTTTTATGTATTTGTTTTCTTAAAATATTATCGATTGTGGTTTTACTGTATCCGTTGTTGTTAGCTATAGTGTGAATCGTTTGTATTTCTTTGTTAAAATTTCGTTCATTTAGCGGTATATTTAAAAGCCGGTATATCATGCTATGAAATGCTGCGAGTTTGTGTGTTAGTGGTCTCCTGGCATTGTTGTCTATAATGTAATGACTGTGAAGCAAAATACACGGGAAAACCGGACGATCAGTAAATCAAAGAGTAAATGAACATATAAGAGCATACACTAATAAGACCCAAAATTCCAATTTCGCTATCCATCTAAATGAAAATAACCACAAATTTAATAAAGACTCGGGAGTAAAAATATTACATCAAGTAGAAAATAGCCTAAAATTAAATACTTTTGAATCACTAGAAATAATAAAATCGTTTAAAACCGATCCAGATTTTTGTTTAAATGATCAGATTAACATATCCAATAGCCCCATTTTAAATTTATTTCCCATAGGAACGAAAAAACCCAATGAGTCATAAGGGAAACCCCGTTGTAAATCTAAAACTTAACCTACCTGCCCCCCTTTTACTTCTCACAAATTCAGTGTTTTAGTTACCTCGAAGGTGAGTGCCTATGCTTGATTTCTTGTCTTATCTTTTTAAAAACCTTAGTATATTTAATCTATGTAACATTGTACTGATGTGTTGAAAATTTTATTGTATGTTTTAGAACTGAAGATGAATGTTTAGCATTCGAAACTAGTTTTCAAATAAAATAATCTCAATAGAAGTGGCATTTAATTCATCAATCCTAATTGTATTGATCCTTCTATATCATCATGCGTACCTCAAGTGTTACTATTATGTTTAATAAGGCTCTTGTTCAAACAATTCTCCCCACACATTAAAGACGAACATTCATAAATTCAGAATAATACAATACATTTATAATAACGTACAGCATAAACCACTAACCATATAAGTAGTAACCGTAAGTTACACAGAAATACGGGAATTCCGTCTACCTGCACCTGGGAAAACCTTATGGAAATTCCCTTCCCCAACTTTTTTTTTAGAAATTCTCCAGTTCAGTTGTATACTCGACTTGTTATATGTAGTAGTAGGTACCAATAGCATAACCACCATAGTAACATTTTAAGTAGTTTCATACTCCTCCATATTTTTTTTAATTACATGTAGTATATACTCTTACGCGTTTTTATATATTTATATTGTAGCTAACTTTATGTTTTGAAATAACCTAAGTAACATATATTTTATTGTAATCTGTTTTTTCACGGTAGGGCATGATAATGAGAACAATATAGTATCGAAACTTGGCCAAAATAGTTGTTTTTATTTATTGACTGAACCTCAAGAATCTTATTAAGCACACACGCATATATATATAATTTTAGCCGAATTTAACAACTTTTCAAATAGGCTAAATTTTACGATGGAATTTGAGAATGATTGTAAAATACCATTTCTAGACTTATTGTTCGAAACCCTAATGGAACAATAGAAACAGAATGGTGGCAAAAACAAATACATTCCGGAAGATATTTTCATTGTACTAGCCGATGTCCCAAAAGTTATAAAATCAACACCGGAAAAAATTTAATTAATCGTGCAATAAAATTATCCACAGAAAAAAAATAAACGAACAGCGGAAAATAAAGTAGTAGACATTCTTTTAACTAATGGATACCCACAAAGACTTATTTGCAATCTACTAAAACAAACAAATACTAAACAGAAACAACATGAAAATAACAATAAAAGATATTACACTATTCCACATATACTAACACTGACTACATTGTCACATTCAAAAATACCTCCACCATCAAAAAATTATTCACCAAAACCAAAGATACAGATAAGTTGGTATTACAGTCTAATATTGTATTCGAAATACCGTGTGAAGATAGTTGTGGCAAGTCTTATTTCGGTACATCGGAACAATATAAACGACGAGTTTATCAACATAAATACAGTTAAACATAAAACCCAAACAAACCTGATTTAACAGTTCTGACTAGACATTACAGGAAAACGAATCATTCTTTTAAATTTGATTCCACAAAAATTATTTACCAAGAATAAAATAATTTTAAACGTAACATTAAAAAAATGATAACCATAGAAACATTTTTAAATCTTGCTATAAAAAAAAAAAAAAAAAAAAAAAAAAAAAAAAAAAAAAAAAAAAAAAAAAAAAAAAAAAAAAAAAAAAAAAAAAAAAAAAAAAAAAAAAAAAAAAAAAAAAAAAAAAAAAAAAAAAAAATCAGACGTTCTAAATCTCAACACCTGTTATTCCAATTTAATACATTCAGGCCAATAATATACATTTACATTAATATACACCATATAAATCATTTTTCCATTCACATATTACACCGAAATGCGGTAATCCTCTTTTCGTACCTACCTCTGGGAATACCACCAATTTTGAAAAATCCCTCCCAACCTTTATTTTTGTTTTCGAAATTCCCCAGGTCAGTTGTGTAATAAAATTGTTATAATTCAGTAGTCGATACCATATCCACCAGTAACATTGTAAGTGGCTTCATACTCCTCTATATTTTGTAAAGTTTATATTCTAACGCGTTTTTATATATTTATATTTTAACCTATTTTTTCACTGTGGGGTATGATTATGAGAACAATAGTGAATCGAAACTTTGTCGAAAAACAAATAGTTGTTTTTATTTATTGACTGAACCTCAAGAACCTTATTAAATAAATAAATAAATATATATATATATATATATATATATATATATATATATATATATATATATATATATTAAGAGTTTATAATTCAATTTCAATTTTCGGTTATTTTAATGTGCAATATTGTACAGTTTCGTTAAAATTAAAGACTGTACAATCAAGTAAATTAATACTGTCATACATCGATTTCGATAAAAAAGAATGACCCAGTGGGCATTTGAATAGCTCGTTAAGCTACCAATTGACATGAGTTGAATCGAAACATGTCCGCAGTGTTTACACTGTGAATATTCAGCGAACGGAAAGAAAAAAAAAATAGACTCGGTAATTTAAATATCTGACAAGTAAAAATGGGCGCATAATCAATTTGTCTACTAGGAAATAGTTCACGTTTAGTGTCTTACATGTCCAAATCAGATAAGCCTGACATTTATTGGTTGTTGTTATTTTCAAATAGTAAACTGCCTTTTCCAGCTATGCTTATTTTATTTTCACTTTGATCTCGTGTGTCTTTTATTCTTGGGGTGCATTCAACTGTCATTTTTTTTGTGTCTTTACCTTTCAGTTTGTTCTAAGCACATTAAATTTTTTTTTTATTTAAACAATTTTTTTTTTGACATATTTCATTTGTCTCTGAATCTATTGGATGGTGGTAACACATTTTTAATATAAGATTTGGAACAATTTACATTTTTTAAAGATTATTTTTTTAAAAATAAATAAATCTATTTTTATTTATATATATTATATATCCCTTAAGTAATTTAATAAAACTATACATATGGATTAAGGGGTTTACGTCACCGTATTTTTTTAACCTGGTATACGGAAAGTATCATTAAAAAAAAGCAACATAAATTAAATAAAAACAAGCAGTATTTTAAAAAAAAACTACTAAAATTACAAAAATTTTAATTAATAAAGCATATGATTTAGCATAAAGTTTCATGCATGCCAATTAATAGTTTAAAAAAAAAATAGAAATTAATAATAATGAATATAAAAATATTTTTGTTTAAAGTGCTGTAAATACCAGTAGTAACTATTTATTCAAGGAAATCAAGCAAATAATGGTATTATAAATGGTCTGAATATTACTTTTCCTTTAAGCTTCGATTATGATCTGCATATTTTTCGATTATAAAATTCAATAAGGAAATATAATCTCCTAAATTCCTGATAGATTTCATATTCAATATCATTATCCTTAAATAAAATAAAAATTAAATAAAATAAAAATATGTATTTTTAATGAGGAAAAATTTACTTTTTAATGGAAATAAGTACAGTATCCGGAAAATTGGATTTTTTTGTATGTGTACCTCAACTCGCTATTTGATGATACGTTAAAAAATGGATATATTCTAAAGGGAAACGAATTTCAGCGAAATTGTGTTTTAATGTATATTATATTGAAATAGAACTGAAATCAAAAGTTGCGTTCAGAAAGTTTTTCCAGCCAAAAAAAGCCCTGACATTTCGAAAGCTGGAGGGATCACGTTTTAATTAAAAACGATTTAAGAAGGATTCTAATTAGTGGACGTGGTGTGGAGAAGTTTAGGGAGGGGGAAGAAGGAGGGGAGGAGGTGAAGAGGGGTGGGGGATTCAAAATAAAAGCGAAAGGTCAGGAGGTTGCAGGTCCGTTGCACAGTTGCTAGTTCTTTCAAACAGTTGCTACCCTCTGACACTTATCTTCCGAGTGTAAGCCCGCCGATAAAAGATGTCCTGCCTGCATTGCTTTACTGACGTCCTCCCTTTCCCGTTCTTCTTTTCCATGGAACATTGCCAGTCGAGGACAACGCTTTGAGATTTTTCTTTCGCTTTTAATCGGGTTAAGTAGAAGGGCATTCATTAAGCCTATCCCGGCCTTTAGAAACTGTATCAGACACTTAAACATATTGCTGCCACTGCAATTTATCCAACCTTTATTACTTACTTTAAAGTTATATTTAATTGCGGAGAGGGATTACGGTTGATATATGTTCAATTTATGAGGGTGATTCAGTTCCGGGTAGTTATATTTTCAAGAGAAAAAAATATTCTAGGACAACTAGTCTCCCAAAGATTAACATAAGAATACAACATATACTCTTAAAACAAAAATTTAGATAGGTGCAAGCTTAAGCTCCCAAATTCCTTAACGATTACGGTATACTTGATCCTTTTCAATCTGGCTCCGTAACGGATATTCCACACAATTTGCGCTGGTTAATATCTATAGTGACATCCACGCAGCAATAAACGTAAAACAAAAACCGTCCTAATTCTCTTAGATTTCTGCAAAGCTTTTGATTCCCTGTATCATTCTTTTTTTCAAGTTGAAGTAATTCATTTCCAATAGTTCTACCGTTGGTCCCAATCTTTTCTCCCATACCGTTCCCAGACAGTCTCTATCACAATACATTTACGCTCTGAAACCCGAACGAACTAACAAATTTAGACATACTGTTACTAGAAATGGGATCGTACTGTATTAATGTATTATATGAAGAAATAATAAACTATCGTATCAACACGGTAGGTGTTCCTCAAGGATGTTTTCTAGATCCCACCCTCAACACAGTTTAAACATGTGAATATTATGCAACCCATCACGCATCAATCATATGTTATATAAATTGATTTTTTTTTTTTTTTTAATAGATGTGTCTTTTGGCTGTGGTATATAGTTTTCTTGTTTAATGTTTTTTTACTCGCAAAAATTAAACATTTTGACACTCTCTAGCTAGTTGGGGTTCCTCGTATCAAACATTTGAAGACATTTTCTTATCAAAACTTTCATGAAGCATATTTTTGTAACGTAACATCTGTCGCTAAGACCAACCATTTAGGAACTATATTCATTTGAATTAAAAAAGTTACGTATTTTTAATTTTTTTTTTGGGTTTTATTTTACATGCTCCAGCTCTTTTGTTATCGCTAATATAGAAAATTTGTCAATAGTTTCATTATTAGAAGCAGTAAATAAAAAAAACTGCAGATTATATATATATATATACAGGGTGTTCGGAAGATCATTGGCCAAAAAATTATCTCGGGTAGGGAGGTTCATTTTGAACCATTTTAAGGTCACTTACCTATATACAAAGTCTTACGGGTTTTTTTTTTTATGAATTTTTTTGTAAAAATGGCCAAATCCAAATATTTATACCTTATAATTGCGTTGTTTACTGATATATCAACGCCATTTTTTCCCCTGTAATTACTAATACATTGTCCATGTAAAATAAAAAAGATATGGTGCAAAAAACCAACACCAAAAAAACGGGAGATCGTTAAATCTTGTCAAAGGCAAAAATAAAAATTATGAACTTCAAGTTTAGGTTCAATAAAAAAAAAAGTAAGCCTAACAGCCAAATCCAAATTGTTTTAAAAACTTCTCTATTTAATACTCTTTAAAAAAATAACATTTTCAGGCACGCAGCACATCTAGTTTTTTTAATTTTTTATAAAGTAACTAAAAGATGCCACCAGCGCACACTGACAATAATAATGAATCGAATCATATTTTTTATGCAAAACGTAACAACTAGTAGTGATTCTTTATAGCATAGGTTTAACTGCATATTTTCTCTTTCTTTCTCGGAATTTCGATTATATCAGAGTAAACTTTATCTACATTTTTGTAAACAAAAATCAGGGAACAAAATTAAACTAATTTTAAATTATTCATAAATTTAATTTGTAGACTATCACAGGTATTGCTCAAAATGAACTCCACTATTTCTAATACAAGCACGATGTCTTTTTATTATTTCTGTGGTCGATGTTCTAAAAATGAATTCTTCCTTCACTATGGTAAACGCGGCATTGATTTTTTAAATAAGTTCTTGTTTTGAAAGAACCCACTACAACTTACTTTTTTTTTTGTTACTTTATAAAAAATATAAAAAACTAGATGTGCTGCGGGCCTGCAAATGGTATGTTTTTAAAGAGTATTAAATAGAGAAGTTTTTAAAAAAATTTGGATTTGGCTGTTTCGCTTACTTTTTTTTTTATTGAACCTAAACTTGAAGTTCATAATTTTTATTTTTGCCTTTGACAAGGTTTAACGATCTCCCGTTCTTTTGGTATTGGTTTTTTTGCACCATATCTTTTTTATTTTACATGGACAATGTATTAGTAATTACAGGAAAAAAAAATGGCGTTGATATATCATTAAACAACGGAGTTATAAGCCATAAATGTTTGGATTTGGCCAATTTTACAAAAAAAATTTATAAAAGAAAACCGTACGACTTTGTATATAGGTAAGTGACCTTAAATAGGTTCAAAATGAACCTCCCGACCCGAGATAATTTTTTGGCCAACGATCTTCCGAACACCCTGTATATATATTATATAGATTCATGAATAGATTCATTTTGAAACTAAAGTATATAATAAATGTCCGCTAGTTATTTTTACCCTTTCCTCACTAAACTAAGAAATCTTGTTCTATAATACTCATTATTAATAAAAATAGTTCTGTTTCCTAAGATATTATGTTCACAAATGAAATGAAATGACAAAAATAAACTTTATCCTGCGACTTACTGTCCCCCAAGAATAAAAATAATGCACAGTTAAAAGCACAATTGTCTAGCCTATTATTTACAAATTAAATCCTTTAGTAATTACAGCATACATTTTTTACAGGAAAAAAATTAATTTAAAATAAAAAAATAAATATATCAAATAATAATTATAACATAAAAGAAAATCGTATATATATGAAAATATGAAAGAAAGAAAGAGAAAAACAAGTAATTTTAAGTATTTATTTGATTATTGACATATTTGCGGAAAATTGATTACCTAAAAGGTACAGAAATAAATTATTTTTTAGGAAGTTATTGAAGCTGCTTTACGAATAGAAGTGGGTAGGGAATTCCAGAAGTAGGTAGCACGAATGATGAAGGATTCGTCAAAGGAAGCGGTTTTATGTGAGGGGATAATAGGTTAAAGGCTGGGATCTAGTGTTTAGGAGGTGAATAGAAGAACGCAGAGTTAATAGATCAAGAATATAGGAAGGTTTTTAGAGATTGGAATAAGAAAGTACCCACAAATTATTGCCGTCGGAATTCAGGAAAAAAACCACCCAAGGTCAGAATATCGGCAAGTAACGTGTGACTGCCAGTGGATCCCGAAGATAAATCTAATGAAACAGTTCTATGCAGTGTTACATTGATTTTTGAGTCTACTCGGAACATCAATTCAAATGAAAAAATCAAATCCAGAAATAGAGAAAGACATAAGAAATCCTCCCAAATAAATGCTTGATCCACTCAAATATGGACAAGCTAGTCATCGGAAGTTAATTACACGTCTGGTCCAGATGGTTTCGAATACATTTCTTCAGTCAACAAAATATCACTGAAAAGTATTTTTTACATTTCAATTAAAAAGACATATATCTTTACATTTCGATTTTTTTTTTACATTTCAATTAAAAAGACATATATAGGTACATATATATCTTTTAACCACGACCAATAATATAAATATATATATATATATATATATATATATATATATATATATATATATATATATATATATATATATATGTATTTTAGTAAAAGTACATTGAATATAAAGGTCATGCAAATCAAAGCTTCAATGGAAAATGTCAGTATCAGTATTTCGCAAGAAAAACAACATTCTGTTACAAAGAACTCTAAATTACATGTGTCAGAGGTTTTGTTACAGTGAAAGTTCAATCAATGCCAACATCTACGTTTGCTACCAACTCAAAGCTTTAAAGGTCAACATTTACTGGAACCTGTCCAATGGAATAAAAGGTACAATCGAGAAACAAAATTTTTAAACTCCGGATATATATACAAAGCTTATCGTGTAAATTAAAAAAAAAAAAAATATAGAACTTGTCTGGCTGTCCTCTTATTCTAAATTATAATTATTAAAAATACTGAGTACAAAAAATCTGTCTCAAATTGCACTATCCATTTAAATTTCCTAAAAACCCAAGGATGGGTTCAATGATTGACAAATATATCTAGATCGTAGATGGTAGCTCAGGGTCAGCAAGCGGACTCGGACCTATTCAATATAATCAAAATGTTTTCGAGAACTATCGTATTTCTATGATATTTAAAATTACGATATTGGTATTATGAAATTTATATTTTAATATATAATTCAAAAATGTAAATCTAAAAATGCATCCAGAGCTACTGGATACAGAACTTAAATTAAGGTTCAGTTTCATTACAAGTAAATATTTTATTATTTACATTATGGTTTGCATTTACTAGATCTATTTCCTTATATAGTTGTAAATTTCAGTAAATAAACATTATAAGGAACAAATTAACAGTTTAGCCGAGTTTTTATAAATCGTACGCATTTGATACGCGGTTGTAGTGCACAAACGGGTAAAAATGCTTTTAAAATATTTTATAACAGAATATAAAAACAAATTTGCTCTACAATGAAGACTTTAAAGGAAATAATATTTAGGATATTGTATACATAAATAATGCATAAACTATAAAAGGGAGGAAACTATTAATAAATTAATTATGGAGATGTAGATAGTTGGAGTATGCAGTTATAGATACACACCTATTAAAAATAATATTTAATATATTGCCGATATTCTTTACCTTTGTTTTTTATATATACTCTCTGCAATTTTGTCATACCTTTTTTGTTTGTTTTCTTTTTTCATCTAGCCCTGATGAAGGCTTGCAATGCAAGTCGAAACGTCGGCATTATAAATTAAAATATTTAAAATATTAAATAATATTTTAATATTAAATTTAATATTAATTTAAATAGTAATTTTCTGCACAAAAACTTTTATTTTTCCTTACGTTTTTACGTCCCCATATTCTTTAACCAATATAAACGCATTAGTATTATTAAAAATAATAATTAGTCTAAGGAAACAGTATTTAAGAAAAAATGAAATTATAAAATTTTAAATTACTATGACTTATTAAAGGTACGCATTAGATGTGCTTATTCCTCGTGAATTTGTTAAAAATTACATAAAACATATAATCCATCGAATGAAAAACGTATTGAACACAAAGGGCGGATGTGAACCTCATTAATTAAAATATTCGTAAATTTTAAATTTCTAGGCATTTTTTAAAATATTTCTTTCTTTTACTTAAATGTTTCTTTTAATAATAACACTTTTGTTTATGCCTAGGTTAAAATATTTGGGAACTCTTAAAAAACTAATGAATAATCTAATCGAGAAAATTAAAATATCGATTGGGTAGAATTTTATACCAGTCAGCGTGTGCACATATAAATTAAGCTGTTTGGCTAAAATTAATGGAACCACAGTACAATCACATTATACTTTGTAATATTCATGGTACTATTGACAAGGAGACAAAGAGTAAATATTATTTTTCACTTCATTTAATTGAATATTATTAAGGAAGAAAGAAAAAAAAAAGGTTAAAAATAAATTTACGTAATTGAAATTTTTATTATACAATACTGTCAAACTTAATCCAAAGAAAATAATTATTTTGATACCTTTGTATATATACACAAACAAATGGAATTTAATAAACTAATTCAGATAGATAGAGAAAAAAGCTTGAAGAGAAAGCAACATTCAGTTATAGACTTTTTCTGACAGATCTGGATCACACGCACATACATACCTTGTAGATATCAATCAGTTTGGTTTAATTAAATTTTAAAAATAATTTACGGACTACAATCCACAATTTATGGGATCATTAAAAATTGTAACGCACCTCATTATTTACGATTAATGCCAGACACAACAGAGTTTAGAATCAATTCAAAGATTCGAATCAGATAATAAAGACAAATGGAAAATCTATTTAAAAACCTTTAAAAAAGTGAAAACTGAAAGAAGTAAAAAACAAAAAGCTGTATTGATATTTTGAAACAATTGCTGTCATTTTTAATTCCGTTTCTTATTCATTAAAACATTCAAAAGTCAGAGGTTATAGGACTCTGTCCTTTGAGAGAAATTACTGATCAACTTAATTTTATTCAGTGTATAATAAAACAATTTATATTTTATTTATTTTTAACATTTGTATATGCCTTGTACAAGGCTAGGGGGTGAGCCAACAAAGAGAAAAAAAGAGAATAATCCAGGGAGGCTATACGGAACTGTCGTTCCGGAAAATGTTTCGGCACTACCTGTGTGTTTTCTTTGGGGGCGTCAGTAAAAACAAGAAGGAAATCATGGTATTTGGACCTAGATTCATGAAAAAGTATTTTTTTTATTTTATAAAATCTTGTGGATTAATGAAGCAACTAAAAAAAAAATGTTTTAGCAACGCTAATTTTAACTACTTCGTCTTCTTCGTTCTAGAATGGTTTAGCAATAATAAAATTTAAAAGAATTAAAATTTAAATATACAATGCTGAATGGCAGAAACGAGGTTTACCACACTGTCTTATACGTTTTTGGTTAGAAATTATAATCCAACCAGATCAAGTTTATTAAATTATTATTAAAAATTAGCTGTCCACTATGTCGCTCTAAATCCTACGTTTTTCAAAAATAGTTGAAATAATTTTTTTAATACTAAAACTTCAATTTTGCAAAATCACACCTCTACTGAAGTGTACAAGTAAAAACGTTCAATCAACATTATAGGAATTAAAAATATTTACAATAAACCTGTGGATTGCAGCACCACAAATTATTCTATGTTCCTACTGTTTCATTAAGCTTTTGAGAGCATTTCTGACGTTTTAAATTCCTAACGATTTTTTTAAAATTCAATTTCTTAGTTACGTCATTGTTCCACCGGTAGCGATATATTGTCTAATAATATTGATGAAAACAAATATATTATAAAATAATAATAATAAAAATTCGATGAAAAGTTCAAAAGAAGGGTGAAACAACTGCTCAAAACACACTTATCTGTCGGAAAACTAATAAAGGTAATAAAAATAAATTGGGCCCTGTCTTCGTTAATGTATTCGTTTGGGATCCTCAAATGGTCAGACACTACTCTACAAGACATTGATAGGTGTGTAAGGATAGACATAGTGAGAACAAGGAAACGATAACTCAAATCTTCAGTGAGCAGGCTCTACATACCGAGGAAACAAAGAGGAAGGGGGATTCTAAGCGCTCATTTTATGTGTAGGCGATTGGAAGCCAATCCGAAGCAATACTTTTGGAATAACCAAAAAGAAAAGCTCCGAATCCTTTGCTCTATGGACAACAAGTTAAGTGCTCTCAATAATGCAGAAAGACAAGACAATAAAGAATGATCCTGCCAACAGTTGGTTGAGGAATGGAAAACGAAGCCTCTACATGTAAGATTTGACTATTCGTTACAAGAGGAGTCGATCGACTTAGAAATATCCATAAAATGACTCGTACGTGGCCATATTTTCCCAGAGACGGAAGGATCTGTGATGGCGATGCAGGACCAAACACTACCAACTAATGTATACCGGAGACGGAATGCGGGGAGGATATTCCTGAGGTATGTCGAGTGTGTAAGCGAAGTCCTGAGTCAGTGCAGAACTTGGCTTCGGTTTACACTGGGTTAGAAGGATCGGAATACCTCCGTCGACATAATAATGTGGCAGGAATCATCCACAAAGAAATTGATAAACAATATGGATTGATTGATACTACGGTGCCTTATTATAAATATAAGTCGAAAAATGTATTGGCAGCTGGTGGATATAGGCTGTACTGGGATCAGCAAATATTAACCGACCATCCAGTCGCTCACAATAAGCCAGATCTTGTTGCTCGATATGAACAAGGGAACCGGCAAGATATTTGAAGTGGCTATACCTGCAGATGATAATGTCCAAAAGACAATAATAACAAATATTTCCAGGTATCAGGATCTGGCAGCGGAGCTGAAGGCTATACAGGCTGGATAATGTCAAAATATTGCCGGTGGTAAAATCTTGCAATGGATTAATTAAAAAAATTACAATAAATTCTTTTAATGAAGAAAGAATATTGCTAGGAAAATTATAAAATGCACAAAAAGCAGTACTTTTGGACACAACTGCAATATTCAGGAAAACACTAAACTTATAAACTTTCGGTTGGTGAAAACCCCCGAAAGAATACAATCACCATTTTATGTGTGAATAATAAAATAATAATAATAGATCAAAATAAATATTTCTTCTTTCGGAAAGTCAGCCGTTTTTTTTTTTTTTTTTTTTTTACATTAATTAATTCATTTGTCATATCTTACGTATATTGCGTGGAGCTATTTTAAATAAATTAACATTAGGTGTTTATAATTAGGAATAATAGCTCTTGTCATATTTTAAACCAGGCTATTTATATGTCCATGAAGTATTTCATGGCCAAGTTTCCTGTAAATTCAATTTGAAACAGTAATAATACCAAGAATATCACGGAGGTATTTCAAACAAGGGTTATTGAGTATTTAATGAGTTTAAACAATTATGTCTGAAATGATGTTTTCAAACGTGAGCCTTTTATTACGAACGAACAACATAAAAAAGCTGCATTTATTGGTTTATCTTAATATATATAAATTACGTGTCGCCGCCTAGGGGCCGGCTAACACCTAAACTACTGAACCGATTTTAATCAAATTTCCTCACCGTGTGCAGTTTGATCCAAGAAAAAAGATAGGATACCTTATATCCTAATTTATAGTCTCAATATTATTTGTATATTATCTGTAAGTCACAATTATCTGTTAGCTCTATACGATTCTAACATATGGCGGTATGAGGTTATACTATTATATAAAAGGACAAGAAATGTTTCGTTTGTGTTCACTAACCGCCAAAAACTACTGAACCATTCTCCACCAAATTTTGACTACATCATCTTTATAGGATGGTTTAGCAACAGTAAAATCTAATGATTTTCAACTAATTCTTTATTGAAAAATGAATGATAAGTGGATAACAGTGAAGTTCAAAAATGGCGGCAATTGCAATCTACATGAAAGGTTAAAATGTACAGTGTTACATAGAGGTGAACATTGATAATAAAATTTACTTATTTTCAATTAAATTGTTATAAAAACAGCTTTATGGAGTGAAATATACCAAAGTTTAACTACATCATGTTCATAATTCTAGGTTTAGCAACAATAAAAATTTAAATGTACAATGTTGAGTGTTAGAAACGGGTTTTGCCACACTATGACATACTTTTATGGGGGTCACCTGTGGTGTAGTGGTTAGCATAGCAACCTACTAAACCCAAGATCGCGGGTTCGCAGCCCGGCAGATGACCTTAGGATTTTATAAAGGGAGTAAAATATCCTCAGCTATGCCGTCCTTCGGAAGGGACGTAAAATGGGGGTCCCGAGCCTGTGCGATGTCAGGTACTCGTTAAAGATCCCTATCCTAATTATACCTGGATAGGCAAAATTTAGGACTCCCACCGTAGCATCGTCCGATTAGCCATAGCAGCATAAAGTGACGTTAAACGAAACAAACAACAACAACATACTTTTATGGTTAGAAATTAAAATCCAACCAGATCAAATCAATAAAATTATTTCTGTCGAATGAAAATTATTAAAAATCAAAATGCCGATCCTCAGCTGTTTAATATTGTGTGTAAAAATATGAATTTTGAACCTTTAGTTGTGAGCACTGATAATGCAGTTTCGTAATAGTCTCTGTCCATCTGGATTACCAACTCATATATTAAAATTGAAAATTGGATGTCTAATTATGCTTTATGTTATCTTCAAACACCTAATCAATCTAAATTTAACCCAGTTAATAATGGCTGCTATGCGTGAAAATATCATCAAAAATAAAATTTTCAATTCTTCACTTTAATACAAGATTTTTATAGATAAATATTTAAAAAAAATTAATTATTAGTTAAAATTATCTAAGATCTTCACTTATGAGAGCGGGCGAAGCCTCGACGGGGGATGATGAAGTTATATATAAAAGGACAAGCCATTTTCGTTCGTTATCACTAACCGCCAAAACTATAGAACTATTCTGTACCAAATATAACTATATCATCTTTCAAGTTCAAGGAAGGTTTAGCAATAATAAAATTTATATATTTTCTATTAAATAACTGTTTAAAAAGCGATAAGTATGTGGAATGCAGTAAAGCGAGCGCCATTTAAGAGAGGTTACAATGATCCGGTGTTAAATATAGCTAGAAATTGATAATAAAGTTACTTAATTCAATTAAATTGTTATCCAAAAAGCTATAAATATGTGGCAAGCGACAATAGCGTTTTAGTAAATTTAATGAACCTATCTGAACCAAATTTTAACTACATCATCTTCATAGTTCTTGAAAGATTTAAAATTAGAAAGTTTACCATAATAATAACTTATACTATTATATAAAAGGACAAGCCATTTTACGTTTGTGATCACCAACCACGAATACTACGAACCAATCTGTGCTAAATATTAACTACATCATCTTCATAGTTCCAAGAAGGTTTAGCAATATTAAAATCTACTGATTTTTCATTTTTTTTTATTAAAAAAAGAAAATATGTGGACAACAGTGAAGTTTGAAAATTGAATGATAGGTGGAGAGGTTCTACGCGAGAGGTTGCAAAAGAGCTTGAAATCGATGATAGAATTTACTTATTAAACTATAAAGAAAATTATTTAAAAAGATTTAAATATGGTGTGCGATATGTGGATCCCAGTGAAGCTTGAAAATCGAACGATTGTGTATAGCGCCATCCCACAATAGAGTTAACAATGGTAAACTGAACCTATCTGTACCGACTTCTAAATAAATATTTTTTATAATTCTAGGAAGGTTTTGCAATGGTAAAATTTACAATAACTAAAATTTAAATGTACAATGTTGAGAGGCAGGACTGAGGTTTGCCACACTGTCATATACTTTTATAGTTCGAAATCAACATCCAACCAGATGAAATCAATAAAGTTATTTCTGCCGAATACAAATTATTACTAAATCAAAATGTCGATCCTTTACTTTTTTATATTGTGTGTAAAAATATGATCCACGGGCCTTCTGCCGTAAGCACTGATAATGCAGTTTATTTTCCGCAAAAGTTTCTTAGTCTTTATCCAACTTGATTACCAATTCATACATTAAAATTGAAAATTTTATGTCTAATGGTGCTTTTACGCAATCTCCAACTGCCTAATCAGTGCGGTTATAACTAGATTAATAATTACTGCTATGCGTGAAAAAATCATTAAAGAAATAATGCTGAACCACATGCTAAAATACAAGAATCTTATCGATAAACAAATAAAACATTAATTTTTAGTTGAAATTAGCTTTGCTTATGGAGGGCGGGCGAAGCCGCGACGGGGATGCTAGTATATATATATATTTTTAATAGAAATCTAAAATAGACAAAAAAAACAACAACAAAAAAAACATCATTGTAGATAGACCCCATGCAACATAGCATGAGCTTTATAGAATCGGACACAATATTTTTTAATATGCAAGAGCAACTCTGTAGGACTATGTTACTGCACTGGTGGTATAAAAACTCCCATTTTTTATAAACTGATATAAATTCTTTTAGCTTAAAAATAAAAAATAACCAACAAACAATTTTTAAAATATATTCCAAACTAACGTAAGCTTTTATTACTTTAACATTGAATTAAATAAATTTTTCATTAGAGATAAATGAATATTAAAATTAACATTTTTTACTATCTAACATGATTATTAATAATAATCTAAAATAAATTATCATGTATCCTTATTCACCATTTTTCACATTATCCTGAGGTAAAAAATAATATATCCTAGACCAATTAATTGTGAGGTGAGTCATACGCAAATTTAATATACAGTTGAAGAGATGAACTATATTAAAAATAAAACCGATTCAAACTCTCTCTAAACGCAACTATGTTCTATATCGAGGTACAGATATATTTGGCAATATTATTCAGCAAAATAGTAAATGATGTTTATAAATCAGTAAATTTCATAGAAGTTCTTTAGAAAGGATTGCTGTTTGCTTAGAAATTGTTTCTTCAGCTCACTATGGGGGAAAATACCGTAATATGTTTCTTGTAATAGAGAATCGTAGTCTCTTCTCATTTCTGCTTGAGAGGAGGTGTAGGATATGTTCTGGTAAGGCCAGAGTATTTAGACGGCACGTAAGAAGTAGACAGAGAAGCCCACATAGAAGAAATTATGAATTCCTCCACACACACTCAGATATATTTTGTATACACAAGTCCTGGTAATGACTCAATGTCCTGTTTAAGTATTTGTGGCATAAGTGTTTCTTCTTCTCAATCTCAATAGAAGTGGCATTTAATTCATCAATCCTAATTTTCTTCTTAGTCTCCACTGGTTTTATCATCAGAAGCTGGAATGGTTTTTTGTAGATCTAAGTAAACTCTATTTCCGGCGATGATTGTACTTCATCTTTCGTGTTTTCACAGTTTAATTCTACTAAAAGGTTGATGATTATCAACATTCAAGTTACATGTTCTTATTTTTGATTCAGAAGTGAACGCCATGTATTTAGTTTTTTTCTCATTTATTCCTAACCCAGCCTTCATGCTTTCTTTATCTAACTAGAGATAATTTTTTCAGAGCATTTTTGGTTCTGCTTAATATAAGTATATTGACTGCATATCCTACAGTTAACGAGGCACAACATGCGAGTTTTTGGACAATTCTACCAGATACCAGATTAAAGAGGATAGCTGAAGGGATTTAGGCAAAAGGCGCAATTTTATAGCTAGTTTGGTTATCTAGGAGGAAACTATCTTCTGTTTGGTCCATAGTCATTTTTATTAAGTTTAAGTTTTTATTTTTTGGTTTTAGGTTTTCTATATTATTTTGTCAGCAAAATATATTTGATATGATAGTGGAAATGACACCATAATTATTTATTATGCTTTTTTAACTTTATTTATTGATTTAATTGTGTCTTCAAGCTAAAGGAAATCAGCGAATAAGCTAAAATTGAGAAACATTTGGGAAACCAGTAACCATCGGCACTTCCTTCCCGAGATTATTCTAGGTTGTTTGTAATGTCAGGAGTTCTCTCACTCATTTCCTTTTAGCCTTCGTTACGGATTTTATAGAATATTTACTAGCTCATGTTTTGTAAGAGTTTCTTGGGATGGTCATAGAGTTTGCACTGTGGGTATGTGTAAGTCTGTATGCAGAGATCTATTAATTATATACCATGGATATAGTGTAATTTATTCCGGTTTGTTATAGAATTTTCAATTGTTTGTTTACCACAGATATATTACTGATAGGGATTTCTAAATATCCATGGTTTATCTTCAATGCAATAGAATAATAGATATCGGTAAGAATAGACTTCCTCCTCGCATCCTTTGATCCAACATCATCCTTTATATTAGGTATTGCTAAGAGATGAACGTTAGAAAGCATTTGGAAACGATTCAGCGAAGAAGAATAGCGTTCGTTAGAGAAGCGAAGCGATTTCCGACCATAAAATATAGAAGAGGCAGATGCTACAGACACAGATTGGGCCCTTTCAATAAGCAAAGGGACGGTCAAAGGGCAAGCCTGTCTATAGCGCTCCTCCCTACGGTGGATTTAGGCGGTCAGCGTTTGACCTCTGTCAGCCCCACTACTCTCGGTTTACTGTTTTTTTTTTTTTTTTTTTTTACAGAAAACTCAATTTCACTGTAAATTGAAACGATGTTTGGGAATAGAAAAAAAAATTGGGAGCATAAAAAAGATTGGTCCATTCAGTTATATGGAACCTATTTCAAAAATTCGGCATCACTAAAAGAGATACAGCCGCTGAATCGTTTCCAGTCATTTAGTTCTCAGACTCTTTTTTATTTCTATTAGACTAAATACCCGTTTAGTTTTTACAAAGCTCTTCGTTTTCAACTATTTGAACAACACAAACATTCTAAGCTTCTAATTAATTACAAAAGACTCAAAGAATACAGAATTGAGCTTTCGGGCGCCACTAAACTACCCAATTCTTCTCGTATTCAATCTTAGTATTAAAAAATTCTAATTGTAAGTAAAATCCTCAATGTTCCTTATTATCAAATGAAGAATTATTTTAATAGATAAACTTATCCAAAATGATCTTAAAGTCTCATAACTTGCTGATTTGGCACAAGCCAGATATCTCCCCTTCCATGTTAAGTCCTATTACCACTAGTACCTACTAGTACTCCCATTTAATTTCCGAGAAACCTCCGAGACTGAAAAGAAGATAGCTTAGGGACTATCTAACATAGATTTTATTAAATAGATATTCCTGATTTTATTTAATACTTACTGATATCAATGCCTATAGAATCTATTGATAAATAAGTAATTTAGGAATGATCAGATAAACATATCCAATAGCCCCATTTTAAATTTGATTCCCATAGGAACGGAATCCAATGAGTTGTAAGGGAAATCCCATAGTAAATCGCAAACATTCAACCTACCTGCCCCGATCCACTTCGATGGGTATATTTCAGTTATCTCTTAGTCCTCCTAAAGTGAGTACTGATGTTTGATTTCTTTTCTTACATTTTTAAAAACTTTAGTGTATATAATCTATGTAACATAGTGCTAATGTGTTGAAAAAACAAAACAAAAAACAATTTAGTACCTTTTAGAACTGAAGATGAATGTTTAGCATTCGATACTAGTTTTCTAATAAAATAATCCCAATAGAAGTGGCAATTAATTCATCAATCCTAATAATAAGCAATTTATTTACAAATTACTGACATTTTATTGTAAACATGTGTCCATACATTTACATCATTTATTCATTTAACACAGCTGTAAACAATAATGAATACAAATAAAATAAATTTCCAAATAGGTGAACTCTTATCTAGATTTTTTTTTTGCAGGCTTCTAAAGATGTTCTCGAATATCTGTCCTGTGGATGAATTCCTTTCAATTCCACGAGTCTTCCATATCCTCACTCGATTCTCGATAACCCTCGATAAAATTGAAAAGGAGCCCAGGGACCTCTAACATAAAACTTGTATTAATGTGCTATTAGAGAGTACTGTATTTACAAGTTATTGTTTAATTACTAATTAGTTATTGTATAAGTTTTATTAACATTTACTTAATTTATATATTTTATAAAGTTGTAAATATCAACAAATAAATTATAAACAAAAATAAAATTATTACAAAGCTTGCAATATACAACGAATTTAAGGGTACGATGGCCGTCCTGGCCATAACCAGTATTTGCAATGTCGTGAAAATACTCAACCTACAAATAAATTTTATTACCGATTTCAAGACCAACAAACAAAACATAATAATTGAAAAGGGCTGAGATCAGCACAGGGAAAAAAATGGTTTAAACAGTTGATCATAAAATTATAACGAGTGGCATAATGAGGTTTTCCACAGTTTCTGTCACTTATTCCCATTAAGTTACTCCTTAGTAACTTCCCATCTGACCCTTCACTAATTGCCTCCAGACCTAAATACCACTCGTGGGATCTGTTGCAGAGAAGGCTCATGAATCACCATCAGCAACCAGTTGACCTTCAATATAAGTGCAGCTGAGCAGATGTTGCAATATCTAAGCAGTAAAATTCCTTAAGGAATTAATGATAACATTTTTAACAGTATGCCTAATAAATGAAAAGGTATTGGTTACAAAAGACAATAAATAAGGTATTCATTGTTCCCGAAAAACTATCGTATTCTACAAAAAAAGTTATGGAAATATAAACCTTCAAAATATTTAAATTAAATTTTCCAGCATTAAAAACCGTAAAAATTTCTAAGAAATACTAAAAATTTTATAATAAAAATGATAGTTTAAGTAAATACTTAAAAATTGGCAATACCACTATTAGTTTTCCAGTAGTTTATATAACAATGACACTAGAATAAATTGGATCTAGAAACGAAAAAAAAATTAAATTGGTAACAATTTTGATTTTATAATTGACTAACCAACAAATTTTAAATGTTTGCCCAGCCGATTAATTAATTAATCGTCAATAAACCAATGAGAGAAAGATTCGGATGTTTTTCATTTCCACTTTGTTGATATTTGAAAGAAAAAAGGAAAGGAAATGCGACGGTAATAAAGGCTAAAGGGGCGGTTAATTGGAAAGAAAGAGGCAATTAATTGACCGTTTTCTAATTAAATTCCGTCAGGTGTCGAGCTGCCCTCTCAGCGCAGGCCTCCCGATATCTATCTGCTAGGATCTGTCTGCGTTCTGCCGTCAACAGTTTCCAGCTTCAGCTTTATTTAAAAAATAATATAAATTTGTTATAGGCTATAGATAATATTTTATTTTTTATTTATTTATTTATTTTTTTAACTTTGATGATTAAAATATAGGTACAATTTGCATCAGTGAAGAGCAATAGGTAACATTCCTAATGATGTGTTCATTCATACAATATATACAAGTACCTACACATACATATAAAATTAATAAACTGCGAATAAAACAATTAATCATGATAAAAATAAAACTAATAATTACTTACAATAATCAAAAATAAAATTATAGATAATAATTAAATCTATGTCTGACATGAGTGAATTCAATTTTTTCTGAATAGATATTTGTATTATTACATTCACAATTACATAAAAATATGAGTGTGGTATAATATAACATATATTATGTCGTCTAGTCTGACAATGACTAGATCAGAAACTATTCTGTAACGACAATACAATAAAAGTTCTTTATCAAACGATTTCGAGCTCAATTGTTTTTCGTATAATCCATTTCTCAAAATTTGGAACATTACAGCAATAATACATTTCATAAATAAAATGTATTGAAATTCTGATAACCAGGCTAAAACTTGAAGAGGAGCTTGAAATTGGTTCTCCTTCATGCTTAAATTCTTTCATATTAGAAGGTCTTAAGCTTAGACGCCTTAGCGAATAATAATGAATCGATTGGAAATCATTTTGAGACTTATCGATTTGGGTGGGTATGAATTTTATTGCAAGAGGACATATAGGTCAGAGGACATTTTAGTTTAGTTAATTTGTGATATTTTAGGGAGAATTAAGGATTTTACGTAGGAGTTTGGAGATGTCAGATACGACAAGAATTTTAATACTTACAAGGGAAGGACACACTCAGTCTCTCACGGATTGTATTGGCAATTTTTTTGGAGGTTCCCTGGACATATATTTATATACAGGAACAGGTTTTGCATTTATATACACCAAAAGAAATCTGAGGCTCTCTTCTTTTCCACGATACCAATTAAGTTGAATTTGCGTGGAGTGTAACAAAGTAACGGCAATTTAAAAGGAAAGTAACCCATAATCGGTTTAAAAATTTCATCCTCCTTAAAGATAGAAAAAAAAAAGATATTTTTTGTTTTTATTGAATAAACGTTTTCGAGGGTGCTGAATTAGAATCTTACGTCAATTTTTGTGTGTGAAAAAATCTATAGAGGTAGTTTGCTTAAAAATGTAATAATTTTTGTTTTTAATTAAATGATTCAACCTAAATCAAAATATATGGAACGAATGTATTTTTCCTTTAATCCGCAATCAAAAATAAAAATCTAGGTGCTAGAATCATGTCGATATCATTTTTTAAACTCGAGATATAAAATAAATTAGTTTAATGTGTTTTTTTTTTCTCAGCTTATAGGGGCCATTGAAAAAAATTGAAAAATATGTGTCAAATATTTTGTGACCTGGAACATCCTAAAAAATTGCCAACAAGATCCGTGTGAGACTGAGTGTATCCTCCCCTTGTTAGTTTGAAACCTGCCTAGGGCATAAGTCCATCGGCTTGATTTGAAAAGAATTTAATTTGTTTACTTAAGTTTATTAAATTTAAACAATTATACCCAAATTAACTTAATATCTCATAACATTTTAAGAAATGATTCTCTGGAAGAACTCAATTAATAGCAGAAATTCTTAAGGCTATCTTCTAAGAAGCCTCGGAGAATCATTGGAAACCGGTTGGGAACAAGGTCAGAGAATTGGAATTATGTGAATATAAAATTTATAGGGAAAAATGATTTACGCTGATTGAGCAACATTTTAGGCAATAAGGTTATTATAAAAAATATTAGTAACTATACTAAAGAATCTGAACTATTAGGAGTGCGTAAGGAATTCAATAGCTTCAATCAATGTCAAACACATCCCTGGGATACATTTAGATTAGCCATTGCTTGATTAGTTTAAGTATAAATATTCCAGTAAATAATTAAATTCCTGAAAATCACCATTGTTTCCTTATTTTTTTTTTACTAATCAATTTTTTTATTCTTCACTAGGTATTTCTGCTTTGAAGGATGTTTTGATCGTTCATTACAAGTTGATCATTAACAAAAGCAATACCTTGGAACTATAATCAATCGGTTCAAATGCTAATAAACCAAAATAACTTCTAAAAAATCTATTTAAACTGCACATTAACGTATAATATGGTAAAAGACAAGACAGAACTAAGCATACAATGTTGTGAATTTTGAACTGAAAATTATTATGTCTACATATAAATTCTTAGTTTTCGAAAGTTTTGTGTATGTGTCTTCACGACACGTGATCCGCTGCACAGGATATCCAGGCATGACGTTTGCAACACTTCACTAAACACAAATAAGTTCATCCACTACAAGAATTTTCCTTTTGTTTAGGTTGTATTTTATCCTAATTGTTCAGAGGTCATCTTTGCTTATTCTTAATGTGATCATCCAGGGATCATGTAACCACCAAATAAATTGTAACAAATCAAATTTTACTGAACAGCTTAACGTTGTTCAAACTTATTGATAGTGAATAGTTGTTTGGTGTAAATTACAAAAAAAAAAAATTATAGCATTAACTTTAGCTGAGTACTCCGCTTATCGAGATCGTATAAGTCATTTACTACCTTTATGTCAACAGCCCCCTTAACTTTGGTCTTTATGGCACACTACATCCTGTTTTACAGACATTAAAGTTGTTAAATGTTCTCAACTAAAATCTGCCCAACTTAGTTTATCCTACATATAAACAAGATTGATGATATCTTCTTTGGAATAATATTGGAATTATCAGTGGTTCAGTTACCGAACAGATCTGAAATTATATTCATGTCTAGTGATGAAGATTAAATTAATATATTTGAAGGTATCAAAAAGTTTTAAAAGGAAGATATGTGAAACGGTGATGTGTCGGAATCAAATTTTCGATTCTCGGAGTACATTGGTTAAAAAATAATCTAAACTCCCCGTCAGTATTGCAACACCCATAATTATCGAGATTCTCGTGGTTTTTACCTTAATTCATCCTTGGTTTATATTCATACTAATATTATTTATTAAACGTTAGGCATTAAGGATTAGAGACATCAATGTTTTTCCCTGTTGATATCGAATGATGGAATTTTAGATTATTTTTTTTTCAAATTTCCTTCAGTCCATGTTTATCATTCGTTTCATTACTTACAAGTATGCCAAGACTATTGTAAGTAGTCATTCAAGCCGGAGGGGGAAATATATCTTATTAAGTGTAAATTAAAAAGTTAAAAGTTAAAATTTTAAACATTTTTGTTTATTGGAAGAAATATTGTAATTTATTTTAATATAAGTTGTTTATGTCTAGTTTATGAATGTTTATTATAGACTTCAGAAACTTTTTTTTTTGAAAAAAAAAAGTTTTTATAAAATTCTAATATTTCAAAGTGTTGTGATACTTCTGACGGGGAGTTTATATGAGAGCCGAAAAAGCAAAACCAACTGTACTAAAATCCATAGTTAGTCAAAAAATAAATTAGTAAACAGCAAATTTCACATATTATTAACAACCTACAACATATAAGTTATTTATGATTAAAAAAAAATAAAATAAAATAAAAAAAATAAAAAATAAAAAATCGAAGAAAATAAACATTTGGAAGGTTCTAGGTTTTATTTTTACTTTGGAAATCGCAGGTTCAACTAAGAACGTTCTCTAATCACCGTAAGAGGAGGCATGGATATACCTTTCACTTGTTTATAGAGAATTAGAGCTTTTAAACCCTATATTCATTGTTATGTATTAAAATGAAAAAAAATCTGTATTCTGGAATAATAAAAAAAAACAAAAAAAAACGTATAATAAAATTGATATTATTAAAGCTATAGTTAACTGTTAAGACGAACGCAGAAGATAATCAGAGATGCTGTCATCTCCAATGTGGTTCCGTGGCCCTTTAGAAGACCTGCAGAGCAGGTCTAAACGTTGGCACTCATTAAACTATTTCTACTGACGTTTGATCCTTGATTATCTTCTCCATAAAAAAAGAAAAAAAAAAACTGTAACGCTACATTTATTTCGTTAGTGCTCTTGCTATATGGCAGTTTGAAATTGAAATCCTATTTTTTTATTTTCCAACAACAAATTCTGTACCAAGCTATATTTATCTAATATATTAAAAAAAAAAAAAAAAAAAAAAAAGAAGAAGAAGAAGAAGAATCCAATCTTGGTAAGAAGAATCTATGTATAATAATTACGTAATTATAAGTAAAACTTCGTTAACGTCATCGATATCAATCGGTTTCTAGGAATCGACATTGGATTATCGAATCTCAATACCTTGATAATCGAAGGTACCGATCCTTTCGGAGATTTTATTTTTGGAACAGACACATCCCTAGTATGAATTTTATATTGCTTTTTTTTATTTATTTATTTATTTTAAACTTTATAAGGAGTTTATAAGTACTATCTTGGTCTTATTCCAAGAAGTTATAAAACATTCTAATAAATATTTAAAGCATTACCAATAAATATATTTCATCACTTAAACAAGTATCGTCAAGTTCGCCTTATTATGAAAGGCCTTAAACGTCATAATGTGTTTTGTCTTAAGTTAGACT
Organism: Euschistus heros; assembly: GCA_003667255.2. Lineage (NCBI taxonomy): Eukaryota > Metazoa > Arthropoda > Insecta > Hemiptera > Pentatomidae > Euschistus > Euschistus heros. The sequence continues at coordinate 194,935 of RCWM02000077.1, forward strand.
TTCATCTCCTCGGTTTCGGCCATCGCATTCCTTTCATGCATTAGAGGTACTTCTAAGATTGTGTATTCTTTCAAGGTGCACTTCCACACTTCCTAACACGGCTATTCACAAAAATATGAATACAACAAAGCATTTAATGAGGTTGCTTCATGTTGCAGCTCACAGCGCTTTGTCTCTTTGAGGTTACATGACTGTACCTTTGATGAAGATGAAAGCTATTTACGAGCTTTGTCCTTTAGGTTCTTAAAAATGATGCCCTAAAAATGTGTATACCTTGTATTGTATCTTCTGTTTGCAAGGACCTGTGTGCACCTACGCTTGAAAAAAAAAATATTAATAGCAATAAAAATAATAATTTTTTGAAAAAGGAGTATCCAGTAAGTGGTTCTTGGAGTAAAAAATCAAAAAGTTTATTAAAAAAAAAGATATAGTAAAATAAAACAAAATGGACAAAAAAGAGAACCACAAGTATTAAGGTACAAAAAAGGAAAACAAAGTTTTTGTAGAATAACTGCCGTAAAGTTGCAAAAACTACCTTGGTTTATTTAATATTACTTAAAATATAAACTATTATTGTTAATATAATTTACTGTATTATTTATTTTTGGGAAGTTAAGAAGGAACATTTTAAATTTGCGTAATTGATTGACAGTACATTTTTTTCTCTTGCCCAATCCTCACTGAATTTCTCCTTATCTGCTATGTCAATAATTCAAAAAGATAAAATACACATTTTTATGGGGAGGCGGTTCTGGAAATTACCTACGATTTGATATCCGGCGGCAAAGAAATATCGGGAGTGTTCCCTGGAAGGTGGGGACGGAGCGGTAGAATTCCAGTCAGCTTCCAGCGCCTCCAGTCGAGGAATAGATTGGCCCGATATTTACCCTCCAGCTCTGTTTGCACGAGGTTTCCTTTTCCAACTGTCTCCAGGAGGACTCAGCTGTCATTCTAGGCTCTGTTTGGTTCCATATTGCTCTGTTATTGAAAGCTTTGTCTTAAATTCTAAATGATCGTAAATAATGTTCCAGTTGGTGATTTTGCGTTAGGTTTTTTTCAACATTGAAGACCAGTAGATTGGTAATCAATATTTTTCCTATATACAAAGGTTTAAATACCGAAATCAGTTTAAAATAAATAAAATCATATCCGAAATCTTCACTTATTTTAAGATAAGCCCCAAAATAAATTCATATTGTTCAAATCTTATCTAAGCGATAATCACCTATGTCTCTCCCATTTGAAGTTCAACTAAACCATTTAATGATATTACAGGAAACTACAATAAAAAGGTTTCTATAAGAGTCATTAATAACTACCCTCATCCCTACAAAATTACATCTATGCTCTAGAACTTCCCACAACTTGACAATTTGTTCTGAATCAAATTAAGAAAATTATTCCAGTTTTCTTTTCATTACTCCTCTGTGTAATAAACTGTTAATATTTAATAGATTATTTTTTGTATAGATAGATGTCTATATGTATCATTCCTCTCCTTTTTATCTCTTCGTTTTTTTTTTAATCAACTTATTGAAATTTACTACTGTACAAAATATATAGATCAAGTATATGTGTTGATAAAGATTACAATAACATGACATAACTTGAAAAGAACTACTCATCCGTAGCACTTAAATAAAAACTCTACACCATAAGATCTCTAGGCCATCTTCTTTTCAGGCGCCTCGGAGGATTACCGGGAATGGAGTGAGAAGCAAGTTAAAAAACTAGTGGATTTGAGTGGTTATTGAGCTTACTTTGAAAATATAGGTATCCGGTTTGGGCTAACTCAGCAACATATGGAACATTAAGATCTTTATGGATAACTTTATTAGTGACAAAGCATGTAGGATTTTTTCGGAGGATTTTGGATTGTAATAATTGGATACGAGATAAATTGGATGGTTTAGTGGAGCCCCAAAGCTCAACTCCGTATGTTAAAAAAGGTCTAATCACAGTCATGTAAATAAGTATTTTGTAGTAAATTGGGAGCTTTGAACGTTTTTCTAGTAAATGTTAAAGTAGTGTGTAACGACGCACAGTGGGGCAAAATGAAGCAAAACGTGGCAGAAAGTCCTAAAACTAAAATTTTACTTTCAACGTGATGACTTAATTATCTGTTAGTTAAGGCTCTGCAGAACAAAATAATGTAATTCATCAAGCTGATAACGGTTATGTATTGTTCTGATAATCGGTGAAAGTGGACTAAGTTCAGTGGCATCAAAATAATGTCCGCATCAATTTGTTATCAACAGATGGTTTTTTTTTTTTTTACATACAGTTTTAATACTTGTGTATTTTTATGACATGGAATCATCATCTTCAGGTATATAATTTTGAAATATTGTATTATATTTGTCTTAATTATATAGTAAAATAAGATTATTGGTTTTAGTTTATCTGTAGCGAAGGATTTAATAACCTTCCAAACCCGTCCAAGCATAGTATTTTTCCACCATCCTGTAGTACATTATCTAAATATTATAGTTTCCTTGAAAAATCTTGCCCCAATCTGCCCCAGCGTCAAAAAAATTGTTCTCCTTTGTTAGTGCATAGACGAAAAAATCATTTTATTTCCTATCCTATACACCTATCATAAACCTATCCTACAAGCTTCCACTAAAAAAAAATGGCAAACCCACAGCATTGAAGACAAACAAGTTGTTCAAAAAACCCAAGAGTCGAATCCAAGAAAGTTTTAAGAAAAAATGTAGTTTGATTGTTGACATGCCTAAACCTGGCTTTGGAAATAGTAACGATGGAAATACGGCTAGGCGACTTTTTTTTCATTCTGATATTTCGTCTGAAATCACCGGAGTTGACGCTGAACTAATTAAAAGGTTTCATACAATACTGATAGCAATATCAAGTGGGCACAAAATTAATACTAATGCCTATCAAGAGTTTACTCATGGTACTGCAAAGCATTATGTAGTAAATAAAGTACACATGGTACCCGATGTCACCAACCCATCACTAGTTTCTTATTCATGGTACAGAAATAATATCTTGAGTCAAGTTGTCTCAATGCTCAATGCTTAAGGGCAGTTAAGCGAGGAAGCACAGGAAGAATTTCAAAAAATATCGTGAACATCCATTATGGAATTGTTGTCAAGAAAAATCTAACCCGGATATATTCATTAACTTTTTGTTGAGTTCAGACACAGTTGTAACAAGCAAACGAAAAGTACCCACGAAAAAAATAAAGTGACTCCCGATAGAGGCATTAAACCTTCTTTCTGGTCCTTTTGAAAATAGGTCTGACACAGAAAAAGAAGACAGCGACAATGATGAGGAAATATTGTAGATAGTGTGCTACTTATTTTAATGAAAAGTGTGAATTTTTTTTATTTACTGTTTTCTAAGTTTTTTCGTATTATACACAAATAGAGTGAGTGATTTAGGTTTTTCAATGTTTCTATGTATGATATATGGCTTTTAGAACTAATGTTTATGATTATTTAAGATGTAAGAAAGAATATTTAGTTTATGCCAACAATTAGGGCTACATGCCCCACTGTGCGACGAGCAGTGTCTTGACCTTGTAGTCTTAAAAAAAAAACCCCACTAAAAATGACACTGTGCTTGGTTATATTTAATAACTAGGAATTTTTAATCATAAAAAATAACCTCATTATATATGAAAGAAATACTATATAATAAAAAACGAAATAGAAAAGGTACTATTTTCTTAGTATAAGACATTCATTATATGAGCCAATGAGAATGAAACTGGTGTGATTAAAGAAAATTCAAAATTGGGATTATTTACTATTATTGCTCCTTTATTACTGCTCTATAAATTGACATTGTCAATTATGTTTAATTCTTTACCTAAAGCCAGTAAAAAACACAATATCATTATCAAATTTAACAAAATCGGATATCTGTTGAGAATGAGAGTGGTGTAAAACAATAGGTATAGTCTTCGCGCTGAGTTTGGTCGAGCAAATAAAAATCACTCACCGATGTTATTCTTCTGATTATTGTTTAGGGGGTGCTACTGAACATGGAACTCCATGTTTCCACCCGGGAATGTGGTAGTATTAGGCGAGAAGGGGGCGGCAATATGCGATGAGGCGCTGTTCTTATAATCTCTACAACTCAACTACTGGTCGTCGTAAAGATTTGAATTTTTTTTGTCGCAATTTTTTATTTTATCAAGTCAGCGGGGTGAGCAAATCGGGAGAAAAAATAAAAATTCTGCCGGGTATCCCTCAAAATGTTAATCTATAGATGCGCAAAGTGCACTTTAAGAAATTTCTCAAACACATGCGACTCGTGATTTTTTGGTATTTTTGCACGCTAGATATGGTAGGATTAGTTTTTCTAGAATAAGTACCAAATAATGAATATTTAAAAAGGTATTAAATATTTTTTATTTTATTTTATGCATTTACTTTTTCCTGCAATTGACTGTAATGCCTAAAAAATTATCTGGCATTGAGATAAAAGTTAAATTGATTAATTTTAAAGTACGCGGTGCTTAAGTAATTCTAGTAAACCACTTAATATTTATTAGTAACAACTTTGGCGAATAATTTAAAGTTATATAAAACAGTTCAAATATTCTACCTAAAACTCATCATCATCAGCGGCGCAACAACCCATTACTGAGTCAAGGCCTCCTCAATCAGCCCACGGCATATGTCCCGGTTCTGCGCAGCCACCATCCAGTTACGCACCCCAAGCAATGTCTGGGCATCATGCGCAACACCGTCTCGCCAACGCAGTTTGGGTCTTCCTTTTCGCCTGGTTCCATGAAGTTCCTCCAGCAATGTCCTCCGTGGAATGGAACCCTCATCCACCCTCGCAAGGTGTCCAGCCCACCTTAGCCTTCCAAGCCGAACAAACTTTACTATATTCGGTTCCCTAAAGAGAGCATATAGTTCTTGATTGTTCGTCGACGCCACTCTTGTCCCTACATAATTCCACCATAGATCGATCGCAGGATCTTCCTCTCGTGGATAAGTAATGCGGACTCATCTTTCTTCGTGAGTGTCCAGGTCTCAGAACCGTAGCTCAGGAATGGGCGGACCAAGGTTTTATACAGCTGTACCTTGGTTGCTCTAGGAAGCAGGGAGCTTCGGAAATGGTTACGTAGGCCATAGAAACATCTGCTTGATTTGCTGATCCGTGACCTAATTTCCCCAGATATGTTGTTATCCACATCCACTTGATAGCCGAGGTATACAAATTCATTAACTTTCTCAAATTTGTAATCCCCAATTCTGAATTCTTCGCCCTGTACTGCCCGTTCTCCTGATACCATGTACTTCGTTTTCGCGCCGTTTATTACCAAACCTATTCTCCTGGAGTTCTCAGCAAGGAGAAGGAACACATTTGACACAGCCTGAAACGATCGTCCCATGATATCAATATCATCGGCATACCCAAGCAGCTGAACCGTTTTATTAAATATGGTGTTACCCAGTTGGATTTGGGAACTTCTGATGGCTTTTTCAAGGCCGATGTTAAAAAGAAGGCAGGCAAATGCATCACCCTGACGGACACCCCTACTTGAGAAGATTGGCTCGGTCATCCCTTGGACCCTTACGTAGCATTCTACACCCTCCATTGTAACCTGACACATTCTTAAGAGCTTTTGGGGTATTCCAAGTTCTTCTAGAGCAATATAAAGTTCTTTACAATCAATACTGTCGTAGGCACTTTCAAAGTCTATGAATAAGTGGTGGGTTCGGATGTTGAATTCCCTACCCCTCTTCAGCACTTGTCGGAGGGTGAAGACCTGGTCTACGGTTGATTTGCCCTTCCGAAAACCGCACTGGTAGGGACCCATAATTCTTTCAGCCCATGGAGGCGCTCAAAGAGGAGAAGAGAGAGGATCTTATATGCTACTGGTAACAGTGATATGCCACGATAATTACGACAGTCTAGGTGGTCTCCCTTCTTGTGAATAAGGGCAAATTATCGTTTTGTTCCAGCTCCGTGGCATAGTTTCCTTCACCCAGATAGAGGTGAGGAGATCCTGGAATGTCTTGGTCAGTTCCATCCCGCCCTGCCTGAAGAGCTCCGCTCCAAGGCCGTCATAGCCTGGCGCCTTATTATTTCTAAGTCTACCTAAAACTAATTAGTCGAATTATGTAATGTATCTTGGGTTTGAAGCAATATAAGGATTAAGAAAAAGTTTGCAAGAATCTTGTTTCGAACCAAAGATGGTTGAAACATTTTTTTTTATTGGCGACTCCTTATCTTTCTTTGGTTATTATCAGTATGGTGTTAAGTGTTATTTCATTTGCCACTTAAAAAATAGTAACTAAAAACATAGATAGAAAATAGAAACTTGACTTAACTGCTTTCATTCTCACCGGCTCATATGATGGTGGTAGGATAAGCATAAGTAATTAGGATACGCATTTAATGTTATCCTTGATAAAGATTTATAAGTGTGAACTACTATTAGGGTCAGGGAAACGTATTGTGCGAGACTTAAACTTTAGTTAAAAAACGAAGTGATAAAAAAAAAAAAAAAAATTGTTTAGGACAGTGATAATACATATAGACATATAATATTAATCTTAGAATAATTTTCCAGACTCTTCACAACCTTTAATCCTTTATCTCAATGTCTCTTACTAAGCTCACGTTTTCTGCTAATTACAGCTAAAAATTTATGTTGTTTTATTCTACAAAAAAATAAAATAAACGTACTGTTTATTAGATATGAAGAAGAAATCTAGATAGAATTTTAATAAAGAAAGGAAAAAAAGAAATGATTTCCCAAGTGTAGTAAAAATAGTTATTTTAACCGAGATAGATGCTCCCCCCTCCCCTTCAACTGAAATATGGACTTTCTCTCTTCAAAGCCGGAAAATTGGAATGTTTTTTCGGGTAGAGGGAAAGGGCGAGGGGGTTTTGACTAAACTGATTCCCGGGCGCAGAGACACCAGGGAGAGGAGTTCCAATCAACCACGTGAATATTTAGCTGCCACAGTTATTGAATATCGGTGAGGCAACAACAATATATCACCCCTCTCTGTCACCAACAGCAACTGCCAGTTTTCTTTATCGAGGGGTATTTGATGCTGGTGAAAACTCTTCGGGTAGCATAGCAATATAGCAATTTATTTTATTATTTTAAATTATTACGATGAATAAAGTTATTCAGTGCTCTTGCCTTATATTCTTGGGGAACATAAACTTAATTGGTTTTACTTTGTCTAAAATACATAAAATATATAATTTTATAATAGTGATTTTTAAAGTAATAAATATATATTAATAATAATAATGTTTTATACTTTAGTAAATAATTTTACTCTTTAAGTAAAAATTCAATGATTATCTAGGTCAGTAGGTAATAAGTTTTTTTATTACGACTCTGAAGTTTACGGATTAACTAAAGTATATTGTTTAACTGCAGAAACTCGCATATATATTTAGTGACGTGCTGATTTACAATTTAATGGAGTGAGTCAGAAAAAATAACCGTTTTATAGGTAAAAATTAAAATTTATTTTTCTTCTACTTACAAGGTTTTTAATAATCAAAATATAAACCATTGTGCTATTGTTTAAGCCATCTGGAAGCGAGCTGAAGAATTCCTTGATGGTACCACTCTGTGGGTTATGAATCGAAGAACTCACGAATCCCGTTTTTAACTTCATTTAAGTTGTTTTTTCAAGAAGTAAATGAGCCATTGATCTGAACAGGTGGTAGTCTGATGGTGCTAGGTCTGGACTATATGCCGGGTGAGGGAGAAGCTCGATTCCATCCAAATTAGATATCTTTTGTTTTGTGAGGCGAGAGGTGTGGGGTCTGGCATTATCTTGTTGGAACAAGACTTGCTTCCTGTTGACTAAACCTGGATACCGCAGAACCAAAACATCGCACATTCTCTGCAGTTGTTCTGAATAGAGCTCTGAAGCGCAGAGCTTCCTGGTTGACTACTGAATCACACCCTGATACTGATTTCCTATCAATTTAAATCAGTATTTCTCATAGCATCTCTCGCAGTCCTTTCATTCAGAGAGTCTTAGTCCTCAAATTCAGCCACTAAACGAGTGCTTCAGCTGTTAAAAACTTCCGTTTCCAATAATGAAGCAAAATTACGAGAATTTCGTACCTTACTGTCATTGTGAACAAAGGAAAGCTAAAGTACTGAGCCCGGATAGAGGGCATGCTGTTTAACAAATGATTTAAACGGGATCAAACATGAACTTTTTATCACAATTGTTAGCTCCCGAATGTATATAACAGAGGAATTACGATGCAAAGTTTAAACACAAACGGTCAATTTTTCTGATTCATCCCATTATAATTCATTCTTAAACCAAACTATAAACGGTGCTTAATGGTTAATTAGCCAAACTGAAAATTAGAACTAAGGACCTCAAAACAACAAACAAGTTTCCTATGGAGCTATGTCCACAAACGCTAGTCTAGGAGATTTCTACAACTAAAGATTTTCATTGTTATGAATTATTTAGGCATAGCAAATTTATAAAACTTATTTTATATGTTTCAACTACTTTATTCTTTAAATAAAAAATATTATAATTCGTCTTAAATGTTGTTCTAAGTGATTTCTTTGAGCATTAAAACTTACTGGATATAATTTGTTTGTGTGGGCCTTATGTAGTCCAACTAGGGCAGGGAGTACGGGTTATCCTAGAGGTTACCAACCTATTCTAGCAAGGGTGGGAAGGTAAAGATTTATTAGTCGGTTCGTCACGAAATAAATTTTAACCCTCGGAGGAGGGATTCGTACCCACGAACTTACACGACCTTCAAAACCGAGCGCGCAGAAACCCTAACTCCAACTCACTTGACCATCGAGGCCCCGCAAAGACATTATTTCGTTTGTATAAAAGATATATTACGAACAAAAGTATTTTCAATAACAAGTCCTTCTTATGATTCTCAATTCTACGTAAAACTTCGGAAATAAATATATCTATAAAGGCTATCAATTTATACAAACACAATATTTATAACATGTTGTATTATTATTTATTTATTTACTTTCTGGTGCCATGTACCACCACATTTGGATAGAGACACCATACTCAGGTTGAGAACTATATGTCCATGTACAGATTTGTTTGTTTCAAAAAGTGAATAAGGTGGTTGTGGAGATATGTTATTTTCAAGCAATGTTGAAACGTCTTGATTGATGAAACCATTATCTTTTCTTTGCTTCTGTTTTTTTTTTTTTTTTTTTTTTTTTTTTTTTTTTTTTTCTTACACGACTAATTTATTTATTGAAGATAAACTTCATCGATTAAAGAATTATTAATAATATCATATAATTAAAAAAACCGTAATTAAATATATGGGTAATTCTCAAACTACAGGCAAATTTCTAGCTACCAAAATTCTCATTAAATCCTAGTTTATAATTTTGACCTATGACAATGTGAATGCTCCCTCACCAATGTGGCTTTATACATGATAATAAGAAAAACGGATCTTTAAGGTTCCATAGTAAAAAATAAATAAAACATGAAACATTCCTAATTCAAATAATATTACTGCAAACATTACATCAATTCACTTTCAATATCAATACCACACTCAGTTTTGGCCACAGCTTTCTTAAAATTGTTTTTAAATGTTTTTTTTAACATTGTCGTGGTATCTTAACATTTCCATGGAATATAAACAGACCATGACAATGTTAAATGATAATGGCTATGCCAAAATGAAAATAACCATGAGGCCCGTTTCAAATAAATATTTGTTTTAACTGATTTACAGTGGACTTGACAAAGTGAACAACACATGTACAGTCAAAGGTGGTGTTTACACTAGGATATTCCGACTATAATGTTTGCGTGGTTACGAACTGATGCGTCCACGAGAAACAGCTACCTGCCACTGCAAATAAATAGTCAAAAATTCCTTCCGAATAGTTTTTCATCACTTTTTTAGTAATGTTAAGAGACCAATATTAAAAAGACTCGGGGACAAGAATAAAATAACTCGGGGATTGGTTTCTTGGGCATTATAATCCTGATAAACACTTTTTCACTTTCTTCCACTATTATATTATAATATTACTTCCTATTAGTTGAGTTCGTTTCACCCCTATCAAGTAACAATTATTTACTTGTAATTCCAAGCATAGGGACAAGCCACGACAATGTTAAACGACGTAGAATAACCTAAAAATGTAACCCTAAAACGATAAAATCCCAAATAATTTCAGTTAATATCATAAATTCATTTAACATGAATCGATTTGGAAATAATATTTTCAACAAAGTTTACTTCATTGAATTTTAATGGGTGAGGAACCCTAATTTCCCTATAGTTCGAGAAACAGCCATATAGGTTTTTTTCTGAATATTAATTTCTATTGAATATTAATCCTATGACTGACCAGTTTTATTAAAATGGCAGTTTCTAATAAAGTCTAATGAATAAAAGCTTAATTTGTACTAAATTAAGAATTTATAAACTCATGTTTCTGACATGTAATCCATACGGAAAATAAAATGATATCTCTGTTATTCGAGGAAATATTCGTCCTACACGACTGCCCATTCAATGTTAATTGAGAAATGAATCCATAATAAATATTATATGCCTGACTTTATTTGATTCTCTGCCCCATACATACATGTCAACAAAACATCATTTATAATTCACAAAGCGCCCTGAATAATTTCTAAAACCCGCCCGGCGTATTCATCAGGTACAATAGCCTATCCGAACAATCAGAATCTCTCAACAGCCGGACACATAAAAGCAGTAGGAGGTACCTCGAAGTTACCTTTCGGCGAGACAAAGCCATTAACATCCCCTAATTGAGGCGTTCTAGACCAGAGGAGGGAGTGGGAAGTTCTCAATGTGGCGCGGCATAATCTATAAGGGGAGCGACCCAACCTCTCAGTACTTGTCTCTTCGCTTGTCCTATGTGATAATAGGGGGGGGGGGGGGGGTAGAAGGTGTGTCAGGCTCACTTTGGTAATTTTATAGAGCGGGTATTGTTTTGTAGTTGGACACATAATTTAGACAATAAATGGTATTAAACTAATACGGAGTAACAAATATGTTAATTAGTAGACCAATCTTCTTTCGTTAAGCATCTTCATTTTCCTTCACTTGTCTTTCACAATTACTTATTTAATTTAGAATAATAGTTCCGGAAATCAAAAATCAGAATATAGCCCAATAATATAACCCATGTTCTTTTGACATGAATACGTCTTTAAATTTGCTACCATATGGGGGCAAATCCAAAAAACCTGATGATAACTAAATCGGGTGATACAGTTTGGCGTTGTAGTTTCGAATCTATCCTCTACATCCCAAATTAAAATATACCACTGGATAGCTAAAGGATCAAAGAATACATTAGAATAAGCGAGCACACTGAAGCATGGCGCGCGGTGGAGGGGGAAGCACCGCAATTTTGAGGTTATTTTGCGTTTAGAGATTTGAAATTAGAATAACTTTTGACTCGGAGAAGCTACGATGTTCGTTTGAATTTCAATCGTCAGCTGTCGTCTAAATCTACCGACTGTATATAAAACATTAGTTGAAAGTAGAGACAGTGAATATAATAAGTTGAATATAAACAAAATATTATCAAAAGTTTTGTGATGATGTTCCTGATCAGCAATAGTTTTATACTTATTACCGCAATTAATCCAAACAGCTTGGTCGCGCACTTAAAATACATCTCTATTGATACAATCATCAACTGATCTGATTATTTGGCAATCAGCGAAACTTGGCTGGAAAATTCCATGACAGGGAATATCCCTAGCTTTGACCTGGGATCATATTGTAATACCGCTAAGAACAGACAAATTGCAACTACATCATCGGTAGCAGTATCACCACCATCAAGTCGCTGAGCCGGTGGAGTCGCCATATATCGCAACATCAATAGCTCTACTGATTGTAATAGCGCTAACAATGAGATTTCGGAAATTTATTTAGAAATGAAAGACGCAACAACTGGGGATGTCTGTCTAGTAAACGTAACGATCAATGGCGTCTTCAAATTTGTACTCGGATGGGTGTACATCCACCTGACACAGTGTTTAACTCTTTTTGTTACGATCGGTGTTTACATATTCCAAAAACATCGCTAAAATTATGTCTCACAAAACCGCTCATTACCCGACTTCATGCTCAGCGAGTTCAATTTGTCTTATATTGTTAGGTAGTACCTGTATTGATTTAACGTTTACCTGAAATCTCGATGCACCTTGTTTGCCATCTGTGTCGTACTTTTCGTATCAGAGACCTTTAATTAATGAAGTTATATTGTAACACAATAATTATTAGTTTCCTTGATTTTAAATACATAAAAAAGATATTTTATTCAAAAATATAACCCGTTACATTAACGTATTCACGTACACACAGCCGTTTCCATGCACAGCCTCACAACGATTTTTTTTCTCAGCAAGTAAATATATGCCTTCCGGTATTATACCCTAAAGATTCAATGTCTTCTGACTTACAAAATTATTTATGCACTATTGTTCATTTCATAAATATTACACGATGTCATGAACATAAATTTTGTTATTCATTATCAGCAAATAAAAAAAATTCGATAATCAACTAAAAATCATTCATCTAATAATTTTCTAAATACATGTTTCATGCACTAAATGACCATGAAAAAAAGTAACATTTCACGATTTGTTTATTTCAAATAATCATTGAGTGTTAATTTCATTTTAATAATTATTTAAGTAACGTCATGTTTTTGATTCTAAATTGTCAATTGGAAAAAGCAGTAGATTATAGAAAAGACTTACCCATGATCTATTGTTTTACTAGCCTGAGTAAAGGAAGTTTTTTTTTTGTAACTTTTTTTTCACCCTCAAACATGTAAATTTTTATTTTACTCAATCATCTCATATTAGATTTTATTTAATCGCATTATTTATTTATTTATTTACATTCTGGTTCCATGTAACATCACATTTGGTTAGAGGCACCATACTGAGGTTCAGAACAGTAAGTTTTTTTTTTTTGACAGTAAGTTTTTTATTCTATATTTGTTTTTATTTTATAATATTGTTATAAACAGGGGATTCTTGTAAGAGAAATTTTTCGAAATGAAGTTATAAATTATTAAAGTAAATGTAATATTTATTAAATAAAATATTTTAAATAAATTTATCCAAGATAATATTCTTACAGGCAATTTTTTTTCATTTTTCCTGCTCAATGTTTCATTAATCTTCAAGGGTTAATGTCCCTATATATTTTAACCAGGAAACATAAAACGTATTGTAATTATGAAAAAAAAATTAAATAAAAGTAGACAAAATTAGAAAAAAAAAAAAAAAAAAAAAAAAAAAAAAAAAAAAAAAAAAAAAAAAAAAAAAAAAAAAAAAAAAAAAAAAAAAAAAAAAAAAAAATTAAATTTATATCTGTCTCTTGCGTCTACCATTCGATGCAGTATAGGTAAATGTGGCTTCGTTTTGCCTATGTAATGTTTTTTGCTGATCAGACAATTTTATAAATTAAGTTATTCTAATTCAAATTATATGTTAGGTTTTTTTTTTTTTTTTTTATTGTTTTATGTTACATTATTTTTTATTTATTGGTATTGTACCAAAAATGTATATTTTTTCAAATCTGGCATATATCGTCAAACCTTACCATAATGTTTAATATATTGAATATTTGATTTTCGTTTTATCATTCCTTCGTTCGTCTCAAACCTACGACATCCTGCCCTACAGTATCCTTTAATGATATTCCACTAATCCCTGTTGAACAGATCCGCTACCTAGGACTCTACTGGGACAAACGTCTTACTTGGAATCCACATAAAAGACTAAAACGACAAGAAACTGCCCGTCGTTACTGACTACTTCAACATTTACTAGACAAACGTTCAAAGCTCCCAATTAATTACAAAAGACTCATTTACATGACAGTGATTAGACCTATTTGGACGTACGGAGTTGAGCTTTGGGGTTCTACTACACCATCCAATTCACCTCGTATCCAATCCTTACAATCTAAAGTCCTTACTTAAGTACTTACTAAGAACAATTCTATATGGCCTTTACTTTGTCACCAATAAACTTATCCATAAAGACCTTAATGTTCCATATGGTGCTGAGTTAGCCCAAACCAGATACCTACCCATTCATAGTAAGCTCCATAACCACTCCAATCCACTAGTCTCCCAACTTGCTTCCTCCTCCATCTCTGATAATCCTCCGAGGTGTCTGAAAAGAAGATGGCCTAGAGACCTTTTAGTGTAGATTTTATTGAATTGCTACTAGTGAGTAGTTCTTCACAAGTTATTTAAATGCCATTGTATTCACTGTCAACACATTTACTTGTTGTATATTATTTTGTACAGTTGTAAATATCAATAAATGGAAAAAAAAAATTATTCCTTCGGTAGTTTTAAGATTATCATACAATTTATTTGTTTCGTACATACATAGAATGCAATACTTCTGTTCTAAAAAGGACTCATTGTTGGTTGTATACTCTCCATTATTGTAAATAATAAACAATACCAAATTATTAATTATATAATCCAATTCAAATTATCCATGCTGATTGAAGTACATAAACAATAATATTTGGATAAGAGATTGGTAGTGGTGCAAATATCCTGTTCCAGGGTAACTATATAACAATTATTTACATATAGCCAAGGGGAAACTATCGGTACAATATTCCCAACGCCATGCATTGCGCAGCCCGCACATAAATTGAAAGAGCTACATAAATTAAATGAACAGGATATGCACTGGAACGCCTACAGCAGCGACCTCTCTCAATGTCACTGGAAAATTTAAGCTTGTTGTTTTTTTTGTTGAATAGTTTCAGCTCTTGTTAGCTTAAACTGTTGGCTGTAATTAAAGTCTAGTTTAATTCAACTTAGCGGTCCATTCTAACGGAAGGAATAAAAAAAATAACTAGAAAATATATTGTATTCCTCTCATTCTTGTTATAGAGAATTCCTATAAAACGTTCCTGATAAATATCTGACCATGAAGGGGGAAAAATACAAATAAACGTAGCATGCAATAAATGTTTATTAGTTCTGTAATATAAATAACAAAGGAAATGCTATTATTTTCTATATTTTTTTCTTTTTCATGAGCATATTGTAATTATTATATTGGCTTAATGTTGTTATTTAATTGTAATCATTGTTATTTCTTTTTTCTACTTCTTATTTTTATTATGTTTGTATTTATACCAAAAGTTTTTTTTTAAATTGTAGTTACAGATCTCTTCTTTTATACTTAGAGGAAAAGGTGTAAATATGAACCTTTTACATTTTATTTAAAGTTACTTTTAACTTAAAAAAATTTAGATTTTTGCATTTCATTTTCGACTACAACATGTTTCTTAAATGCTAGAAGGCAAAAAAATGATTGACATCATTCATTTCATTTCAAAAACGATGATTTAAAAAAAGCTTTCAAAACTGCACTAGTAAAATTGGGGTGTAAATATAAAAGTCACCGAATAAATAGTTTAAAACAGGATAAAATAATTCGAAACGGTAAAGAATTTATTAATAGCAGGAAAAAATTATTTACAGAAATTGCAATCTTTCAGCCCCAGCACGATCTAAGTTGCCACATTCGGATACATTTCACTCACACCTCTCCCCGAGTTTCTGCAGAGAACTTTCCAACACAGAAGATGCTAGTTGTGTTCTGACAAGAGATATGACGAAGTTCACGGGGAAATGGGTGCCCATATTTATACCCGCGCAACCTAAGAAAGATGACCACTATCACATATAAGCTAAAAGCGTTCGTGATTAAATGTGTGCTTCAAAATGTAGCATAAGATATCCGCTATTCAGATATCATTGTGAAATTATTTTTAAATAAACATAAGAACATGAAAAGAAAACGATTTCATACGTCTCTCAAAAGTTTACAGTCCAGAAAGAACACCAATTTTCACAATAACTTAAGCTGCATCTACACTAGTTGAAAGAATGGCCCAACTGGTCACAGCTATCTTATTTTATCAAACGGCTTCATAGACAGTCCTCGCTGGTGGTCTTCAATATATACCTTAGCAGCCAGTAGGGAGGGGTGCCCATATTTACACATTTTCCTCAATCATTATCTTTGAAATTATGGTTAGTCGACAATAGTGCTATATTACGGCAAATGCGGATTAACATTATTAATAAGTTATTATAAACGTTATAAATAGCCCAATTTTAAATTAGTTTCCAATAGGAATGGAAAAATAGTAATAGGAAAAACCCTAATTTTTATATCTTAGATAGGTCTCCTCAGTTGAGTACCAATATATTTGATTTCTTGTCTTATATTTTTGAAAACTTTAGTATGTATAATCAATGTAACAAAGTACTGATGTTTTAAAAAGATTTTGTATGTTTTATGAATATGAATTTTTAGCATTTGATACTAGTTTTCTAATAAAATAATTAAATAGAAGTGGCAATTAGTTCATCAAGGCTAATTACAGTTAAATTGTGTTTTATCATATCTGGATTTGTTTTAGCTAAGTTTTCTTTATCTCAGCCTAAGGTAATTAAAGGTAATCTCACATCTAGGAGTCTCACAATCACTCATTTGCTATCGGTTTGCAATATATTAACAGTTTTTACGTCAGAAAGTTAATTAATCGGACAGCTCTGAGTTCATACAGCGCAGCCATTTGTCAAGAGTTGATCCGATATTAAGTGGAGTGCTTAGGGGCGAAGTGATAAAGTGGTGGGGCAGTTATCGAGTGATATTGCCAGCTGACCTAACCACCCCTCCATAATTCGACCGGTTGGCAGGAAATTGAAAAAGTCCTGGGTCGACTTTGGCAGCCTCAGAATTTTATGGCTGTTCCTTTGGTGGGTTATGTAAAGATCCCTGTATACTGATTTCGGGGAGGGTTACGGTACAGTGTAGGATTCACATGAATTTATAACACTTAAGATTTATATGCGATTTGAGTACTCAAACTGGAAGATGAGAACTCAACTTAGTAGCCTTTACCATTATTACTTTAATTAATTTGAATAATTATTTATCAGCACTAAATCTACTTATGGAAGAAGGTTTCGAACCTGAACTCAGTGCTTAAAACGAATGTCCAATGGCAACCTAAGACTTATTCTTACCTCTCAAGATCGTGATTTTTTTTTTTTTAACTTCAGTGTTTATTTATATAATTTTTTTTCTGTTAGTATATTATACTAAACTATATTCTTTTAGTTCAGAATCATCAAAGAATTTTTGTTATGTTCCTGTTGGCCTCTGTGTTTCGGAAGTAGTGCAAGCCTAGCTGTACCACAATAATATTCATTTTCTTATTTTTTTTTAAAAAATGACGATATTATTTCAAAGGGTACTGAAACCATATTTACAGTATATAATTGATAAAAAAGAAATGGTGTCTAATATGTCTACCCCTTACCCATTTAGGCCCTAGGCTAGAATTAGTTGGAAATTTTGATTTATTTTTCCAATAGTTAATTTTTTTTTTTTTCGTTCAGTCATAATGGCTGTAGAAAATGTTGAGCTCACTCAACATTGGCCTTTAGAGTATTTTTTTTCAGAGACAGTTAAGTGGTATATTTATAAATGCTACGATAATACTTCTCCATTTAACTTTTTATAAAATCATTCAAAAATAAAAAAAAAATAATAATAAATAAAAACAATTAATTTCCACCCCATTTTCACACAAAGCTCACAATTTCAATTTTTTATATATGTATATTAAAGCAATTTGGGTGTAATTTAACATTATATCTCTTTACACAGTTAAATCGTATCTACCATTGTATGACTGAAATTAAAATATAATCTTACTACTCATTAGCGTTAACAAATAAACAAAAGTACTATTATTTTTAAATGGATTAAAAAATGTATGATTTATAATAATTACAAACCTTAAATAATAAGCTGTTTTAGTATAATTGTTTGAGTTACAAATATATAAAATTATAACTGTAGTATTTATAATTATAACTATAGCATTTAAAATTATAACAAAAACAAATGTTAAACTAATGTTGCATATTCCCAACTGAGGGCGTAAACGGGTTAAAGTAAATATATTTCGGTTCGTTCAAAATATTACTGTTGGACATTTTTTTTTTCTAACATTTAGATAAGGTTACCCTTTGGACTAATAGAAAATTACCTATGAGTTCCTACAATTTTTAGAAGATGATAGTACAAATACGATACATCAAATGCTCATTTTTCTATCGAACAATTTTTTTTTTTTTTGTTTTAAAAAAAAAAAAAAATCATAACTAAAATACTGGTTCTGATGGCTGATATAGAGAGAGGGCCATGGACTCTCATTGAGTATGATAGGATCGGATATTTGAAGCCATCAAGGCGGATGACAAACAAATTATAATGGCAGTGTACATTTGTTACATCGATGATGACGCCTGGAGCTGCGTCGATAATCGCCATTATCCTCTGACATGTTCATTTTTCAAATAGCTCATAATGGCGCAATAACCACCGTGCTCAATAGGTTTTTTTATATTCAGCTGGTTCAAATCACGATTTTAGTCGATAAACGTCGATCTACATAAACATTAATTCAACAAAGGACTATTTATTTCAATATAACTATAATCTCCCGTTAAAACAGCAAACTATTTTTAGCAAAATAATTTTAACTAATAAACGAAAATTTATTTGTTTATAGATAAAAATCTTGTAATAAAATATGCAATTCAGCATTATTTCTTCAATGATATTTTCACACAAGGTAGTGATTTTCTGTAACAATCGCACTACATGGTTGAAGATTACGTAAAAGTAAAATTAAATAACCGATTTTAATTTCCAACCATAGAGTGTATATGACAGGGTGGCGAACTCCGATTCGGCCTCTCAACATTTTACATTAAAAGTTTGCAATTATAAATTTTATTACTAATAAATCTCCTTAAGAAAAATAGAAAAAAGTACGCCAAAAAAATAATCACGGACACTATGAGAAAACGGAGGTTGACGTTCTACGGACACCAACTAAGTATGGATGAAGGCAGACTGACCAAAAGAATCCTCATATACATCATAAGGTTAAAACCAACTTCTAAATGGGTGGAGGGATGCCGAGGGGTTAGGAATTACTTAACAGATGGTCCAAAATAGATAAGAGTTCAGGAGTAGAATTGACAATACATACTTTTCCGGAGAAACCACACAATAGGAGACACAAGCGGATTATTTTCGAGGAGAGGAAAAACAGAAGCGGCCGTATGAAGAGGTTCTGGGGGGAGAGGAGAAGGAAATTCAAGAAGTCTTGAGTTCTCTGCGATCTATAGTTGGCCAAATTCGGCCATTAAAAAATCTCCTAAAAAATATGAAAATGATTCAGTTACAATGTGTATAGATGGGTTCAGTAGTTTTACCAAACTCTATTTCAGATTGGTGCTTACCACATTAGGTCGGTTTTCAAACTTTAATGGGATCCACAAGTCACACCACATCTTTTTTAATAATTTTATTAAATATTTAAAATTAAATTATCAATTTCCAGCTCTATATAAAACCGTAACTTTGTAACCTCTCGTGAAGAATGTCGCTCGCCAACTACCGTTTAATTTTGAAACTTCACTGATATCCACATATCACCGCTTTTTAATAACTAATTAATTATAATCAGTAGATTTTATTATTGTTAAACCTTTCTTGAACTATGAAGATGATGTAGTTAAAATATTATACAGATTGTTTCATTAGTTTTCGTGGTTAGTGATCACAAACGAAAAATGGCTTGTCATTTTATATAATAGTATAAATTTAGTATAAATTAAAATTACTTTTTCTTATAGACAATGATAATGGCTCAAAATTAATTACTAGATCCTTAATAAAGTTCTTTCGTTTAAATATAATATTTTAAAAATTATTGTATATAACTCTTCAAAGTAAAGTCAGTTGTTTTCAACTGTTTTTACATATCTTGCAACCAGTAATTGGATTTATATCGTTTCCACTCCTTTGGTTTTGAGGAAAAGAACTTTTTACAGCCAATTTATTTTCTCAGCCGGATCATCATGCATAATAATTGAGCCAGGGGGTTAGGATGTGACGGAGTTTCGAAAATTTAAGGGGTATTATATCGAGGACATACGTTATATTGAGATCATTATGCAGAGTTTTGTTGGAGACATAGTAAGGAGCATTTACGAGTTAAGGAGCATTATGTTAGGAGTATTTTAGATGGAAGGATTGAATGCGTTTGATATTCGATTGCTTTGCTGCTGAAGTCCATGGGTTCAAATGTGTTTAATGATGGTTTGGTATAAGAGAAGTTTCCAATGTTTTTAATGAAAAGATGAGATGCCCTATTAAACAGGTTTATAAAATTGGCTGAAGCATCTGTTAACTTCTTGCCTTTTAAGTCTTGTTTAAGAGTTCTATGTAAGTCTTTTGTCTAAGTGGAAGTATCAGCCTTAGGTAGTGACATACCATTGAAATAAAAAGTGGACAGGATGTGTGTAGGAGGGTAAAAGTTAATTGACGATTGGCTATCTACAATAGAGTTGATAAAATGAGATGTTAAATTGAAAATATATAAATAACATAACCACCCAGTATAATTAAAATTTCTTTTTAATTGCTGGGTATCTACCCATACCTTAACTATCTACATCTTGATATGATTCATTTCTTGTTTACGTGAATTCGATTGATTTGATATTATTTTTTATAATGATTAAAATGATAATTATATTATTATTATTATTATTATTATTATTATTATTATTATTATTATTAATATTTAGTTTTGAAGGCAAGGCCTTGCGGCGACGTCTCTGGAATCCGAGATAATTGAGACGGTTAACCTGACAAAGTACTGAGCCCTAAAATGCCCGCCCTTTGTGAGTCCCTAGGGCCATTACCTTACTCAGCTACACACAAATTTAATCTTGATAATTTGACGAGAAATTACAAACAGTCGGAAACACGAAAGAGAAACGCTTTTATTCACACGCGAATAATTTCCGAAAGGGCCCCAGTCTTTGTTATTAGTGATGGCATTTTTCCAGCTTAAGACGCAGTCCCATTATTGTGAATACCATTAGCCGTTGTAATCAGTGATAGAAAATTGAATACGTATTTTTAAAGAATGAACAACTAATCATCGCTTTAAAATAAAATAAAAAAAAGACTTATTCAACAAAGAAATGTCTACTACTGGTAAGACAAAAACACGTCACATTTAACACTAAAACTACCAACATTTCATTTATATTTTTTTCGACCTCAATTTTTCGGTAAACAACAACGATACGAGAGGAGTGGATATTGAAAAAAAAAAAACAACACTTATATATTATATATATATTATAATATATATTTTTTGTAAAAGTAGTAAAGTCAAAAAGAAAATAAATGAATATTGTCTCTAGAAACTTCCGCAAAAATTCCGAAAACGGCCATTTGACCCGTCATGGCAGTTTAAGTGTTAAAATAATCAATAATTAGCTAGGAATTGTTTTTCCGATTATTATTTATCGAAATAACCCTCTAACGAGTGATCTAAACATGACAAATGTATAACTTATCAATTTTAAAGATCGTATTATATTATAACAACAGTTTTAATTCCTTTTTTTTTCTTAATCTATTCACTACTCGATTTCAAACGATTCGACAGATTTCAATAGGAGAGATGAATTTTTCATTTTAAGTAAATATGATTGTAGAGATAACTGATCAGGCATGAAAAAAAAAAAAAAAAATTATTTGTTATTAGGGAAAATTTGAAGATCTAGAAAAATAGGAAAATACTATGAAAGATTCTAGATCCTAAATTTCATAATAATGAACTTTTACACATCAGCAATGAAACCCTGTACAGGAGCACCGAAAGGATTGCTAACAATATAAGGAAAAGCAGGATCCTAAGAATGGACCTGAGAAGGATAACTTAAACATTTTTCTGCAGTAAGAAAACCAAGCCAAACCGGTTTAAGGAAACTAAGAAGGACCTACGAGAGTAGCAAGGAAGACAACTAAAGATAAAATGAAAAGGTTCTAGAACAGGGCGAAGACCAAACAACAATACAGGATTTCTGAAGAGAGGGCAGCAACATCAGAAAGGATGAAGAAGTACTGGGAGAACAGAAAAACACGATTCACCAACTGCTGATTGATTTATCGTACCCTAAAGTAGGTGAAAAAACAAAATTATTTGCTAATTAAAAATTTCTTTATGCATTTAAAATTTCGTTTATATTTTTAAGAAAGAAATACAGCATATTTTTTTAACGCGTCCCATGGTCATCAAAAGCATACGTCTTTGGAATGTTGTTTACATATTATCACAATTGTCGGCCGTTAAAGTTGTTTATAGATTTTTACTCAATAGCCATAAAGAAGGTCTGCAATGAACACTGAAACGTAAGAACACAAAATATAATAGTTTTTTTTTTTTTATAGTGTTTTGTATGACACCTGTCAATTCGTTATATTCCAAGTAAACCTTTCCATGTTTATTTGTTTTAGTGTAGGGCTCTCAACATAAATTTAAGACTTGCATGGAAATTATATAATCGTAATATAAAAAAATGGTATAACAGCTCCATTACATATCATATTGATCTGAAGCAAGAACTAACAATCGTCATGGTCATGTTCAGCGGTCGCCTAGCCGCATGAGATGGAACGGATAAAGCAGACAACTAGGAGGAGGAAGGACTCCTCGGAGGATGTACGAACAAGAACAATGACTAACCGCATTAGTGCCTTGAGGTCTATTAGTGGGCGTTAATAGAGCAAAATGGAGGAACCAGGGTCCCAACTATTCCGCAGTAGAGATAACCAGTTGGCTGGAGCTCATTAAGCCCCTGCTTACTGAATCAGTTCACCCATAATTTCATTATCGTTCCTCATCCTTAAGTGGCCATTAATATTGCCTTACTCGTAAATCGGTAATATCCAATATTGGATTTTGTCCTCGGAAACATAAGCAACCGAATCACTATGTAAAAATAACTATAATAAATAGGCATATCTTGGTATGAACCTTATATCGTAAAGGACAAAAATTATGAATCTCTCAAGGAAGCAGTAGTTTTCTGATTATGAACAGCAAAAAAGTATTTCAATAAACGTTAATAAATATAATGAATTTTAAGTAATTATATTGCCGCCACTAACTAAAACTAACGATGTGAATTTTTTTTTTCTTCTTACGTAACAAAGTCCATTTGTAAACACAATTGTTTTCATAACAATGATTAGTGTTGACTTAATAAACCTGATAACACTGAGTACTGTGAAAACATTAAGTGTTGTTAACCTGGCAACACTGAGTGCTTTAAAAACTGGTATAATCATCTAGTTTAATTTTTCATATTTTCAAATTTTTATTGTTAATGTTATGAATTAAATGTATGAAAATATATACAAAAATACTAATTTTTCTTATGCAAAGTCAGGTCTTATTATATAGGTTACGTATTTCATTCTTATTAGTACTGACAATACATATCGTTGCCAATATGTAAAACTAACGAATGTAAAAAATCATTTTTTTTTTCATTCCTTTTATTAAAAGGTTTTTCAAAGAAAGCAGTTCTATGTTAGGAGGAATAGGTTAGATAGTTGGAATCTTGTATTCAAAAGTGAATGGAAGAACGGGGACCTGTTATGCTATGTATGTAGAATAGCACAGAAAAATAATTTTATTCTGAAATAAAATATTTACGAATAACGACTAGATATAAAATAAATAAAAATACAATTAGGAACATTTGGTCAGAGAAAATTATAGAATGAAAAAAATAATAAATTATTTCTTATTCTGTAATAGCACCAAAAAAAAAAAAAAAAAAAAAAAAAAAAAAAAATAAATAAATAAAATAAATAAATAAAAAAAAAAAAAAAAAAAGTTGACTACAACCTTCCGGCTATTAAAATAGTTATCTTATACCGCGAACGACCAAAGGCTTCCGTTGTTAAAAGAAACTTTTATGGCATACATAAGGAAATATAAAAGAAAGAATGAAATAAGGCCACTACAAAATAGACAACAGCATCAGAACAATTTTTGTCTATTTATAAAATAGTTTAGAGTTTCATCTGTTCGAGGTGTCCAAACAACTTTTCTAAAACGGTATTTTATTGCAACATACTTCTACAAGATTTTTCTTTTCTTTTTTTATTATTAAAGTCATCAGTATAAATCACCAAAAAAGAAACACTGCATTTTATAAACGGACCAACAATAAAATCAATGTCCTTACTCTCAATAGTTTGCGTGAAGTCATCCATCATGTCACCTTCCTGGTCCTTTGTCTTCGGCGATGTTGGGGATGTGGTTGAGATATTTATAGAGGAACGGACACGTCTGTGGACTGTCACTAGAATATGCTCGCGGTCGTTTTCTTATTCACGGAATAGGCAAGTGAAGTCTACTGCCTCTCTTTTCCACTGCTGAATTATTTCCTTTTATCCCTCGCTTATAAATTCAATTTTTTTTTCTTGCTTCTTGGTAAACGTAATAATTATTTTTTTTTTAAGGAGAGAGTCAAAGGAAAGTTGATTAATTTGGCGAATGTTGCAGGTAATGTTTCGTTTTGATCTATGTATAGGGTATTTTTTTTTTTTACAATAATAGAATAGATAGTGTAGAAAAAGAAAGAATAAAAAGAGATATTGACTTGAGGAGGGCGACCAACCTTAACATGGGTTGACATCGATTGGTCCCGCTGATGGACTCAGTGGCTGGGAAATCGTGTCTGATTGTGCACGTTTAATATTCTTCTCTGTATATTTCTCCTCTTCTATTATCTTCAGTGGATACCATCTTTTTATATATATTTTTTTAAAGCATTTGCATAACCAATTACAGTTAATATTCTTTGACGAAGACTCAACCGACATAAAAATTCTTTATCATATAATATCGTTAAATAGAATTATTTAAAAGTATGAATTAATATTTCTGAAGTAAAATTTAATGATGATGAAAGGTCAGTAATTCAAAGTAAAAAAAAAAGTATTTTTATTTTTGCAATAATTTTTTTTCGATTATAATGGAAATCAATCATCTGGTTGATATATTTTTTTTTTTCTTAAGGATCAATACAATAAAATATACACACCTATAAGTAAACTTCGGATAAGAGCATCGGATCAGTATATTTGTCCAGGTAATCGGCAGGGGATGGCCAAGTCCACTTAAACTAAGCTGCGTTTGGGAAAGTATCGAAGACTCAATCCTGAAGTTGGGGCTTTCGATCCCGCCTCAGAAGCGAATGAGTAGATTAAATGTTGAAGAGACTGATAAGATAACTATCCTAGAAGGGAAACTGTTATCTTAGTGTCATTAGTGTTGCCTAAGCTGCTGAGTTAGTGAGCGGGCTGGGTGAATATGGAACTAGGCAAGTTCTCTCGATGGATCCTATCCTATCTATATTCTACTGTCAACTAGTTTCTGCTTGCAGAAATGCTGTAAAATGAGGCGATCTAAACTGGTGTTTGCGATTTTATGAATTTCCTCATAGTGGTTTTATGTAGTATGATATAATCTATGGTGTTGATAAATAAATATGAAGCGGAATGCAAGAGACCAAGGCGACCGGTAGACTTTAAATGTGATAGATATCCGCTCCTATCTCAGTGATAGAACTTTTAAAGTTAATCATAACTTTTCCTATTCCTCTCTCTTTAACCAAGCAGCAGGTGTTCCTCAAGGAAGTATTCTAGGTCCAATCCTCTACAGGGTGTATACAGCTGACATCCCTACGCATCCTAGCACCATCCTCACCACGTATGCTGATGACACTTGTGTGTTAAGAGTACAGAAGGTGTCGGTTCGGATCTCACTCGGGAAAGATAAAATTTATTTCGTGGCGGACCCTTGCGTCCCTAGTTGGAGTATAAACGACAAAAATACACTCCTGAGATCTTGAACCGAACGCATAAAAAAAAAAAAAAATTCTTTAAAAAGTGTACATTAGCATAAAACCAACTTGTAGAAAATACATTTCAATAACCTACTCAACAGGAAAAATCTAATCACAAAATACAAAAAATAAAAATCCTTAGTTTAAAAATTAGTTATTATAGCATGAAATAGAATACATGGATTCTTCATCAACTTAAAAAAAAATTACTGACCTGAATAAAAATTATTTTAAAAAATAGATGATTTATTTCACAATGTAAAAACATGGTTGTTTTATTTAATTGCTGGAATTGGATACAGCTAAGAAAGAAATCCATGCTAAATATTCACATAAATATACACACATTTCAAACCAACCACCTCACTCTGATTTACAAGTACTCACAGTAAAGAAACATAGACGATTTCACGACAGACTTCATGGACATCACAACATACTCATTAATGACATGGCCTCGACTGACGTTCCTGGAAATAATCTGAGAAGACTTTAAAGAAGCTGGATGATAGATTTGCTCATATAATTTTTTTTTTAATCCATGCTAGGAGGAGTTAATGTTGAGTGCTAGTCTTCCACAAGCCTAAAAGGCTTGTGTTATTAAAATATGAACAATTATTACTTTAATAGCAGATGTGAATAAAAATTTGAAAAAAAAAAATCACTAATGTTTCGTTTCTATCAAGATTGTGATATGTTACAAGAAAACGTTTAGAAAGAAGATTACAACATATTTTTGTTGAAAATTTAGGAAATTAATAAAATTTATTATAAAGACACTAATGGAAGAACCACTGTTTGATCTTTGAAATTAATTATTAATAAAACAAACATTAATTAGAATCAGAGTGGTCCATGTTATAGAAAGATTTAAAACGAATTAAATGAATCAAAAAATAATAAATGAAGACAAATTAAAAGACCTGATTTTATAACTATTATCTGAAGTGAGTAATAAGAATAATTTTGAATGGCAAACTTTTCCACGGCTCTAGGCTGAGAACTATTTTACATAACCTGATAGGGAAGTAAATGAGTTTATCATTTTTAAATTCGAATCAAGCCATTTTGTCCAAAATGTCCCCAAGTCCCCTATCTCCTAACTATTCAAAATTCCGAAACAAAGGAAACTTTTCAAAAGTGGGAAAGGAAATTATATTTCCTCCTCAAAGAAAGGAAAGGAGGGTCCAAGAAAGGAAAGAGAAAAAAAGAGAGAATTTGAGAGTGGCAGCTTGACTAACCCTCTTTAATTCCAACTTTACGGTTCCCCCGGCATCGGGGGGCACAATTAATTTCTTCACTTCGTAAATTTCCATTACACCGTGCTTGTCGTCTAGATCGTGTGTTTTTATTTTCTTAGCTACTAAAAGTAGATAAAGTATGTTTATTGATTGAAACAAAGTTGTTATTTAGCCTAATTGAAATACAGTGACAGGCAAAAAATTCCACCAAAATAATTCTTTTTTCTCTGGACTTTTATTTTCATTCTGATCAATGAATTGACGTCCCCATATAATTCAACCAGGAATTATGTAAAATAGTATACAAATTCTTGAAGATATAAATAATATAAAATCAAACAGTATTTAAAAAAATAAAGTTACCAAATTTTAAATTATTGTGATTTTTTACAGTTTTGCATTATATAGAACACGTCCCTCTAATTTAAATAGACTCGATTAATAATACAGGCATTCATGACTGTTGGACTGATCTAATCAGACGAAATTTAATAATCATTAAAAACAAAGAGAAAATTGTCTCTATAAAGTGAGTTTAGGCACATTCTGAAATTGAGGGTAACGAAACGGCCGATTATCTAGTCAAAGAAGTGGCTAAAAGTGGTTTGCTACCTTCATATAACAAGGTACCCTTTTCTAATATAAAGTGGGACATAACCTCAGATATGGTTGAAAAATGGGACCTATTGTGGGTGTTTGATCAATGATCGTGAAATTTTCTGTTGCGACTCAAAAGGAAGGGTAACATCCTCAGTCTGGGGAATGGACAGCCTCTGGGGAATGGACTGTATGTAATTTTATTAAAACGAATACTCGCAATTTTGGGGAAACCTTTAATAGAAGATATCTAAACCAAATATTAAAGTTAAAATAACTCATCCTTGTGCAGTTGCCGCTGTAACTCCGTGACTTCTCAGAGGCCTTAAAGAATTTCGTCGGTGGCTGCTTTGTTCCTGTATGCTGATATAATCGGTTGAGAAATCTTCTGCTCAAATCACCACTCATTTGCATGGGAAAATAATGTCTTTGGTAAATATCATAAGAAAACACTTTTAAAGGAAAAGTTAGGAAGGCTAATCTTAGCCTTGGGCATAGAGAGACACGGAAGACCATAGGGCCTTGGGCAAAAGGTAAGTCGCTCTTTCAGCTTCAGAAGACAGCAAGAGAGTGAGCTCTGGTCAAGCTGGGATTAGTGGACGCGATAAGAAGGTTTCTTTAAGTTTCCGAGAGTCAAAGTCAGTTATCAACTGCCCTCTGGGTAGCTATTGTAAAACTAAAGGGCCAATTGAATTAAGGAATTCGGTAAAGGGCGTGACTAGGTGGAATATATATTTTCCTTTTCACAAGAGCGGTGATTGGCGCGAACAGTGTGTAATCTCATCAAAGTCACCAAGTTTACACAGATTTATGCCTCACATTACATGCAAAAATTACAAACACATATAAAGTAACTACTACAAACTAACACAACTAAAGACATAACACGGTAACTCTAAACAAAAGTCTAAAATGGTTCAAAATAATACGATATTACATATGTAATGAAGACGGACAGATTCAAAATTTTAGACACGTATTTTACGAATGTAGATCATTTGAAAGACAAAGATTTGATCTAATAAGATTTATTATTCTCAAACATGGAAATGGGCAGAGACAGAACATAATTTGTTTTCTTAATTTAAGACTGACTTACGTTTATACGAAATATCGAATTTGGTAAACTGACTAATGATGGGCAGCGGAGGTAGATTGTTGTTGGCTACATGATTTCTTTTGTTTTGTTTTTTTTTTCCTCTTGTTAATATATCTTTTGTTATTACGTTATAACTTTGTACTAGTGCATTAATACATACAGTATGTCTATAAGGCATGGAACATTGTGAATATATGAATAAGCAGTCCTTATGTGGAGGTACCATACCTATAAGGAAAAAAAAATAATAATAATGTTCCTCCAGAATTTATTCATAATCACATTATACCTATACCCCATCGAATGTAAGACGTAATGAACGTATCCATTTATATAAAATATAAACCTTATTAATTAAGAAATTCGTTAATTTAAAATTGCTTGGCATTTTTTCAATCCTCCTCTATTTTATTTAACTAACCTTCCTACGCTAGCGGTCTGATTAAAATTGTCAATAAAAAAATAAATAAATAAAAAATAGAATTCCAAAATTTTAAAAGCATGAATTCTCTTTTTGTTTTAAAGCTTTTTTTCTTGTAGACAATACAAGCAATATGAACATTTTTCATATGTCCCTCTTTCTATTCACAAAAGTATTCAGGATGTTTCCTTAAAATTTCTTTGTAAGAATTGTAGGCATGAATAAAAATAACAATTATGTTTTTGACAGAGATCTGAAGATAATAATATTTAGTCCAAATTGAGGTTGTATTGCGAACAGAAAATATAAATATGAACATTATAGCTGTTCGAACATATAATATTTAATATTATAGCATTCGGACAAGAAAGAATATAGTTTAAATATTATTAAAACGTAAATATACAAGATATCAGATAAGAATACCAAAGATCAAGCTTCGTATTCGTATATCTATGAGTTTTAGAATTCAGAACTCTTTGATTGTTCCGTTAATAAGGTGATGGAGTTAATAGGTGATAGGTAATTGTTTGAACTATAAAAAGAATTTTAGACACGTTTTTGGTATTGCTAGTTCAGTGTTCTCCGTTACAGCTTCTCGGATTACATACACATGTAAAAGCACTTCTCAAATAACTCCACATTTCATATGATTTATAACCTAATATTAACACATTTATATAAAAACTAGTTGTTGTTTTGGCAGGTATAAATATATAAAACTGGATGCCATTCCGTCTGATATATTTTCCTTTTATTATATTCTTTACATCAATTACCGGCAGTATTTCGTGTTCTATGTAGACAACGACCCTAGAAGGCGACATTCGTCACATTCCACTATTATGTATTATTTGTCCGCTGGGAATGTCCCCGGGTCGGGAGCACGGAAACTCAGCAATTGCTAGCTCTCACGCGAACAGCTGTCAGCGACCGTTTAAATCAGGCAGACGAGCCCCAGGTTACAGATATCTGCAGTTGGCAATTCCATCAAGGTGATTTAGCAAGTATAATACCCAGTCAAAGTCATTTTGTTAGAGTAATAGCGTTTTACACTGCAGAATTCACTCAATGGATCTTGGCACATATCTCATACAGCTAATGCTATTATCGTATCAATAAAATAAAATTTACATTGGCTTAAACAAAAAAAAAAAAAAAAAATCAGTAAGATGTTGAAAATTGCATCACAGAATACTTTTTGTGGAATGGTAAATTTCTAGAAAAGGTAATCACCAAAATGATCTTATCCCAGCGATAATTGGGATTTATTTTATAAACATAATATAATAGAAGCTTGTAACCAAAGTTGCACCAAATTTAATGAATTGAATATATCTATTCTATTAAAAATAATATAAACTAAAAAAAAAACAACATAAATCTAGAACGACAAATTTTAAATAGCAATTATTACGTTTATAATTGAGAGGTTTAGATGCAAAGGGTACAAGTAACAAAACCTCATTGTAGAGTAAAAGCCAATCAAAGTATCCGTTTGCCACAAACACTTTCAGGATTTTCAGTAAGTATTTAGATTTCTTCTCTATACACGGCATCACCTCACGGGATATTTACTTGTATCTCTTTGCCACAGAATTATTTGTAATTTTAAGTTTCACAATACGCACTTACTCCATTTTTTTCAAAATTTGCCACTTGCACCCCTTTGCATCTAAACCACTCAATTATTATAACTATTCCTATTATAATTCTTTTTTTCATCGAATACATATAGATGTAAATTGAAATTGTTATCATATATTCCTGGCTGTCCGGGATGTTCTTTTGTTAATGACAAGTAAATAAGTCAAAATAGTGCAGTTTTCCAAAATCATGTAACTACTCTAAAATCTACGTTTGGGTAAAAGTGAATACTTCAAGGTCTTCTTAAGAAGCAAAACTTTACCAATTTTACATAACGCGGATATTAAAAATCATGCTTTAAAGGTTAATTGTTAAATCTTTTTCAGTTGAACGTTAATTATGCCAATTACTATGACTGAGACAAGACAACCACAAATTTGCAAACTCAGTTCAAAATTATATTTGTTTAAAATTAATTTTATATCTCCCGTAGTTAGAGGTTATTTGCTTTTGTTTCTTTATTTCACATATAGATTTATTAATAATCGTATAATTTGAGTAAAACAATATATTTAAAGTTATATAAAGTAGTATATAATAAGTTTAAAACTTCAATTTTATTATTTCTAACAATTTTACACTATTGTGGAAATCCTCTTAAAGTTGGCTAAAATTAGGGCTTGTGAAAATATTTTTTTGTGAATCGAAAAATCGGGTCTTTATTTAATCTGAGATTTATTTTATTATCGAATATTTTCAATGTCCGGAGTTACATACAGTTATTACATATATACATAAATAGATTCAAGGCTAGGTTAAATTACATAGGTACAGTCTAATTCTGGCCTATTTAGTATTTTTTATCTATATGTATTTTCTTATTTTAATATAATTTTATTTTATTGACTTTATTATTTTTTTTTCTGATTATCGACATCTTATCTCCGGATCCACTAAGAGGTATTATTACTAACACTACTGTAAGTTGGTTAGTATGAAAAGTATGTTTCGTATATATAAATAAGCCAATTTATATGAAAATTATTTCGAATAAACGTTACGACGTTACGACATCTTATCCTTTTCCGTCTGGTTTAAAGTGACTGAAGTCACTATTACAAAAATTTAAAAATAAAATAAAATAAAACAATATACATAACTGAAGAGTCAAGATAAATCCTAGCAAATCCCAATAAATAACCTTTATCCTCCGTCGAAAACCTACCTCATCCTGTCTGAAAAGAAGATGGCTTCGTAATCTACTTTTGTAAATATACTCTACAAGTTTTATTCATGTCATTATATCTCACATGTACCGCCTATTTACTAGATGTGTTTTCTATTACAGTTGTAAATTTCTAATAAAAAAAAAAAAAAAAAAAAAAATAATAATAATAGTAATAATATAATCTCCCAGTCAAAAGTATATCAAAAAGTATAGTAAAACACTTTAAAACATTTAAATTTTATAAAAACGTATTTTTTTTCAGGATAAAGAAAGGTTCTAAGTCTTTAATAAACATTTCTAAACAAGACATAAACAATTTTTATTAAAATAAATTACAAGATTTCTTCCAATAAACAAAAAATTAAAAAAAACTTACTTTTAAATATTTTTATTTTTTACAATTTTAACTTTTAACTTTGTATTAATTAAGACATATTGCCCCCTGGCTTGAATGACTGCTTCCACTAGTCTTGGCATACTTGCAAATAAAATAGCGAATGATAAACATGGACTGAAGGAAATTTGAAAAAAAAAAAAAAAAAAATTTAAAACTCCATCGTTTGTTATTAACAGGGGAAAACATTGATGCTTCTAACCCTTAATGCCTTACGTTTAATAAATAATATTAATGTGAATATAAACCAAGTATGGATTAGAGTAAAAACCAGGAAAATCTTGAGAATTATGGGTGTTGCAATACTTTTGACGGGGAGTTTATATTCACACGTATATATATATATATATATATATATATATATATATATATATATATATATATATATATATATATATATATATATATATATATATTCTATTTATTGAAGAGGACCTGTTTATATTATTTATCAAGGGAATGTATAACCATTTCTTCCAATAATAACATCCAAGGACAAGAAATAATTATAGAAACATCCCATCGACGAGGGAATTCGAGAAAAAATAATCTGTTTTTAAAGGAGCGTTCGAATGACACCTTTCAGAGCCGGGAAATTCAATGCCACTCTTTCTTGACGTCCCCTTTCAGAGCCCTATCCCGTCATCTGTGCGGTCGTTGGGGCGGGAGTCTTATTCCAATATGACTTTATCGCCAGGAAAATACTTATTGTTGATTCATCTTGTACTTCATTCAACAGGGATCTCGGAATCATTATATTTAAGATCAAAATATAAAATACAGCCATGAACCAATATATTAGATTACTCTTTAAAATAGGATCTTAATTTAATTTAAAAAATATACAAAAGTTAAATAATTAAAGTTGATTAATTTTTTTCTCGATCTTTTAATTTAAAAAAAAAAAATGCATCATAGTTCATTTTTTTCAAAGATTGTTCCCTGGTTTGATCTTTACAATATACTTATCATTCAGTTCTTTGGCAAAACTGATCTTAATTATGATTATTAAAATAAAATTATGATAATTAACCTTCCACCGGTCGGGCCGTTGTAATTTGTACAACATCCGACTTGTTTTCTCTCTCTCGCTTCCTGCGTGCTTCTTGGAAAATTGGCTTTAGCTATTCCTCGAGATACTCCTCTATTTGCCGCCAGTAATTTTTCACTGTGGAAGGTACGATAGTTTCCTGATTGAAAAATATTTAGTCCTCAGTGTTGCACAAAGTACAACAAGCGACCGCTCTCGTTCTGATTTTTTCACGTACCTTTCTCGGAAATCGGCTGGATTTGACATAATATAAGTAGCATTATTTTAATTATTCAGAATGTTTTCAGAAACGGAAACCTATAAAATCGGAACATATACGTGGAATTTTGAAGGAGCTACACAAGGAAGAAAAATCAAAGGGGCGATCAAATCAAAATTTAGATTTGAGTGAAGAGATGATCAAGACCATGATACAGACACCTAGGTTTCGGATATTGATAGAGATAACAGGGAGAGGAAAGTGCCTTGGGTTTCATAAATTTTATTTGTAAAAATCATTCATCGACACAAATTGCTTGCAATAATTGTTCATAAGCAAAAACAATATATTTATATTCTAATATAAATATCCAATTTAATATAAAATTATATAATAGGAACATATTTTTTCATCAATTTTTAAAAAGCAGTTGGAGTATTTTATGTTATTTGAGCAATGTAATTGTTCTTTTAAGTCTTAAATTTTCCATATTTAAAAATTAGAAAATCCTCTTTCTCGTCTTCATGAAACTACTTTAAGTGATAGTCCATGGGACAAGCTAACAGATGGCGATGAAATCTCAGTTTCGATTTGTTTTTACCTTTCTCCTTTCAGGCTAACAACCTTCAATTGTATAATCAACTTTTCCGATAAGGATTCCGAGTTCAAGCGGCTGAGGGCTAATAAATTTTATTCTGTTTATTTATAACAGCCGTGAATCGAATCCAAGGTCAGGAGACCCTTGTTGGGTACACTAAGTCTCTATCAAATGGGTACTATTGAATGGGGGGAAAAAAAAGATTGTTTATTTCAACCAAAATTCTTTTTTTTAAAATCATTGTTTAATGAATCAGAGTTTAAGTCTTATGACTCTGTCCTTCAAAATCTTTTTATCTACTCTGTATTTTATTTTTGTATTGTTATTTTTAACTCCCCTAAATCATCCTTCATTTCTTTGAACCAATTATTTTTAGTTTTATTTTCCTATAAGTAGTCAAGTAGTTGTTGCAATAGTCTGGTTTCCGTTAATCTTGATATGTGGCTTAATAAGGCAATTTTCCTTCTTCTCATTGTGTTTACCATTGACTCACTGCTCTGATAAACCACCTAATTATGTAACAAACTTCATTGCCCATCTACTATGGAAGTTAGCTTTTATTGAATCGTTTATAAATATTCTAATAAGAATAAATGATACTTAAATAATAGCAATATGGAATAAGGTTATTTTATTTTTCTTAATCCTAATAATAAATGTGATTTGGAAATTTAAATAAAAAATAATGAATATTTCAATACCAAAAGAAATGAAATATTGTTTTTACTATATTTCATTTAAAATAAACTGAAATTTTCTGGAATATTTGTATAAGAATATATGGGATTTAGGATGTTTAGTAAGTCAAATTAAAGAAACGTATTATGATTCATAAATGTTTTCTCTAAATAACAAGCTTGGATGAACAATATTTATTTTTAGAGGAAAAAAAAGGTTTAATTTTGAAATTTAATTTAGTGAAGGGCTCTACTAAACTATCCGATTCATCTCTATCCAATCCTTACAATCCAAAATCCTTCGAAAAATTCTCAATGCTCCTTACTTTGTGACCAATAAACTTATACCTATTCTTCCATAGTAAGCTCCATAACCACTCCAATCCACTAGTCTCCCAACTTGGTTCCTCCTCCATCCCTGATAATCCTCCGAGGCGTCTAAAAAAAAGATGGCCTAGAGACTTTTTATTGTAGATTTTATTGAAATGCTACTAGTGAGTAGTTCTTCACAAGTTATTTAAATGCCATTGTATTTACTATCAACACATTTACTTGTATATTTTTTTGAACAGTTGTAAATATCAATATATGAAAAAAAAAAAAAAAAAATAGTGACACACGGTTTTTTTTTTAATATATCAATAATCAATTATTCTCCATACATTAAAAATAATTACTAAAAAATAAATAATAATTATTAAAAAATAATTGTTATAGACTAATAAAATTACTTGTTGATTGTTGAGGAAGACTACTATGGATCGGTTGCCCTAAGATTAATATGATAAAGATGGAAGACACTGAAAGCCCTTGGAGCTGGAGAAGAGAGAAGGCCTATCAAGTCGTTTGTACCCAAGAGGGAGAGAGCTATCGCCTGTTGCGATAACATTGCCTACTTAGCCTAGTCATTACTCAAGGCCTACGGGGGCTCTGGGGCCTCCTACGTTTTCTGCCCTGCCTGTAGTAGAGATCCCTTAGATATCTTCCTACCTCTACATCCGTGGGAGTGGGAATGTCCTACCATTTGTAAGGAAATAGAATAGGACGTGTTCCCTGTAAGTTAGGATCTACACCCTCCTTATATTAAAGTCCAACGTAGCCTCGTCGCGTTTTTGGTATTTTATCAATGACGGGTCTATAGTCAGGAAAATGTATTTTTTGAAAATGGTATTTCGTTTTAGCAATATGTACATCCAAGTTTATCTTGAAAACAAAGAACAAGAAAGCTTACTCCATTTAAAAAAAAAAATTAATATTCATAGTTTTTTTGTTTTTTTTGTTTATTTATTGATATTTACAACTTTGTGATAAAATACACCTGCTTTATGTTCGGAGCAACAGGCTGTGCTTGACAAAGCGGACTGGCGAAGGCTCCTTTGTCAAGTGATGAACCATCAACCATGAACCAAATGATGAGCTGCGTTGCCGTTTGAAGATAAGCAGATAATAATATACATGATTCTTAAAATTAATTCTAAAGAAACTTCCCATTGGTAGCAATCTAATGAATGTTCCATATAAGAAGGTCCTGGAGCTAACTTCTTTTCAGATGTCTCGCGAGAATGCTGGGAATCAAATCGGGGTCAAGTTAAGAAACTAATTTGAATGATTAAGTTAATCCTGAAAAAAATATGTAACTAGTTTAAAGCAAATCAGCAACATGGATGTTACTTGTTAAAACAGTGCCTTTCCTTAGCAACTGGAGTTGGATCCTCCTGGGAATATACTTCTCAAGGTAATCAATTTTTCATTTCCAATCACACTACCCAATGTTGCCATCAAGGATTGGAAGTAAGGAGAAAAAAAAAAATAAGTTCCATTGGGATCCCATAGGTTATTCTTATAACCGCAATTAAGGGTACACTTTGACGAGGCTGGGTGTGCTCCAGAAGTGTCTCCCGACCTCGGAACCGAGCCACGGCTGAAATAACACTAAAATAAATTTCTGCCTTTAGTCGGACTCGAACTCGGGACTAGGAGCATGGTAATCAAGAGTCTTACCCACTGAGCTACCACGGCTCCCAAAAAATATATATCTAGTATTTTTTTATTTTCAGAGTTTATAACATTAATTTTTAAAGGATTAGTCGAAATCAGCAGTTTCGTGTGGATCATACGAATTCTTTTCAGTTTGGTTATTTGGTTGCAATCTGTGAAACAGCATATTTGTGAAAACAAATAATTATTATGTATTTTCAATTAATTTATTCATAAACGTAGCCTTGGATTGGTTAGTACAATCGTCATTTTTTTTCTGAGTATGAAACAAAAAGGTTAATTATTGATTCCAATTAGTTTATGGTACCGCTTAGTAGAATTAGGGCCATATGTTTTAAAACATGTTAAATGGTTCTCCGATAAAGTACCTTAGTTATCAACGAAAGCGACGTACGCACGTGTAGTTGGCAGCGGTGAAAAATTCAAAACGATTTTTCAAGAGGAGGGAAGTCGTTAGTTAGTACATGGCTCATTACCCAGTTCCTATCTGCAACAGCCGCTCTTAGTCCAGTTTTTTTTATCACTGTTGACCGCTTTACTGCAGCCTTCATGCCACAGTAGGCACGGCTTACTGGAAATTAACTGAGGAGCAGAGCAGTAATGCAGTGCAAAAATATTGAATATGTAAAAAAACAAGCTAAAATGTGTTACAGTGGAAGCAAATACAAGCTTTAATAATATCTAGGAAAATACATATAATGTAATGTGATTGAGTAAATGAGATGTGAATCATACAAAAAATACAAAAAAAACAATTTATATAATATAAGGAGCCTGTCAATAAACGCGAAGGTAAGACACTACAATAGGCGTCAAACCGATAGTACTGTACGGAATGGAAACCGCTTCCCTCCCCAGCCTAAGGAAAATGTTAGGGACAGAAAGCAAAGAAGACACGAGAAAGCTATAGGTTGAGACCTAATAAGGAAATATACAAAGAAATAAATTATTTGGAAACGGACATAAGAATAAGAAGATTAAGGTTCTATGGACATACGGTGAGGATGCACCCAAAGAGATTAAATAGAGAAATCTTCTACAAAAATAGAGGAAACTAGAGTGCAGGGGGAACATCAAACAGATGAAGGAAGAAACAGAGAGACTGAAAATAACAGATAAGACTGTTTCGACTACAGGAAAAGACTAAAAGAAATTAAGATTCTTGTGAAAATGAGAGATGCGAAAAAAATAATAGCATAGACCGAGGAAAAAAGGAAGAAGCAATCGAAAAGAATGAGGAAAAGGTGGGAAGAGAGAAGGAAGAAGAAAAAAAGTGGAAATAATGATATTCGCGTGGTCTCTCAGGCCGTTTTCCGTGAAAAAAAAAAAAAAAAAAAAAAAAAAAAAAAAAAAAAAAAAAAAAAAAAAAAAACCAACTGTTTCACCTAGAATTATGGAAAAAAAAAAAAAAATAAGTAAAAATTTTTTTATTTACAATTTGATAAAATTTACAACTTACAAAAATTACATTTTTTAGAATTATGTGATAAATTAGAATAATGTAATAAGTAAATTAAATTAACAATTAATCATTATTCGAAATAATGTTAATAGAAAGTAGGAGTTTCTAACATTATTTTTATCATTCAAACCAATATACTTCCTGTACGATAAGTCCTAGCAACAAATATTACTAATATGAATGAAATTCGCCAACTTTATAATAAGACCTGGCTTTACATAACAACAGATGTATCAGTAATTATTTGAAATATTTATAACGCTTTAGTATTTTTTTTTTAAATTAACACGTTTAATTCATAACATCAACACAAAGTATTGAACAGTGTGAAAAATTAAATTAGATGATTATATAAGTTTTTAAAGCACTCAGTGTTACCAGGATGGCAGCACTTTATATTTTCACAGTACTCATTGTCAGTGTTACCAGATTACTTAGACAATACTAAACATTATTAGGAAAACAATTTTGTTTACGGATGGATTGTGTTACGTTATTGTTGATTTATTTATATTTGTGTTGGGTATATTACATTGGTGAATTTACAGTGTCAAGAAGAAGAAAAATAAATGAATGTATCACTTTTATACTTACAAACAGACGTATGAATACTTCATAAAGTGTTAATCACCAAATGGGACGTTAAATAACAAGAGGGGTGCTATAAGGAGAACGTCATCAAGTTTTCTTTACTAACAACAAAGAACAACATGCCACCGAGGTACTAA
Organism: Euschistus heros; assembly: GCA_003667255.2. Classification (NCBI taxonomy): domain Eukaryota; kingdom Metazoa; phylum Arthropoda; class Insecta; order Hemiptera; family Pentatomidae; genus Euschistus; species Euschistus heros. Next base: position 234,073 of record RCWM02000077.1, read on the forward strand.
ACCCGCCTCTGGCTTTTCTCCCCCGCACGGACTTAAATCCCCTCTTGTTTGTGCCACCTCCAAACTTTTATGTGGAACAACGTTTGTTATGCTTCTTTATCCCGAAAAGGAACTCACATCTTAAAACAACATTCCATTATTTGTAAATATATTGCCAGACTATACTAATATATTGTTTTCTGAAAGATGTAAACGAAACAATTACCTCAATACTCGCTCCCATATCGGGTCTTTTGGGACTTGAGAGTGAAAAGCAGGAAGCACATACCTGTAAGTAAAAAAAAAAAAATTATATTAAAAAATAGTAGTAGATAATTTGAAAACATTAAATCAGTATATACATATTTGATTAAGATGTTATATTAAACAAAGTTAAAAAAAAATAAAATTATAAATAACATAAAATAACCACACCAGAAATCAAACCCTTTACCAAAAAACTGAGAAATTTTCAGACATAATGTGAGAGAGAGAGAAGAATTGATTTATAGGAACACATCCTCAGAATGAACCCAAATAGACTAATCAGAAAATGTGACTACTTCCGCAACAAAAAGACCAAACCAAATTGGTTTAAGGAAACAGAGATGGACTTGAACCAACGCCGTATCACAAGAAATATTCTCACAGATAAAAGGGATACAGAATGAAGCAATGCTGGGCTGGAAGAATGGCACAGAGCATTGAGAAGTGATTGGTTCAACGTACCCCAAAGACGGGTGAAACGAAGAAAAAAAATATCTTCGATATTTCAGACTGTACTCCCATCTGGATGGGACTACACTGTTTTACAGATCTGCCAGGATCTGATGATTTTTGAGGCCGAAGGACATCGTTGGCCACTCTCTCCTACCACAACTATAATTAGTTTTTAGTTTTTACAAATTTGTTTTGTAGTGGACCCATGTTTTAAATCTGGAACATTCTCAATCTGGCTATAATAGGTTTTTTTTTTTTTTTTTTTTTATATACATTTATTGAAATTTACAACTGTACAGAATATATACATCAAGTAAATGTATTGACAACGATTATAATAACATATTAAAACTTGAAAAGAACTACTCATCAGTAGCACTTTATTAAAACTTCTATACTAGAAGGTCTCTAGGCCATCTTCGTTTCAGAAGCCTCGGAGGATTATCAGGAATGGAGTGGGAAGCAACTTGAGAAACTAACGGATTTGAGTGATTATGCAGCTTACTATGAAAGGATAAGTATCTGGTGTGGGCTAAATCAGTAACATATGAAATATTAAGATCTTTATGGATAAGTTTATTGGCGACAAAGTAAGGAGCATTGAGAATTTTACGAAGGATTTTGGATTGTAAGGATTGAATACGAGATGAATTGGATGGTTTAGTGGAGTCCCAAAGCTCATCTCCGTACGTCAAAATAGGTGTAATCACAGTCATGTATATGAGTCTCCTGTAATTAATGAGAAGCTTTGAACATTTGTCTAATAAATGTTGAAGTAGTCTGAAACGACGAGCAGTTTCTTGTCGTTTTAGTCTTGTATGTGGATTCCAAGTTAGTCATTTGTTCAAGTGGAGTCCTAGGTAGCGGATCTGTTCACCAGGGATTAGTGGAATATCATTAAAGGAAGACCTGACAGGAAATCGTAGGTTTACGACGTAATGATAGGGGTAACCTAAAAGATAACCCTTCTTTCATCCTCTAGTTGGAATACATATGGACGTTAAGCCTCAAAAACAAACAACTGTGATGATTTAAATGTCAGTACAAAATAATTGAAAAAAAAAAAGTTCAATTTAATAATTAAAACAAAAGAAAATTAGTGATTTTATTCAAGCCAAAACTGTGAATGTAAACATTTACGTATTTAATAATGTTACCTATCTAAATTTTTTTTTAAATTTTGAATTCGGCCATCTGAAGACCACGTTCAACAATTTATTTCTAACTCTTCCGTTCTTTCCAATACTTCTTCATCAACTCTGCTTCATTTTTCCTCCTTTCATCCAACCACTGTAATTTATTACATACATTTTATTTTGATATTAAATAGGTAAATGTTACATCTATTTCTACGTTATTTTTTCTTATGTATTCCCCTTACTTTTTTGTTGACTAATTTAACCGAGAATTTAGTTAAATCCTATCGGCACGGAACTGTTTTTTGACATACTGTTGTTCAAAAATAGAATAATCAACCACTCCAAAAGTAAAACCTAGAATAAAGTCCGCTAGCAATATGTATGGAAAACGCAGGAGTAACTCAAATATAAAATAAGTTATTAAGCGAAGAGAGATAGCTCGAAGGAGAAGAATAAGATGGAACTCGCCGTCGGAGTGAAATGTGCCTCACGCGAGTGGAATTAATTCAGGGACTGTCTCGAGTCACTAATTCAGTCACATGTCTGAAGGCAATAACTCCGCGGTGACAGGAACTGCTCCGTGTAACCGGTGACTTATGGAACTGCCTCTGGTTAGCTCTAGGCGAAGGATCACACCATCAGTCTCGACTCAGCGTGTAGCGCCGGTGTTATATCTTTGTAGTAATAATATGTTTGTTTAGGTCATTTTACTTAAAACTACTAAGTAATGCAAATATTAACTTCAACTTAGCAGTTGTACTTCACAAATTTTACTAAATTTATTATTATAATTAAAAAGATAAATGTACAGATCTTCTATTGTAGTTCAAAATTGTGTAGGGGAAAAAAAAAGTATATTTTATATAATTAAATAAAGTTAAATTAATAATAAGCATAATGGCAGTTGAGTTGAATTAAATTCAATCATAGCTAAAAAATAATCAAAATTTAATCATAGCTACAACTAATTTTTTAATCACCTAATTTAATAATGAATAAATCTCTTTTAGTGAACTAATGGTTTTTTGACTGAAAGATTTAATAATTTTTAAATTATGTGATTGATTCCAGGAAATTAGTTGGAAAATAGCTATGAATAAATATTGATTATTTTATAGCTATGATTGAATTTCACCCAACTTTGATGGCAGTAAACAAACGAAAATTTTAATAGGAAGGATCACACCTTCCTATAGTCCTATAATCCTAGCAATAGGATTGCTAAATTACTTGTCACTTATATTTGAACTTTTTCATTTCTAACTAGTAGGACAAAAAATTAAATATGTTGATACTCATCAAAGGAGGCAAAATAAAAAGAACTACTATATACCTATACTACCTTTCAACTTGACCCTTTCGTCTCTTAATTCTCAGTATTTTCCAAATCCTGATATCTTCTAGAAGTTGTTTTAATTTTGTCCTCCTTAAGTGGAAACCATGTTTCATTAATTTTCTTATTTTTTTTTTTTTTTTTAATTGAATATATAAAATCTATGGGACGAATTGCTGATGTTTCAATTTTTTCTAGAAATGATGTTGAATGTTTAACATTCGAAGCTAGTTTAAAAATCGAAAAATTGCAATTGAAATGACAAATAGTCTATTAATCTTAACTGTCTATACCATCATATGTACCTCAAGTGATATGTAAATTTGTTCTACAGAGAAATTCGCATAGTAAAAATAGAAGTTTATCAAATAAAAAGAAGATAGAAACTAATGCTTTTATTGATCCGATAATTAGATGATTGATGATTAGAAAAGAAATAAATAACATTATAGTCTGAGGAGGGAGGTAAGACTGGTTAGGGCCAATGAGAGTGGTGCAGGGTTGCCGGTTTTCTTCCACCTACCTTAAAAAGATTATTACAGTTCTGCTGTCAATTTTAATTTTGTGTTATAAAGTTTCAGGGAAAACAAGTAAATCAAATCGTAAGGTGCGCACATTGGAAGCTATTTTTGTAAGTAACGTTTCAGAATAAATAATACAAAGATTAAGAATAGTTAAAATATAATAATTAAGTGTTTATATTTTTTTCTTTGATTTTTTTTTTACAGAAAATCTAGTACAATGATAATAGAAGGTGCACAAATAGGTTGATTATATAAACTTCACTGAAATGAAGAAACGGAAGATACAAGTTTCTATTGTGCTCTATTCAATATACTGCTATCTATGGGACGGGCCGCTGATTAATGGAAGTTGTGAGTGAGCAAACGAACCGGGGAGGGGGGGGGAGGGGTCAGTGCCTCAAAATCCCCCTCTCAAAATCCCCTCCCCACTAATCAGCTACAGAGCCAGTGTGTAACAATTCTCTTGATTAATTTGTTTCATCTCACCGCTATACGTGCTCCTGCCAGTGACAGCAAAATATCAACCGTCACGGTTGAAGCCCTTTGACTGCCTGCGGATTGGAACCCCGGTTCTCCTAGTCATCCCATTTGAGCCAAGCAAAGCCCACCTAACCCGACCACATGTTAACAATCATACGGCAATTAACCCCGGTAATTGATCGCTGTATTATAGAATTAATGTTAATTTATGTACAGGATGTAAACATGAAATTAATTTCTAATATCAATCTAAATTCAAAATGTATATAGAGTATAGGTAAATGTTACATATAGTGTAGAGGTAAATCCTACATAGTAACATTTAGGAAATAACATATTACTGAAATTTAGAGCGAATTATAGTACTCCCACCAATAATTAATTTAGAATTATTAAAAATTATATTTCTAGTTTTAAATTAAATGGACATACAAACAAAATTTTAAATAAATTATTATACATTTGCATTTGAAAAGAAACTAAAACCTATACGGACAAAATCATACAAACTCTATCACCTAATACTGTCAAGGAGTCATTCACTACGGCTAAAGCTCATAATTTATAAATGCGTTTTAAGGCCGGCAATACTCTAAAGAGCACCGATGTTCCCCTATCTGTCAAAGACTATGACAAAACGATTGGAATCATTTCAAAATGGAATAATTATTAGAAGAATAGTAAAGGGAAAGGCATTCGAAAAGAAAAAGACAAAATTAATAAATGAACGGCTTCAATTAGCGGTCATAAAAGAAATTATAAAACTAAAGTATTTAAATTACCAATAAAATTACCATTGTCTGGGTATAACTTATGCAATAAAATTATAAAAAGTCCAGTTCGCCAACGTTGGCAGAAATATGTAACCACTTGTCATTAAATTTGAGTTTCAGTTTTAGTTCTTAGGTTAGGCCGGCTCAAAGAACGATGAGCCCACATCATCTAACAATAAATAAAAACTATCCAAATCTAAATTCACTCACTGATTCCTTCAAATGAAACTCAGTTACAGTACAAGGAGAAAAAAGTAAAATATTAAGCATAACAAGCATAAAGGCTTAGTGAACCAAGAGGTTTGATGCTGAAATCACCAACCTTTGATCACAGACCTCCGTCCAACCTAGCCAATCAAAATCCAAAACCACATGATCAGCAAAAAAGCAAACCTCACGTCTGCGTCTCGGTCTACTCCTCGATACTGATAATCTTTTTGGAATTTTGTCATTATTTCTGATATTCCAAGCGATATTTCCCAGATAAAGCTTCCGCAATTCCACATTGTGGAGCCTTCTAAAATCTCCATATATTCATAATTTTTCTGACTAAATACAAGCCTTAGAAAACAATAAAATCCCGATCCACAAAACTCTGGAGGAGTCGAAAAATTCCGTAGACAAAATAATAAAGCTTTTTAAAGAAATTAAGCTATTATAAAATCTAATATATATATAATGTGTGTAAAAGAAAAATTAAAATTAAATTTCTAACAGCAATATGCAAAAGTCGTAGATAACCTAGATGTTGATCGCCCGAAGAAAAACCACAATCTATGATCTATATAGGTACATTAAATTCTTCACTAAATGTAATTAAATCAACAAGTAACTGTACATGTTTTTAAAGAGACGAAGCACTGTTATAAACAAGGTCTGGGTATAAAATCTGCAGCGACAAACCAAAATATTATCCCAGTAACAATGTTTATGCTAACCGACAGCGAGGATAGGCCTAATAAAGGAGCCAATGAGAGGCCTGCATTACACAGCTCCGATGGCATCAGGGGGGAGGGGGGCTGAATATGGAAACAGAACCAAGGGAGGGGGGAGAAGGGAGGGGGTGAAGGGGGCTAAATTAGAACAGTTCCTGCGCCTTATGAATATTTAATAGCACAACCCGTTCTGGCACGGCTTACATTTTTTATCTCGGCTAAATGGTCAGATAGTCCCGGTTAAGACCTACCACACCACCTCCCCGATCCCAGTGGGGCTAAATATGTAGAACGTGTAATCTGCAATAGAATAAGGGTGCCCTTCTAAGATTCTTGCTTTGAAATATTTAAAAGTACTAAAATGCTACGAAGTCTAACGGTTACTTTCATAAGCTTTAGCTGATCTGCCAAGAGAAAGCTGTGGCTCGTTCAAAATATTTTAAATAGATATATAGACACACAACCACCACTCAGAGCAGCTCTGACAGAGCTAAAACCTAGCTGTTAAGTAAAAATTCTAAGCTAGTCTATAGGCTAGAACACTAGGATTGAGGAAGTCTACTCTCACTATCTCCATATTTCCATGGCACTCAAGAAGCAGTCGATAAGTCTTGTGCACTTTTCATTAGGACATTTTTCTGAAATTCTGTAACTACTCATAAATTACCGTTAGCTCCGAAACAGATACTTTAGGCCTTATTAAAAAGCAGAATCTAACCAATTTATAAAAACGAAAATATTGAAAACCCAAACTCTAAGGTTAATATCCAACCCTTTTTGTTGTTTGTTTTTGGGGATTTATAGTCATAAGACCTTAGGATCATAAATGCCTGCGTAGTTCCATAGTTACGATTACTTTCCGTATCCGTATGCCGCGAACAGGGGTGCGCCTCCAAGAAGTGACAAACCGCACCATAGCTTGCTTATCTGTATGCATATATATTTCTTTTTTTTATATATATTATACAAAGCCTATTTGTAGGATGTGGTTAAAAACCATATATCCATCTCGTTAAAAGTTAAGAGAGATTTTACAGTACAATAATTCAGTTTCTCTGTGTTTAATTTTATAATTATTTATATTATTCCTATAGTTATTGCTTTAAACAATATATTATTAGGCTTTCATAGGATATCACGACTTAAAAAATCTAAAATGTGGTAACGCTTATCATTTAAAACCTCGAACTAAAAACGATAAATTACGCTTAGAAAAACAAACGAAGGTTCCATAAAACATCTAGTTTCTGAGAAAACAACACAGATTTGTAAATCTCTATCTGGGAAAAGTTAGAAGTTGTTCCCAGTCGAGGGCGCTCATTGAAACATTATCAGGAGCCAAGATCCCCAACTTCTTATCCGCTAGACCCTGCCAAGTTTTCCGAGGAATTCGAAAAGTGCTTTATTGAAGGCCCTAATCAATCTCACATTTTTCTCTTTTCGATAGATATTTTCGAGGGATATCGGAAAGTGGGGGGCATCTCCCCCGCTTTATCATTACTTACAAAGCTAATTGGTGTCAGTCGAAGAAAGTTTCTTCCTTTAATTTTCTGAGTCAACGTTCATTTTTCTTTTCTGGAAAAAAATATGCTCACGAATATTTTTAGTTAGGTTTTATTACACGTTTATTATAACTCCATTAATTTTTTTTTTTTTTTTTTTTTTTTTTTTTTTTTTTTTTTTTTTTTTTTTTTTTTTTTTTTTTTTTTTTTTTTTTTTTTTTTTTTTTTTTTTTTACTTATTTGATTAACAGGTAAGTACAAATATAAATAAAATTCAATCTGGTCAGAGATATAATGAGATAAAAAAAAAATAGGAAAAGCAATAATACAATAATGACAATATATACATAGATGATAGTTAAATATATAAAAAAGAAAAAATAAGATAACATTCTACTATTGAGAGAAAATAAAATAAAATAAGTTAAAAATAAAATCTTTTGGTAAACCATTAGATTTGTATCAACAATAACAGTGCCCATATGATATACTCATAGTAAGTGAAATTTAAATTCCTTACTGGATAAAACAATAGATCATAGATGGGTCTATCTATAATTTACTGCTTTTCGCGATTTATATTTTAGAATTAAAAGGATCAAATTGAATTAAAAAATATTTAATTTAATACAAATCATACTGTATTTGATTTAATCTATTTTTAATTAATAAATATAGTTTATTTTATTCCCATTTTCCTCGATCAGCTGCTTCTGAGATAGGTATCCTCAGCTGCCGCAGATCCTTTCCTACGCCATCCTTCCATCGGCCCTTTGGCCTACCGCGTGGGAGCTGGCCATCCGGCGCATTTCTGTAGACCCTACTGGTCACTCTATTTTCATTCATCCTCCTCACTTGGCCCAACCATTTTAGCCTCTGTATCCTGATGTGAGAGGAGATACTAATGTCTTGGTAGATTTGGAGCAGTTCACTATTTTTCCTTCGTCACCATTGACCATTCTCACACACAGCCCCCAGAATTTTCCTAAGGACTACTCGTTCAAACTTATCAAGTAGGTTGACATTTTTCTTGTTTAGGGTCCAGGTCTCTTCTCCGTATGTGACTACTCGTCTTATCAGGGTCTTGTAGAGCATAAGCTTGGTTGAACGGCTGAGAAGTTTGCTTCTGATTAGCCTTGAGATGGAGAAATAGGCTCTATTCCCGGCTATTATCCTCTTCCTAACCTCTTCTTCCTCTTCCAGGTTAACATTATGGGCGGCAATCGTTGAGCAGGCCAAGGGCAGCATTAGCGCCTGTTGAGCCGGCAGAAGAAGAAGAAGTTTATTTTATTAAATCAACTATTTATATTTATTTAATAAAATTTACTAATCAGGCCCTGATGCGGAAGAAGTATGCATTATGTTGACTTGGATTTTGCATCATTTAAACGATTGTCCGTTTCTTTTAAGTTAGTAACTTTCAGTTTTTTTTTTTTTTTTAATTGTTTTTTTTTTAGTAACTACCAACTATTTATTTATAATTAAATTTTAAAAAAATTATCACAATAACATGTCAACAACACCTAAAGAACTACTCACTAGTAGCACTATAAAATTAAAAATGATATTCCAAAATATGACTGATTGAAATATTAAACAATAGAAAAAGGAAAATATATTCTTTTATTACAACAGAAAAGGAAATCAGGGACAGTAAAAGTTTATTAAAAAAGACTTAGGTCATAATATATATACATTATTGAAAAACAAAATCAATAAAAAGAAAAAAAAAATGCCTTTACTACGCATTATATACATTTCGCATTTCTGTTTAATCCGGACAGTGTCCGATCAAATCTAGTGCAATTAACAGGGCTCTACTTCACGTAATACAACATATAATTTATGATGCATAAAGCGGATTTATTGTGATTGATATTTCAAAGCTTAATTATTCGCTAACACATGAAAACGATCCCGTGATTGCAACGCTTTACTTTTGTTCAATATTCATGAACGCAATTGTTAAAGCGACTTACGCGATAAGGTATAATTGTAAAATTTCCTCGATAAAGAACAATTTATTGCATGTGTTCTTCAGTAATTGAGTAATGTTAACACAAGTGCATTAAATATAATTTTCATGCACTCAATTAGTTTTATGATGCGTGTAAGAGCAAAGAAGTTATTACTGTTACACGTTCTTTGGCTTTTTAAGTATAAAGAATATATTAATTTATGAAATATCGTTTAATTTTTTTATTACGTTAATGTTAAAATCGACATTATGTCAAGTTTAATAGATTTTTTTTTTTTTTAGTGATGTCAACAATTTGTATTAAAAAAATATATATTTTTTATCATTGAAATTCATAACATGACTGTTGGTGATTTAAAGGGTTTGGCGAATGAAGTGGTTATGTCATTTTTCTTTTCTAAATACAATCTAGTTTATTGGATGAATAATTTCGCCAAGATGTATAAAGCTGATTGGTGAACTGAAACTTTAAGTAAGTGTAAATTAACTAGATATGTATTCATCAGACAATTAAAGGCAAATAAAATACTTCTAAAAGGAAAATAAAAATAAATCGATATATTTTAAAAATACTGGCTCGAGATGCAAAATAAATTATTTAATGTTATTTTATTTTTTTTCTCGGCTCTTAGGGCCCATTAAGCGGAACGGAAAAGTATGTGTCTAATATTTTTTGTTGCCCAGTCGTCACTTATTTTTCAGAAGTTTGGGCGTTCACGAAGGCGGATAAGTTCAGACTTCTAGTCAGCGAGAGGAACATCCTTAGACGAGTTTTCGGGCCTGTTAGAAAGGACAACATCTAGAGAAGAAAAAGGAATGCAGAACTAGCGAGAATCAACAAAAATATTAACATAGTCAAGCTCGTGAGGCTCGGACGACTTCGATGGGCAGGACGGCTGCCAACGATATCCCGAAAATAATACTAACGGAAAAGCTCAAAGGGAAACGCGCGGGCCCTTCCTGGGGCTCGAAGCTGGAGAACTGCGGCAAACAACAAAGTGGTTGACACTTTTGGGAGGGGCCTAGTTTCGGGGACGGTATGTCTCACCACCTATGATGATGATGATGATAATATTTTTTGACAAGGAACCTTCAAAATGATTGCTATCAAGATTTATGAGAGACAGAGTGCGTCATACCTTCGTAAGTATTCTTAACCTTTTTCCCACAAAAAAGCAAAATATTAATATGACAAAATGTTGATAAATGTAAAATTTTAACTTAAATGAAAAATTATGCAATTAATTTCAATTTTTTTTGTTCAACTTCAGTGATAAAGATTCTATAATTCTAAAAAAATGGAATGTCTCCTTCTAACCACGGTTGATGCCATTTATACTCTTCCAAACAACAAAGGGGTAAAATATCGGTAAAATAGAACTGACTCCTCGTCGAAGTGACTAAGCGAACAAGATGAAGTGGGGGAGGGGAGGGATAATCCCGAGGATGGGGGAAGGGGGGAGGGGCGGAAAAACAACTTCTGGGCTCCCCCGGCAAATTGATATTGTCTCTTAGGTTCCGCTACTGCCCAGCTGAGCATCCTTTATCTCCGCAACTGCTAAATGCCAACCCTCTTATTCCGAACTGGGTGATAAAGGGAGGGTGAAAGGGGTTTTCCTCGATAACATAAAATATTCAATATTGTACGTGGTTAACAGTTTTTCCCCCATTTATTTAATTGAATTGACAACTGTCAAAAATGAAACGTTTTTGGCATGAAGGAGCATCGCTCAGTGGAACCTGTCTCTTCAATCATATTTTAGTTTATTCGAGCAGATATCTCAATCAGCTCCTTTTCAATCACTTACGGGCATTTTTGAGCACACGTTGGGAAGTAATAAGAGGCAAATAGGGGGAGGGGGTGGTCTCAAGGAATGGCTGCAACTAATTTTCCGAAAAGCTCACCGGAAACGAGAGAGAAGGAAAGCAAGTTGGGAGTTGCACATAATACAAAGGCGCGACCGGTGGAAGTTTTTCAAGTGTAAGTCAAAATTGAAGTAGTTGGTGGATAAAGTGGTTCTGTAACAAAACACAATTTTGTGTAATTCATGTTCAGATTTTTTTATTTTATTTATTTATTTTACGTTTTCCTTTAGCAGGAAAATGTTGCATAGCCCTTTTCATTTCTCCATCTATATTTTCAAGTTGTTTCGAAATGCTCAGATTTTGCTTCCTAACACTTCTGCACATGAATTCTTCATCTATAGAACTAGATTCTATTTTTTTTTTTGAATGTGGCCCCAAACCCTTCATTCACCATACTCTTTATTCACCGTACCCTTCAATTAATTATCTTAACAGAACAGCAATAGTAAAAAGAGCACACTAACTAAGAGAAAACCGTCATTTAAATAAATGTCGTCAGCTGGGGTGAGGTATCCAATTGATTTTTGATCTGCATGGTATGAAAATGAAAATTACATAATAGGTTTATATAAAAATAATTATAAATTAAAATATACACCCAAAAAATTTTTAAAAAATGATAAAAGTGTTTATAAAGTGCACGCGGCAGTTACAAATCCATTTCACACTTCCTCTTTCACACTGCAATCTCTACAGTAAAGAACTATTTACCATGAAAATCTAGTAGATATAATGATTGAAATTCTAAGAGACATGTTTTTCAAAAATAATAATTCTACAAAATAGTTGAAAGACACTAAAAGATTCCAAAGATCCATGAGATTAGAGACGACAAATAAATAAATTTATAAGTTCCATTATAAATTATTTACCGAATTTATCGAGAGCCTTTTATCTGAATTTATTCCGGATGCTAATAGATCCCAATGAAAGTCCATTAGGAAGAAGGATTATCAGAGCGATTGGTCTTTATTGAGTACGTGTCTCGGATGTGCCCGAGAACTAATTGCTCCAATGGAAATGAGAGAGGTGCTCCCCCCCACTCTCTCTCCTCCAGGATTCAATTAAACTTTTCCAAGGAACATAATAAATCTCGAATTATTTCCAGGAGCAAGGACCTTCTTGTTGCTAACTCAAACTGAACCGCTCCTTATCTGGGTCGCTGCGGTCTGCCCAATCTGCTCTTAACTTTTGCTCTGAAAAGTTTAAATGAACTAACTGAAAAATTTCAGAAGACAATTATAATCCGGGATGGAACAGGTTATACATTATGCAAATGTTTCCCAGTTTTTATGTTAAAGGGATTCGTGAGCGTTCAAGCAGAAGTGTCGATATAAGCTTGGAGGTTCTTCCACTGTGCTTGGTAACTGAAGTCCATTAGTCAATAGGTTAACCAGGATTAAATAAAATAAATGAAACAGTGAATAAAGGATACGAATATTTTGTAAAACAAAGCAAATCAACTATTATTTTTTTTGCATTTATTGAGGGAGATGAGTACCCAGCGGGACTTTATAACATGATATTTACTTTATTTTATCCAAGCAGATCTCTGAAACAACTTCTTCTTGACCTTTTTCATGTATTTGCTGGCAAGCTTCTTGAGCCATGGTTTGAATAAAATTTCTGATATATCCGTAGAGTTTGTCATGACGTTTATAAGAATATATATATATATATATATATAGATATATATATTGAGTATGAGGGATTCTATGTGATTCTGTGTGTTATGTTATGTTATTGGTGTAGCTATTCCTTTAATTTGTTAGACGTCCATAGGTGTTTCAGTAAGTATAAGTATTTAGTCTTTGCATTACTTTCAATGTTGATCGCTTATGTAGAAGTGGATATAAAAGACCAAGTATTTATTATTGCAGTATTCAACTGCCATAATCTGTTTAATTGAAACATTATAAATGTAATCTGAGAGCAGGTCTCATGTAAAATATTTAAAGTGAAATTCTGTGATTTGTCGTTGTTAAGTTCGATTGTCCTTTTAAAACTAGTCTTGCAATGTAATTAATTTTCAAGAGTCAGTAAAGCCTAATTGATGTCTGAATGTCTAGTAGAAATCGTAGAATTATCTGCGTATGTTGCTATTATTGTGTTGGCGGAAGTGGGTGCCGTGTATGTAAATTGTGTATAGCATATGAGCCTTTTCGAAGAGAGATCTATCATAAAGGAAACAGAGAAGGATAAGACAATAAGTGGAAGGAAGAAATGATTTAAGTTTGAATATAAGGCCATTGTGCCAAACTCTGTCGAATGCTTGAGCTTCAGCCAGGAATACTCCGGTAGCGTATTAACTGTCTTCCATTGCAACTGAAATGTAATCTGTGACTGGGTATTTGGTGTATGGTTGAGAGTAGTGAACAATGGTCAGGTATATTGGTGGCGAATTGGGCAAGTAGTATTTATTGTTTCTTTATTTTTAGGAGATACAAAAAGTAATCTTTTTTTTTTAAAATCTTAAACATAAATGCATTTTGCATCCAGTTCAATAGAGCAGGACCTTAGACTAAAAGAATAAGATGAGGATTTGTCAATCATTGATTGAAAGCATCCTTATACATGGAGCTGAAATGTTTTTAAAAAACAATATCCACCACTTTTTGAAAATTTAAAAGATTGGATCTAAGTCTCTCTCGTTTATGCTAAAATTTAAAAGATTGGATCTAAGTCTCTCTCGTTTATGCTACAGAGCTTATTTTCTGCTTAAATTGTATTTAATTTAGATCGTATTATACCTGTAATACTTGACTTTATTCGGCGTTATATTCTGTTTTCATAATTACTGAAACTGTAATTAGACATAACCCCTTCATTGCCTCGATTGTTCAGCTCCTCACTAAGAGACCTAACCCAAGGCTGAGTATGAACTAATAAATGAATAAACACTAACAGCTCTGAATCATCAAAAATATATCCAGCTCATAATATACGTGATATTTTCCTCCCCACACAGATCACATCAAACAGAGCGGACCCGACCTGAGAGAATACTCAGCAAATAAAGACATGGCGGAACAATATCCAACAGGAAGGGTTTAGATCGTTGGGGGAAAACTGGAAGAGGAGTTGACCTAGTTTTGAATGGCATTGTAATTGCTTATTGTTTAATGGAGCCGTTAGTTATATTACCGTCACTAATCTCATCTCTAGGAGCGGGGATAGTTATCAGTGATAGCCACTAAGGGCGGCTATAAATTACAAGCCGAATAAGGATCTTGAGCTATCATTAGCCTATTCAGTCCATTGAATAATTTCTTTAATTTCAACCGCATCCTAGTTCAATCGGAATTATTTTATTCAAATTAAAAGCCGGTTAGGGTGTTCTGTATTGTGTCGTATCAAAGAAATCACATAACTAAATCCTCTTAATATTCATCTTTTTTATCTAAATTAAAGATTAATTTGTTTTAATTTTTCAGATCCACACCTGTAACATTTTCCATCACAACAAGCAAATTCGATGATGATGATTTGAACGAAAACTAGCATGTGATGCACGAGGGAGGTCAGCACATGTTTATCGAGACTATATTTTGTATTTTTAAGTTGTTGATATGTCCATCTATTGTTGAAGTCTGGATGCGATCTTGTACCGTGGGTTGGATGTTCAATTCAACAAAGTCAAACAAAACAGGCAAAGCAGCTGTATCAACCTTCGTATTATAATCTCATTAATATATAAGTAGCATATGTTACTGTAAAATTAAGAAATAGGCAATCAGTCCATTCAGATACGTCTTAGTGTATATTGAAGACGTGTTTTTAATTTTTATCCTTTTAAATGTCATTTATTTTAGCAAGTATTCATAATTAATCTTTCATAATAATTAATCATAAAAACAACAGAAGTCTGTCACATATCTCAGTTTCCTAACTTATTGGTAACATCCAACTCATAAACAATCCTTTTAGAATTTTTTTTTTTTTTTTTTTTTTTTTTTTTTTTGTGATTCTTTCTCTATTAAAATATCAAACATTTTCCAAAAACAGGTATTTTTTCCTAAATTTTGAAACATTCTTACTTTCTATTTCAAAAATAAAAAGTATAAAAAATTGTAATATTCTCGTATTTTTGGTTTATAATTTTTATTTCATCTGACCTAGTAGGATAGTATGACCGTAATGTTTTCTAATTATCATCTGATTTATATGCTAAAATTTTTTTATTAGAAATCAATATTAAAATCTATTGTGTTCAAAATACTAAAAATAATATTAATAATTTAAAACTAAATAAATACTTTTCTCAAAAAATATTAATTTAAATAAGGACTTTAATCAAAATTTTAAATACATAAATAGTAAATAATTTATTATCAATAAATGAAACAAAATAACTCTCGAACATTTATCAAACAAACAAACTAACGAAAATATATACAAGCGAAATTCGTTGCTTTAAAATAATCAAAAAGATACAACTCAAGAACATGTTCATAGATGTGTGCATGTACAATATGTAAACAACCTACTATTTAAAAACAATTCAATAAAAATAATTTAAAAAGAAAAAATCTGGAAATTGGACTTAGCTGGTTTTGGAATTCCTCATACGTAATGAAATAAACTTTTTGTTTTAAATACGTTTATATTATTATTACATACATACTCCTCTATAGCCATCCCCTATATCGTAACATATTGTTCCATGACCGAGGAAGATGCGAAGCAGAGCTGCAGCTGCCAGAGCAGGACATGCCCCGCCGAGCCGATCGATACAGATATTAATTAACTTAGGCAATTATCCAGGATTCGGTTAACAATTAATTAGCGTGATTGATCATTAATGCTTTGCTTAACCGTGATTCCGCTGAAAGGTGAGAGGGGAAGGGGGGGTTGGCGAAACTTCTTACCTTCTCTTTAGCAAGCCTCGCTCTCAAATTGGTTTCAATCACGAGAACTCTTTTCTCCCAAAGCACTTTGAACTCTAAAAAGAAAAACCTCGGTTTAACCTCCTTTCTTCATTTTGTTGAAAATACTCTTGAGAAAAAAAAACACAAAAAAGAAGCACAATATGAGTTCTATGGCCGAAAGATTTATTATTTTGGAATAATATTAAAAAATAGTCGGAGATATTAATGTTATATATTTATTTTAAATTCACTACTTTGGTATCGAGTGGTAATTAAGAGTTCATTGAGTGTAAAACGAAGATACATATTGTTATCCAGCAGATAATGTAACAGGTAAAGTTCCTAATTAGCTCAATTGATAGTCCTTGTTGGGTACAATTAGGATCGCCAAGTCTTACAGACGCAGGAGCAGGTGCATTTATGGTGAAATTTATTTTATTTTTTATTTTCATATTGAGTAAACTTAGATAAAAATATTGAGTATAAAAATATTGAGTAAACTTAGATGCCCCATTCAACTCAAACATAAACAGCTGAAATTTATCTAACAGCTATGTTCCACCCAGTAGGCTATATACCAAAGCGAAAACTGGCGTGTTCACCACCACGAAATTCAGAAATTCTTATTTGGCCTATTTATTTCTTATTTCTATGTTTTTTTTTTATGCTTTTGACCTAGAGATATGTTGAATAATTAGAAGGAAGTTGTAGCCAGGATTCAGAATGCCTAGTCTATCCACAGCTAATGTACGCGGCGCGAATGCTACTACTAAGCCCGCACAATTGTAACGTCTGGCAGAAAAGATGTATCTAAATGTTGAAGGGGCCAAATAAATCATTTTTTTATGTTTAGTTGTAATAACTTAATATTATATTTATATCTATAATTCTAATTTTTATATAACCGTTTAATCATTATGCTCAAAATAGATAAACAAATAATCTTATAAAATATTTTTTAAAGAATGAAATAAATAAATAAAAAAAATGTAAATAAACAAAAATTATAAATATCGATTAAAAAAATAAATAGAAATAATAATAAAAAATTAAATTTATTTATAAATTAGTAGTTTGTTTATCCATTTGTAACATTGTTAGTTAATTATTTAGCTCCTTATTTGTCTTTAATACATATTAAATTATCAACCAACCAGTTAGGGATTGCAAATGAAACACAATGAGTAAAAAGAAAAATTTTTTGACTAAACGCCGATCAATTGTAACTACATCATATAATGGTAATCAAAAAGATTTGTAAGAACCACCAAGGCTCTCCAAAACAAAATTCAATAAAACTGTATCTTAGTGCTACGAATCGGGTAGCCTCGTTTGGAGATTAAAGGTAACGATTCATCCCCTACATCCTCTACAGAGAGAGGGCCGAGTAGAATTTTCGAGAAAAAAAAAAAAAAAAAAAAGAGTGATATAAATAAAAAAAAAGCGGTGATATATTGGAATAAACAAATAAATTAAATACACGGCAATTCAATTTGGAGCCCCTTTGAAGAAAATAAACACTGCGGAATAGAGTAAATGGACCGCGGTGGGACGGGCACAGGCAGAGACTCTTTGCTGGTGGTTTCAGGATTGGTGGAATATGATCCATGAACCATTAAAATCCAGACCAGGTCTGCATGTGTTTACTTCGCACTTAACCAAATATCTCTCTAATGGAGCAATTAACTGTCAAAGTAGTACTATAACGCTTTGGTGGTTATGTAACGAAAATAAATAGTGAGTTGTTTGCAAGTGCGAAGTTTTTAATTGCAGGTGGAGCTATGCATATTACTCGAATAAAGATTCAGAATCAGCCGTGATATGATTAGCCTTAAATATTATATTAGGGTTGAAATTATTATTGAACAATCTAAATACCACCCGAAAGCTATAAAGTCTCTTTCTTGCTAAAAAAATTATGAGTGGAAAAAAATGTATTACATTGTATATAGGGGCTTAACGTCCTTATGCCTTCTAGTCTATTCTAGCAGGGTGGGAAGGGCAGGATTTATTGTGTTCGCCACGAAATAAATTTTAACCCACCCAGGTGGGATTCGAACTCACAACCTTCTGTATTAATAGCTCTGAGACTCTCGTCCAAACTCGCTCGGCAATTGAGTCTATAAGAGTGAAAAAAAATGTATAAATCCAATCTATCAGAAAACATATATGTAAAATTCCAACACTTTTCAGTTGAAAATAGCAGTAAATTGAAAATGACTAGTTTTAGTCACGTGATTAGTGGTGACTGGTTAGATGATTTACAAAATTTGAGCAGTTCAACAAAAGTCCTATATTAGAAGGATCTTATGCTATCATCTTTTCAAACGACAGTGGATGTTATCGGAATTTCAATGGGAAGCAATTTGGTAGACTCAATGATTCGAGTTGATTTCGGGCTTATCTTGAAAGGCTAGGTATCTGGTAGATGAGATAGCTGAAAAAAATACATCAATGCTTTAAGGATTTTACGATAATATATAAACAAAAATATCTGGCCCCCTTGAGCCTGTCAGCTAAAGAAAGAATAACATGAAATATGTTTCAGGGGTTACCTGCCCCCTTGACCCTCGATGCTCAATATTTGTCAAGCAACAAATATTATTCAACAAAAAATATTTTTAATTCAAATTCTGATAAGTTAACTATATGCAAATTTTCAATCCGAGCAACACTTACAGAGCTTAGGAGTTTCAAAAAAGTCCCTAAACTTAAAAAAAATTATTCTCCATTAAATTTTTGACAAGTAGGATGTCGTCAAATTTTCGATCCGAGCTACACCATCTGAGTTAGAACGTGTCAAAAAAGGTCCTACACTTTATAATTGAGGTTTCAAACCAAAAGTTTCAACAATAGAGAGAGATCGAGCCAGATCAATCAAATGAAAATTAAATTTAATCATTTCGTATCAGGAGAAAGTCAGAAGAAGATCACTTCTTGTTAAGATTTTATTTTGGTATAAGAAGAGTTGAGCTCATAACACATCCTACTCTCCTAATATAAAACTATCAAACTACGTGTAACGCGTTCCCTAAAAACGTGCCGCTTTTGATCATCTAGGTCTTGGGTAAAATGTGTTCCATATTAAAAATCTGTATAAAAAAAAAATTAATAAAAAAATATCTTTTGGTATAAAGTTTTTTATTTCTATTTATTCATTATTTATAATTATTTATTTACTTAGTTAATAAAAAAATATCTACTGGTATAAACTTAGAAATTAAACTTAACACAAAATATGTTTAAAAAAAAATTAAAAATTAGTTTACTAGAACTATTTTGTGTTTACAATCAGGTGTGAATAAATAATTGAAGTGAAACAAATATGTAAAAATTAGCTGCAGCAGCCATTACATTTCTCTTTTTGAACAGGTAAAAAATTGTTAAAGCCATTTTTCACTCACACTTTTCGTGTGTTATGTTCCTTTGATGGTACTAAGAACACTTTGCTAGAGATGTGTTAAGACAGCATTTTAGAATTATTGAGTCTGAATCGACGCTTGTTCGAATCCTGCTTGGACATTCATCTGTATAGGATTGAACACTTAAGGATATTTATCTCCTACATCATTACGAGGTTAAATTTGATTATTGAAATAACTGCCCTATATATTTTTGACTAGCAAAGTTTAACTTTCTGGTTTCGTTTTTTTTTTGAAATGCATTAAACTCTCAATAAAAAGTTTCAGCGACTGTATAACTAACTTTATGAATACGTTTCTTCATAACCTTAGCTGTTACCAAGCCCGTTGTAAATACCCAAAACGAGGAGCAACGTCTTGTTTCATAGGATCACAAATTTTCATCACTATTTACGGGAAACTTCTTTTTTTTTAATTACTCAAACTGACACCAACGCCTGTTAAAAATATCAAAGAGTTGAATCTGTGGAGGCCGTAGAAATATTTTATAAGACAGTTGAGAAAACCATAATTTTCTCGAAGCACTCACTGAAATGAAATGGTGAATATCAAATCCACTCGGTGTCAGTATCGCAATATCTGCCGTCGGCCTAGCACTTTCAAAAGACACATTCTCTAATGAAAAACGTTTCATTTTAACGGTTACACGATTTTTTTTTCTTCGAAACATATAACTTGATGGATTTTATTCCGCTTTCGGAAGAAGAACAAATATATTAATGGTACTAATTGTTTAACTAATTGTCAGTAAATCACATAAGACATTACTTGACTGTAAGGAAGTGAATGTGTAATTAGTCCACGAAAACGATTTACCATATATCTGATCCTTAATATCCTTAGTGATAGTTAGGGATGGATAAAACCCATATGTTCTTAATGTTTCTTATGCTACAGATTTACACAAGCCATATAACTATAACAAATTCGATACACTAGTGTCCTTTTTGACTTCCGATTACACCCTAAAAAGTCTGAGAAGAAGAGGGCCTTGAAAATAGGCAATAATATGAAACTTTTATTGAACTGCTGCCAGTAAATAATTTCTTAACCCTATAGCCATTACAATCATTATTTATGAAAAAAAATTGTAGTTTCTTTATTATTCACACCTGCCTTCAAGCTAAATAATAAATAAATTTTAAGAAATTAGGAAGACCAGTACCCATTGGTACCTCCTGTCATTATTTTTGGTTATTTGTTAGGTAAGGACATCATCCAGCACCTTCAAAGCCTTCGTAGAGTATTTGTTGTAGACATATTTGTATGAATCTGTTGGGATGGCCATAAAATTTGTCATAAAATATTCTTTATTTTCTTTATATTATATAATAAGTCGCGTCTCTTTTATATGGGGACCAATATTATACTCCTATAAAATGTTAGTCCTCAGTATTTTACTGCGATAGTCTGCTGGATTGGATTATTGTCGATGTATAATGATAGGCATCTGTCGCATCGCAGTGTGAATGTAATGTGTAATGATTTTTTATGGTTGTAATGTTTTATTTTATGCATAAAAGTGGCATATATAATATATGCATAGTAAAATATAGGGTAAACCAGACAGTATTTGATACCCTATCTAAAAAATTCGAAAACAAAATAATTAGCCAAGAAAAAAAAAATCATAAAATTCCTTTTAAATCCTACAACTAAACTGTGTAAAAGTACTTTCAATTCTGTCAGTATTTTAAAAGATATTTATAGGGTGTCAATAAGTGATTTTATATTATTAATTGTCAGTATAACGTAAAATATATTCCAGTGTAATGTTTGGCGAGAACATTCTTGCTTAGCTAAAAGTAAAGTAATTAAGGATAACTCACACTAAATTTCAACTTCATCGAACTATTCTTTCTATAATTTTAGAATGAATATTTTCGTATATTTCCTTAAGGGTGTCAATAACTCTGGTTTACCACCCCAGTTAGATTTCTATTGGTTTATCTATAGTGCAAAAAAAAATGCAGGATATTATAAGTTAAGGCGATTATAAGTGTTTTCCTTTTATTTTCTCAGGATGTTTTATTTTCGATTAAAATGCAAAGACTTTGCTGCTCTGTTTATTTTCGTCATTCTGTCTCCTGTAATTTTTTTAAATTTAATTATTTAGACCTCTTGTCTCCCTCAATCATTATCAGCGTCAATATTTGTTTATGAATGTTTCCGGTAAATCGCATTCCAATCACTTTTACTATTATATATATTTTTTAACCTTTTTGTACCCACGGACTTAGCCATTTTGCAATAACACCGCAATTGTTTACGCGTCCCCTAGTGAGCACACCTCTCGCTATTGTCTCCATGTTCAAAGTGTGTAGTACATGTGTAAAGTTTTCTCTCTTTTTTTTTTTTTTTTTTTTGTCAAGTGGTTTGAGCTTTCGAAATTAGCTAGACGTCAGTCGTCTAAAATTTCACAATAATTGTTCAGAAAAGCAGTTCAGGGAGGTGTAGAAATTTCCAGATTTCCACGTTACGAGGAAGAGAAAATCCCGTTTCCTCGGTCGATATTACGCGGCGTCAGAGCTCTAGTCGTCGTGTTTGAAATCAGGGAAGCGGCCAAGATTCTCCGAGAGGAGACGAGAAGTTTGGTAAGTGGGTTTTTGTTTCTATTCTTTCTTGTGCCACAACCCAGCTTAAAGTTTTCATCTCTTTTTTTTATACAGTCCACATTTGCTTATTATATTTTTTATTTCTTATTTTGTCGATCAGAAAAGCCCCTACATTATGTGTGACAAAAACTTTTTTTTTTAATATTTGTGTGTACCTTATAATTTTGAGTGGTCAACACTAACTTCACTTGCAAAGATTCCGAGTTTTTTTTTTTTTGTTTTTTTTTTGGAACCATCACTGCACTGAACATTCAATGAAGATTTCTTCAAGTAAAAAAAAATATTGATATTATGCGCGCATTTGACGATGTTTTCTCAAGGTGAATAGTCTTCAAGAAACAACATTAATAACCATTGTTTTTAATCCATCAAATTGTATGGAAGATCATTATTGATTACTTGGCAAGCACTTGCCTAATGAAAATGAACATTAAAAAGCTGCTTTATGTTAATTTCAATAAATAGAATAAAATTTATAAAAAATAATGTTATATGTACTCTTAGCTAACAGTAATATTTACTCCATGCCACAGAATAAAGTATTACCAATCAGTGATACAATATTTTACTACCTCGATTTTAATTATCGTATTATTACTGTGGGATTGTAAGAGCTGTAACGTTCAGTAATGGTCAAACCCCTCCCGGTTTGAAAAAACATGTTTCTACAAGATGTGTAGAGCGTGTGGCGACATGTTGGGAGTGGACTGCAAATATTTGAGCCGCGTCAAATGCCCTCGGAGCTGTTTGTCGTCGGGAAGAAGCTCCTTAGCTGGGAGGCAAACACCACCGGCCCGCCCTACTTAGGGGGTCTCTACACCTGTACTTGGCTGCCTCTTCTCTTCTTAGTATTTGTTTGCTTAGTCCCTTATTTTGAGATTAAGAAGTAAAATCCGTATTTGTTATATTAATGAGAGAGGGAGAGGGTGAGACATTATTATTGTATAAGAGAAATCGGTTAGAACCATGATGTAGTAGATATGGATAGAGATTAATCAAATTGAATTTTACAAAATCTTAATTCCCGTTTTTCTAAACTTTTTTTTTTTTTTTTTTTTTTTTTTTTTTTTTTTTTTTTGTTAAGTTATGTATTTATTCATCTGCATTAGTTATAATATCCGTCTATCTAAAGCTATGTATTAAAAAGAGTAATAGTAATTTAATAGTAATAGTAATAGTAATTTTTTTTTTTTTTTTTTTTTTTTTTTTGTACTTACAGAAAGAAACTGTTAACGTTAAAACTAAGTTTGTTTTATAAATTATAATAGCTAAATTAAAAAAAAAAAGTTATACAAAAGTATGAAAAACTACAACGACTAATTTGAATAAATTAATATTTCTGCTATTACGAAATTCTACTCGATTCATTAACTGAAAGTACTTGACGCTTTTAATAAACTCGTTTATTGGTTTTAATATTTATGTAATATATTTTGAAATAAATATTGAAGGAGTCGATAGAGTATTTAATAAAATATTCTTTTAATAACTCCAATTCGGTTATATTTTATAACAAACAATTTATTAAAGTTAAATTTAAATGTAATATAAATTTACAGGGTTTAAGTTATAATTTTTAATATGCTTAAAGTACACTTATAATTTAAATTAAATTCTGATTGTTATCTAAATTGGACTGTGTAGATCTTTTTTCCAAGAAAATTTCGTTTTCTTTTCCTTGATTACTTTCAGTGCTTTTGTTAATTAATTCAATTATGAACTTCGTGATAATAAGAAAAAGAAAAAAACCTCAATGAATTCTACATTTTCGAATAAAGAAATAAATTATTTTTCGACAAGACTTCCAGGCAATTAATTAAATTAGATATAATTTACAAGACAAATGATAAATTAAAAACTTTTTAAAGAGAGCCGGAGATTTTTATGAAACACACTAAAGTAATTAAGATAGAAGCTTCAACGAAAAACCGGGGAAATTATTAAAAGTTTTTCCCACCTAGTTTTTCTTCATCGTGTTTTTCCCTAAGAGGGGCGTTGGGAGAGGACAGTAGATCGTTTGCACAGACCTAGATAGCCTTATTTACGGTTCTCGACGAATCGCAATCCCAATAAAAGGAAAAACTGTTTTCCCGAGGGCTTTTATTAGAGGAGACGTTTGTCTTTTATGCTCGGGGATAAGTTTTCCCCGGTTAATCCTGGAAGTAGCCGTAGCTGGAAGAGGTTTAGTGCACGACGTGGCGCTTTGCATAGCGGCCTAATTTCATTAGCTCCTAGTCGACTACATGAATAGGATTAGGGGACGGGTCACCTTTCGTCTTTTATTATATCTATCCTGACGTCTCTTCAATTTATCGAGTCTACTACTGAATATAAAATGTATTCTTTTATGTATTCTGATGTGTGTCTTCGCTAAGGCTCTACATGAAACCGGACCGTTAATAGTCTACTCGGCCAGTAGTCGCACAGTGGTGCAAGCAGCCCTAATTGTTGGCATAAACTAAATATCTTAAATAATCATCAACATTAGTTCCAAAAGCTATATATCATACATTGAAAAATTGAAAAACATTAATCAATCACTCTATTTGTGTATAATACGAAAAAATTTAGAAAACAGTAAATAAAAAAAATCACACTTTTCATTAAAATAAGTAGCACACTTTCTATCTACATTTCCTCATTATATTCGCTGTCTTCTTCTTCAGCGTCAGACCTATTTTCAAAAGGACCAGAAAGAAGGTTTAAAGCCTATATCGGTAGTGACTTAATTTTTTTCTTAAGTAGTTTTCGTTCGCTTGTTAGAACTGGGTCTAAACTCAACAAAAAGTTAATGAATATATCCTGGTTAGATTTTTCTCGACTACAATTCCGTAATGTTCACGATATTTGTTGGACTTTTTGCTACGTTTTGCTTGATATTAATATTACTTTATTTAATTAAATTAAATTTTTCAATAATTATAGTAAGATTCATTAACCATGTTCAAAATACATTATATGGTACACTCGTAAAAAAGAATACATATTTTAGATGAGAAAATTAAAAAAATCAATCTGCTGAAGTTTTTATCTGTTAGTATTTATTTAAAGCTATAATATATCATAACCAGTTACATATAATACATTTTCACAGTTAGATAGATTTAATAAAATCTTCAGATAAAAAAAAAAAAAAATAATAATTAATAACTAGGTAGGTAAAATTAACCTCACAGAAGAATGTTTTTTTGTTGAAAAATATTAATAAAAAAAAAAAGTAATTTTAATCACTAAATTAGTTATGGAAACAACATAAAATCTATGCTGATTTGAAAAGCGTATTTAGAGAATAATTTATACACGATTAAATGTTATTTTTTTTAATGCTCATATCGTATATTTAAAATAAAAAAAATATTTGTTTAAAAGATATTTTAACGACATTTACTACAAAACAACTTCAAAAAGAATATTCTCGCCTTGTATATCTCTTTTTCTTCACCAAAGTCCATTAAGCACATACTCACCTAGATCGAAATGACCCCCTACCCTTTTCTCTCTCTCTTTGCCTTCCATCTGGCTCAGTTCCAGGGTATGCATATATTTTTTTTTTTTTACATTTATTTATTTATTTTTATTTCTTCCTGCCGTTTTCAGGTTAGCCTCTCACGATTGCGAATCAATATGTGCTCTATCTATCAAGCTGACCCATCCACTTTCTGGGAAAATATATCCCAGGCCAGTGAATAAATAAATATATTACATTTAAAAGGCAAAACAAATTTTCTTTTTTTTTTGTATATAGATATAAAACTGTTCAATATTTAACAATAAAAATTTAAAAAATTACATTTACACTAGCTAATAGCTCGATATTAAGTCATATGAAATATTTTGTTAGGGTTTGATAAATAAAAAATTATTATACATCTATTTTATAGTATGGAATTGAATAAATAATACGTTTATGAAACATTAATTAAATAATATGTAATATTTGGTTTTCAAACCTTATACGACCAGAAATTGCTTGTTGTTTTTGGTTACTTAAATATTTGTTAGACTAACGTTCAAAGTGTTCAGTTAATTACAAAAAACCCATTTACATGACAGTAACTATTCGCACTAAATTTACATGAACTATTTTGGACATAAGGAGTTGATTTTTAGAGTCCTAATAAACCCCTAAAATCCAAAATCCTTCGTAAAATCATCAATGCTCTTTATTATGTCCCAAATAAATGCACCAATAATAATATAAATGTTCCTTGCACTGAAGTCCAAACCATATATTTATTTTTTCATTGTTAATTCCATATATAATATATAATATAAAGTTTTTATTCAAATGAAATTTAACAGTTTACAATTGTGGCATATTACATACATAGCATATTACATATTTTGATATTAAAGCAATTTACACTACATATTGAAGATAGCTATAATAGATATAAAAGATTTTATGCATTTTCAACAGTACGAAAATAATAAAAAAAAACCTACAAAATATGAAAAAAAAAACTAAAATAAAAAATTATAAAATATTAAATTTGTTAAACTAACATACATAATTAATCAATTTTTGTACAGTAAAGTTTATTAAATTTTCGGAATAATTAACTTTTATTTTATTTTTGTTTCTAAAAATTAAATTTTAAACTAGACCAATAGTTTTTAGGATGTATTGTTAGCAAAATATTATTCTAGTAGTATGAGGTTTGTACGTTTGTGTATGTATCTTCTTTAAGTTAGTTATTTTTGCCTATTGTTTGAATTATGGGATTTCCTGAATTATTTGTAGAGTTGAAAAATATCTTGGTGTGAATAAACAGTTTAATTTTTTGAAAACCTAATTCGAGTAGCTCGTCGGTTATTTTTGCATACCTGGGGTAGTCGTTAATTATTCTCATGCATAGGTTTCGCACCCTTCCTATTTTTTTTATAGTTGGAGTCACAGATAAATCTTAAAAGTTATTCTCAAGTGGATTAGGGATCTCTAAAGGGTACATTTCTCAAGAATAATATGAGTGGTAATAAAAAAATAGTAAAATTACGCTTCTTTGCTCTTAAATTAAAAGCTATATAAGAGTATAGTTGAATTAAATCACCCAGTAAGTGTATAATCCAGTATTCAGTACTCAGTTGCCTTTTAAGTTTATATCTTCCAATCGAAATGATTGTTATAAAATATTCAGAATCTGTATGTTATTATTATTGTACCTTATTTTTATTCTACTTTAAATACTTCATACATCTATATATATTTTTTTCAATAAATGTTGTCATATTTCTTGTACCAACCTCCTATCAACGATTACAACTAAATCAATAAACCCCCTAGAGGCCTATAAGATATACGCCCTATAAGATGACCATCAGCAGACATGGATGACCTCCTGGTAACAGGCGGCAGATAGTGGAGGGAGCATGGCTAGCTAATTGGCTACCGGCTGCTATTTATCGGTTCTAAGCGTGAGGGTTAGGCATACATCACCCTCATCTAGGCTAACTCTAGGCTTCTGCTTCACTACGTACTGTCTCATATATATATATATATATATATATATATATATAATATATAGTTATAATATATACTATTATAATAATTTATCATATTTTTACACATATAAACAAAGAAGTTAGAATACTTTTTAAAACTTTCATTTTTTACAATTTCAACTTTTAAATTTAATCTCATCAAATAACCTTTAACCTACGACTTCCTGTCCTACAGTATCCTTTAATGATATTCCACTTATCCCTGTTGTACAGATCCGCTATCCGCTAGACTCTACTTGGATAAACGTCTAACTTGGATCCACATACAAGACTAATCAACAAGAAACTGCTCGTCGTTACAGACTACTTCAACATTTACTAAACAAACGTTCAAAGCATCCAATAAATTACAAAAGACCCATCTACATGACTGTGATAAGACCTATTTGGACGTACGGAGTTGAGCTTTGGGGCTCCACTAAACCATTTAATTCATCTCGTATTCAATCCTTACAATCCAAAATCCTTCGAAAAATCCTAAATGCTCCTTACTTTGTCACCAATAAACTTATTCATAAATATCTTAATTTCCATAAGTTGCTGATTTAGCCCAAACCAGATATGCATCCTTCCATAGTAAGCTCCATAATCACTCTAATCCACAAGTCTCCCAACTTGCTTCCTCCTCCATTCCCGATAATCCTCCGAGGCGTCTGAAAATAAGATGGCCTAGAGACCTTTTAGTATAGATTTTATTGAAGTGCTACTACTCAGTAGTTCTTCACAAGTTACTTACACCCCATTGTATTCACTATCAACACATTTACTTAATGTTATATTATTTGGTACAGTTGTAAATATCAATAAATGAGAAAAAAAAATTTAAATTTATATTTAATAAGACATATTGCCCCCTCTGGCTTGAATGACTGCTTCCACTTACCTTGGCATACTTGTAAATATTAAACGGATCATACATGGTCTGAAGAAAATTTGAAAAAAAAATAATCTAAAATTCTATCGTTTGTTATTAACTGGGAAAAACATGGATGTGTCTAATCCTTAATGTCTAACATTTAATAAATAATAATAATCTGAATATAAACCAAGTATGGATTATGGTGAAATCCAGGAAAATCTCGATAATTCTGGGTGTTGGAATACTTTTGACGGGGAGTTTATATTCTGTAATAATCCTAATAAGTTATATTCGTTTCTAGCATGAAATATAGATTTATAAGAAAATTGTTAAAAATATAATCCGAGCTACCTGCCCTATAAAAAGTGGTTGGTTTTCGGCTGTGTTCGAATTTAACCCCTAGCCGCCGTTTTATGAGTAAATCATAAACATTTTTGATAATAGAACGTGAATAATTTATGAAATAGGAACTATTCCTGAAATGTATTTTTATTTATTTTTTTACTAAATAATTAAATATATATATATATATATATATAATTCTGCTTGCTTGTGAGTCTGTCAGCTAATAAATTAATGAGAAAAAAGAAAAGTAATCATTACATATAAAGCCCAGTGTCCTTTTTTTCTATGTAATATTCTATGCATATTCCGATTACAACTTTACTTGTTCACAATTCCAAATGGAAAAGACAACCCGAGAATATGGATAAAGAAGACAGAATAGAAGGCGCAAAGATTGGATACCTTTGAAAGCGGAGAGCATAGCCTCCTGTAATTACATACCCCTGGATCCGTTTAACCCCAAGGAGAGGGGGTGGGGGAAGAGTATTATCCCTCGACTTGTGGGATTTCCGTTTATATACATTATATAGCGCCCTGGATTACTTCTGTCACGCAGCCGAGGATCCATCATTATATTAAGCGATTAGTGAGCTTAGCTAAGTAATTGTTTATATAATTGAATGTACAAACGAAATTAATTACATTTTTTTTTTTATTATTTGAGTCCAATTAATTTTTTTTTATATATTTATTGAAATTTATAATTTAAAAAAAAAAAAAAAAAAAAAATCCAGAAAGATTGATAATAACGTAAAATAATAACATGACAATTGCTTGTGAACTACCCACTTGTAGTACTTCAATAAAAGTACTATTTGAGAAGGTTGTCAAGAATAGAATGGAAAGCAAGTTGAGAGACTAGTGGATTTGAATGGTTATGGAGTTTACTATGAAAGAATATGTATCTGGTTTGGGCTAGATCAGAAACATATGAAACATTGAGGTCTTTATGGATATGGTTATTTGTGAAAAAGTGAGGGGTATCAAGAATTTTGGCCTAGCCCAGTCAAAAAAGGATTTCTCCCCGGAATGAAAGTAATGAAGCTGAATTGTTGCATATACCTTCGTTTGGGGAGAAAAGTAGTTAGAAAAGAGTTAGCATAGTTAGATATTCTAGGTCAAAGGTCACAAAAATCAGTTGTTTTTTTTTTTTCAAATATCTCGATTTGTATGCCTCGTTCGTCAATTTAAAAGGTTACAAAACTTATAAATAATAAAATTCTGTATAATTTTGGTTTTATTAATTTTTCTTTTAGGATTAAGCGTTTTCGAACAAACATTTGCTTTTAGTGTCTTTCACGATCGATTCTCAAAAAAAATGTCAGAATCAATGTTGTTAATCATCATATTTAATTTAATTTCATATTTACGTTTCTGGCACTTGAAGCAAATATTTGAAAAAAAGGTGATGTAACAAATTTTTTTTCTCGATAATTATGGATTTTTAATTACTTAATCTCGAAAACCGCTGAGAGTTCGACAAATATGTACAGGAACAATTTTATAGGAAATTTAATTAGCTTTAATTTTGATCGGTAGCATATTTTTTTAGAGTCCACCCTTTTTAAGGTATATTCGAAAAACCTAAACATGGGATCTTCTCTCCTTCCCCCACGAAAATTGGGGAATCTCGTTCCCCCCAAGGTCGGAGACTTTTTTTATCTTTACCTATTTGTTGGCACTGTTTTGGATGTTTGTTTAATTCAAAATTTTTTTTTTTCTTCTGAAAGCTGGTTAAATTTACTATAAGAATATGTACATTAAATGTTTATCAAGTCCCGTAAAATACCCATGCCAGCATCCTAAAAACCGCTTACTGTTTCGAAATCCAAGTTTTGTTTGACACATTTTTCGCTATACAGTAGACACTCGATAATTCGTTATGGGTGGGGAAGAGAAGGTGACGAAATTACGGAAATAACGAATTATAGAATTTTTTCTGGTAAAGTAACAAAAAAGCATTTTAAATATATAATTGTAATTTTTTGCAATTTATTGAATGTAAAAACAAACAGATGAACATTATACACATTGGACCTGAGGTGAGATAACAACCTGAAGCAGAAGTTGCTGAGCAAGATGCTAATGTTTTTGTAGGAAGAGCTTTCCAATATTAACTGATTCCAAGATTTCGTCAACTGCACTTCTTCTTCCTTTTATCTGTTACTACAATCAATGGAGGGATCGACTCCGGGTTGTTCTGTTTGTTTTGTTTTTTTTCTTCGAAATGATTTACAAAGTGTATAAATATAGGCGTATTTTTCAGTGACAAACCAAATAAGGCGGCTTAAAAATTAAATAAGTAGCAAGGGGAAAAAATTAATGACATACGTATTTAATTTTGTTACTTGTAGTTGCCAATATGAAAAAAAAAAAAAAAATAAAAACCTGACGAATTATCGAGTGATGAAGTAACGATTTCCCACTGTAACCCCAAAACATCGGATAAATAGATGTCATTTTTTTTTTCAACTGGAATCTTATTGAATTTACCATCAGGCCTTTTATATTAAATATTGATTAAACCCCGTAATACAAAAAAGCAAGCCCACAAAAATGCCAAAATCGTCATATTTTATAATCATACATATTTAGCGTGCTTGCTTGTGGTTATTCATTGCTTTCATTCCGTGGTTTTCTGTATAAAACTCCTTATTGGATTGCAAGAATTAGATACGAGATTATTTAGACGGTTTAGTGGAACCCCAAACTCAATACTATATATCGAAATAGGTCTGATGTAAATGAGTCCTTTGTAGTAAATCGGAAGGTCTGAACGTTTGTCTAGTAAATGTTGAAGAAGTCGAAAACGAAGAGCAGTTTCCTCTTGTTTTATTCTTGTATGCGGACTCCATGTTAAACGTTTGTCTAGTTGGAGTCCTAGATAGCGAATCTGTAGGAAAGGAAGTCGTATGTTTACGATGAAGCGTAAAGGTTATTTGATGAGATTTGTTTAGATTTATTTTAATTCCCCAATGTTGACACCATTCTTGGAGGTTTATGATATGCAATTGGAGTGTTTGGGAAAATATGAAAGGAACATGATTTATTGAAGACACGCATGCGTCATCAGCTTACCTAGTGAGGTTGGTATTAGGATTTGTAGGGATGCCAGATGTATAAACCTTATTGAGGATGGGACCCAGAATACTTCCTTGACGAACACCAGCAGATTGGCTTGAGAGGGATTTAATAGGAAAAGTTGTGATTAACTTTAACGGTTCTATTACTGAAATAGGAAAGGATAATAAGGAAGTAAGTAGGAGGTAGGCAATTAACATTTAGTAATATTCTCAATATTTCTTCATCTTCCTCCTTGCGTCATATTTAGCTTGGAGTGGATCTACAAACTAACAAACATTATTTTTAATCTTTAATTTTTTATTTATTTTTCTTGTATCTGGCTTGTTCCAACACAAATGGAGGTACAAGTCTGATTGGGGATCCCTAGGATGTTTGTATATTGTAAATAAGAATGGTTGTATTTTCAACTTTTAATTTAATCCTATATTTGTTTTCACTATCAATATTGTTTCTTTTATATTATTAATTATCATATTTTTTTTCACTTTATTTGTTCTTTATTTATATTTTTTTCATTTCAGTTTATTTATAGTTTTATGTATTATGAGGTTACTTAGTTATTTTCCTTCTTTTTTTTTTCCATTTTATTTTTTCTCTCATTACATATATTGGGTGAATGGATCCATATTATTTATTGCCCTTCTAGAAGCCGATTGTAATAATCTCTCAATAAAAGATTGGAATATAATATAATTTTTATTTTTTAATCTCTCCTACTGTTTTGGACCTATATAGGTTCGAATGAAAAACGTTCCGTATTGCCAACATTTTTTAAGTGTTGATGCTTTTTTGGCACACTCTAGCTTTGTTGGTGAGACTCAGATCGAAATTTTTCCGACAGTTTCTATATTGGAAATCTAATGGAAATTATTTTTTGTTGACATTTGTCGCTAGGATCTACCGTATAGGAGCAATATTGGTTTGAATGAAAAAAGGCACGTTGTAAACCCCAAATTATATTTCAAATTTGTTTATTTTAAACAACTTGTAATTATAATTTGATTTAATTATTAATTTAAATAATTTGATCCATTTAATTCTGAAATGTAGATTGAGGAAAAAAGTAGATTATTAGATGGAACAAGATCTATGATCTATTGTTAATTGCAGTCAAGGAGAATTTTTTTTTCTTTCTGTTCCCCTTTACAAATATAATTTATAATAATAATATTATAAATATTACTTATAATGTGTTCGCAGTAAACTCAATAAACATTCAAGTCCCCTAGCATCCCAGCTCTCTTCCCATCCTATTCCAGAGAACCGTTCTAGGCGCCTGTAAAGAAAAATGGCCTCTAATATAGTACTTTTATTATATAGAACTTTTAAAAGTGCTATCAATGGCTAGTTCCTTTACAAACAATTGACATGTACTTACGAGCATTATCATGCCATTTACTAGATTTTTTTATTTTATTTAGTTTACAGTTGTAAATTTCAATAAATAGGTAATAAAAAAAATATATATGTCGATAAATATATCAAACTTATTAATCCTTTTTCTAGAACAAATTATTTTATATACGAATTTCCGAATTGGGAATAATTAGACTAATATTTTAATTGTTAATGGTATGTTTCTGGTTTTAATGATAATTAATAAACTTTTCAATTTTTTTTAAAAATATATTTTCAATTCAATACAACCAACTCTTGTCAATATATGTAGTACGCAATAACGATGCTGGTTTCTCATTAGCGCCTACCATAATTGATGCGTTGGTATACCAGCAACTGGGTCATGTGCATAGCCGCCCGCAGAATGTGGATGTAGCGATAACTACCAGTGAAGAGCTAATCAAAGAGTTGGGCTCCAGAGTGCAGTAACAGCGCCATTACAACCCGGCGGGAAATTAATTGTCACTGCCCTCTGTTATCATAAATGTACGTAAATATCGATATGATGCTCCCGTCGCAATTATTTTAAGTCTACAACTTGCTTTTAAATAATTAATCACTGATTGTTCAAAGAACATTGGCTGTATTTTGAAAACGGTACCACTAAATTTATTATTTATTAACATCTCCTGTTGCGACATCATCCCTCGTACATAAATAACATACGTGATTTTAATTATTAATTGAAATTTATTAATAAAACTCTTTTATTGAAAGATGCAATTAAGCATTATTCTTCAATGTTATTTTCAAGCTGTAATATTTAAACTGGTTAAAATTGAACAGGTGTTTGAAGATTACATAAAACTAAAATTTTATAATTATTTATGTAATTAAAAAAATATTCTCTTTACTTCTAAATATCAGAATATAAATATTGATCACAAATTTATAAAATGTTGTTTAAACAAAAGAGTGAATTAAAATTAGATTTGTGCATAATTTTGTGATAAGATTAAACCTATGAGAAGCTTACAATATTTTTTTTTTTTCGCAGTACATCAACTGATGCTTAATTATTGATTATCATTAAAATACATTATAAAAAAAAAGTCAAAGAATATATTTCTACAGTAAAGCCGTAAGTATTAAAGCCCGCGCCCACTATAGACGGAGCAGAGCGCAGCGCAGCGAATCGGAAAAATGCTGAAGCGCACTCTGTGCAGCGCATCGATTGTTACTATCAAAGTCGTGATGTACTTAATTTAAAATAGAAGTCAGGAAAAAATAAATTTAGAGACCCAACCATTAAAACAAAAATATGAAATTTAAGAGCAGCTTGAAATGTTATTTACTATAGTTAAGGTAATTTATAATATTTATTATAACTTAAACAATGCCGGCTCCACAAATACACTCCGATTAGGACCGATTTTGACCCACTTTGGAAAATAAATATAATAAAATAATAACTTATCAACCGACTTCATTTTAATTCTTCTTCTTTCGTGGCACTACAACTCTTAGAGAGTCAAGGCCTCCCGCAATTTGTAATATAATATTATTTATGCCAAGAAAGTATGCTTTAATCAAACAAATAAAATTTGTATTAGGATATTGCAAAAAAAAACAAACAAAATACATGTTTAATTATATATTAATTAAAATATATGGTGAGAAATTAAATATTAAATATAATTTACATACTTTCCAATGAGTACAAAACAAAAAAAATAAACTTTTATTTGTACTCTATTAAAAAAGATATATATTATTAATAATAATTGATTAAATATACAATATTAAAACCTTTTATTGTACAATAAACATAAAATCTTAATTTTAGATTCCGTATAAAAAAACTATGACGTTTTTAATTTGATATATCGAATATTTTATTATTTTATACATTGGAAAATCTATGTTTTTATCGAAGTACTATCCCTGTAGCGAACTGTGCGCATTGCTCCTATCTAAACAACTTAATCTATCGCTTCGGAAAATCCGAACTGATAGGTTAAGGCTACGCTGCGCTCTGTCCATATTGAGCGCGGGCTTTTAGAAATACACTTTAGCCATTCAGTAGTCTTTTATATTATTCGAAGTTTCTTATCTAATATGGGTACGTTTACAAGATTTTTTTAATATTTCTTGGAGGTATACATATTTTTTATTAGTTCAGTATGATTGCTATTTTCTCGTTAGCAGCCTCAAGCTGTTTCATTGAGGCTCTACTGAAATAATCACAATCTCAGTAAGAATACACCACTTCAGTAAATGGCAGAACACAATAGGCAGCAGACAATAGTTCGCGAACAAGAAGGTATTACGATCAAAGCTTTTGTCAGGGGTCGGAGGAGTTATTACAGCGTGATGTAGAATCATATCAGCAAATAATTTATTTTTTTGTAAATAAAAATAAAAGGAAACAACTAAATGAAATATTATAAAATATTTATTTCAAAATTCAATCAAAACACCTGACCCACTAGGAAACATTTAAAAATGTTTTCCTTCTAGTTTTGGGTTTTGCTCTGTAAATAAACTTATCCCTTCATAGCATCATGTTTTAGCATTAACATACTAATACATTTTATATTATGTGCTTTTAATTAATATATCTTTTTGTAAATATTAAAAACCATATATATATATATATATATATATATATATATATATATATATATATATAAATTAGTCTGAATGTATTAAATTGGAATAACCTGTGTTGAGATTAGAACGACTGATTTTTTGTTTATTTTGCGATTTTCAAATTGCTCGATGGTTATTCGTGTTTTCGATTATAGTTTTTGGTTATTTAATCCCGAATATATCAGACCAAACAGCTCTCACAACGCATTACAGGCAAACAAACATCATTTGTATTCGATTTTCCCAAAATTATTCACCATGAACAAAACATTTAAACAAAATATCAAAAATTTGATACCAATAAAAATAAAAAAATTAAAAATCGCGCAAAAAAATAAAAAAACCAGACGTTTTAAATCTCAACACAGGTTATTCCAATTTAATACATTTATATATAATAGTCCCCGTATAATCCCCCGCTCATATTTGATAATTTAACCTTATAACACAAGTTTTATTTAAATATGGATGAAAATCCCATATTGAAGTATACAATAGAATATTAAAGTTGTAATTTCTTCAATGATATTTTTACGAATACCTGGTTAAAATTGCAGTGATTAAGTGTATGAGAAACTTTGTTTAATAATAAATTATTTGAAAACCAATAGGTTTTATTAATACAAAACCTTCCTAGAACTATAAAAATGATCTAATTAAAATTTGGTGCAGGTTGGTTCGGTTGAAGTATTGGTTAATACACACAAACGAAAAATGGCTATTCCTTTTATATAACAGTATAGATATACATCTTAATAAACCATTGAACCATATATATATTAGACAAAAAAACGGAAATTTCATCTACCTGTATTTAGGAAGACTACTAAGTTTTGGAAATACCCAGACTAACCCGTATCCAATACCTTTTTATCTCCCCCAAGATTTCCCTAGTTCAGTTTGTTAAAAAATCATTGAAGTATATTATATCTCTATCTGATTGGGATAGGAAGGTGCAGTCAGCGGAATTTCCTCTAATTTCGGTCAAGTTTAACTCATTTTTTTTTCTCTCTAAGAGGAAATTCCCCTGCATAACATGAAATATACAATCAAAGAAGTTGATATACAACAATGTTACCTAATAATAATATAGCGAATTGATACCTATTTTAAATATTCTATATAAGATATCTTTTGATGTTTGCAATACTCAATTTCTCTACAGGAGCCGAGAGAATAAAAGGACAAAGCTATAACAAAGGTATCAGCTACTCATTATATTAAGTATACAATAAACCTTTGAGAAGACACTGATCCCCGACTAAGGGCACAAAGATCTTTGTTAGGGCCAGTTATTAGTGTGCATTTCTCCGTTCACCGTCCAAAGGGCTTGCCCTGTCTCTAATATCGGTGATCCTTTTCAGTCCAAAAGGGCCTGTTTTTAATAGCCTCTTTAAGAAATCTCCTAAGGACCTTGGAAAGAAGTCCTTAAGCACTGTTACGACCACTATCGTCTAAGATCCTTGTTCTATCCATTGTCAAATTCAGTAACATAGGCTTTTTTTCAACAACAGATAAGTTGCTGGTCTTAATCATCGCATAAAAATCAATTAAATTTAAATCACCTAACACGTTTATCATCCCAGTTAAATTTTATATGATATTTTTTATAAAAATTATAGATATCAAAGTTGGAAATCATAGTTTACAATGCGTAGGCAGTTGGTCTCTTTTAAAAATAAATCGTGGAAGGAAGTCGACAGAAAAACATCCATAGAATGGGCTAAGTACTGGTCATTGAAAGCAATAATGAAAAATGATTTCCCGAAGGAGATAAAAAAGAAAGTTTTCGATACCTGTTTACTTCCAACCGTCTCCTTTGGTAGTCAGACATGGTCGCTAACGAAAGCCCAAACAAGGAAACTGATAAGCTGGCAAAGAGCAATAGAAAGAAATATGACAAAGATAAGGAGGAAGGAGAAGTTATGTCATCAGAGAGAAGGCTGGCCTGAAAGACATAATTCACCATATCGAGAAACAAAAATGGAAATGGGCGGGATATATCTTAAGAAGAACTGATAAAAGGTGGTCAATGGAAGTGACTGTTTTGGACACCCTATTCCTACAAAAGGCGAAGAGGAAGACATTTGAAAAAATGGAGTGACTTCTTTAAGAATCACTAAACACACTAGGTTATTGACTATGTCCAGAAGAATTGCAGGGGATAGAGATACATGGAAAGAGAAGTGGATCCAAATCGCGAACCCTGCTTCACAGTAGGCTGGTCGTCTGGGAAAGTCTAGACCTATACTCTCTGAGGGAAGGCCCATGTTCAAACTCACAGGAGAATTTTGTTTCTAAATAGGATAATAATTGTGGACTTATTTGCAAATATGTTAAATTTCTATTTTTTTTTATTTTTTTTTTTTATTGAATTAAGAGTCAAAAGAAGTACAGAATGACAAGGGACACAGTGTAACATCGACATTAGATCATATATTCGTTAATCCTAGAAAGCTCACTTTTTATTTATTATTTATTTTTTATAGTGTAAAAAATATATATGAAGAAGTTACTGATTAGTAGTTAGGGAAAAATAATAAAATAACATATAGTACATATATTTGAAAGGAAAACAATTTTTATTTATTTCAGTTCTTCTGTCGTTTAGATTAGAAATTATTGCTAATACGTTAACTGTAACTTACCTCTGTAAAACATAGAATTCGTTACGACACAGTATTTTATCCCGAATATTCAGTTGTTATTTTTTATAGTTTTGAATTCACACGAACGACACTAGCACTTCACTTCAAACATCACACTAAGCCCACAGAAATAGAAACAGTAACGACAATACATATAAATATAATCTAAATATTTTTTTCAGATTTCCTATAATTTTCCAGTTTTTTTTATTTTAGTTTTTATTTATTCTAAAGTCCTAGAATAATGACAGAATACATGGTATTCAGGTATACAGAGAAAAATAAATTAATCTTAGCACTACAAACTAGCATTATTGTACAAGATTTAGCAATGTATTTGAAAATAAATATTTATAATTTTCAGTTTTCAGGAAGGTTTAGTAGCTTCGAAAAAGTAATATTTTTAAAACTCTATTGTAAAATATGGGTCGAACTGATTATATCAGAAGTTTTTCTCCTTCATACTTTTGTACTAGGTCTGTCCTATTTCTAATTTTATGAATTAAAAAAAAAAATTGCATAAATAACTTATTAGTATGTCAGATGTATGACTAGATGTTTAACAATAAGTTTGGAAAATTGAATAAAAAACTATGTTATTCCTCGAATAAAAAAGTTTAGAGACAGCAGTTAAAAGTTACAGTAAAGAATCTGTTGCGTGCTAGGCCGCAGACAGGAGTACAACATA
This sequence comes from Euschistus heros, assembly GCA_003667255.2. Taxonomy (NCBI): domain Eukaryota; kingdom Metazoa; phylum Arthropoda; class Insecta; order Hemiptera; family Pentatomidae; genus Euschistus; species Euschistus heros. The sequence goes on from RCWM02000077.1 coordinate 273,323, forward strand.
CCTCCATTCCCTGCTTTCTCGTATATCTTTTTCTTCGTGTTATTTATCTTAGTGCTTTTATTGTCACAGCCTGATAGTAATGTATTGCTTTACTACGCTAACTGTCAGAGAGTCAATCACTTAGATTCTAGATATCGTGTTTTCTTTCTTGTTTCACGTTTTCCTTCAATAAAATTAGTATTTTTTCGAGAAATAAAATGGTAGACTAGAGGCGGAGGACTCTTCTATTACGCAGCTAATCTATTATTATACTTGAATCATTTGTTCTATTTCATTGTTACGTGCATTGTTTTACCAACCCATTGAGCTCTATAAATTTGTTATTTGATGTTTATAATTCATAACAAGCTTATCCTTTCAGCATTAGTTTCTCATTGTAAGTTCAACAAATATTAAAAGGTCTTTTCTCCCAAAATGGTGGATCAAAGATGGCTGTCTTTGTGAAAAACGATATCTGGCACCTTTATTGTAGAAGGGGGGCAGAGTTTTAAGCATCAATTTTCAATTTTTAAAAAAAAGAATAAATGCAAAAATTTTGAATTTATCTTTAAGATGCCTATGTAAATTTTTCGTGAAATCGTTTTTAGAGAGTCTGTATTTGTTCTGAATTCGGTCAGATATGGTCACAACTCACCTTGACAACACCCAGAGAAGACTAAAAAAGAGCTGGATGTAGACCTACTTAGCTAATTTGAAAAAAAACAAGTTGGGTGCCGCAAGGTTCTGCTCCCTTTCATGCCTATTACGCTAAGTATTTTAGTATTTCAGTAAATTCACTTATTATAATTAGATTGACAGTTTCGAAAAACTATTTAAAAAAAAAACAAAACAAAAAAAAACTTTAAGATATATACGTAATTGTACATTTTTCTACATTATTGTGTGTCAACATTATGGATTCTTGGGAGCAAACTTTTCTTACATAAAATATAATAAAAAAATCTTCATCAATTTTTATAACATTTAATATCAAATTGTCTACTAAAGGTGAAGAAAAAAATAATTAGTTACCGTTTTTCCCGATCTGAATGGAAGGTCAGGTTGCCCTGCGAGATAGAATTGGCCGATGCCGATGACCCCAGTTGTACAGAATTCAATTAAGCCGGAAGACCTCCCCTGGGGTACTCCCCTAAATCATCTAACGAACAACAAACATGAGGACGGCTATATTCCACTCTAAGCCGATACTCTCCTGGGACTTTGCAATTACCGCCGGCTCCTCCACAGCAAGATTAGCGGCAGTCCTCGAGTTACGGAGAAGAACTTTCTGATCCTGGATTTATCCCGCCTCTGAAGAAGTCGGGTCACGTAAGGCTCCTGGCTAAAGAAGACCGGCTCATTTTTGGTACGTGTTGGCGGAGGTGCGAGCTTACCCCCTTCATCAACTTCACTAGCTCAAGAGGCTATAGCTCAGCAGCAGTAGCTATATCTAACCTGAGGATTACGTATTCCAATATGTTCACTAAATATGCTAATTACCTAACTGTGTTCATAAATCTAGCTGGAATTTATGTAACTATCATGTATTTTATCTAGATGTGACTCATAATATGTCGATTCTATAGAATTATGTAAACAAACCAACTAACAAGTTGGTGATTTGTAAGAATAACCATATAGTGTACTAATAAGGTTTTATCATTTTTATTTCATTAAACATTTTAAAGTAAACAAAAATTGATGAGTTCTTTAAAATAATATAAGAAAGTTTGTATAAATATCTTATTGCAGATATCTTTAATTTTTCAATAAAAATGTTTAGAAAAACTCTATGCTAAAGCGTGTTTATAGAGTTTTAGACCAATATTCTACAAAACATTAGTTCGATAAATGCATTGGCAGCTAGAGAGACAAGGCATCATTTAGCCAAGGTATCAGAGTCAACTGCTTAGCAGCATCAGGAGGGAACAAGACTGCGCATCGGACACTCTAGGCTCAACCATCAGCACCTACTCCAAGGTAGGGTGGATGCACCGTCAGAAGGCGAGAGGATACGCTACTCATTTAGTACTAAATGTTTATTAGGAAAAATGAAATTCAGCGAATTTCATTAATGTGCCTAAGGTTTTAATGAAAGCGTTGTATAAATGTTTTTAGAGGAGCTTTCAGGTCAGCTTTAGTATAATGGTAGTAGCGTAACAGCTCATCGCCTTCTCAAGCTGCGCCTTCTCTTCATCACAGCTATTATGCTCAATATGCCACGCCCCTGTATCAGTAGAGCACATATTCAGCTATTATGACTTATACCGCACAACAGAAACGCCTCTTTTCTATCAGGGACTAAAAAAGTTCAAAACAATCGATTCGTTGTTTAAATTTCTAAAATATAGACAGATCTTTAATATATTTTGAAACAAAATTCGAAACTAGAAGATGGTGTCTCTGACCACGATACAGTACACGGAACCTAAGAACTAATAAATAAAATAAACATTGATCAGTACAAACACATGAACTTTATGAATTTACTTTTTTTCTCAGAGTTTATATTGTGGAGTTTTTCTTCTGAGTAAGTTTTATTTTTAGAACAGTTTATTGTGTTATTAAGTAATTTTTAATTTTTCGTATTTTGTTTTAATAAATCCAGTAATCCGCCATTTTAATTATTCCGGAAATTATTCGGCACCCTTTATGTATCGGATTATCGAGATTGTTTTGTATTTGACAACAGTAATTATTGTATAAAATTTATAATCTTTAATAATGAAAAATTAAAAAATGAAATCTTAATTTCTCCCTGATTGGAAAAAAAAAAAATATCATGAGTCTATTTCTAATCTACTAAATTTACGATCCAAGCAAACACTAACAGAGCTGCAGCATGTCAAAAAAGATTTAAGACTTAAAGAAATGTAATCAAAACGTGACTTTGTTTATTTGAACCAAAATAGCTCATAATCGGTAGGTCCAGGCGATAAATTTTATTCTGCAAAAATATTGTTCATTAAATTTCTAATCAGGAAAATGCCGGTAGATTTTTTATCTGCGCACAGATACAACACCAACAGAGCAAAAGCGTGTCAAAACATATGGAGTGTGAAAAAATATGGTGTCTTTTGTTCAATTTCTTATACAAGAAAAGTATATAAAATTATAGCCCTGAAGAAGACCTGCAAGAAAGGTCGAAACATTGGCATGCATTAATGTATTTTTACTTAAACGCGTTGTTCATCTTCGACTGCATCCCTGATTATCTTATCCGAAAAGTATATACCCTCAGCCAAAAGATATATCCTAGCCAATAAACAAGGAAATTAAATGTATTATAAACATACAATAACAGTCAAATATTTCCTTTTTAACTCTTATCGAGGAGTTTAAATAATAAAGGAATAATAAAACTAAAATACTCCCTCTCACCCACTACGAAGAGTGGGATGTAGATAGCGGAGAGGATGGAGCTGACCTCTCGACCCTGTCCTGGCCGAGCTCCAGGGGTCCATTCACTTTTTTAGCAGACCCACTCCAAGGCAGTCTTATACGGAAAAGTCCCTTAATCAATTCGAACTCTCCACAGTGATATAAAATAGAATCATAAAAAAACAATATTATTATTTACTTAAAATTGTATAGATAAATTATAATCAATATATTTTTATAAATTTAACTTATGCTTGCGAAACTTGGCCCATAAATCAAACAATTATAAGGGAACTGCGAGTAAAGGTGAGGGGAATGGTATAATTCACAAAGGGAAATAAGGAGACCTAATAAGGAGAAAAAACGATAATCAATTCAAACATTATAAATTGGTACCTCTGAAATTAAAAAAAAAAAAGAAGCAGAGGACGACGACCTACCCCAGGAATCAATGAGGACTACATGTGGAGGAGCAGCATGTCAAATAGTGTTTAAACAAAGGATAAGCTCAATATCTGGCCAGAATGAAACCATAAGTATAAAAACAGTGAAACAAATTAACTTAAAAAAAAACCTCAGCCATTACCTGATTTTGTGCAAATGTAAATAGAAAAAAATGTATGTATACAGGGTGAGTATCTGTTAGTGTAAAAAAAAAAAAAAAAAAAAAAAAAAAAAAAAAAAAAAAAATGGGTAATACTGCATCCTAACTGGGTAGAATGGCGCAGAAACGAGTTTCCTATCTCAATCTGTTTAGGAGACAGATTTTTTTGTTTTGTTTTTATTTTTAAAATCTTACTTTTTTATGAAAAATGGAAGTTTTCTCTAGTTTGGTTTAGCGTAGAAACAAAAACGATGATATTTTCTTAATCAGCATTAAATTTTCTAAATGATGAGATAGGTCTAGTTATTTTCATTTTTAGGGGTCCTTTTTGAAAATTCCTCACTCCCTACTGGATCACCCCAGAAGCCGTAAAATTTCTCAAAAACTGGGGAATTTAGTTAGATTTTTAGTGGTGTAACCCATGATACAATTTCACTTCGCCTTTTGAGTCTAAAAGAAGTTTTCCTGATGAAATACACGCTAGAGAATAAATACTTGATTGCTTCACGTACCGACTAGAAAAAACTACTTGATTGAATAAAAGTATTAGTTATTAATCTCCTGTCCATATGCATGAGGGGTAAAGAGTTGTGAAGGTGGTAAGCCTTCCTTCCCCCCTCCCCCAAAAAAAAACAAGGCCCCCTAAAAGTTGATTTAAAATAACTAGACCTATCTCATATTTTAGAAAATTTAATGCTAATTAGGAAAATATCATCGTTTTTGTTTCTATGCTAAACCAAAGTAGAGAAAAATTCCATTTTTCATTAAAAAAAAATAAATAAATAATCAATAATAGTATTATAAACAGCATTTAACTCCTCTTTATTAAAAGTACAAACTTGTTACATGTTTCGGGAAACAAGGTCCCATCATCAGACTTATTTCTGTTTCCATTTCCATGAAACATGTAACAAGTTTGTACTTTTAATAAAGAGGAGTTAAATGCTGTTTATAATACTATTATTGATCAATAAAAGTGACTCCTTCATTGAAGAATTTATTATATATAGTGGATGGCATGATGAATAACCACTTGAAGAATTCATAGTGATGAAGAAGGTAGAATGGAAATGGAAACAGAAATAAGTCTGATGATGGGACCTTGTTTCCCGAAACATGTAACAAGTTTGTACTTTTAATAAAGAAGAGTTAAATGCTGTTTATAATACTATTATTGATCAATAAAAGTAACTCCTTCATTGAAGAATTTAATAAATAAATAAGTTTTTATAAATAAACACAAAAAAAATTCTATTTTTTCCACAGACTCTACTATTGGTATGTTAATTTATTTTATATTATCATTTTATTATTATACTTTATTTTATTTCTTTACTTAGATTGTACATATTGTATGAATGGATCGATTTTCACCCATATTACTTATTTTCCTTTAATGAGGCACCTTGTAATATTTATTATATAAAAATATATAGGTGCATATATATATATATATAAAATAAATTGACCGTTAGCTAAGTGTAGTACTTTAAGGATTGAACAAACTATTTGTTACAAAAGGGCGTAAACCCATTTTTTATCATTTTCAATGCTTTTTAGATTTTTTCACTAAGTTAGCGTCTTCTATAAGGTGGTAAATCATTTACCCTTCAAAACATGCTAAATCCAATCTAATTTTAACTTCAACGTTTGGGTTGAGTCTCAGAAGCGGGTAACTCCTTGTTTCTCAAAACAGCCGTTTGGAGCACCACTTACGCTTGTAACGAAAGTAGTAATGAACGTTTGGAAAGGTTTTAGTTGTGGATATATTTTTACACGTGTGATGATCAATTTATTGTGTTGTGTCAAATATGGAGAGATACCCTTAAATAAAGCAGCATCGAGAAAAAAAATCTGGGAATGAAGCAAATTGTATACAGACTTGGTAAAAACATCAGACGTTGGTACAATCTTCATTTACTATTTTCTATCTGTTCTTAAATCAGTCTAATTCGATCTAATTTAATCAAATTGAACTTAAATATATATGCTGCTCCTGGAAGTTGTGTCCAGATACTTGAATGTAAACACCTCAAGCACAAACAATTAAAATGCACCATTATTGACCGCCGTGATATAAGATTTTTCTATAACATGTTCTACTCCACAACGAATAAGGTTTTTGAACCCCTTTAGTATCTGTTAATTTAGCTTCAATGACTGGCTCAAACCTAAGACTAGTGTTCGATTTAATGAAAAATTATGTAAAATTTAAAGAAACTTTGACAAAATCGTTTGAGTCAAGTTTGTTTTTATATTAATTATTTTTTTCATCAAAGTTTGTTCAATGTTAAATTAATAAAACAATATAATGTGTTATTCGTCATGAGTTTTTTCTCATTTATCGCTTTTTTTAAATTTCCCTTTGAGGATTGGGATAAATTCAATTTATTTAAATTTTTTTAAAATTTGAAGTTTAGAAAAGTTGAACAATATTTTAAAGATATGTTCCTGATGGTGTTTAAAAACATCTGATCCAACAATAATTGTTTCAAAAAATGAATCACCTGAATTATGCATATTTGAGTTTACTGAAAAATTTTCAATTTGGGATTTACTCCCTTTTGCGTCTCCACGTCTCATTTCATTCCTATACTAAAAAAAATATTCCAGTTTATTGAGTTCTAAATTAATTGTTTGGGTTTCTTTATACAATTGGGACACCTTAGTTCCTTCTTAACAGTATCTTACTAAATAGTAGTAGATTGTAGTGTTCCATATTATTTTTACAAAGTAATAATTAATTTTTTTTTTCTATTTAAATGATAGTACCTACAAGAATCTTGTTCATGTGATAAATATAAACATAAAAAACAAAAATTAATTTAATACGACTGGTTAGTGTTTTTAAATATGGGATCGTAATTTAGGGCCTTTTAGAATTATGGAACTCTACACAAAAGCAGGAAATGTAGATAAGGGTATAAAATGAATATACGCATATATTTTTTTAATGAATGTAGCGATCCGAAATTCCGATTCCAACTATGATTTTGAAGACAGAAATTGGAAACTAATGCAACTAAATTTGTAAAAAAAAAAAAAAAAAAAAAAAAAAAAAAAAAAAAAAAAAAAAAAAAAAAAAAAAGAGTAAAAAAAAAGAATAATAAAAAAAAAAAAATCTGTAAATACAATAACTGACAAAAAAGTTTTTGAATAAAAGTATGTGCTGCTGATATTTTACGGAATCCGATCCTTACTGGAGTTGATGGGCTTCCAAAAAAGTTGATGTATTAATTTATTATTAATGTGTTTACACCTTAAATAAATGTTGTTCTTCAATTTATATTCTAAATTAATTGAATTATTAATATGGTATTAATTACCTAGTACCAAGTTTCACTGAAATCTATAAACCTGACATGCTAAATATATAGAAGACCCCAATTGTTAGTGGCACTACGATTAAATATTTGGAAGAATGGAAGGTAGGGCAGCATCAACAGGTAATCAGAATATATTATACCAAACATTGAAAGAATCGAACTAGATTGAAACAGACAAAGCAAATTATAAAGCATTAAATCACAGGAAGGATTTACTTCGCACTTGGGAAATTCTCCACCCAACTCCTTCAGGCAGAGACAATTGAACCGGATGAAACCGGTGAGGAAGAACTTGGGTCATCAAGTACCACAATAGAAGCAGGAAAACCAAACCACCACGACATTGTCCACTTACAGGTGAAGTGGCCACCCAACTCTCCGGCAGATTTACAATCTAACAATGCAGGCATTCCAGGAAAGGACCAGCAGGAAAACTAGTTTAATATTATACAGGGTGATTACGTCTTAGTGTATAAAAAAAAAAAAAAAAAAAAAAAAAAAAAAAAAAAAAAAAAAAAAAAATGAGTGAAACTAGATCAAAAATAATGAAAAATGCAGCAGTCCTTACCTCTCTTTTCCAATCCGTTCCAGATATACGATAATTGAAATACTTTTTTGAGGAAACTACGTTGTTTACTATAAAAACTGTAATATCTCCAATTTGTTTAATATTTTTCAAATTTTGACCACACTTTTTAAATTTAGCATTAAATTTACTATAAGAGCAGAGTACAGGTAACCTTGAATTTTATCAACTTGGAATCTAAACAACAGCTTGTTTTTTTAAAACTAATTTAGGAAAGTTATTATGGCTTATAATACTACAAGGCTCACAGTTTTTCGAAAAAAACTATCCACAAAACTGCAAATCTCACAAAAACTTGAAAATTTAACTTCCACTATTAAAACATTCTCATCTGTCCACAAAATTTACCTCAAAAAGTGGTATTCTTTAATACCAACTGCATTCAGAAACCAACGTCAAAATTAAGGTCTGTGTTCATTATCGTTAAGTTTTATACCTTACATTGAAAATCTAATAAAATAAATCCTAAATAATAATAACAAATAAATAAATGTAATAACATAAGATCCTCTAATCTGGTGTCTCTGTATTGATAGTTTTCCTTTTTTTTCTATTAAACAATACATTTTTTCTTTACTTTTTATTCCAATAAAGAATTTATTATGCTTAAAATACATATTCCCATTAACCGATTATCATAATGTCTGATTTACAGAGGTAACTAATTGGTATGCCAAATGAAAACACCATGTTTTTCTCCATGAAATCGGTATGGATCATTAATTTGATAATACTGTATGAAAGCTGGTAAAATTTATTAACCATTAGCGTTATAAGACATTATTATACTTCCCTAAATAAGGTAAAGAACGAGGTGTTCTTTAGGTCCCAAGTTTGTAAAATTCAAGGTTTCATGCTCTTATAGAAAATTTAATGCTTAATCCGAAACAGTGGTCAAAATTTGAAAAATATTAATCAAATTGGAGGTATTACAGCTTTTATGGCGCAAAACGTGGTTTCCTCGAAAAAGTCTTAAATTATCGTATATCTGCAGCGGATTTGACGGATCGAAACGTAGGTAAAATGATCATACAAGACTTGTGGATATAGGTTAAGATGGAATAGAGTGTAGAGAGCTGTGAACTTCGACTTTGCTCAGCTTTTTTATTGATATCTGCAACTATAAACAATATATACAAAGAGAATTTTTGGGGAAAATGACTGCAATACCAAGTCAATAACTTGTAAACTTGTTGCACTTCAATAAAAGTTCTACATAAGATCTCTTGGCTATCTTCTTTTCAGACGTTTCGGAGGTTTATCGGGAATCAAGAATGATGTTAGGAGACTAGAGGATTCAAGGAGGTATGAATGGAGTTTACTAGGAAACTATATGCATGGTTTGGGCTGAATCAGAAACACATGGAACATTAAGATCTTCTTAGATAAGTTGGCTTGTGACTTGATTAGGACTATTGAGGATTTTACGAAGGTTTTTGGATTGTAAGGATTGAATACGAGAAGAATTGAAAGATTTAGTGGAGCCCAAATGCTCATATATTAAATAAATATCCCTCTTAGTCCTTTTGAAGTCTTTAATCCACAAAAGCATTAGCTTGTATATTTCAAATAGGTATTTTTGGTTCATATATTTCATTAATCATTGCTTGGAGACTCTTATTAAATACCTTCCAATTTTATCAATGATCCGTTCATTGCCTCCCAAATACTCTAATCCCATATACTAAACATTCAAGAATGGTGTAAAAAATGGTGAAACAAAATAAATCAAAACGAATCTCACCAAATAATTTTTAACCTTCGTCGTAAACCTACGTCTTCCTGTCCTATAGTACCCTTAAATGATATTCCACTAATCCCCGTTGAACAGATCCACTACCTAGGATTCCACTTGTACAAACGTCTTATTTGAAATTTACATATAAGACAAAAATTACATACAAAAAAGAAATTGCTCGTCGTAAAAGAACTTCAACATTTACTAGACAAAGATTTAAAACATCCGATTTACTACAAAAGACTTATTCACATGACAGTTATCAGACCTATTTCCATATTTGGAATTGAGCTTTGGGGTTCCACTAAACCATTTAATTCATCTCGTCGCTAATCCTTACAATCCAAAATCCTTCGAAAAATTCTCAATGCTCCTTACCTAGTCACCAATTAACTAATCGATGAAGATCTTATGTTCCATATGTTGCTGATTAGATCTAAACTAAATACCTGTCTTTTCATAGTAAGCTCCATAACAACTCAAGTTTCTCAACTTGCTTTCCATACCATTTCTGATAATTCTCCGAGGCGTCTGAAAAAAAGATGGCCTAGAGATCTCCTAGTGTAGAATTTTAATTGAAGTGCTACTAATGAGTATTTCTTTTTAAGTTTTTACATGTTATTGTAATCGGTATTAACACATTTGTTGTATATTTATTATGTATATATTTTTAAAGAGTTGTAAATTTCAATTAATTGATTAAATAAAAAAATAACTATTTATTTATTTCCTCTTTTGGTTTACTCCATTCCAAAATTATTTCTAGGAGGTGGGCGTACATTTTATCTCAATATTATCAACTCTTCGATAATAAAGAATTGGAACCAGTGACGCACAGTTTATATGAAATTTAGTGGCATTAATATCCTAATGCCATCAAGTTTCACAAAGCACAGCCTTTACGACACGAACTCCATTGTAAGCACCAAACGTATGGCAAGATGTGTTCGCCTTGTAAGGCTGTTGTTAATTTATCGCCTGGGGTAGAGGCATAGAGAGAGAGAGAGAGGGAACAATCACAGGGCTTAGAAGCAACAAGCCCATTAGCTGTTTTACAATGAGATGAAGCAGCCTACACAATCACTTGGCCTAAGGCAGAACACTTGAACGCTGGTAACATTCAAAGCTAAGATGTTAAGGAGGTGCATCGTTCTAAAGTCATGAAAGAATTAACGGTAGTTTTTTTTCCCCCAACTATTTTTCAATTTTTACAATTTTATACATTATATACATAAAGTAAATTTGAGAAAATGATTATGATGGCATGTCAGTAACATGCAAAGACTACTCACTAGTAGCACTTCAATAAAAATTCTATATTAAAGGGTCTCTTGGCATTCTTCTATGCTATGAAAGGATAGGTATCTGGTTTGGGCTAAATCAGCAACATATGGAGCATTAACCCTTTAAAGGGCAGACCGGGAATTTTTGAATACATTTCTTCATTTTTTTTTCCTTTGAATGGCTATAGCCACGCTAAACCCCACACATGTATCATGAAATTCAATTCGATTAATAAAGGATATTAGACCACAATGAGTGGGATAATGTGTCGAATATTACGTCATTTATGGTGCAAAAGGCATTAAATATTTGTATCCTCCAGGATACATTGCCTGTTAAAGGGTTAATATCTACATGGATAAGTTAGTTTTTGACATAATAAGTAGGATTGAGGGTCTTGCGGAGGGTTTGGAATCGTAAGGATTGGATACACGAAAAATTAGAAGGTTTATTAGAGCACCAAAGCTCAATTCCATATATCCAAATGGGTCTAATTATTGTCATGTAAATAAGTCTTTTGTAGTTTATGGGAAGCTATGAACGATTGTATGTTGGAGTAGTTGGGAATGTACGTAAATGAAGACGAGCAGATTCTTGTCTTTTAAGTCTGGTATGAATGGTACGTTAATTATATTTTATGCATGATGTCTAAGGCCCACGGTTTCCTTGTAAATATCATTAATAGCTCTTGCTCTTCTTATTTGTAAAGGGGAGTCCATATCAAGATAAATATAAAATAAAAATTTATATCAGCTTATCGTTGCAAGGGATTTTCTAATGACTATTGAAGTTTTAAATATTCATTTCAAATGAAAATGAGCAAATATGGCATATAGTTAAGTACTCTTACTAATTACCTTAGGAAACAAAAATATGTATTAATTTCAAGAAGCGTATGATTTCAAAAGTTTGAGCAGATGGAGTCTTAGGTAGCTTATCAGTTTAACAGGGATTAGAGGATTATTATTAATGGAGTGTAGGGCAGAAAGTTGTAGATTTGCAAGGAATAGTAAAGATTATTCGGAGAGATTTGTTTGGTTTTATTTTATTTTTATTTTCACGGCCTTAGAGACCATGCGAATATCATTATTTTCACATATTTTCATACCACTTCTCTCTTCCCACCTTTTCCTCATTCTTACGGATTGCTCCTTCCTTCTTTCATCGGTCCACGCTATTCCTTTTCTCGTATCTCTCTTTCCCACAAGAACCTTAATATCTTTTAGCCTTTTCCTATAGTCATCCATATCGAAACAGTTTTGGTCTGTTATTTTCAGTCTATCAGTTTCTTCCTTCATCTGTATGATATACCCCCAGCACTCTTGTATTCTCTCATTTTACAGAAGATTTATCTATTTAATCTCTTTGGGTGCATCCTCACCATATGCCCACAGAACGTTAATCTTCTTATTCTTATGTCAGTTTCCAAATCATTTATTTCTTTGTATATTTCCTTATTAGGTCTAAACCTAGAGAGAGCCTTCTTGTGTATTCTTAGGGCCGTATATTCTTCTTAGTATTCTTCTTTCTATCACTAACATTTTCCTTAGGCTGGGGAGGAAAGAGGTTTCCATTCTGTACAGTACACCTGTTTGTCGACCGTATTGTAGTGTCTTATCTTCGCGTTTATTGACCGGCTTCTTTTATTATATAAATTGCTTGTCGCGAAGCTTAGCCTTTCAAATTTACTCATTTTCTCTTTTATGCTTTCTTTCGTCGACCAATTGCTACATATAATTTCCTTCAGGTACTTGAATTTATTTTTTAAGGTAATTGGTTTTATTTTATTTCTCTATTCGTAAAGTTTTTTTATATGAGCTTGGAATGCTAGGGATAGAATGAAGGGACCATTATTTACTGATAACACTCATGTATCAACGAATTCATAGTAAGCACGGTGCTAGGATGAGTCGGAACGTCAGCTGTGTAAACCGCCCTGGAACACGGAAGACTGAGTAAATAGAATTAGCAAAATTGTGCTATTCATGTTTGATGATTGAGATAGGAACCCATAATAAGAAAGTTTTATTTCGTTTTTTTCACTCTTCAAAAAATTTTTAGTATCATAGAATTTTATAGCGATCTTGTCAGCTAAGATCTTGAATTGCATGCGGCATTTTAATATTGGTGCTCTGCGGTCGAAGAAGCAACGTATTAGGTACTCAGAACTCACCTATAAACTGAAAATACATCTAAGCACCTGTTACCTAACGTTATATTTTAATCTAGATGTCATACTTTTCAATATCCTAAGCATTTCCATCCTTTCGATATTGTCTTACAACACCATATATTGGAATTAATACTTTTTATTTTATTTTTATTTTAGACTGGAGTAGAGACGTTCAGGAATGAGGTTTTCCATGGGTTAGTAAAATTTAAAAAAAAAAATAGCAATGGTTTTCCTGTAACGGTTTAAAGCAATAATATACAATAGGCAGAGTAAGAATATGCAGAAGATAACAGAGAAATAAATCAAACCTCCCAGATACATTTAAAAAATATATCTGCACTGTATTTCATTACTTTTAATATCAAAACAGGTAATAAAATATTCACCAATAAATGTAATAAAGGAACTCGCGAGGTCCTAATCTCGAGGAGGGAAGCCCCCTCAAAAAGGAGACAGATAAGCCACACTAAATAATGAGCACAATAAATAAGCCACCATAAAAGCTGACGCCCTTCCACAAATATCCTTTGTGCACCTCTAATGGCATATTGTGACGACAGTCGATCTTTCTCCAGCTTTAATCACAATCCTTCTTATCTCTCCTTCTCTTTCTTCTTTGTTGTTCCCTTATATAGCGGAATCTGAACCAAGGAACAAAGAAATAACTTTAATATAAACGAAGAAAAACCTTTTAATACTATTTCTCATCACAGCGTGTATTAAAGGAGTAGAATGTAATAAGAGAAGAGAAAATAAACAATCAGTTTCTAATTTATTTTTAAGCAACACATTGCATTGATATTTATAAGAGAAAATGAAAACAATTGTCTAATAAGCTTATATGTTAAGCATAACAAAAATAAATTTTAAAATATTTTATAAGAAGCGATAATAATTATATAAAATTAAAAATTTAGGAAAATAATAAATTGATTATAATAAATTATGTGAAATTATAATTTGTAAGTGGTTTGTAACTTTGAGTGTATTTTTGTTTATACAATCAACTCTCATTAGGTCGATCTTCAAGGATCCGACAAACAGTTCGACTTACCTACAATTCGATTTAGTAAACAGCGATTTGTCTTCATGTAAATAGGAAAATTGAACACAAAATTGAAGTTAATATCACTACGTATATTTTTCACTAATGGGAATAGGTATTTTATTTTCTGGCGGTGCCGAAAAGCAGACATACCGTCTTCCACCAGCGATCTTTTTTTTATTCTTTAAGACGGTTGATGGAGAACTAAGTAGAATTCGGAATTCATAAGCAATAACCGCCTAACTTCTTTATCCTTTCTCCACTTCGCAAATCAGTTTTAACTTGTAACTTGTACAACCACTCGAATGAATAACCAATAAGTGACTGGTATACCTTTGAAGTGAAAAGGTAAAGCAATGACAGAAAACCGGAAAACAGATTGCCCATGAAATTCTTTTAATTTAAGTTCGAGTTATAGAGACGATGACACAATAATTCGATTCATGGAGGTGGTCCTAGAAGTTCTGGAAGTCCCCTCTTTTGTGTTATGTACTCCCGACCGTAGATTTTGTTTTACTTATTTAAGAATTCGGCTTATCAAAGTCCGAAGCATCGAGAGTTGAATGTATGCAAACTATTTTTAAAATAATTTAGATTTAGATATCATGGAGAAATATGTTTCTGGTGGAAGGTTATACGACAGTGATTTTTTATTAGCTGTTTTTTTTTCTTAAAAGGCGCTGAGTTGATTTCAATACAATTTTAATGGAACCACCTCTGAAGTATACCCTACCGCTCAAAAAACTAATCATCAAAATCGATTCACAACTGACGGAAAAATCACGTAACAAACAAATTTAAAAAAAAAATAAATAAATAAAATTAAGACGAATTGAGAAACCCTTTTTTTTTTTTTTTTAAGTCGGTTAAGTTTTTTTAAGTAAAGATAATATCTAATCCACAATAAAATAAACATCACAACTGTACAATGATATAAAATAAGGAAATTTGCGGAACTATGAATTGACATTGGTAATTAGGTAAAATTATTGAGTGAGCCACTGAAATATGCTGTAAAGCATCCGGATTTCATCGAATTATTTTTTTTTATTATTTTTTTTTTTTTTAAAGATCTGATAATGGATGAAGTGAATCTTGAAGAAAGATAAAGCGATAAAGGAAGAGGACTGTTGAAGGTTTAATGGACCAAAATATCGTTTAGAGCAAATAACAGAGGGAGGTTAAGTAGCAAGTAAGAGGGAATTATTACTTGACTCCATCGTTTCTTACTAAGAATGATAAGTATCTGCTACTTAAGTCTCAACGTTAAGTAGTCAACTTGCCTTGTCTTGTAGGAAGGGGTCGGGAATAATATACAGCACAACTGTTCATCTAATTTAATAATCTATTTATTTTTTTGTATTTCTGTTTTTATATATATATATATATATATATATATATATATATATATATATATATATATATATATATATATTTTTTTTTTTTTTTTTTTTTTTTTTTTTAATTCAAAACTAGTTCTAACTTTAATTAGGATTGATGAATTAAATGCCACTTCTATTGAGATTATTTTATTTGAAAACTAGTTTCGAATGCTAAACATTCATCTTCAGTTCTAAAACATACAATAAAATTTTCAACACATCAGTACTATGTTACATAGATTAAATATACTAAGGTTTTTACCTAAGGTTTTTTTATGAAAATTTATGTATGTTTTAGCATTCGAAACTAGTTTTCAAATAAAATAATCTCAATAGAAGTGGCATTTAATTCATCAATCCTAATTGTATTGATCCTTCTATATCATCATGCGTACCTCAAGTAGTTCTAACTTTATCTTTTATTTAAACATTTCCATTTTCATTTTTAAGAGATCTTAATACTGTAACATTTTCTTTAGTATTATTTTTAGTAAGCATTAAAAAAAAAATATACATATATCCTGTTGGTATCTTATTATTCTAGCCAGAGTGTCTTATTAAAAGTAATAATTTATGATATTATAGATACAAAATTCTAGTAATTAATAGAACCTTTATATAAAAATAACAATAAGTTTATACTTAAAGAAACATATTTTTCTTGTTTTAACAATCTTCTCCCAAACATAGAAGATGACAATAATGAAATGAAATAAAAAATAATATGGGACATCTATTTCCTAACATTAATGTCAAGTTACAAAACATGAAACTATTGTCTGGAATAGACAATTTAAATGAATAATAAGTTTATTACAAACGAGCAACTAGCTTTACTCAAAAGTATATCACTTAGATAACTAATCGGCGGAGTGAGTCCTTGTATTTACGAGGTGGATAGAGGAACTCAGCGTAAGTAGAGCTTGATTATAGGTAAGTTTTTTCGATTCATGGGGTTTAGAGTGTAAAAGCTCCAAAAAGTATTTTACTTTTGTTTTTACAAAAGTAAAAAGTCCAAGTATTTCACTTGGAACAAGTCATCTGGTTCTGGGTCATATTAGCATCTATGGTAATGAAAAAGGCTGAAGTAGCAGCTAAAGAAACTCTATCTTTTCTAGGACGTGTCAAAACCCTCTTAAAAGCTTCAGAACTTGCATGCCTACTTAGACGGACGATATTCCAATATAGGCATACATCGCAAGATTAGAATCCAGCATGTAAACTTAAAACCTTTAAAAAGGAGGTAGGAGCAGTTCCTTCCACACTAGACGCAGAAAGGAAGTGATCATCAGTAAAGGGAAGCTAGAATCAAACCTTGAACTCCAAAAAAAAAAAAAAATCTGACTGCTGGAAATTGTTCGCAACCTTTGTGGTAAACATCTTCCTCGAAATAGCGCCAGCTTTAGGAAATAGCGGAGGAGGAGGGGAAAGGTTTGGGTATCGTATTTTCTTAGCTGTTTGATCAAATAACTCGGAAAACGTTAGTTTTAGCACATTTTGTGTTTTACACATTATTAAACGAACTCAAAGTTGAACAACATTTGGTTATATTCATATTCTTTTTAGGATTCGGCTGAAAAAAATAACGAGTTTTTCACGACAGTTCGCGGTATTTTAACGTGCTAGTGTTTTACGGGCTTCGTCAAAACTTCATTTTGAAGGTATGATAGTAAATTTAACGAGCTTTGAGGTGAAAAAGATAAATTTTAGATTGGATAAATAGTTTCGGAGTTACAGCCAATACAGTGCCGACAAACTTAGGAAGTTAGGCAATCTCTTATTTTTTTTTCCTTCTCCACAGCTCTAAAACTATTGATCTGAGCAAAAAAAAATAATATAACTAAATTTGTTGCAAATTTGATTTTATATTATAATGCAACGAACACAAAATGTGCTAATAGTAACGGTTTCCAACTTATTTAATCAAACAACTAAGAACATGCAATTTTCAACCCTTTGCCCTCTCTTCTGCCCAAACCCGACGCTATTTCGAGGAAAACTTCTTACCACATTTAAAGCTAAGGATGGTATAATGTATCTGTACTACATAGAACGATTGAGAATTGGCCATACAAGACTTACACACCTTCATCTAATAACTGAAGAAGTTTCTTCCAAATAAGTAATAGTAGTTTTTTTAACACCCAAATTTTATGAGAATGCCGTTTCTACATCATTAAGTTAAATAAATCGGCAATACCTCCGAACATATCATAGCGCAAGGAAATGATGGAAAGTATATTGATAAAAGTCATAAAGTTTCTGTAGAAATAAGAAATCTTTCATAAGATTTAAATTATCATAGAATTTAATTTTGATTAGGAAATCATTCATTAATTACGAAGACAAAATGCTTTTTTAGTAACATTACTATTGATGAATTCGTTCGTACCATACAAGTTCTCATCCACACAAGATTAATAAAACAAAAATCATCAAAAAAATACAACTAATAATTACTTTCATCAAAAATTAAATTAAATGATAAAAATTAAGTGAAAAAAATAAATTACAAAAAAATAAAATAAAAATAAGATACATTCAAACTATATGTACAATACAGACACTATATACAGACATATATTCTGGAAGATTTATAGGGATGGTTAAAGCTGGATACGGATTGAGCCAGATGATTAGGATGATTGGATAGATTTTAAAGAAATTTCAATAATTTTGAAGGAATGAGATCAAGGACAAATAGTATTTTAAGTCAGGTTTTATTAGTAACATAATAAGGACTTTGGATTGGAAAGATTGAATGCGTTTTATATTGGATTGTTTTGCTATTCCGCACAATTCAAGTCCGTAGGTCCATTGAGTAATATTGATGTTGCTTTTTGTTTATTTTATCACCTAGTTATAGATATATTATTTTTATTTATTTTATCCTGCGCTTAATGCATCATAGACCTCGTGAGCTTGTTCTAGACGGCTATCTAGATCCCTCTGAAGGGACAACTAAAAATGACATCATTTCGCTGCCGCGGAGAGAGATAAGGTCGAGGGGGACACTAAAACTGATGGATACTGCTCCGCTGTCGCTATATCTTCCTTCAGAAAAAGTGGGTTCTTCATTCGTTTCTAACAGGATTGTCTAAGTAATGGCGTTCAATTGTTCTCAAGCGGCCCAATTTAATATTTGTCTATATATGGCTATCAGAGTATCACTATTTTATTAACTTAGCTACAACATATCACTTATGGCGTTTCAAAAATTACATTGCCACCATATCCCTTGTGCATGAACACAACTCTTAATTCTAAATCATGTAAGTTATCCTACAAGAATGTTCGAATTATTTATGTCGGCGTTTTTATTGAATAATTCATTGTGACTAGATTTAGCTTTAGGGGTAATTTGCATTTTAAAAACGCACGTGAAATGTCCGAAGGAAAAAGTCTAAGCCCTAATGCATCTGCTAATGAAATATGTGCCATAGGAGTGTCAGATATCATAGTACTCCGTGAAGGAAAAGTTTTAAAGTTCTCTAATGAATGTAACGGGTATCCTTAACTGCTAATATAAAAAATAATAATAATAAAACATTGAAATTAATATTTTTAAGAATGATATTATTTACTTTTTTTTTTTAAATTTTAAAATAAAATCCTCAGTTGGTTTATGAAAGCAGTGAAGCAGTTGAGAGAGTAGCGCAGGAATTTCTTTGGGCCTGGCTTGTCCTCTTATAGTGGTGGTACCAGGTATGTTCGGTCTTTCTCCGGGATTCTTGTAAATATTTTATGTATAGAATAATTTTTATTATTAACAATTGTATACAATAAATACGATAAGTAAATGCGGGGTAAAATGATTACAATGAAATGACAAAAAATGAAAAAAAAACACCCAGAAATGAAAAAAAAAAACCCTAAATAGCACGTAGGAGCTAACTAACCACCCGTTAGTCCTTAGACCATCTTCTTTTCAGACTCTTCGAATGGGTTATAGGGAATGCAGCTAGTCACGGAAGGATAGGTATCTTGTTCGGACCAAATCGGTAACACAAATAAGTTTATTCGTGACATAATAAGGAGCATTGAGGATTTTTTCCCAAGGTTTTAGATTGTAAGAGTTGGATATGAAAAAAATTGAATATTATTGCATTTATTACTTTTTTTTTATGTTATTTAGTTTTTTTTTGTTTTTACAATGATAATCCTAGTTTATTTGATATTCGCATTTATTACCTTTTAGTTTCTTTTTTGTATGGTTAAAGGCTATTTTTTTCTTTATGTTATATTCATTGTACATTTTGTATTATTGTACTAATTTTCACTTTCAACATATCGTTAGAATAGATCCATTGCCATCCATATTACAATTGTTATCCATGTAACTTTCTTGACAAAGGACAGTTAGACGATTGCTAAATATAATACACAGTTTATTAGATTTATTATGACAGATATTAATATAATTAGTTTAAAGGAACAAAATCATAGACTTAACTACATATAAAACATAGAATAGCATAAAAGACCCTTGATCGTCCCTCTCAGAACATATTTTTTAATAGTGTTACATCTATTAACTACCAGTGCAAACATCTATGAATGGGAGAAGCAAAGTTTCACATTTACATCCATCATATAGGTCGTGCGAGTTGGGGCAAGTGTCTCGCGCGCTCGGTACTGTAGGTCATGGGTTCCAACTAACGATATGAATCTTGACCTTCCCACACGACTATAATTATATATATTCCTAAAATGGTAATATTCGTCTAAGAGATAATATCCGTGGTGTTTTTTTTTTCCAGTGAGAACGGTTGTATTTATTACGAAAAATCCGCCATTAAAGACAATACACTCCTTAGAGACGGATATAATTGTAAAGGTAAAAAATTAATACGCCTATCAGACATATACTATTGTAAAAGTTTGTATTTATATCCACCACCATATACTATTGTAAAAGTTTGTATTTATATCCACCACCTCATGTCTTTGAGTTATTCAAATAGTCATATTGTATACAACAATAAAAAATTGAAATATTTGAGATCATAAAAGCCATTGAAACGAGCCTAATAAAGAAACAGCTTCAAATTCGATGGAAAATTCCCAATTCGCCTTATTACAAAAAAGCAAAAAAACAAATGAAAACAATTCGTCCAGAAGGTCATCAAACAAACATCATTAAGTAATAAATTAGTGAAAAATAAAAAGAAGAGAAAAAAAAAATTGTTTCAACGAAAAAAAAATTAAAAAAGCTGTGTAGAAAATTCGTAAATTGTTGTAGAGTTGTTTTTAAACCATGTAAGTATATAGTTGCCATTAGTTAATGTTTTGATAAAATTATAATATAAAATATATTAAAAATTTATTTTAATTATAATTATAATACATAAAATTATTGTCTATTTAAATTATAAAATTGAAAAAATAATTATAAAGCTTAAATATAAAAAAAAATTAATTAATAGTTCAAAAAGAAAAAAAAAGATTTCCGAAAAACACAATAAGGGCATGTAATGGATGTTTAGAAAGGGTAGAGAGAACAGATATAGAACACTGACAAAAGTGATAAAGCAAAAAGAAAATAAGAGAGCCGCTATGATTGGATATTACGTATTTTACGGTGGCCACAATAGCCCGCCTGATAAAGTTGACCGAAAAAAAAAGTCCTGCCAACTTACTGCCTAAGCTATTTTATTGCGGCTCGTACTTCGCCCGGAACAAAAAGCAACGATGCAGCAGTTTTCGGAATGTACGCTCCGACCGTCCTGGGGCTTTTAAAAATATTGTTTATCTTTTGTTCACCCCCTTTTTTACGACAAAGGGTTAGATATAAGCAATCGGTTAAGCAAGTTTTTAGATAGGCAGTTAACTATCTTAATAAAAAATTAATATTGTTTTTTATTTTATTACATTGATTTTTATTCCTTTTCACCTTGTAAAAACGAGAAAATTTTAATGAGCGATGAAAGATCTATAACAAGAAACTTGAAAAAAGCACACAATAATGAATATTAAATATGAAAAAAACAATATGAAATGAATTATATAGTATGTAGTACACTTGATAGATACAATAGATAGGATTGTACTTAGAACAAATAATATTGGGCTTGGGCTCCTTTTTCCATTTTAACTATGAGCATTTTAATAATATGCAATCAATAAATTTAATAAATAAATAATTATATATGTGTCTATATATATATATATATATATGTATATATTTTTTGTTAAAATTTATTTATTCTTTTTACTGAAGAGAGATACTTCATCTGCACATCATGACAAAATAAGGGAAAAAAAATTCCATTGATTTCTTTTTTTTCTATTTTAGGATAATGTATAACCTAAATGTTGTATCAAAATGATTTTAAATGAAGAATAACCATGTGAAAAATCCAATAAACCCAAACAAACAAAGAAACAATGTGAAAAATACCTGTCTACAATGCAAAATAAAACAATAAACAAACACTCAAAGCGTAAAAAAAAAAAAAAAAAAAAAAAAAAAAAAATATATATATATATATATATATATATATATATACATAGATATACACACACACATAGATACACACACACACACACACACACACCCATGGTGTCCAATTACTCACTCTTGAACTCACTCACAAGTTGAACAAAGTTTTCTTTGTATTAACATTTCTAGAATTTCTCATTTGATTTTACTCCACCTTTAAACCTGATCTTTTATTTTCATTTCATTCCACATTGGAGTTTAGTTCGGTAAACAAATACAAGTAATAGTGTAAATTCCTGGTGATAGACAGCCGAGCTTCAAAAACTAATATTTGGAAAGAACCATATCCTAAACTAAAACTATACCGGAAAATAATTGTTTGTTCTGTTCTGCAATAAATCAATTGGTTCCAATCGAAAACCTCAAATGTATATTCATTGAAACTCAAGCAAGCACATTTTTTCTATATGTAGCACACAATAGCATTTAAGACACACTTAACTGCAGCACAAAAACCCAAGCTAGCTCAAGTTCAACTGTAGCATAAAGCTGCTCGTCATTAGAAAACATTTTTTTTTTTTACAAATTCATCTATGGTCACTTCCAATATTTCATTCAATAAAGTGCAGTCTAGGCCCTTTAAGTTTGTTTTTTTTTTTTGGAAAAATACAGTGATAAAAAATATTCTAGGCGATAGCACTATAAGAAAATATTATCTAAAATACTGTTGTAAACATTTCCTTGAGGAAAAATGTAAGCGAACAGAATAGAATAATTTTATTGCCTAAGCTTTTGCTTTTACGATAGAGAATGCCATAATACAATATTCATTTTATATTTGTATATAGTATTTCACAATGGTACAATAATATATTAATCAGGATATTTTTTTTAAATTATTTTTTTTCCTATTATTTATAATAGAATAAAATAGAATAGAAAAATAATTTTAGTCTGGGACAATGTCCGTTAAGAATAACAGATAAGTACAGGTATAACTAAATTAAAACTGGTTAGAGACAAAATGAGAAAAGAAAAACATTATTACATTAATGACAGTATGTACATAGATGATACTTAAATAAACAGAAAAGAAAATAATATAGCGTTATACAGATTAGAGAAGATAAAATTAAATAATAAAAAATAAAATAAAATAATATAGAAAATCTTTTGGTACAATTAGTAGATTTGTACGTACAATAGAAGTACCCAATGTTATATTCAGGGAAAGTGAAATTTGTATTAAAAGAAATCTCAATTATTTCAGAACTGAATCCATCAATGCAATAATAATTTTTGACTAAGTAGGCAGATAGTTAGCAAGAGTCAGTTTGGATGAGAAGGAGAAATCGGAAATAGAAATATTTGAATGTTTTCAGGGATTTAGCTTGTCTGGTGTGAGGAGGGATGGAGTTCCTTATTTATTTATTTATTTTTTATTTACAATATAGGGGAAAAATGCGTTGTATAAATGAATAATAATGACAATTGTAAAAATAAAACGTACAAAAATTTGTTTAAACTGTTTGAAATTCAATTCTCTTTGATATGACAGTAAGATAATTCTATCTTATCTTGTTTTTGTAAAACTACTTACTTAATGGCCAAGCTTCAGTGTAATTTGGTTCATTCAACTGTCTATTGTTAATGGAAATCTGATATTAATTTTTAAAATCTGGATTTAGTTTATGTGAAGTATTTAGTTTGAATTTCTAGGTTTAGAAATCAGTAACTCTCATCCTTAGTAGATTACAGATTTCAAATGTGTTAGGGTATTCATTAATTCATCAATTAAATAAAATAAATTTTAATGATAATTAAATAATTAATATTCAATGAATTGGAAAAATGGAAACAAAATTAGGGGGGGAACGAATGTAAAACAATTATATTTACATAATGGTAGATGAAACTACAGACCCCCATGAACATAAAGGTTGAGTGGCACATTAGTCAATTTTTTTTTATAATTGCTGCACGCTTGGCTAATTTTTATAACACATTTTTAAAATTTGCACCGGCCTTTAGTTATGACCAATGTATATGAAAATACATTCTAACAAAGTAAAAATATATAATTTTATTAGATAAGCATAGAATATAGAAAAAAATAAATTAATATAGGACTATCACAGTAGGATAGCTCCATTACAAGGGCGACTCCCACGCATGATGTATTTTCGCAGACAGGGCTGAGTATACAGAAGAGCTACCGGTTGACTTGGTCCCCCGCAGGCAATTTTTCAAATTGAAGCCGCTATCCCGGGTACCATTCATCACAGCCGCATCATCTCACCAACAAGCGCTAAATATCCCGACGATAGATCACTGTTAGCGCCTCCTGGCTAAATATGTATAAATAGCCTTCGAGTACCCCATCGTAATTGCCTGTCCAAAACTCTCTTCTCTCCAAGTAATTTCTTTAATGCAGTGGGCGGGGAAAATCCCGACAAAGTTAGTCTGTATCGGGGAAAAGTTTTCAATCCGGTTTCCTGTCGATTTTTATTAATATTGATAAATTTCCATAGACTTTAAGCGGAGGTTAAAACGCACTTAATAATACTTTTAAAGGGTTTTCTAAAGCTGTAATTAGACCATGACGTTTCAGAATTGTTGACAGATACTGCTCCCCATAATAGGCATTAGATATTGTTTGCAATAAAAAAAATAATAATTTCCGTAAATCTATTTGTTAAACCCATACATACCTTTCAAATTAACCCTAGAGAGGTATCTTGGGGTACCACAGATCACTTCACTATTAAGTTATTACACTAATAGCTATTTAGTTCACTACAATGCGCTAGTAACATACAAGAGGAAGAATACATCCACTTTCTTACGGATCTTGCTGGCAATTATTTTGGAGGTTCCAGGTTAAAAAATAATAAACAGGTATTCTGCCGTTCCAACTAATGAGACATAGAAGCCGAGAAAAAAAAAAGTGAAATAGCATTAAACTGGTTTATTTTACAACAAGTAATATCAACATGACTCTTGCACACAAACGTTTTATTTTTTTAGTGAAAATTTAAGGGAAAATACAGCCGCTTCATAGATTTTGATTTAGTTTAATGAGATTAAAAAAAAAAAAAAGATTAGATCGTCAAGCCAACTACATTCAAAGAGTTTTTTCACACAAAAAATGACTTCGGATTCTAATTCAGCACTCTCAAAACATTTATTCAATTATATATATATATATATATATATATATATATATATATATATATAATATTTTCATTTTTAGGAGATCTTAATACAAGACTAAAACGACATGAAATAGCTCGTCTTTTCGACATCTTCAACATTTACTAGATTCATAATTATCATAAAAGACTCATTTACATGATAGTTATCAGACCTATTTGGACATATGGAGTTAAGCTTTGGGGCTCAACTAAACCTTCAAATTCTTCCTGTATCTAATCCTTACAATCCAAAATCCTTTGAAAAATCCTTAATGCTCTTTACTTTGTTACCAACAAACTTATCCATAAAGACCTTAATGTCCCATATGTTGCTAAATTAGCCCAAACTAGATACCTATTCTTTTATAGCAAACTCTATAACCAATCTAATCCTAGAGTCGCTAAACTTACTTCACACTCCATTCCCGATATTCCTCCAAGTCGTCTAAAAAGAAGATGGCCTAGAGACCTTCTAGTGTAGAATTTTAGTTGAAGTGCTACAGATAAGTAGTTATTTTCAAGTTTTTACATGTTATTGTAATGGTTGTGAACACATTTACTAGATGTATATATATTTTACAGTTGTAAATTTCAATAAAAGAAAAGAAAAACCAGCAGAAAATTTTAAAACGATCATTGGTAACGTTTCTTTAAATCTTTGATACACAGCACGCAAATTCAACTTGATTGGTATCGCTGGAAAAAGGAGAGCCGCATCATTTTTTGATGTATGTGAATGCAAAATTCAATGAACAAAAATCTGTTTAAAAAAGTTGGAAAATCCAAATTTTATCTTTAAGTTAAGTTTGAATATCTGGATTCAAGAATATGAAACCAAAGACATTTCAGGTATATTACTATCCTATACTTTAGGTAAATACACAAAATTGATACGTTTAACCGTCTAACAGTTATTCAAGTTTTTGCCAATATAAAAAAATTCCAACCTCTTGGTAAGCAAAATTATGAAGACTATTTTTTTATTTTTTTCTATATATATTCAAGGGTTCTTTTGAATGCTAAATTAGAATCTGACGTCATTGTTTGCCTTAAAAAATCTATAAAGATAGTATTCTTGAAAAAATAACCATTCCTTTTAGAATTCAATCAATCTAAACCAAAATGTAAGAAGCGGCTACATTTTTCGTTAAATCTGCACTCAAAAATAATACATTTTGATGTAAGAATCATGTCGATATTTTTTTTTTTTAAATTCGTGACATAAAATAAATTAGTTTAACACTATTTCATTTTTTTTCTCAGTTTCTAGGGCTCAGTAGT
Source organism: Euschistus heros (assembly GCA_003667255.2). Classification (NCBI taxonomy): domain Eukaryota; kingdom Metazoa; phylum Arthropoda; class Insecta; order Hemiptera; family Pentatomidae; genus Euschistus; species Euschistus heros. The sequence continues at coordinate 299,738 of RCWM02000077.1, forward strand.
CGGAACAGCAAAATACGTCTCTAATATTTTTTGAGCGGGAACCTACCAAAAAGTTGCCAACAAGATCTGTGAGCGAGTGAGTATGCTTCTTAGTATTTCTGGTGGTTTTCTAAGTTTATGAACCCTTATTTTTGCAAACACCATTTGGGATACTCCAACATCCAGTCTACCGTTTATGCAGGGTAAGTATACAACTTATCATTATTTATTTCTTCTCATATTATAATTATCTATAAACTAAAATCTGCTGCATTTGATCAGCTTTTTATCAAAAACTAAAGGTGACGAACCCAATGCAGTAATGATTTCTGAAGTTATTGAATTCTACAACTCAACAAATGGCGGTGTTGAAACTTAAGATCAGCTGTGTCACACATATACATGCAAAATGAAGAAAGACCGCTGGGATTTTAAGAAATTGGTAGGGACAACTCATTAAATTCGTGTGAAAGGGATCGAAATACCTATGTAAATAAAATAAAAAACTAAGAAACTTTAGCGTAGTAAGTTGGGAGACCACGCACACATATATTGATCTACACAGACTATATTGTTCTCATAATCATGCCGATGTTACTGGTGGATATAGTATCGACTAACTGATACACACACACACACACACACACACACACACACACACACACACACACACACACACACACACACACACATATATATACGTGTATGTGTGTGTGTGTGTGTGTGTGTGTATCAGTTAGTCGATACTATATCCACCAGTAACATCGGCATGATTATGAGAACAATATAGTCTCAAAACTTCGCCAAAATAGTTGTTTTTATTTATTGATTGAACCTCAAAAACCTTACTTAACATATAATAGTAACAGTCAGAATTCCCGATACCAGATTTCCCAGATAAATATCAAACCGCAGTATAACCATTGGGAATTTCCTGGTTCATGATTGAGTACATTTTAATAATCACATATAAGAGTAAATCTAGAAAAAAAAAAAAGAAAGGGAAAAGCAGTATTAAGGATTACAAATTCAAAGCTCATGTACTTCAAAAATATTGTACGATTCAAAACAATTATAACAATAAAATAATCAAAATAATACGAAAAAATCATAAATTAAATTAAATAGTGGATATATGGAAAAATATATACAAAAATAGATCATTATTTTCAGTAGGTGATATGCAATTAGGACGATAGATAGAATCTGTAAAACTAGTGAATTTCTATTATTTTTTATTTTTATAATATTTTGGTCTAAAATATTATCAACTGAAATCACTGGTGTATTGATGTTAGTATATAGCAAAAAATAAAGAACCTACTCGTAGGCAGTTCAAACATAACAGTTACAGAACGCTGAAACCGTTTTCTTTTCCAACACGTTGAGGAACAATCAGAACTTTATTAATTAATTAATTCATTATAAAGTTTTTAATGCATGAAGTAATAATAGAGACTTTTTTTTTTTTTTTTTTAATGCAAAAAAGGAAGTTTTATGATAAAATGTAATGAATACTTTCTCTGGAGTTTAAAATTATAACATTACATGAAATATTCGATGGAGGCCAAAATCGTAATCCAATATATCCTATACATCCCAAGTGACATGTTCATAAAGTTTTTCAAATAAAGTTTAGAAAATATGTCGTATAAATGTTGAAGTTCTTGGAAATGTAAAGAAGTCGTTTCTTGTAAATATTGTCGCAGAGTTTCAGTTTAGTCGCTTTCCCTGATGAAGTTCTTCGAATTGGACCTATTCATTGGGATAAGCGGAAAATTATGACACAACCTGACAAGGTTTACGTGAAAAGTTGATTTTATTCAATTTATTTTAGCCTTAACTTAAGTTCTGACTAAAGGCTATTCTCTAAAGTTTGTTTGCTTGTTTATTTCGTTTAACGTCACTTTATGCTGCTATGGCAAATCGGACGATGCTACGGTGGGAGTCCTAAATTTTGCCTATCCAGGTATAATTAGGATAGGTATCTTTAACGAGTACCTGACATCGCACAGGCTCGGGACTCCCATTTTACATCCCTTCCGAAGGACGGCATAGCAAGGGTTTTTTACTCCCTTTAAAAAATCCTAAGGTCATCTGCCGGGCTGCGAACCCGCGATCTAGGGTTAGTAGGTTGCTATGCTAACCACTACACCACAGGTGACCCCTCTAAAGTTTGTTTTAAGTTAGCAGCAACTCGCCCTCTTGCGTTATCAAGTTTTTTTTTGGTTTGATTTTAGAAAACTGTTAACAATAGAATAATTACAGATTACGATTAGAATTCGACTGCTTTCATGTGTTCCAATTTTTTTACTATCAAAGATATAGTGTAAGATTCAATAATTATAACAATAAGACTATATTAAGTGATCAATACTGATTTATTACATAACTCCTTGTACATAAATTAATCAAATTAATACCATAAAAATGTTACTCCTATTAAATACTAAAATCCTACTTTTTAAGTCAATTTTTTCTTTGACTAATCATTTAATTCCTTGCGATTTGATTTGGCTGTATGGGATAGTTGTCAGAAGAAACAATAAACGAAGAAAATAAATCTAAGCTCAAAGGCAGTTATCGACGACTTTGTGCCGTTGTAAGAGATCCAGTTGTAAATCAAAACACTGCCGCACATTGGTTCGTTATGATTAATATCAGGAATAAGTAATACTTTGTGTTAGGTGAAACTTTGAAGGTGTTTTGTATATTGAGCCTGTTCCTAATGGTAGGACAGCGGACTTGATAATTGTGAACAGCTAGACGAGTTAATGCAGTTATCTAGTCCAAAGTAACATACTCCGGTCTACAGGAACTAAACTATTTTGTACCACGACAATTCCCTTGTACTTTTTTTCTCTTTTGACCAAGGAAAAATTATCGGGAGTGCAAGGAGTAAACATTTTGCCTCCTCCTGCTTATAAACAGTGAAATAGAATAGATAGATAGATAGAAGATAGAAAATACTTTGTTAATAATAATATTTAAAGAATTTTATGTTATTTACAAAAGTGTTCAAATTAATATTACTGACTTAGCTACAGCTGTCTGTCAGGAGCGCTTTTAATTCAATAATGATTTTATATACATTATTGTTTATTTACTCTTTAAATATGTAAATATTTATTGATTTATTAACTAATCTATTCACAAACAATACAATCAAAAAATACAATACAATCTAATTACCCATTATATAATCAGTTATGTCTTATACAACAATATAATAATTATTACATATCCTATAAAAGTTTCTCAATTATATCTCAAATAATATATATCCACCCATTACTATACTATTCAATAATATCTAATTATTATCATTTTTATTTATAACATATATTATCAATCAATAACATCCAAAGAATTATCAGGTTATTATAATTAAAATTTTTAATAAGAAAGGAACGGTAGATATAGGGTTCTTTCAAGTAACTTACTAGAGCTACCCAGTCTTCACCATTTAGGTATTTGACCATATCAATTTCAGTCATAGTAACTACACCAAAATACTTTTTCCTCATTCCCTCCAAGACTTTACAACGTCCTAAATAATGGAATATATCTTTATTTTCTCCAATATTACACATAGAACAAATGTAATTCTGTCCCTGAATGAATGGTCTGCAGTTCAAGTTGAGAAGTTCGCCTCTAATTTTAATTATGACGCCTATATCAGATATAGGTAAATTTAAATTAATATAATCAATGTCAAAAGACAATTGTTTATAGATTTGGTGATATTGGCCGTTTAAAGCTCTTTCCCAATAACACAAGTCATAATAGATAATTAGGCTGGATTTCAAGGCTTTTAAATCTTTCCTCAATTGTTCTGCTGTATTAAAAACTGTGTTAAAGTTGCTTTTGACTTTCTCGGACCAATTTATCCATTCCTTAAACCATAATAGTTATCTTTTGATCACTTCTTCTGCAACCAATTTCGTTAAACGGCCTCCATCTAGATCTAGGGTCTTTAATATGTATTTATATTGTAATTGAAAGGTAAAAACATGAATTGGTAAAATTTTGGCTTCTAAATATATCATGTAATTCGGAGTATTTTTTGGCAATTTAAATATTTTTTTAATGAAGGTCCTCCGGACACTTTCTATTTTATCATCATATCGAAAGCCCCAAACATGACTCCGATATGTAAGAATTGATCTGGTTACAGACTTAAAAAACTTCATTTGTTGCTGAAAGAGCAATATGTTTAATTAGAAATAAATTATTCCAAACACTATTAAGACCAAGCAAAGCACGGCGAACCGTTTGATTAAAGTGATCAGTGAGTGTCAAACTTGGAGATAATATAATCCTTAAATACTTATATCGGTTGACTACCTTGACTGGTTGATTATTAAACATCCAAGAGTCACGTTCACTAAGCTTTCCTCCGCCTTTCATAGAATATTACGTTTTTTTTATGATCGATGGCTCGTTTTGTAAAACGTCAATATTATTCTTTGATATTCCGAGGAATTAATAATTGGATGTGAATGGTTCTTTGCCACTTATTCACATATTTTGAAAATATCAATTATTCGGGGAAGAAGAAATAAATAATTTTTGAAAGAAGTGAACGAGAAAGCATTTCTTGCTAAGAGAATGAAACAAAACGGGACAACCTGTAAATTTAATGATGTGGAAAGAAATCAGTTTATTACAAGTCGGTGGGCTGAGATCTGGTATTTTAGAGGTGGATAGAGAAAGACAGGTCGAGTATGACAATATTACAGGAAGTTTTTTTTTTTTAATTTAATAGGTTAGACCGGTCAAATTATTCTTTTTGGACTTTTAGGCAGAAGTTCTTGGAAACAACATTCATTAATTTGCTTTTTGACTTTATCACTATTATTATCTAATAAATTTACCAAATGTGTCTTTTCAATCCAATCCTTTTTCTTTTCTTTTTTTTTTTTATTATTTTTTTTTTACCTAGAAAGTGTGTTAGAAATAGGTAGACATGACATGATATTTTTTTCTCTCGATTTTGGCCGTCTAGGACCGTGTGAAGTAACCATATGCAATCATTTCCGTACTTCTTTTCTTTTAGTTCTTCTTCCGTTCACTTTGCTGTCTCCTTTTCCCTTCTGTCCAGAAGCTAATTCTTTCTCTCTCTCTCTTTTTTTTTTTCTTCTGAAAGCTGTTCTCTCTTGTATTACGTTATCTGCTATACCAATCTCTGTCATGCCCTTTTAAATTCCCTTAATCGTTTATCAACATGATTGAAAATTAGTTTCGTAAGCTTGTTGTTATTCATCCTCATTATGCAACCAAAAAAATTGATTCTCCTTCTCCTGATTTAATCTGACATCTTTTCATTCATATTTTCTTTGTACAGGTCCTTGTTTTTCCTGATTCTAATTTCTCCCTTGTCTGAATTCAATGGTCCCCAAATGTTCCTTTCTTTTTTCCCTATCCCTTCTTATTTCTCCAATTTTCATTATGAACATACATTCCGTAGCATAGATACTCTCCGGTTTGATTACTGAGTAGTAATTCTTAATTTTAGTTTTCATTGAAAGGATTCTGTTATAAATATCAGTTTTCTCATTCTTGAATTGTTTGCTTCGTTGTATAGTCCATTTATCTGAATTATTTCACCTTGGATGTAATGTAATTGTTGATTTAATTTTTAATTTTTTTTTTGAACTATCTAAATTCTGTTTAGCAAACGGCTTGTCTATAATTTCATCAAATCATACATACTAAGGGCTCTAATTATGGTTAATCGTTGTTTTGCCTTTAACATACGATAATTAGAAACAACGAGGAAGAAGATTGAGGTTTATTCGGGTCGCTTGAACCTTGGAATAACTGGGTTAAGATAACGAAGACGAAATCTCAAACCTTATGGTGAGACCGAAAACCACCATAACTCAGAGAATAATAGCAGAATTACGATTAAAAAAAATTGAACAATAATAATTTAAAAACCTGTTAAATTAATTGAAAAAATACATTTTTGGTACTAAAAACGCGAGGTTTATCACAGCAATATACTAAACTATACTTCTCACAGAAAAAATGGTTTTGAAAATGTTTTGTGGAAGATAACCAAGTTGATAATGGTTTTCAATTCTCGTTTCCCCGGAGCCGTAGGTAGAGAAGGGCAATATAAGAACTCCGCTGAAGCCTTTCCCACTCCTTCTGTAATGGGCAAAATAAATTGCTCTGTCTAATGATATTGCTTTCTTTCTTATTCTCCGGTCGACTAAAATCTAAAATCTTACAATATTGACAGAACATTTTTAAAAGTATATGATACTCAACACATTAATGTTCAGTAAGTTGATTCAAGAGCGTAAGAAAGTCAAAGATAATTTTAATTATTTATTAAATTTCGTTACTGACGGTAGTCGACCTGGTAATAGAAAATTTCAAAGTTTTCTTCATTTTATTTTACAAATACAATATTACAGTAGAACCTCACTAATCCGACGGATTAACCGGAGATTACAATTATACAAAGTGTATTATAATTATATTAAAAGGTAAATATGAACATTTTAAATTAATAGAGGGAATAGAAGCATAGTTGATAGACACTAGCAGACTTGTATGTTTTCATAGATAAGTGTTTGCTCGCTATATTTATATGGAAGCAATGACCATAGATACACTAAATTTTGTTAGGTTAGTAGAAAACTAACTCTTCCTTGAAATCGTTTATAATAAGTATTCTCTAAACGTAGTTTTTAATTAATTATAGAACTAAACCGTAAAATATCACAATTTTCACCGTATTTGAGATAATTCCTTAAATTTGAAAGCTTAGCCCCCGTTCAGTCTACAGAGCTTTTTTTCTTCTCAAATCATAGAAAATTCATTTTAGTTTAATTTTGATAATAAAAAGCTTTCCATTAGCAGCAACCCTGCAGCAGATAGTTTTGTAAAACATTTTCGAAAGTTTGAATCTTTAGCACTACCAATTAGAGAGCAGTCGCACTTCAAAGTGCAAAGGGTAAATTAATCAAAACTAGCCAAAGTTTATCACACCAAAATGTACAATTTTAACATTTACTAGACAAACGACCAAAGCACCCAATTAATTACAAAAGACTCATTTACATGACTGTGATTAGACCTATATGGAAGTACGGATTTGAACTTTGGGGCTCCACTAAACCATCCAATTCATCTCGTATCCAGTCCTTGCAATAAAAAAATCAATCCTCCTTACTTTGTGGCCAATAAACTTATCCATAAAGACCTTAATGTTCCTTATGTTGCTGATTTAGTCCAGACCAGAAATCGGCACCTTTATTTTCTTTCGATTTCTAAGTTGTTAATAAACGATTCCGTTATAATTATCCTTCCATAGTAAGCTCCATAACCACTCCAATCCACTAGTCTCCCAACTTGCTTCCCACTCCATTCCCGATAATCCTCCGAGATGTCTGAAAAGAAGATGGCCTAGAGACCTTTTAATAAATCTTTTATAGATCTCTTAAATAGATTTTTATTGAAGTGCTACTACTGAGTGGTTCTTCACAAGCTATTTACATGCCATTGTAAACACTATCAACACATTTACTTGATGTATATGTTTTTGTACAGTTGTAAATATCAATAAATGAGAAAAAAAAAATTATGAATCAATTAATCCGATGATAATTTATTTTATGTTCGGATCATTCAGTAAACGGCATAAATATATATTTAAGCCGTAAAGCTTTACATTAAATTATGATAAACAGCTAAACAAGACGACTGCCCCCTTACAGGAAACTTTTGAAGGATTTTCTTTTCTGAACAAGTTGTCGGCGAGAGTCTAAACGAGAATTCTTCCCCCTCCCACGTTTCCAAGGAATAATTATGCCGAGGAGAGATTAGGCAGCTTATCCATTAAGCCACTTAAAAACTTGGGGAATCATATTTGGATAAGGATTACACTGATTAATTTGCATCTTAAATCGGAAGGATAACGAATAAGCAACTGTGGTCGACGGGAACGATACAATTATTAAACTTCTTGCTGCTAATGAAGAGGTCTCTTAACAATGGTGGAGCAATATTTATCTAAAAGGGAGGTCAGAATTAAAATCTAAAAATTAATTTTATTATTTTTTATGGAGTAATTTTATTTTAGGAGTTTAAACTATGCAATACCATTGCCAAGGTGCATTGCCATCTAATCAAGCTATTGACATGGAAGCCGAACAGGTCAATCAATGATTAGTATCGATAAGTTATTTAGTCACGTGCCCAAACAGAATCTTTAACCATAAATGATGGTTACTATATTGTGGTCCATGGCCAATGTTCTTTTTTTTTTTTTTCTTTAGAGATATACCATCAATTTAGCATAATGAATGAGCATCAATAAACGGAACTAAATTTGTATAACGAGAAAGATGCACATAGATATTTGGGCGCAGGTAGCAATTCCGAATAATCAAAAATCTTAATGATTCTCTTTATTTTACAAGTAATGCTTTACTGACATAACTGATATGTATGCTACATACGTACTAGAATACGTTAAAATAATTACCTATCATTTTATAATAAATTTTAATCATCTAGCTTCTAACCTTGCTTTCCATTTAATTCTTGAAAATTTTCTGTCCCTTTTTAACAAATATTATTTATCTTCATGCTTTACTATGTGAAACATCAGAAATCTATCGTTCCATCAACTTTTTCTATAATATTTCTTCCTTTACCGATCGTGAATATAGTTTATTTTATTTTAACCCTCTAGTGCATAGTGTAGCATATATGCAACATTATATTTATACTTACGGCAGCGAACTCTCTTTGCGTTTTCTAGAACCAAATCTTGTATTAGAGATGCTACATGATCCTTCTAGGCATGAGAGGACTTTGCATGCCCTAACTGGACCAGCCTGACATACGGGTCTGAGACCTGGCCAACCGCAAAAGCAGAGGAGCTGGCTCCCCTTATATTCGAAAGAAAAATAATCAGAAACAATTATGCCTAAGTTCTTTTTGATGGGAAATGGCGGCGCCGAAAGAATAAAGAAGTTTACGACAGGTATAATGAGCCAGATGTCGTTAAATTCATTAAAGTAGGGCGACTTAGATGGGCGGGTCATGCTGCAAGGATGACAGAGGATAAGATCCCGAGAAAAGTTCTTACAGAGATCCTGCATGGAAGCCGACCCATTGGAAGACCCAAGTTAAGATGGAGAGACTGTGTTGACAGGGATGCCAGGGGACTGGGCGTGAGAAACTGGATGGCGGCAGCACAAGACAGAAACACATGGCGGTTGCTGTTGGCGGAGGCCATGACTCCTTAGCGGGTTGTAGTGCCGAATTAGATAGATAGAAACTGGACCAGCCATGTCTCTAATTGTCACTTACATCTGCAAATCCTCAGTTGTGGAGACTCCTCCTTCCTACCAGCAAAGTGTTCTTATTTTTTTTTTATAATATCCATTGTGTTTTATATAAAATAAAATTTCTGTGGCTTATACCAAGATATGTAGTTTGTTAAATATCAATGAGGATAAAATTCTTGTTTTTTTTTGTCGAGATAAATCACTTTTTAGTTATGAGCAACATAATTTATATTATTAATTAAAATGGTTTGTAGGTGAAAAATATTTTTTTCAGTATTTTTCTATTAATGACCTGACCAAAACATATTAAAGAAAAATTATTAGAATGAAAAAGAAAAAATCATGCACTAAAGGGTTAAACTTGTATTTACATATGATTATCTTATTTTATAATTTCATTTTTAATCTCAAGGCAGATATAATTCATGCTCTGTCATATAACTCTTGTTCTTAAGGGACTTTGTCCCAAAATAATTTTTTTTCTATTCTATTCTATTCTATAAAACTGATTAAGAAAAATGGAGCAGAGGTTGGTAAAAGATACAGTTCTATAATTGACTGTTGTATTTATGTAAAATACATATATTAAAAATAAAAATGAAATATTGGCTGAGGTGCTCCTAAACAAAGTTTTGTTCCCAAAATTTTTAAACGAAGTCAGTTAATTTCTTTTAAAAATGGCCACTACGAGCTTCATAAATAATAATTTCCTCAAAATGAAACCAAGATCCTCACAAAGGCTGTTATATTAATCCCGTTGACATAAAGTAATTTCCCTTTTGGAAGGTGATAAGGTTGCTTTGTAAGTATTGTAAATTTAGAGGACGCTTGGTGACAGGTTCCACTGGTGACTTTATCAAAAGGGGCCAAGATGATTGAGGTCGTTGTGGCACCCTCTCAATTTCCGGTCTCGGTCTAAGTGGATTTTTTTTTCCACCGGCTTAGCAGCATGTCAAATCGAGGAAATGGAAAAGCATACGAGCGTTTTGATGGGTTGTTTATTTTCTTTTCAAACCCTGATCCTTCTGCCGTGTGAATGTGAAAAGAGAAAAACTAAACGGAGAAATGAAAAAAATAACAATAATTGATAACAGAATTATTTTTATTTCTATTTCCATATATGGAATAACTTTAAGTATCTCTATGCTGATAACATATTCCATTCATTAATATGATTGTTACGTATTTTCAGAGACGTTTTTCAGATGGGTTGTGTAGTTTTCTTGTGTAATTTTTCTTTCATTCTCAAAATATGTAACTTTCTCTTCACAGTCAAAAATGTAACAAAGAGACACGCTCTAGCTCTGATAGTGTTTTTTTTTTATCAGAAATATCTTTTTCTTCTTCTGTAGCTCTGCAGGCCCTAAAAATAGTTCTCCAGTCATCCCTATCGATAGCTTTCTCACACCAGTTGGTCACTCCTAGCCGTTTAAGATCATCGACTTCGTCTTCTTCTTCTCGGCCTTCCCTTCCTTCTAGGACCATATACCTTACTTTGCAGCATCCTTTTTGAAGTTCCGTCGTCAGGCATTCTCATAACATGCCCCAGCCATTGGATCCGGCGGGATTTTATAAAAGTCACAATTTCAGTTTTGTTATGCAGGACCAATTATTTTCCTAAGAACTTTCCTTTCAAAGACTCTCAAAGGATTTTTAATAGTGGTGGTAAGCCTCCAGGTTTCAGCGGCGTATGTGTAGATAGGTTTGTTTACAGTCATGTACAGCCTTACCTTCGTTTTTCTAGATAACAATGATGATCTGAAAAACCTAAAATATGCAAAATATATACGATTTGTGGCCATAATCCTTTTGTGTACTTCTTTTATCAGAAATATAATGGAGAGTATTTCTGTTTAACATTATTTGTCGCTAGAACCTATCGTTGTAACACTTTTTTCACACTCAAATGTGTAACTTTTTTTTATCCTCAAAAAATGTAACATTTTGTCACGCTCTATAATTTAAAAGAAAATATTTTAAAATTCTTCTTAAACAATTGTCGCTATGATCTACCGTTTAGGAGCTATATTGGTTTGAACGAAAAAAGTCATGTTGGTATGACTCGGATTGAAAATTTGACAGCATTTTGCTTTTCAGAAGCAGAAGATAAAAAAGTTGTAGTTTATAGATAGACTTATCTATGATCTATTTTTTTCCCAACTAGGGAGAAATTAAATTTTCTTTTTATTCGTAAATTCAAAGCTGATTTTGTCATAAGTTAACACCTAAATTTAAGATGATTCCTAAATTTAAATCTTGCATTGCTAATGCAACTAATCTATTACCTATCTAAATAAAATCCTTACTGTCTTTGGCTTTAAAACAGTTCATCCACCAATGGCTTTCATAACCTGTGACTTTTTGTAAGGAAAAGTTCATGTATTCCTAGAATCTTGCTTTGCCTCTATAACATGACAGGGAAACTTGATTAGGATATATTTATGGAAACTGTAAACATTATACATAAGAATGAGTATGAATTATTTTATTTTTTTACTCAAAGGTTTTTTTTTTAGATGATATTCCAGACAAAGAATTATATAATCCAAAACTAGGCATCTGCTGATTTATCTTAAAATAATCGAATATTAAAAAAAAAGAAAGTGTTTAACAAAATATTCTCTTACATAATCTCTTGGTAGCTTGAATTTTAGCAATAATGATCCATGATATAGATTCGCTCTAGTTCCTAATTCGCTACCTGACTAATCACTATTTGAATCATAGAACATCAATCAACATCAATGGTAAAGTAGAGGAAATAATTAATAGGGTTCGCTAGATTTCTGATATCAAGTCTGTTAGTTGGTGGAAGTCTAGTCAAGGAAATTCTGGACTAATAGTCTCTCTCAACCTAAATAAAGCTACCCATAACAGAAATGAAATATAAAATCTTCCATTAATTAATATTTTAATTTGATTTAGGTTTTACTATAATTATTATTTTGTTTTATTTACTTTTCAAACTTATTTATTTTTCTTTATACAATATGTAGTTTACCTTTATTTACTGTATGGCCAGTTATATCATTTATATATTGCATAGTTGATGTTAATTTTCTTTCCTCTTTTTCATTTATTTTTTATCGTAAACATTGTGTAAATGGAATATAAAGTCATCCATATTACTCATTGTCCAGATTTGAGATAGATTATAATACTTCATAAAATTTAAAAAAGTTATGTAAATATAAAAACGATAGTTTTTATAAGTCTTTTTTGGCATAACTCCTATAACATTTCAATATATGTAGCTACATGTTTCGGAACATTGTTCCATCTTCAGGCTTCTACATTTTATTAAAAATGCTTTAATCTATATAATTATAACAGTAGTTTTACAAGTGTTAGTTTAATTTATTTGAAAGATATTACACTTTATTACGATTGAGGGTGTAAAATGTTATAGTAAGCGTATTCATTCCTTATATACAATCAACTCATAGAAGCCATAAAATAAATAAATATTTATTAGAAAAAAAATGATGACCCCCCCCCCCCCCCCCCCCAAATATAATAAAATAAAATTAAAATATTCATAATTATATATTCATAGCTATTTCCAGTTTTAACACATGGCTAAGAACTCCCGTTCAAGCTATGCGAAGGATAGAGCATGGCTCCAGATTACAAACACTTCTCTTTCTCTAATTCATAGCTGGTTTAGAAGTCCTTGGAGGCAGATAGGAATTCTCGAAAAATGAGGAGAGTTGCTAATCATTACCAAGACATTATATTTTTTTTTATTTATTATTAATGACGTGAATACGTTTTTAAATTTGCTACCATACGGGGGCAAACAAAAAAAAAAAAAAAAAAAAAAAAAAAAAAAAAAAAAAAAAAAAAAACACAACTAAATCGTGGTATACAGTTTTGCGTTGTAGTTTCGAATCTATCCTCTACATCCAAAATTAAATTATACCACAGGATACCTAGGGATCAAATAATTCATTATTAGCAAAAACTGTGACGCATCGCGCGCGTTGGAGGGGGAAGCACCTCAATTTTGAAGTTATTTTGCTACGTATAGAGATTTGCAATTAGTATAACTTTTGACTCGGAGAAGCTACTATGTTCGTTTAAGTTTTAATCGTCAGCTGTTGTCTATAGTTACCGATTGTTTATAAAACATTAGTTTAAAGTAGTGACAGTAAATATGATAATGTGTTAGAATAAAAAAATATTATAAAAAAATATATAAAGTCGGTCTACAAGCGTTGAAAAGCCAAAACCAAATACGGTTGGAAAGGGCTTCTTAAGAACAATCGAATAGTAATAAATGACCTAGCCAAGGAGTGCCGGGAACGCAAAAGTTCCTGATCAGCATAGTTTTATACGTATTACTGCCATTAATGCACAATGCTTGGTCGCGCACTCAGAAGACATATCTACCGATACAATCATCAACCGATCTGATAATTTGGCAATAGGCGAAACCTAGATGGAAATTTTCATAGTAATGAATGTGCCTGGCTTTGACTTGAGATCATATTGTAATACCGCTAAGAACAGACTAATTGCAACTACATCATCGGTAGCGGTATCATCATCATGTCGCAAAGCCGGTGGAGTCGCCATATATCGCAACATCAATTGCTTAACTGATTGTAATAGAGTTAACATTAACATTTCGGAAATTTATTTTTAAATGAAAGATGCAAAACCTGGTGATGTCCATGACACAGCCACATCCTTTTTTTTTTCTTTTTTTTTTCTCTATGATTTTTGAGACCTTTGCTGAAACGAACTCTTAAAAGATATTTACTTCTCGAGAGAGAAAAGGCAACCTGGAATGGATATTCCATCTAACGTTGCTGCGAACGTTTGTTTCCCTTGTGCACCAACATACTACTCATGACCAGGGGACCTTCTGGGACTTCCCGGATTTTATATTCTGGAAAACCCGATAAACCCTATAGGCATGGTAGGGTAATCACTCCTACATCCGGTCGGTGTTGATAGCCTGCAGTATGCTGACGGACTTCACTTGCTCGGACTTCAATCATGAGTGATCACATTGGTCGGATATTATCCTAAATAACCCGAAGAAAGTAGTCTTAACGAGCTTCGTAAAGTTATTCATCCAAGCATTTAATACGTTTGACAATAATTTAACTTCTTATTGCAAGCGACGATCGGCCATTCACAATACAAAATAAAGAGAACCTGTTTGCCGTTTGTTAAACAAGCTACAACATATATTCTAATATTTATACAATTTTATGTCTACTTACTTGCACTTTAATATATTAACTAGGTTTATCCTACATCTATCCCGGAAATAATATTGTAAACTATTAGGAAATTGTTGTTGCAGACGTCCTAGAAATTTCTTACTATTCTCGTTATGATAACAAAAAATGTAATTTGCGATAGAGAAACTTGCTGAAAGGTAAAATATATTAGACAGAGCCATGGTAAGGGGCTCTAGGTAAGCAGCTCCCGGAGACGTTATTAGATCTTGGCTCTACCTCAACCAGATAGCACACCTCCCACCTCTCAGTATCATCCTATAATTTACTAGATACTAATTTATAATATATATATACACACACACACACACACACACACACACACACACACACACACACACACACACACACACACATATATATATATATATATATATATATATATATATATATATATATATATATATATATATATATATACACACTTATCTTAGTCAGAATTATGGACCAAGCATTGTTAAGAAAAATTATATTAAAATAAAACATTATTAATAAAAATCCTTGAATGGGTTTAGTAAGTTAAATATTTATCAAAATAGTTTAGTATCTTACAATATATATATATATATATATATATATATATATATATATATATATATATATATATATATATATATATATTTATATGAATTTAAAATTAATAAGTGCCACCCTAAAAAGTGGCAATTTTAGACTTACCAACTTATTCGCTCTGGCCAAAAAAAAAATAAGCTCGTTTTTCAAAATTGGAGATTTTTACCTAAACTTCGAAGTCTACGATTAAACTGACAGTTGGAGACAGAAGGAATAGACACGTACACCTCCACCATAACTCGCACTAGATCATGAGCTTATGGGACTCCGCCGGCTTCAATTATGGTGCGATTATGTGGCAATTTATGTGATGTCGAGGCTTGCACCATTTGCATCCGGATTTATGGCTGCGTTGGCATCTGCGTCGGCCATACACTGCGTTAGGAATTTCTTCGATTCAGGATACGCATTAAACACAGAGCAATAACCTTTATGTCAACCAGGTGGTCGAAGGAAGACCGACTAAGCGAGGATAAATAAATATAAATCGTCTGGAAAGATTATTTATAATAAAAACTTAATGCGAAAACATTAGACTGCAATAATGAAAATAATATATTCCCTGTCGTGCGATAGGTAAGGAATAAGAATAAAATTCAGATGAAAGGTTTAGGCATATATTAAGAACTACACTAATGGAGAAATCAATAAAGAATCATGAGTGACAGACTATTTATTTCCATACTTTATTGTTTGGTATTTACAACTATAAAATATATACATTAAGTAACAGAAGTATACCAAAGACTAGTAAAGAAACTTCATATTGGCAACAAGTCCACTTTCATCTTCACAGACGGTTCAGAAAATGTTCAGAAGTCGAATGGGAGAAAATTAAGAAAGCAATGGGTTTGATTAAGTAAGATCATCAGGATGGAGTGGGTTTTAGCCAAATTAATAACATACAGTCAAAACTCGATTAGCCAAAGTTAAAGGGTGAACAAATTTACTTCGAGTTATAAATTTTTTGAGATAACAAATTTTGAGATATCGAGTTCACAATAAATATTTTTTCATGTTATTGAGTTTTTACATATCTTACTTACATTAACAGAAACGGAGATACTAATGCAAGTAAAACATAATGAATCACATATGTAATAAAATAAATAATTTAAAATAGTCTGTAACTTTCTTTTGTATATATAATTTTAAGAATTGGAGACTAAATGAAAAAAATAACTCAAAGATTAAAAAATAGCTCGTCTTGGAGTTTCAAAAGTTGGACTGTTTAGTAAATTTTGAACGTTCCTCTCCAGACTTGAGTCC
Organism: Euschistus heros; assembly: GCA_003667255.2. Classification (NCBI taxonomy): domain Eukaryota; kingdom Metazoa; phylum Arthropoda; class Insecta; order Hemiptera; family Pentatomidae; genus Euschistus; species Euschistus heros. The sequence goes on from RCWM02000077.1 coordinate 316,125, forward strand.
TTAAGTCGTTTTAATGATGAACCTGTTTAACAATATGTAGTAAAAAATCATCAACAGAAATTGTAAAGCAGTGATTAGATGGGATTTGTTAAAATTTATTTTAATTCCCCATCTCTGAAACAATATTCTGGTTTTTCAGTAGGAATTGAAGTGATCGCAATGCAATAATGACTCATTATTTGCAGATCCATATTTGTCATCAGGGTTTTATTTCTAAGTTAGGACTGTGCGAGGATAGATCGAAATGTCAGCTGTATACACCTTCTACAGGATGAGACCTAGAATACAACCTTGAGGAACACCTTTAAACCGGGTGTTTGGTAGTGCGTTGAATCGGAGAAGTTATCAATCACATTTAAGATTTTATTACTAAAAGAAAGAGTACACTACATTTGAAAATAAAAAAATTTACATTAATATTTGAGCCTTTATGTACTTTTTTTTAATGTCAACGTATAATTAAGATATTTATATGATTAACAAAAGTGATTGCGCTTTTAGGAGGCGTGGATACTGAGTGAGTTAGGCCCCTTTCACACTGCGATACCGAGCAGCCGATACAAGTATCCAAGCTACTGATAGAACAAAGGAATCATTGCTTAAGGCCAGGCCTCTTCAGACTACGATTCCAGCCGCCGACGCGTATCCGATACTGAAAACGAGTAGCCTGTCCCCGTCAGCCGCCAAGATACTTTTTGTATCGGCTTCTCGGAATCCTAGTGTGAAAGGGGGAAGATACTTTGTGCATTTTAAAAAAAAGATAAAAGATTAATGAACTCCTTTATAAGATTCATTTATGGGATCCCCAGGCGTTCTCACATCACTTGCTGGTATTCCGAGTTGAGGTGGCTTTATCCAAGTTTTCGGCGACAATACTTCCTTGGTTCCTTTCTATTCCAATCCTTAAAGTCCAAAAAACCTTCGTACATTTACGACATCCTTGCCCTTCGTTCTTCCATTCATCTTTTGAACACCAGATCTCAGCCTATAGATCTGTATATCCCTTCTCATCGAACTGCTTCCTTTGAAAAATCCTTTATTAATCGTCCAGCTTTATTCTGGAATTCCATACCCATTTCGATCCGCAATGTTCCTTCTCTCACTTCCTTTAAACATAATTTATTCATCTACCTCCTCAATTATCAATCTTCCGAAATTATGTAATAAGGTTTTATTGCTAGAATATTTCTTTTTCTTTTATTTTTTTTTATTTTTGTTATTTACTTATTTATTTATTTTTTTTATGTAAACCCAAAGACTTGTAGTATATAATTTACACTCTATATAAGTTACTGCCTGATATGTACGCAGTCAGACAATAATACCTTTTTATTGTTCTTATATGTTATTCTTAGGGGACAAGGTGTCCCAGAATAAAGATTATTTTTCATTTCATTTCATTTTCATTTCATTAGGCTTTATTCACACTGAGATTCCGAAGCGTGCTACTTCACTCGTTTAGGATTTTTGTTGTCTGTTTAATGATTCTAATAGTTTTAATTTAATAATTTTAATAGTTTTAATTTAATAATTTTAATAGTTTAATAATTTAATTTTTTAAAATGAATACATTTTAAAAAAAAATATTAAACATGGATACTTGTTGTGTTCAAAAATAAAATATCGTTAAATATTAATTTTTTTTTTTATTAATTAATTACCTTAACGTTAAACAAAGCCTTTCTTGTGGCGAAATACTCTTCCTTAAATGGGTGTCTTGCATCTGAATAGACATCCGTACTTTCTTTAGAAGTTCCTCAAATGTTGATGGCATCATCCGAAAATAATTAAAAAACTTCGTGGTGTCATCCATTAGCTCTTTAAACAGTAATGCGTAGGCACCTTTTTCTTCACGGCTTATATTTATTCCGTGAACCCACTGCCTACGTTTATTTTTTGATTTTCTAGCTAAATACAAGAGTGCTACCACTTCAACTTCGTCCATTGCAATGCAACATGTGGAAGGTGTGGAGAGAAGTGGGAGTGGGAGAAGAAGCAGCCGAGCGGCTGAATCGCGATTCTTTTAGCGTCTCATACAGCGTCGGATACGTGTATCGGCTGCTCGGTATCGCAGTGTGAAAGGGGCCTAAGGCACTAGACTACCAACCTCCTGGGTCCGAGTTCAAGTCCGACCGTTGGAAGTAAAATTAATTTCTGTCAATTAGGCAATGGATAGGCTTAGGAGGCATACCCAGCCTATATAAAGCATACCCATGAATGTTGAAAAACCTGGTGGTTGAACATGGTTTTGGCCAAGCAGCCTACTTTCACAACCGTTGGTCCAGTAACCGTGCATCCTTACTTAAGTACTGAACCCAAGACCCTCCGTGGGTTGTAGAGGTACAGGGTCTTTTTTTGACACGATATACTTATTGGCTGGTTATTCATAGTTTTCTTGTGTAACGCTTATTTCTCCCTCACAATGTGAAACGATTGTTTCACACACAAAAGTGTAACATTTCGTCACGCTCTGGCACTGTTGGTGTTGCTTGGATTGATTAGAAATTTAATAGGGAATATATTTTTTCATACTGTTTAGGAGCTATAAGGGTTTGAAATAAAAAATAATTTATTGCCTACATTTTTTGAAAGTTGTGGCTGTTGAAATTTCTAGAACCGAAAAATTGTCCAACAGTTCCGTAACAAAAGCAGTATATTTAAAGACATATCCATGATTTATTGCATTTCCCTGTCAGGGAGAAATTTTGTTTTTTCTTTTTTTAAATGCGTTTTTATTATTTACAACAAAATATTCTAGATAATGAAAACAATAAGCGATAAAAAAAAAATAACAGAATGTTTTAAAATAATCAAATATTCTCTAGAAATAAATATATTTTAATGCTGTATTTTATTTTATAGGCAAAAGAAATAAATTATTTTATATAAAAAACAGAAAAGATTATTTTGGTGGAAAAAATCAGATTATCTAAATTGCCCATTGTTCATGATACAACTTCATTAATAACGGCCTAATTAATCGCCGATTATGTCAAAGAACCGTTCCGAGAACCGAGGACGTTCTCTGACAGTAACGTTCTTTACCAGGAACTCGATGAACTTTGCTCGATGAAATTCTCTGAATTCCCGGGGTCACTCAGCCAGAAGGAAAACTTAAAGCAGAAAAAAAACATTGGATATTCTTTGATGAAGGGAAATACGAAGAAAAAGTTAAAAGAATTGGAATAAGTTATAATTAGAAGATTGGCTCGCGTGATTGAGCCCTAATAAAAGGCAAAGGTAGCCAAAGTAGAGGATATTACTATTGCATGCTTAAAAACTGGGTTTCTAACCCTTCACTATCGCTAAATCACAACTACTTCCACATTTAACTGTAGTATTTTTTTTGTTGTTATGAATTTTTAATGTATCTTACCTTATTATATTCTGCCAGTAGATTATGATTAAATAAAAAACATATCCTACAAAACGCGATTATGATCAATAAAATATACATTGCTAACGTTTTGAAATTATAGTAAACATTTTATGTAGCAGCGGTTTTCAAATCAAAGTTATGAAAAATTTAATAATGTTGACGTTATTTACCAAACGTTAGTTTCTTCAAATTAATTTAATTATAATACGTTTATTTTATTACTTCATATTTAAGTTTTTTCAATTTTTTTTTTTTTTTTTTTTTTTTTTAAAGAATAATGCAGGTTTTTATATATGCCAAAAAAAAGTTATTATAATTTTGAGTGGTCATCGCTGACTTTACTCGAAATGTACCTAGCAGTTTTAAGAGGATTTGCCTCTACCAAAGCCTTCAGATGGTTGCGATGAACAACAGAAGTTCTACCGCTACCTTCCTTGTCTTCGAGATAAAAATTTATGAAACCTTTGCTAGACTGTAAATTTACTTATGTTCCCTTCGCCCTAAACAAAATTTGAACTAAAAAAAAAAAATTGACGAAAATCTTTCTATGACATAGGGAATTTTAGAAATCCTTATTCAAAGAGAATGTAACGCAAAATGAACTAATCTTTGAATAAAAACAGCATTAATAAGTATTATTTATAATAACTAGATTCGAGAGTCTTCCAGTAAATCTTTATTTACTTGGCAAGCACTGGCGTAAACAAAATACATATTCATAACCTCCATTATTTATGCATACACACAATACCTAAACTACTATGGTATTCATCTTAATTTTATAAGTTTATCTTATAGTCAGTATACAGAGTGAGTACATCTTAGCGTAAAAAAACAAATTTGGTGAAACTAGATCAACAATTAAATGTTTTGATATTTATTTATCTATTTCATTTAATTTTAAGATTAATTTTATAAATTGTTCATTCGAAATTCACAAAAAAAAAAAAAAAAAAAAAAATTAGATATACTTTTAAAAATCATGTTAGTTAATATTTGACTCTTCCTTTTTCTGGGTGCGACCCCTAACTGAAATAAATCATCGCTAAACATTTTAGAATGTTATTACATTTTTCAACGAACCAGTTTGTTGCGATGATATAGCTAATTTATTTTGTGCTGGCGTTTCGGCATAAGCTGTAGCCTTCCTTTGGTCTATATACAGGGTGAGTACCTCGTAGTGTAAAAAAAGAATTGGGTGAACTAGAAAAAAAAAAAAAAAAAAAAAAAAAAAAAAAAAAAAAAAAAAAAAAAAAAAAAAAAAAAAAAAAAAAAAAAAAAAAAAAAAAAAAAAAAAAAAAAAAAAAAGTCGCAGACCTGACTTTTCTATTCCAATCCGTAGCAGATATACGATAACTTAAAGACTTTTTTGAGGAAACAACGTCTTTTACTACAAAAGCTGCAGTATCTTCACTTCGTTTAAACATTTTTTAAAAATTGACCACGCTTCTGGATTTGGCATTAAATACCTTATAAGAGCATAGTACATGTAACCTATATGAATTTACAAACTTGGGACCTAAAGAACAGCATGATCTTCACCTTATTTATGAATGTTACAATGTCTTATAAGCTCACAGATTTTCGATAAAACTATCCAAAAAACCGTAAAATCTCACAAAAACATGTAAATTTAACCACCGTTCATTTGATATGATCAAACAAATGAATTCGTATCGATTTCATGGAGAAACTTACTTTTAAAACCGGAAAAAACATGGTGTTTTCATTTGTTATACAAATCAGTTACTTGTGTAAAAAAGGGATTTTGATAATCGCTTAATCGAAATATGTATTTTAAACATAATAAACTGTTCAATTGAATAATAATAAAAAGAAAAAAAAGTATTGTTTAATAGAAAATAAGCGAAAACTGTCAATAAAGTGACACCCGATCAAAGGATTTTATTTTATTACATTTACGTATTTATTATTATTTAGGATTTATTTTATTAGTTTTTCAATTTAAGTTTTAAAACCTAATGATAATGAATATAGACCTCAATTTTGCCGTTGGCTTCTGAATGGAGATGATACTGAAGAATACCATTTTTTGCAGTAAATTTTATGGACAGATGAGTCTGATATTACAGGGGAAGGCATTGTTACCTATCTATGTGGGGTATCGTTATTTTAATCGGTTTCGGTCAATATATTAAAAAATGTTTAAACAGAGTGGAGACACTACAGCTTTTATGAAAAAAAAAAAAAAAAAAAAAAAAAAAAAAAAAAACCCGTGGTTTCCTCAAAGTCTGTGGCATTTGTCTTCATTTCTTTGATCAAGTTTCATCCATTTGGTTTTTTGTTTTTTTTACACTAAGAGGAACTCACCTAGTATATAAACCAAAGGAAGGTCTATGCTGAAACGCCAGCACAAAAAAAAAAATTAGCTATTTCATCATAGCAAATCGTATCATTAATATGTACTATTATTCTAAAATTTTTAGTGACGATCTATTTCAGTTAGCGATTCCACCCTGAAAAAGGAAGAGTCAAATATTAACTAACATGATTATTGAAAGGAAATCTAAATATTTATTATTGTAAAAATAATCTTAACATTAAATCAAATAGATGAATAAATACCAAAGCGTATAATTAAGTTGTTGATATTTGTAACTTTTGACTTCAAAGAGTTAAGAAAGCGAGAGAAGAATCTAGTGGTTTCGTATGGGTTTGGACCATCTTACTCCTTTTATAACTATTTATTTAATTTTTGTTAATATATTAAGTTAGATACGATATAATCATAATAATAATCGTAAAAACAACAAAAAGCTGTTTATGCCTTCAATGCAATGTTTTACTTTTGTTTTATTTCAACTTTCTCATTCATCGCATCTATCCTAGGTGATGGGAGATATGTTTTGATGATCAAGAAATATTGTCATATACCATGCATTTATAAGTAAAAGATTTTCAAAGCAGGTTACAACCAACATACATTTCATTATAATCAAATCATTACACAGGCCAACAAAAAAATTGTTTTTGAAAACTTTTTTTACTTTTATAGCTGATTTTTATAGATTTTTGTGTGCTGAATCCAAATCTGGTCTTATTTTTTTGTATCACCCATAGTTTTTGGAAATTCGTTTTTTTTTTATATAATTAAAAAAAACATATATAACTGTTTCATATAAATATAAAACATTATATAACTGTTTTGTGAGGCCTAACTTTATATGTAGAAGTAGTAAGAGAATGTTTCTACAAGGTTTTTGCGGAGAATGTTCTACTCGCCGGGTTTTAAAGACTCCCTCACAGGCCAGTTCTTTCTGCACCAATGTTGATCCCTTCTTCTACTGTTCCATTCACACAACAAACATAGAAAGGTAGAACCGCTTTACTGACCAAGAAGCATGCATGTTACTTTCAGGTCACCACTTACCATGCAACCATGAGCCGAATAGCCAATTTTATTCAACACTATCTCTAGGTTTTCATAGCTCTCTTTCATATGTACAGAACCTGCCAACTTACCATGCCAACAGGTATAGATGCATAACTGTTTCTATTGTGTAATAAAACAGCTTTTAAAATAGTTTTGGAAGAATCAATAAACAGCCTCCAGTATTCTTTTTTGTATTCAACACCAAACTCTTTAATCAGACCTGAAATGTCTGAGCAGTACACCTTCTTGTTCAAAAAATTTCGAAAACTGCTGCTCTCACTTCTTATACACATATATGCTGGTTCCAACTGCCAACAAGTTCTTTTCCTTAAGTTTAGAATCAAACAGTTTAGATTCTATATTTGCTGTAGCACATTGGAACTCTTCATCATCTTGCTCATCTATATCTATATCTGTTTCAGCAGTGCTGCCAACTCTTCTACATCCAGCACAAATTATTTTACAATTTTATTAGTAGTATATAAAAGCAGTTAAATTCTGTAATAAATAAAAAAAAATCAATATATTGATGTGCACATGTGAAAAAATGGTAGGTGGTACGGCTTAATAAGTGTCATATTTGGATTTAGCTACCCTACAAAACAGAATAATAAGGTGTTTTAAGTAAAAAAAGTTTTTTCATCGTTGGCCTGTGTTATTAGCAATTTATTATGTTTGGACATAATGTTGGAACATATGGACATTATTATTATAAGCCTATCGCAAACAATAAACTTATCTGTTGTATTCGTATATTATTGATAAATTAATGTTAGAAACACAGTTAACAAATTCCTTGGTTGATGATTCATCCTTAAGTTTTTAAAAAATATCCTTCCTCTTTATGAAGCAGGATTCACGTAAAACCAAATTACTTCAAACAAAGAATCCAAGCAAATTACAACAGACATTCCATTATAACTACATGTTTCGGGAAACAAGGTCCCATCATCAGACTTATTTCTGTTTCCATTTCCATTCTACCTTCTTCATCACTATAATTCTTCAAAATTTATTATGTTAAACATTAATAAACAAAACGTAGCAATATTACTCATAAAAAAAAACAACACGTCATTTAATTATTATAATTAATGACTCGATGATGGGACCTTATTTATGTAATGAATGAGTAAAGCTAATTTAAACATATGAATCAAAATTTCGTTTGTTATAAAAACAACAAAAAAAAAATGTCTATATGAAAGTAAAAATTACAAGCTGAAAAAAAAAAAAAATATAATTATTAGTGAAACAATAACCATTCTACAAACCACACCTGAGCCTCGCGAAACCTAAACACCAATCAAGATGCCGCACGGAACTGATTGGCTAACTGTAGTAATGTGTGTAGCGACCAGGCATTAGTCAGCATGGAGCAGTGAATGTCTCCTAACTTACAACACCTACACCTAGTGAATTCTAAACAATTTTAGTAATTACCGTGTTATTTTATTCATCATTCTTTTTTGTACACTGGAAATTTCAATTCAAACAATAATTAAATTTAAAAAATAATTTGATTGAGGTAAGAGTGGTGTTCGTTGATCTCTAGTTTTAAATAATAAAAGAATATATGCATATAATTATATATTAATGGTGATTCGGTACCAACTATCGATTATAGATACTCGATACCGATATCTCGGTTAAAAAATAAAATGCTATAAACAAACACAATAAAATATATTAGATATAACAAAGAATCAAACAAAATCTATTAAAAAAAAACAATAATTATTCTAAAAAGTAAATGAGAAATCAGTAATTAGCATTCATTATGTACATATATACAGTTTCAAGTAGTGTTCATTCAGGATGTGTAAAAATTATCTTTCATCCCAGTTCTGTCGTAATACGTCAATAAATAAAAACCACTATTTTGGTGACGATTTTCCAAGGATGCAAGTATAAAAAGGATTTCCGTATTTAGGTGTAATATACCTATAAATGGATAAATGATTTGTATGATGTATATTAATGTAAATGCATATTATTGGTCTGAATGTATTAAATTGGGAAATCCCCCATAAACCTTGTAACTGTTTTTCGAAAAATTCCTTAGTTCAGTTGTGTACTAGAATTGTTAGAATTTAGTTAGTCGATACCATATCAACCAGTAACATTGCATGTAGTTTCATACTGTGTAATTATATATATTTTTTTATTCTAAAACATGTTGTTATATATTTATATTGTAGCTAACTTTATGTTTTGAAATAACTAATATAATTTTATTGTAACCTGTTTAAAAATCAAATAGTAATGAGGCAGACCGAAATGTAGATGAGAATGTTTTTGAACTTCTCTGAATGTGAATTTAAATGAATGAGATGGAAAAAATAAAATAAAAAATGGTTTTAGGTTAGTTGAAGGTTAGTTGGTTTCAATGTTAGTTGAAGGAGTTTATTCGGCTATAACCATGCTTAACCCCCAGTTTTTTCCTAATCAAGGATATTATCCTAAAAAAGAATGAGTGAGCCCCAAAAGGGTAGAAAATTTGTTTTATGTTGCATATCATTTATTAGATGGAGGAAACAGTCTTTTTAATTACTTATTCTTGCTTTAATTTATTTTTATAAACATCGTCTATGATATTTATAGTTATGTCTTACCTTTATTTTGATTTTATGCTTTTTTTTTGTTCTTAAGGAATGATTTGGTAACTGATATCACAATTTCTTTTTAACTATGTGGCAGATTGTAATGTGTACGATAAAAATAATTGCAATAATGATAAAAACATTCAATTATATATATATATATATATATATATATATATATATATATATATATACTAATTGAAGAAAGTAAAAAATGTGATCACATCAACAGTTCAGATGATAGATTTTTTTAAAAAGTTATTTAGTCTTGAATAGATTTTATAAGCGACATTCTTTACAGATGACAAAACAATATATTAACAGTAGCTGAATACGATCTATTATCGACGCTATTAAGACAGACAATGGAACTACGGGGCTTGAGGGAATGTTCTATTATCTCCAACACAATGATAACCTCTGCCCTGATAACACCTAACAGATCTCCAATCTGCCCTGACGGGCTTCACGATTAGTCTTCTATCGCTTTGGAGTGAAAATTATTATTTATATGCTTATCGCAAACAATTTACTTATCTGATATATTTGTATACTGCTGATGAATCAATAGAAGACATGTGATGAAAAGCGTTGAATTTTGGAAAAGTAACATTGGCAAATATGTTGTAATTTAATCATAATGAAGTTCTTGATTTTTTTTAATTTACAGCACCTTTAATAATAAAACAAAAAAAAAATAAAATAAAAAAAAGACATTTTGAAAAATGTCGTGTTTAGATTGAGGAGAAGAGATATGTAAAAGGAAACCGAAATCTTTAATTAATAATTTATCCTAATTAATGCACCTAAAACTAAATTACATCAAACAAAGACATTGAATAAATGTTAAAACCTCTCGTTATTACTTTTAATAATTATTAAAGATAGTTTCTCATCGATTACATTTACCTAGTATTAAGCTATGTTCTCACGGGGCAAAAAGACGAAAGCGTGGCACTCCTTCATTTTCTCGTTTGTGGTGCTTGCCTGGAGTGGGGGAGAAATGTGAACTAGGCGAGAGTTGTGGACAGTTCACACGACCACAATTCAGATTGCCCCTTGAAACCTACCATGGAGGAGCTCTTCGTGGAAAGTTGTGCAGTTTTGAGTTCAGTGTTTATTGATATGTTGGCAAAAAGATTGGGAGAGTCACGTCAAAAAAACGGAAGAAGAAGCGTTGTTGGGTCAGGAACTGGATACTCGCAAGAAAAATCATCGAATATTAATAAAACAGTATCCTTAAGGACAACAATGGCGGAATATCCTTTCACCAAATTAAAAATATTTTAAAACAGTATCCTTAAGGATAACAATGGCCATATATCCTTCGGATAACTTAAAAACTGTTAAATATTTTAATATTAATAAAACAGTATCCTTATAAGGACAATAACAATGTGGAATATCGTTCGGATCCTGGAATATTTCAACATATTATCCAATTTCGTTCTAAATTAACCACTTGTTAACTGTCTTGACTGGCGTGGTCCACGCCTGAAAATCAAACAGGTTTGATACCAAGCGTGAGCGGTCGTGGACTCTCCTCTCTTTAGATGACGTCAGAGGCAAACTTACGCCACCTCGTTCAGACGGAGGAACTTCCACGAATACGTGGATCACGCTAGCGTGCCATGCCCCGTGAGAACGTAGCTTTAAGGATCCCGTTCATTGACTATTATTAAGATATGGTCGTAAGCAAAGGTTGACAGGAAACATCAAAATGGTTATATATGTATAAAATACAGAGTAATATTGTGCCATAAATAAAACACAGTTTCATTCATTACACAGTCATTCTTAGTATTAAAATCATACTATGTTTTTATTATGTTATCTTTTAATTCCACTAATATTGATCTTGTTCCCATAGCCCCACTTAATTGTACCTGATCTATCTAACTTGAACTTTTTTTTTTTTTTTATAGGTATCGCGTATATTCCATTTATTAGTATTGTAAAGTTGTCTATGCATAAATTCAATGAAACTTAAATTTAAGAGTATAGATCTGAAAAGCGGTTAGTACCCATTCTACATTTTATAATTTATTTCTGACAAGCGTTCAAACCTACCGATTAAGTACAAAAGGCTCATTTACATGAAAGTTATCAGACCTATTTGGACATATGGAGTTGAGCTTTGGGGCTCCACCGAACCATCTACTTCATATCGTATCCAATACTCGCAATTCAAAATCCTTCGAAAAATCCTTAACGAATCTTACTTTGGCACAAATAAAGTTATCCATGAAGACATTAATACTCCATATGTTACTGATTTAGCTCAAACCAGATACCTATCCTCCCATAATAAACTTCATACTACTCTACTAGTCTCTCAGCTTTCTTCCCATTCTATTCCTGATAATCCACCGATGCGTCTGACAAGATGGCCAAAAGACCTCCTTATATAGAATTTTTTTTTTTTTTTTTGAAGTGCTACTTGTGAGTGGTTTTTCACATGTTATTGACAAGTCATTGTAGTGATTTCCTCAAAATTACTTATTTTAAATGTGTATACAGTTTCAAATATCAATAAATCGTTAAAAACTTATTTCTGACGTTTTAGATATGGTGTATTTATTTCAGCAATAATGTTATAAACCTGACTTCATAAACCTGACTTCATGTCCAGCAGTATCGTTCCTATCACTTCTACCATACAAAAGATCTGTCCCTTTTTATTTTTTTTTTTTTTTTTTTTTTTTTTTTTCAATTTGGCTCTAAATACCCATCTCAATCCCCCTTTTTCTCATTTAACTTTTGAATTTTGACAGCGATATTCTGCGTTTCTTTTTTAACTTCTAAAGAGGTATTATCGGTCCCATGGCTGACAAAACGTCATTCTGTTCTTATCCCATTAAGTTTTAAGCTACAGCCTTGAAGAATACCGGCTGTATAATTTCTGGTCTTATACAAATTCTTTACATTTTTAAGGAGACTAGTTACAGTCAATTTTATTCCATAAACATTTACTGCTCCAAGTCTTCCTTCTTAACATTTAAGTTCACTTCAATAGTCTTATGATCTGGACCTGCATGCTTCTCTGCTTCATGAAGCTGAATTGACCTATTTGTTCGCAACTCTTCTCACTGTTGTTCTACACATTCAAAGAAAATATAATTTCTAGTCGTATTAAGAGCAATATTCTCCGATGATTAATGAATGGTATGGGTAGAATCAAATCAACTCCTGTTTGTCCTTTAAAACCTTTTTCTTATTCCTAACCAGGTTCAAAATATTCAAAAATATCTCTTAGCCTTTGTTGCTCATGTAATCGATTAGTGTATTAAAAGTAATATAATATACCTTATGATTATTTTACTACAACTATATAATGTAAGATATATTTAAATACGAAAAAAAGAAAGTAAACCAATTCTGTTGCCAGACAATGACATTTATTCTAGAAGTTTGACATTCACATAAATAAATTTACAATATTAACTCATTAAAATTGATTAGACCAATAAAGACTCACCTAGGATGTTATGCGATGAGGATATTGCCTGGGATAATAGTTTCTGAAACTGATTATTAACACAATTAATCAAGGAAGTAAGTTTAAGCTCAACTACTCTCTTACAGGTATCCCATTGTCTTGTTGCGGCTTTGCTGCGGTGTACCGCCTCAAGGTTATTGTTACGGCAGTGTTAGCGTTGTTATGACAAAGGTAAATAAATGCGAAAGTGGTACAAATAAATAAATATGGATTCCTATTGTGTATGTATAGAGTTGAATTAAAATGAATGAAAAGTAAATTTTACATTTTTTTTATTATTTACCAACTTGCGAATAGTCAGTACATTTTGTGTGTCAAGAGTGCTTGTGAATTAATGGTAATGGGTATCACCAGAAAGCTGATTTTTTTTTTCTTTATTTGTGTTTAGTGGGTTTAGTTATGAAGCTATTTCAAAGATGAATACTAATTCGTGAATCATTGTGGGAAAAAATAATAAAAATACGATTTTCGCACTTGCCTGACGGTAAGTTTCACATATATAAATGATACAATCCACAAAGCGTAGTCCTTAGAAGCATATAACAAATATATGCTTTAAAGTTAAATAAAAGATAATGAATATTTAAAAACTGCTACTGATAGAATGAGTGTACTTACAATGCTTAAGGTCCCAGAAAAATAGGAGATTATATGTACGGTATTTGAAACATGAAAATATTTTGGGAAAGACCAATAAAGAAGAAGCTAAATTTCTGAGAGACAATATTTGGATAGTGTTGAAGTAATGAAGAGAGACTTTTTTTTTTTTTTTTAATTTAATTATCGGCTTAATAATACGTAACTAAAAAAAGAAAATCAGGTTTAAAAAGGTTTTTTTTTTTTTTTTTTTTTATGAATAAACCTGTCGATGCATGGCCTTTGTTAAACAGGCAAACTGAAAGGATAACTATCAACTTTGGCCGTCATATTGCATCTGTTAAACTAAATTTCAAACTATTTGACTTTTTCGTATCCAATCTTGCCTGTGAATCTGCCATTTCATTTCAAATGATTTCACTAGAACATTGAAGGCTATCGAACAAAACCTACATCCTTCATTGGTCAAAGATTTTAATTTTATTTATTTATTTTTTGTTGTTGCTTTACTCTGAAATAGTTCATATAATCGATTAACGAAAGTTTGTATATTACAGAAGACTCAATTAAATTTACAAATTTCAATAGAATATACGAATGAAAATAAAATAGATTTGTTGTCAAAAACAGCAAAAGGCCTGACTGCCTCAATTTCCAAGCCACCTGTGTAAATATATTTCCAATCAGTGTGGGATGCTTTGATGTGGTTGAACTTGTTTAATTTATTTATTGAGGATAGATTACTGTTAATTAAATTTATAGCTGGGGGAACAGAAAACAACCGTGGATATTCTTTTATAGAATAATGTTTCATTACGTTCGGGAATACAATAACCTTTAAATATCCGTCAGAAAATTATAGTCAGTAGATAATCGTTAAAAGGTTATGATAAATATTTTTATTATTTTAGAAATTTACTTGTTTCATTATGTACACAGTCGTAAATACCAATAAATAGTTAAAAAAAAAAAAAAAAAAAAAAAAAAAAAACGTTTAGTTCAATTGTCATAAAAGTATAAATAAGCACGGTACACCTGTAATAAACTTATTCTTACCCACCTTGATTACCAGTATAATAGATTTTAATTGAAGATATAATACTCAACTGAAACTGGGAGGTGGCAATCCCCGTTAAAACAGCAATCCTTAAGGACGAAAAAGCTAATTCTAATTGTGGATGGAGAGAGTGGCCAAGGATATCCTTCCTCGGCCTCGAAAAATCGTCAGATCCAGGCAGATCTGTAAAACAGTGTCTTTAAAAACAGACATTTTTCTCAACATGTTACCCGTCCGATTACCTATAATCTTTTTAGAGACTAAACAGAATTTTTAATGAAGTTGGGAGAAGTGTATTACAACTACTATCATAGTGTATCACTACTAAGGAGTATCATATTAAAAATAAAAATAAAAATTATGTAAGAGGCACATTCAGCGTCTTTTTTTTTTTTTTTTTTTAATACATTTTTTTTAAAAACTTTAATAGATAAAATATGATTTATTGCAGAGATATTTTAAGCAGTATACCTATTGTCTTTAATCTTAGTGTCCTTTTACTAAATTATGCCTGAATTCCTTCCTAGTACTGAAAATTAACCATTGTTATGCTCTCCTTAAATGTAAATCCTTAAGGACGAAAAAGCTAATTCTAATTGTGGATGGAGAGAGTGGCCAAGGATGTCCTTCCTAGGCCTCGAAAAATCGTCAGATCCTGGCAGATCTGTAAAACAGTGTCCTTAAAAACAGTTAAAACAGCAATCCTTAAGGACGAAAAAGCTAATTCTAATTGTGGATAGAGAGAGTGGCCAAGGATGTCCTTCGGCCTCGATCTGTAAAAAAAAACGTCAGATCCTGGTAGATCTGTAAAAAAGTGTCCTTCGAAAAAAAACAGTTAAAAAACAGCAATCCTTAAGAACGAAAAAGCTAATTCTAATTGTGGATGGAGAGAGTGGCCAAGGATGTCCTTCCTAGGCCTCGAAAGATCGTCAGATCCTGGCAGATCTGTAAAACAGTGTCCTTAAAAACAGTTAAAAAAACAGCAATCCTTAAGGACGAAAAAGCTAATTCTAATTGTGGATAGAGAGAGTGGCCAAGGATGTCCTTCGGCCTCGACGAAAAAAAAAAACGTCAGATCCTGGTAGATCTGTAAAAAAGTGTCCTTAAAAACAGTTAAAACAGCAATCCTTAAGAACGAAAAAGCTAATTCTAATTGTGGATAGAGAGAGTGGCCAAGGATGTCCTTCGGCCTCGAAAAAACGTCAGATCCTGGTAGATCTGTAAAAAAGTGTCCTTAAAAACAGTTAAAACAGCAATCCTTAAGAACGAAAAAGCTAATTCTAATTGTGGATAGAGAGAGTGGCCAAGGATGTCCTTCGGCCTCGAAAAAACGTCAGATCCTGGTAGATCTGTAAAAAAGTGTCCTTAAAAACAGTTAAAACAGCAATCCTTAAGGACGAAAAAGCTAATTCTAATTGTGGATGGAGAGAGTGGCCAAGGATGTCCTTCCTAGGCCTCGAAAAATCGTCAGATCCTGGCAGATCTGTAAAACAGTGTCCTTAAAAACAGTTAAAACAGCAATCCTTAAGAACGAAAAAGCTAATTCTAATTGTGGATAGAGAGAGAGGATGTCCTTCGGCCTCGAAAAAAAAAACGTCAGATCCTGGTAGATCTGTAAAAAAGTGTCCTTAAAAACAGTTAAAACAGCAATCCTTAAGGACGAAAAAGCTAATTCTAATTGTGGATGGAGAGAGTGGCCAAGGATGTCCTTCCTAGGCCTCGAAAAATCGTCAGATCCTGGCAGATCTGTAAAACAGTGTCAAGGTGGCAAGGCGAAATCCCCTTAGCGGACGTACTCGCCGAGGGAAGGGGTTCAGACCATACGGACTGACCCGATACCCACCATCGCTGGCAGAGTGTTTCCTCCGCACTCGACTTGTAGCCGGAGTGCCTCCAGCAGACCGAGACCCACCAGAGATGGCATAGCTTTAAATAAAGTCTTAAAATGCCGAAAGGCAATAAAAGATTCTTTTTCCCTGTTTTCCTTTCTTTGCATGAAAATAAAATAAAGTCAAAAAAAAAAAAAAAAAAAAAAAAAAAAAAAAAAAAAAAAAAAAAAAAAAAAAAAAAAAAAAAAAAAAAAAAAAAAAAAAAAAAACTGAATAAAAAGGAAAGGGAAACAATAAGCTCAGATAACGATCCCTTCCCGTTTCCTCTTTTTACTAAAAAGGTACGATATAGAACTGTGGCGGTGGGGTTCGGGCGGGAATAGGAGATGGCTCCTGCTATAAGGACACTGTTTTACAGATCTGCCAGGATCTGACGATTTTTCGAGGCCGAAGGACATCCTTGGCCACTCTCTCCTTCCATAATTAGAATTGGTTTTCGTCCTTAAGGATGCTATTTTAAGATGGCGAATTTTATTAGTTTTTTCTTCCTTGAAGATGCTGATGTAACGGTTTTTACGTTATCCAAAGGATAACTTACGCCATTGTTGTCCTCCAGGATACTGTTTTAAAATATTTAACGGTTTTAATTTGGCGGAAGGATAACTTCCGCCATTGTTGTCCTTAAAAGGACTCTTTTTTAAAATATTCGATGTTTTAACTGTTTTTAAGATGGCGGAAGGATATTCAATTAGTATGGTCATATTTATGCTTGTGGAGTAAACAGCAAACAGTATTAAATTAATACGTCAACTTAGTATTTCTAAATAAAATATAAGGAATCAATTCTGCAAACTACTCAACAAACTCATCATCTTCGAATTCCTTCGTATCATGAAACATCTTATAAGCTAATTAATGAGGTTCGAAATTATTATTCAGAATGCTAATTAAATTAACAGACATTAAGCTAGCTAGTTTGTTAAATCCCATTCAAAATTTCATTAAGGTAACACAAACTTGCCGTTCGCAGAAATCTGAATCACAAGCTTAAGCGAGGGTGGTCGACTCGCCTCGTTGCTCGTTTCCTGTCGGATCCTTTGGCTTGAGCCCAGAGACCGACTTTATTCGGAGCGTTAGCGAGCCGAGCCGAGCAAAGGCAAGTCAACACGGGGCGACCGAGTACACACTTGTGATCGTCTGCCCCAGTCTTAGCCCGGCGGGTGTGTACTGCCGACATATGACTTGTTGCTGAACGTCAATACTGGGCAAGAGTGATTGAGCAGACCAACACCACCTATTACGTTTGTCGTGCCAATGAAAAAGATGAAGACTTCCATGGTACCTTTCTCTTCCGATCTTTGCAATCCGAAAAAAAAACATTCTTATATTTATGATACCTTTGTCCTGAGTTCTTCCATTTACTTATTATATACTCGATCATAATCTTTTGATTTATAACTTCTTTCCTATCGAGGAAGAATATTTGTAGTTTATTTTTTAATTTATTTTATCCATACCGTCTACATTTATAAGTATCTTAATTTGTATTTCACTGCTGCATGGGTAAAACCTTAGGCAGCCGAACCAATACCATAACATAACTTTGACATACAAATGTAAATTTCATGTTATTCTAAGGGGATAATGTGCCATAGGAGAAAGATTATTTTTCAATACAGAGAACGACACACCTCAAGTAGGTAGGCATACAAACAGGAATGAAAAAGAGCGGTGAGGTTCGTGTTGTGGAGAACGACTCGTTGACAGCCTCAACAGATATAAAGTAAATTGGTTGAGAGCTCGTAGGCGGCTGACATTTATTGCACTCTCGGGCTGATATTTGGCCCCTCACACACCTGTCCTCCAGTGTATCGTTTGTCGAGTGTGCATCTCTGAGTGATGATGGTACACCGAGTCAAATAGGTAAGTAGTATATGCATTGCTCGCAAAATATAAGCGTGAAAGCTTACGATATCATATTCTTGTTTAATAGTAGGTTCAAAAATACTGCTTTTTACCATCTGCTGAACTAAAGATTAATTAGTTATGGTGGATCACAATTTTATTGCTGAATTTGCCGGTGCTTGTTGTAAGTAGTAATTAAGCGTAATCAAGTTGCAAAATAAAGCAGTGTGAAATGGATTTAAGATAAATTATTTTATTTTCTTCATAATACTCCGGAGGCGCGCTTGTGTGGTCCGACAGAGGACCGAAAATTTATAATCAATTATTTCATCTGTGGATCCACTTCCAGTTAGAGAGACCCTTCTGGGGCACACTCAGTCTCTATAAATTAAGTATCCTTAGTAGGGGAAAAACTTGGGGTGGAGCGTGATTTAGGCCAAATCTCCTCCTTTCACAACCGTTAGCCCAGTCACATCCTTAGCTTAGTACTAAGTCCTAGACCCTTCATGGGTTGCAGTGGTACAAGTACTTTACTACTGTACTTGTTATAGTTACTTTTTTTAGTTTGTGCTTTTATTTAAAGCTACTTTTCCATATTATCTTGGTATAGATTTCAATATTTACCACACAGTGGCAAATACATGTACATGGATTTCTTACCAAGGTTGATTTCTATTAATTTTGTTGTTTAGCTATTCATTTGTGGGTTGCAGCACTTACTGCCTCAACAGTGTGACCCTTGGCCTTCTGAACTATCTCCTTCCATTTTTCCCGGTCGAGTCTCGATTTCTGAACTCCAATCCTCGCGTAATCTCTCACCATCATTTCCAACGGCTTATCAGTCTACCTCTTCTCTTCCTCTCCAATATTACCATACCTATATCTATATATTATTTTATCTACATTTTCCTCCGAGTCCTTTCATCCTTCATTCTCTCAACATGGCCGGCCCATCACAGTCCATTTGTTTTTATATAGTTTTACTCTCCAACTTTCATTACCTTATATTGCACCATATATTCTTCTTATTATTTTTCTTTCAAAAAACCTTTAATCGCTGGCAATCCGCCGCAGATAGACACCAGGTTTCTGATCAATAGGTGATCACATGTTCTTACTGGATTCTAATATAGGAAAATTTATTAAGGTTTGTATTGTTGACTACTCCAGTAAATGTTAGTAGGATTTAGGTCTGATAATGAATCTAGAGAATCTGAACGTAAGAGACATAAATTTGAGATTATACTTAATTTCGTTGAGTTAACATGTTTAGAGACAAAGAACAATGTAATGTACTTCGTGTAATTCTTGTTATAGTTTTTCCTTTAAAAAAAAAATTACAGTTAGCCTCCCCTAATAAAACTAGTTTGACGAAACAATTACAAATTAATTAAAAATAAAATCTCCATGAAAGATTTAATTTAATCAGATACTTGAGCAGAGCTGACAATCGATGTAATATCCCGTTAAATAACTTACTCCCTACCTGGGTCACGAATCCTAATAATGGACAGTTCGTGACTTGGTGTTCGCGAGATTGTCGGCGAATTTGATTAAATGTCTGGGATTTAATCGATTAGTCAATTAGTAAGGCACGTAATATGATATCCATGTTTGATCGGAGGTTAGTAGTTGTTATCACGAATATGGCAGGAGAGAAGCCAGGAGAGGGGTCCGTCCATGTTGGGAACAAGAACCAGTGGGTCACAATTAACAACATGGGAACAAGGGATGTTCATTCCGGTGCATATGACCTCGTGCATACTAATGTACATATCATATGCTCCTTCCTAAACACGCTACATATACATTAATTTTAAATGGTTTGAGTCTGTACAGCATAATGCACTCGATTAATTAAAGTTACAATTTAGAAATTAACACAACAAACGTAATAGACTAAATGATAATTAAATATATTTTTTCAAGTATCCTGTATACATTACATACACTAGTTAATTTGAGAAAAATTAAGAAAATGTTCTAGGGTTCAGTACTTCATGAAAAATGTACTGTTTCTATTTGTTAAAGAAGTAAATTTGGCCAGAACCATGTTTAGCCGCCCGTTTTTATTTTTCTGATTAATCTTCCGTTGGTCGCGTGTGCAATACGGACAAGAGTTGTCGCGTGGCACCTAGGTGGTGTTTTTACCTTTCCTCGATAAAAATTTTATTTTTTCGATAAAAATTTTATTTATGGTTTTAAAGGTATAAAAAACATATATTATCTACACTAAATAATATTAATTCTCCAGTGAAGCCATGCTGAATTCCAGAACCAATATAATTCTATAGTAGTCGCGTGCACCTCAAAAGTGTTAATAAACTCACGAAGAATATTTAAAATATATTTCATTAAAAAAAAAATTACGAAACTCTGTATCTGAGTAATGAAAAAACATATAAAAGGCAATAAGACAATAACAAACAAAATAAAAAAATGTATGTGTTTTGTCGCCTTACACCTCCCTGGTGTTTTGATACGCTGACCAGAAAATTATTGGATACAACAGTTTTAGTCTCTTGTTAAAAAAGAAACGTTTTTGTGTTACATGTTGACCCCAGTTCATTTTTCTATTGAATGTCTTAAGTATTGAATTTCGTTTGAAAAATATTTTAACGTATATGTATATAAACCATTTTAACTCTGAAGAAAACACTTTTTTTTGGTAAATATAGATTTTTTTAAAAATGGCTTAGTGGAACCCAAAGACTTGAGGCCAACGCTAGTACAATGAAGTACAACCTCCATTCCCTATTCCCTATTAAAAGCCTTGACAAAACCCACTAAAAAAATAAATAAATAAAACTGAGAAAAAAAAAGAAGCAAAATATGCTCCTTAAAAAAGGATTTTTTTTTTTCTAATTTTAGTTTTGAGCCATTCTTAATTTATTCTTAACTTTCTCAATTATAATTAAAATTAACTTTATTAAAGTCCACTTCCCTAAAATTACTGCAGTTGTAAGAATTTCATTTGCTATTCAAACAGTTTCAACAGAGTTCCTAATTAGTGCAACACCTTATTAAGACACAAGTGTCTATATATTTCATAGAAACTCCATTCCTTCAAGAGCTACTTTCTAGTCGTCACTATACAATTCGAACTCTTTATAATTTGGTTGTTTGTGTAATAATTTTGAGAGTTATTCCAGTAACTGAGAATCTGGAGGGTTATAAAAACATATATACTTTTATCGTGCTTGGTTTCGATATTTGAGGGCATTATTTTAGACACCCAACTTTTTTGTTTATTAATCTAATGTTATTTATAATGTTTGAGATTCGTAAATAAGAATATCAAGGATACTTAGAAATTCGTGACCCAATTTTTTTTTATTTAATTCCTTCCTTCTAGAGCTACCCTATTCTTGTACTAACGAGCTTGTTGGACCTCACTGAGTTTAAATATTACAAATCATGTTAGTTATTTGTAGGAAATCCATACAAAAGACTTAGGAGTAGGAGACTTAGCCGGAATCGAACCATGAGTAATTCCTGTTGAGATAAGTTAGCCTAATGGGTCATTTATTTTAATATTTAAATGAGAAATAGTTCATACTAGTATAGATATTTAATAAAATTGACAGTGGAAAAAGATAAACCGAAAAAAGGGAAAATATTGGAGTCTTGCTGAATAGAAAAAAAAAATTATCATCATAAAATAAAATAAAAAAAATATGAACCTCAAATTTACTAAAAACCGAAATATTAAAAAAAAAAAATTAAGAAATCCTTATTTAGAATTATTTAAAATATATTTTTCATACTTCTATATTATCACTTGAATAATTTTATAAATTTGCGATTAACAGTTGGTGACATTTACAACATGTATCATTGTCTTTGATGTCCCCATGCCTAATAATTTTGGTAAAATTACAGAAAAGTAGAAAGGGTGGTTGACACTTAATGTAGTTTTACTAAGTAAGTCGAACCAGTGGTTTAATAAAATCATAACTTTAAATGTTTCTATCGACCTCACGAAAGAAGTGTAGTGTATTGCGAAAATGTTTATAAAAAAATAAAGCAAAATCCATCAAAAAATCATTAACCCTCCTACCACAAGGTGGACTATCAGAACACATTTAACAAGGCGGTATCGAATACGACACTTACGACACGCTTTTTTCCCTAAATATTCGTTTCAATGAGGTATAATTACATAAATATAAATTAAAGAAGATTTATATATTTACAAATTATGTTAGAAACTGTTAGGAACAAATATTTTATTTTATCTTTATAGGAATAAGACTTTTATTTGGAACATTTATTTTTCTTGTACCACTTGGGCAAAGGTTTTTATTACCGGAGTTAGGGTACAACTCTTTATATATTTTCTTCGCCTCCTGTAGCGATATTTTTTTATTGATTTGTATCGATTTAATTTCTCGGTGAATTGGAAAATTTGGCATGATCTATCAAGGGCATTATGTTAGCCACCACAATTAATACATTTTGGGAGGTAAGTGACATTTTAAGTTACCGTCGGTATGTTTGGTTTTTCCGCACTGAATACAAATTGCCTCTTTTTTACATTGTGTTGTGGATGATAGAAACCCAAACAATTAAAGCACCGGGGGGGATTAGGTATATAAGCCTGTACCAGGTACGGTCTGATACCTACTCTAATCTGTTTTGGGGGCAATGGGCGTCGGAAATGTTATGATGTAGTTATGTGTCAGATTTCATTGCCATTTTTCTTGATTTTTATACGGACAATGTCTGTAATAACTTCCCTCAGTTATTTTTTTTTCATCTGTTTATTTCTTCAATCTCTACTATATATAGCAATTTTATAATTGCTATATAGTAAAAATAAGGATGGACAAATCACTCTTTTGTGTTCCCCACAGACACTTTTCTTGCACTTAGTGCACAGGTGATTCCCTCTGCGATTCTTCTCCACCCACAGAAGGAACATTATCCTGGTCTCACAGAAGTTGATGGAGCTTGTGATGCACAGTCTTCCGGTATTTTTTCTTCTATTATTTTGCATATTTCCTCTATGAGTGTTTTATTGATATAGTGATTTGTAATCCTCTCCTTCATATGTGGTGTGACGAGGGCAAAAACAAGTTTTTTTTTAAAAAAATTCAGCACGATAGGTGTTGAGTTTATTTCGCGGGACCGCATTTAGCTTGTGGATTACATAAGCATTCACTGCCGAAGCATCCAACATACCATAAAAGTATCGCATGAGCCAGCGGTTTGTCATTCTTTTAACCGATTTTGCATGACAGAGCTTATCAAAAACGTCCACACCTCCTTTGGTAAAATTGCAGAATTCAAATAGCTTAACTTCGCTCGTGAAAAAATATTCATCTATAATTCATATATAGTCTGCTATAATAGTCTGCAGACAAAAAAATAATCCAGAAATAATTATGTACACTATGCCGAGGTAATAAAAAAAAAATGCCTCATATCACAAGCTGGTGTCGTATCTGACACCGGAACAGAGCGCGCCATAGTAAATCATAAATTAAGTAAGAAATTGAAGATTAGTGACTTAACTTTCCACACCACAGTCTTAAGGGTTACTGTTTACTAGGGTAATTAAAGGCTACAGATTCCCACCTTTCCTACAGCTTCCTATCCAAATGAAAACAAACAGAAGGTGTCGTATCCGACACCGCCTTGTGGTAGGAGGGTTAATGCTCCTTATTTAATCACAAATAAATTTATTCATTGATACCTCAATGTTGCAGATTTAGCCTAAACCAGATATTTATCCTTCCATAGCAAACGACATAACCATTCAAATCCACTAGTTTATTAACTTGTTTACCGTTCAATTCTCGATATCCTTAATAAAAAAAATGCGTTTTTACATTTCTTAGTTTTATACAGTGGCGACGTATTACAAACGTTGTTTTCACATTTACCAGATTTTTTTTTTTTCTTTTTTTGTATACACTTGTATATTTCAATAAACCGATAAATTAAAAAATAAAAATAAAATTATTAATATAGATGTTTAAAATAACAGTGGAGGAACGGTAGCTCAGGGGGTAAGGCGCTAAACTCTACTATGCTCCCGGGCCCGAGTTTGAGTCCTACTGACGGCAGAAAATTTATATTCTGTTAATTCGGTTTGGGGTCAGGGCTGGGTAAGTTCAAGTGGATACCCTTTGGAAAAAAAACCTGGCGGTTGAGCGAGTATTCCTGCCAAATCTCCTCCTCACACAACTGTTGGATCAGGAACAGTACAATGTTACCTAAGTACTTTTTTTTATTTATTTATTTGTTTCTTTTTTAAAGAAGAACCGTACATTGATATAGATTTTCATTTCTTAGCCAACATTAAAAAAAAAAATCGAAATGAAAATACAAAAAAAAAATATTGGAAATGCAATAATTATTAAATATTTTAAACAAATATATAAGAGCTTGACAATAAATACACAGTTAACAAGAAGAACAAGGAAGACAGACACTGATGTAGAGAAGACGTGAGGATACAACAGGTAGCAGTTCAATAATTAACTGTTACCTGGGCTACAGCTGCGTAGGCCTCTCTACAGGTGTTCTCCTTAAGCTTATATTACCTTAGGCAGGATAAATGAAAATATAAATTAAATTTATTATACTTTATCAATAAACATAAAATTAAAACATGCTATAAAAAGCCTACAGCAAAAATATGTGATTTCTTTTTATCCATTCTTTCCAGCCTTGTATATCCTGTTTTATGTTGATTTTTATTATATAAAGAATATTCCTATATATAAAATGAGGACGTAATAAATTTTTTATGGATATTGTTATCTAAGGTTATGCCCGACTTGTTGATTTTAACTATGTTTCACCTCAGTTTTAGTCTCATATGTTTATTTTAGACTGATAATCTACTTGTGCTGCATAAACTTATTAACATATACCTTGTATTTTCGTTTTATTTGTACTAATTAATAAGTAAAGCATATACCGCTACAATTTTATTGATAAAGTACTAAATGACGTTGTACTGTTTTTGACAAACGGTTGTGCAAGGTAATGTTTTGGCCAGAATCTCAATCAACCGTCAGGTTGAATTTCGGATAGAGGATTGGAGAGCCCAAGAGGGTCTCCCGACTCCTCTGTCGATATTTTGCTGGGACAACAGAATGAATAATTATAATAGAATTGTTGACTGTTAAAAAATATAAAAGGATGGTCTAGGATACAGTCAAGGGAAAGAAAAAACACGTCTATATTAAACTACTTTTGAGTACCGACGTCAGGAGACGAGTGATGACTGTGACAGTCCTGACTGGTCGCCCTGAAGAAGAACTACTATGCATGCCGAAACGTCGACACTCAATTAACTTGGATGGGATCACTGTGTTCTTGTTACTGCATCCCAGACCATCTTTTAATTGAAAAATTATTTAATAGTCTGCATGAGACTGAATCTAATCTAAGGGTTTTTTTAATGTCAAGTACTTTAACAATTAAGCTAGTAAACCCTGTTTTAATTCATTAGCTTCATTATTTTTTATTATAAATTTAATTTATATGAGTTATATTTTAATTTCGTTTTCTTTTATTTGTACAAAAACGCATTTCATCATTATTGTTTCGAGCCTTTCAGTGAGGAAGATTGTAGTATTTTTGTTGTTTAATTATATTATGTATTACGTTAGCATATTTAAGATATAAACACATAAAAAGAGAAAAATAATTTACAAATATTAAATGAAATATATGAAAGCTATGTTTCATTCCAAAATTTCAAGTTTTGAGAAAGATAAAAAAATAAACCTCTCTTATTCGCTGACATTACATCTAACCTTTTTTTTTATTATAAAACCGTACACCTACATGGTATGTATGCATGTATACATGAAGCATGCAAAATAACTTAATTATGCATCGTCAATCACAGTCATTAAGCTGGTTGGATGATTGTATTTTTGAAATTTTTTAGCGACATTATCATATCAACTAATGAGTTATATCAGAGAAGCGAAAAATTCTGAGTAATTTTACCTATTTCTTTTTAACCTTCGGTCTACAATGTGAAATGCAAGGACATGCAATAAAACGTAGGGTCTTTTTGACACAACTCTCTTATTAGTTGTATTGATCATTTGGAACATTTTGGGAAACAATTAATGATCTATCGTTTCATGAAAAAATTAATTCGTTATAATTATATATTAAAAATAAACATAAACAAGTTAATTATATATTATCCTAAAATTAGTTTTATGAATTAAAAAAAAAAATTACTTTTAACCTTTTCCATATTTTCTTCTCTAAAAGGAAATAAAGTGCAGTATGAACTAAAATAATGATGGTATTTAACTCCGGCAATAGAAACAGAAGTAAAATCAAACATAAGATAATTACTTAGTTACAACTATAAACAAAGGATAACATTTAGTCTTGGTAATATTTTCATCAGTCTTCAATTATTTGATTTTTGAGACCAATTCTAAAATGTGACATCACGATTTGTTCCCCATAGAGGATCAGGAAGTTTCAGAGGATAATGGGTAGGTAAAGGCAAACCTTCCCAAGCTATAGTTCCTTTTCCTACGTATGGCATACCACCAAAGATTATTCTTGCGTTGCTCAATGACACAATTTTCATCCCGTACCTATCTGGTTTAGCCGGGATATACATTTTGAATGGGCATTTGCCTCTGAAGCTAATGAGTTTGAATTATAAGTAGTAGGACATATCATACAACGTGGGGTCATATTGACCCGTAACAAAGATTCTCTTAATGTATTCAAATGTTACAAGGTCACTCAACTTTGGAACACTTGTCAAACTGTGTCCACGTTTGCACAGATACTAGATGAAAAGCTACTCAAAGTCACAACCACCTCACACCCTATACTTTAAAGAAGGCTCGTTTTTGTCATACACGGGTCAATTTGACCCGTGCGTTATAGAACGAAGGTTAATATATATTATATTTTTTTAAAAATCTATTACATCAATCACTGTCTTTAAATAATTCATTAAAACAAAAACTAATTTTCCTTTAATTACTTCTTCTCATGAAGAATGAAAATATATTTTACTAATGAAAATAATTTTACTAATAAATATTTTTACTTAAATAATTACGTAAATAATTTTTACTTCTAATGAAAATGTAATTTCACTTCAAAATTCTATTGAAAATATAATTTTCTTATAATACATGAATTATTCTTAAATATAATGATCAAGCAAATAATGTTCTTTAGGAAGTAAACGGATGATGTAATACAAACACAAAAGGCCCTCAGTTTGCATTACAGATTTCCAGGTGAGGATTACAGAAGCAGTTTTGAGGGAGGTAATGTATATTCCTCCATCACTACCTTAAAGAGAAATTATAGGAGGGTTTAAATAGTTTATTAAATTTTCATATAAAAGTAGACATTATTTTTGTAGGATTTTATAAAGATATTTATATTAAATTAGATAGATCGATACTATTATTATCTATTTCAGACCTAAGCCAAAACATTTTCCAATAACAATGCTACAAAGTTTATTATTGATTTATGATACTGACACCCATATTATTCACAATAAAAATTATTTACTAAATAATGTGCTATGAAATGCTTATAAGGATTAGTTAGCACTAGCATATATATATATATATATATATATATATATATATATATATATATATAGAGAGAGAGAGAGAGAGAGAGAGAGAGTGAGAGAGAGAGAGTAAAAGCGCTGTTAATATGGATACTCTCTTGTGTTTAAAAAAGTCTCCAAAAATAGCTTAAAACAATTCGAAACAGCTGAGAGTTTATTTCTTCCATGGAAAAAATTATTTACAGAAAACGCAATCATAACTGGCTCTTTCAGTCCCCGCACGAACTAAGTTCCTACATTTGGGAACGTTTTAACCAAAACTCTCTCCAAGTGTCTACAGGGAACTTTCTATCACAAAAGATGCAAGTTGTGAGCACTAACAAGAGATAGGTCGAAATTTTCGAGGAATCGGGGGTACATATTTACACCAAGAAATGGTGCCCATATTTACACCAACTCCACCTTAGAAAGATGGCCAGTTTCACATGTAACCTAAATACGTGCTTCACTAAAGGTATTGCTTCCGGATATCATTGTGAAATTATTTTTAAATAAATATAAGAACATGAAACTAAAACGATTTCACATGTCTCTCAAAAGTTTACATTCCAGTATGAACACTAATTTGCGAAATAGCTCAAACTGAATCCACACTTGTTGAAAGAATGGTTCCAACTGCTCACTGCTATCTTATATTAGTAAATGGCTCCATAGACAGCCCTCGCCACCAGTCTTCTATATCTCCTATACCCAGTAGGGACTACACTAATGGACGTTTTTACACCGTATCCTCTACATAAAATCAAATAATTCAATTTTTAAGTATATTTTAAATCTTAGCTATTTCTTTCATCTAGACAGAAGAACAGAATGGGAATCAGGTTGAGAGACTTGTCGAATTGTGAGGTTATCATGTTTAATACAGATAAGGTTTGGACAAAATTAGCTTTAGGATTACATTTTATAGATTTTTTTATAATAAGGCAAAATGTTAAATAATCTATTTGGTACTTAGATTATCTTTTTATTTAGTCAGACATCTGTACAACATAATACTCGTAAAGAATTAAAATAATGTTACACATCTGTAAACTTGTAAATTAGATAAATATTTTATTTATATTTGTAAACAAATAGCTATTTCTCTCGGTATAATATAAAATTATGCTGCCGACAACAAAATAAATAAATATTTTTATATGTTTATTGACAATTACAACTGTAAACAATATAAACAATAAGTAAATGACAGACAGTTCTATACCCAAATAAACTCATCATCTTCGAAAATATTTACCCTTCCTGTTGGTCTCCCACAAGGCTCCTGCCTATCCCCAACACTTTTCAACCTTTTCCTATCTGACTTACCAACTCACTCTAATGTAATAACATCCCATTAGTAGCATTATATACAGTCTCTTATACAATAGAAAATAGGTAACAACAAACTTTCAAAAAAATTAATAAATACTGCCAAACGCGGAAACTGAAGGTAAATACAAGTAAATCAGAACCCATTATTTTTACTAAACGAAGGCCACTCATAGACAAACATATTACATTAAACGGAGAAAACATCCCTTGGTCCAAATCTGTAAAATACCTTGGCTTAACGTAAATTAGACAAAGTAAAAAAAAAAATCATATACAAGATGTTCACTTACTTTCACAAAAAATTTAAATTAAGTCCTAAAAATAAACTTATATTATATAAAACAGTTATTCGATCCCAGATTGCTTATGCCTCCCTCACCAATGTGGAGCTCAACTTGTACAACCAGCTACCGTAAACTCGAAAGGATACAAAACTTGTGTAAGAGGATAATCAATGATTACCCTCGGTATACAAAAATACAACAATTTCGGAAAATTCACTTATCCGAGATATCAGTAATTCCAATAAAACATCACTTAAAAGATATACGCACAAAATAACAAAACATATCTCTTATTATCTAAAAAAATAAGTAAATGTGTTGATAGCGATTACAATGGTATATCAATAACTCTTAAATTACTGCAAATCAGCACACAAGTGAAGAAAGACATGGAAAATGCGAAAACAAACACAGAAGAAGCTCCAAACAGAAATGCATACGGAGGAAAGGTGAACACGTGGGAAGTACAACCAGAGAACGGAATCAAGAAGACTGAAAGAACTTGGTCGGAAGAAAGGAAAAAAGAACATGGAGGGAAAATGAAGATCATTTAGGCGCGTCGTGAGGAGAGAAAAACCACAAGAGCTTCACGTGATCTATCTTAGGTCAAAATCTAGTCTAATAATAATAATTATAATTTATTAAGAAGAATCTCAGAATGGAAAAAATAAATCGTTATAATTAATAGTTTTTTCAGTATTGAAATAAGATTTTTGATTCTTTTTAACCCATATTTTTATGTTTTACCTTATAATAAAATCTTGTCACAGATATATTTCCTGATAGGTTTACGAAAAGAGGAAGTTAAAGTGAAATGCATATTGTCGATCGGGACCATTAAAGGGGTCATAACTTCGAGATCATTTTACCCCAGGTTCCCGGAATAAAGGAGAAGGTAGAATCGTAAATATTTCCGTTAAAAGGAAAATTCCAGACATGGAAGCAAATTCCGGAAAACGGAATGTTACTTTAGTCTGCATTATAATAATCTAAGAGTTTTAATGACTTTTGAATACCTCGAATAATTTTAGATACCGGTCCACAAGAGGCGCTCCACCAAACTGACCAGCGATTTACCGACTAGTTCGATCCTCACGCTTAACTTCTTGTTTACATTTATCTATTGCTATTTCCTATAACCCCTCATGTAAACATTTACTTCTACAGTTTCAACTTGAATTGCGCTGCTAACTGTGTTATATTGATATTTAGTTTTCTTAAATATGTAAAAAGGTATGAGTTTCTATATGGATTTATTGGTTTCTATATATATGTTTTCTTATTTCCTCTCATCTAATGTGCAAAAGTTTTACAAAAATTAGCAAGATTAATTTTTATACAGGATTGGTGTTTTATTTATTTATATCTATTACATCTACTTAGGTGAGAAATTTTCAGTTTAAATTTTTTGTGAATGAATTCTTTGTTTTCCATATTACTTCTTGCCCTAAAGAGATACAGAATGTATTATTAATTCGATAAAACGCTAAAAATGAATGTGAGAAAGTATATCAGAAGTTTCATATTTTCTTATATCCACTTCCCTTGAGAAAATAAGACAGAAGTTAACAACATAACTTTTAACATGAATTTCGTTTTATGTATTTATAATTTGTTATTTTCACTTTCCTAACGTGAGAAAGATTAGCAGAAGTTAACACTACTTGCGATTTAGCATAATATTAATTGTGATTTAGTATAATATTAATTCAACATTGATTTAGTGTCTTATATTTTCTCATTTCCACTTAATTATTTTCTTATTGCTCATTTTAATAACAGAAGGTAAGCAGAAGTTAATATTAGTTTGAACGTGGATTTAGAGTTTCTCCGTAAATGAAGGATTATAACCTTTCCCCTCGAAAAGTAGTGACTAAAACATCGAAATAAATCGGAACTAGGTTAGAATCGATTAAAGGTATTAGCGAGTAAAGGGGTTAGAGTGCCTCTTGCGGTACTTAATTAGAATAAGAAACTTTAAATCGTTTAAAAGAAAATGAAGACAAATAATTGGCAACTATTGATTATATGCAGTAAAAAAAAATATTTTGAGGCTCATAAAATTGAATTAAAATAAATATAATAATTACTTCTAAGTAGGGATGAATTATGTTAGAAAAATAATAATAAACATACCTGCAGTTTTTTGTGTCTGAATATACGCAATTTATAGGTGACTACAAACATATGATACACCGTATCATGATTTTTTTTTTTTTTTTTTTAAGCAATGCCGTTTTAAATACATCTATTAAGCTACATTGTGATATCTGTTTATTTTATAGTTTTAGTTAACTCATTTCCTAACTAAAATAGGAACGAAATAATTTCAATTTTTTTTTTTTTTTTTTATTATTGAAATTTACAAATGTATTTACAATATAAACATACAATACATCAAGTAAATATAATGATAATGATAAAAATGACACGTCACTTGTTTTTATAGCAACTAACTATTGGTAGCACTTCTACAGGTTCTATTTAACGAGGTACTATATTAGAAGGTCTCGAGACCATCTTCTTTGCAGGAGGGTTATCTTATGGATTGAGAAGCAAGTTGTGACACTAATGGATTTGAATGGTTGTGGAGTTTGCTATGAAAGGATAGATATCTGGTTTGAGCTAAGTCAGAAACGTAAGGTATATTAAGAGCTTTGTGAATAAGTTTGTTTGTGACGAAGTACGGAGCATTTAGGATTTTTCGACAGGAAGTCGTAGGTTTATGACGAAGGGTAAAGGTTATTTATTTGGATTTATTTTGACTCTCCATTTTCGACACCATTCTTGAAGGATTGTGATATGGGATTGGAGTGTCTAGGAGGCAATAAAGGGATCATTGTTTACTGATAACGCACAAGTGTCATCAACATACGTGGTGAGTATGGTGCTAGGATTTTTCGGGATGTCAGCTGTATACACCGTGTAGAGGATTGGACCTACTTCCTTGAGGAACACCTGCAGATGGGTAAAGAGAGAGGAATGGGAAAAGTTCTGATTAACTTTAAAAGTTTTATCACTGAGGTATGAGCGGAGATTTTTCAAATGTTTAAAATTTAAAATTTGTTTATTATGAATTAATCAGTAGGCAGAAGATACACATACTTGGTCAGATGTATTCCACTATTTTCGTTCTTACAAAATTTCCTCTGCTTCTAAGATTAAAAACTTTCCGACATTTAAACTAATTTTATTAGAGTTTGTCACTTATTTTAAATATATATATGCTTAGTTGTTTGTTGTATTTCAATAATATAAAGAAAACGATGTATCGATACTCGTAACAAAACAACGATAACTATTAAAAAAAAAAGCATATGTTTATTACGTAATCAATAATTAAAATCAGAATATAATAAAACCAATCACTAACAAACCCAATCATTACTTAACGTAATTAAAATTAATATCGATTAACAAGATAATTATAAACAAAAAAAAATTGCTCGATAGTAAATGAACACCGTTAAAAAATTCCATCAGAATATTTTTAAAAAAGGAGTGATAATTCACTAAATAATATATTCTGTCTGGATTTTAAAGTAGTTGGGATATTTAAGGAAAACTTGATGTTTTCTTATAAGAATACACTGATGCAAAAATAATGTAGGTGTTTGGTATTCAGCAAAAACATTGATTGTTTTTCCAATTGCCTTGAAATGGCGTACGTTTGTTGACTGATCCACATCGAGTTCATCCGTTATTTCTCGAGTAGTTTTGGTGGGGTCAGCTTCAACTATTGCCTTTAACTGGTCGTTGTCAACAGCAGAGGGGCGGCCACCACCTCATTTGTTTGAAAGGTCAAAATTTCCTCTACGGAATTTTTGAAACCATCGCTGCACTGTAGATTCATGGTACCTGGCCCCCAAACTTCAATAATATTTCGAGCCGTTTGCTTAGCACTTCGACCGAGTTTGAACTCATACAAGTAAATTTGCCGAAAAACGCTCCTTGACGTCATTTTGTCTGGAGGCACTGAATGGACTGAATTAAATGTTAAAAAAAAAAAAAAAAGGATGCACTTACATACAAACTATACATAACGGTTAAGTGCTCTATAGAATGAATAATATAATATCAGTGAATCGAGGATACATTGGGCAACATGACATGATGCCATTAGGTTGTGTTCAGTTCACAAACTAATGGATTCCGACATAAAAGACTAAATAGACGATAAGCGAACACTAATGATTGGATCACTCTATTTTCTATAAGTAGCAGTGCACCCTATCTAACCTATCTATTCGTCGTCGTTATTGAATATAGTAATAATTATTTTATGAGAAAATTTGAAATCATATATATATATATATATATATATGTGTGTGTGTGTGTGTGTGTGTGTGTGTTATACAGTAGAACCTCGCTAATCCGCCTCCCGATCGTTCGACCCTCGGGGTAATCAAACCCTTCTGCAGGGTGGACACCGGGTATTGGGGTTGACAATATTTTCGCGGAATCCCTAATAATACATTAATATAGTACATTTTGGCGTGCAAAAGATCGGGTAGTTTTGATTTAGTTATTTATTGTTAGTTTTTTATTTGTGAACTAAAATCCAACTTATAAACCTAGAAGCACCGCCGCTCGTTACCTCGTAGCGTCGAAGCTACAGAACTTAAATATCAGCTCCA
The DNA here is from genome assembly GCA_003667255.2 of Euschistus heros. Lineage (NCBI taxonomy): Eukaryota > Metazoa > Arthropoda > Insecta > Hemiptera > Pentatomidae > Euschistus > Euschistus heros. The sequence continues at coordinate 350,221 of RCWM02000077.1, forward strand.
TGGTTAGTTTTAGAGAAAACCTTTTTTTATTGAAAACTAAACTAAATTTTCAGTAATTTGAGCAGGAAATAAGCTCTATAGATTAAAAGAGAACAAAGATAACATTTTTCAAATTTCAGAATTCTCTCAAAAGGTTGCGGAATTGGGATTTTTTTTAGACAACGTTTAGAGCATACATTAACAGAATAATGTTGTCAAATAACTTTTAATATAATTTTAATAATCTTTTAACTATCAAAAACAAGTTTAATTGAAATCTTCGGTTAATCCGACCTTTTGGCTGTTCCGCCCTACCCCTTGGCCCCTTAGTGGTCGATTAATGAGGTTCTACTATGTTACTGAATTCGTAACACAAGAAATATTTTCTATGCATATGATATAATTTTCTTATAATGAATATTTCTTAAATTTCTTTGCCATTGTTACGTCTGACAAAGAAGCAATCAATGGCTCTTAAAATTCCTTCTTCCAATTAATGGAAGGGCTCTTTCCTTTAATGGGACAGATAACTCAAGTCTTAAGCTTTCTGGGACTGCACCTTGTTTAATTTTATGAAACTGAAGTAGAATTTAATGATTTATAATTCAGAAGTTTTATTTTATATATTCAGCTTTAAAATTTGATCCTATAACCATATAAATGCCTACAAGAATAAAAATTCATTTCAATGAACATATCAAGCTTATAAAATATAATTACGTAAAAATTATTTTAAAAAATGAGAATAAAAATACAGGAATTTTAATTATAGGTGTATAATAAATAAGGTAATTAATATATTTGGTTGTGAATATATTGATTATAATTCTGGACTACAGACCTTTATAGTTTCTTAGTAAAAAATTATACAAATGTAGAGCAGACGGAAAATTTGAAGTACAAACTAAATTTTAAGACCATCTTGTAGCCGTAAAACTGCATACTTTAGCCCAAAATCTGGAGATCGCAGGATTTCTCCTTGTCGAGATATCTCAAGTTGACTTCGGAAGTTTTTATTCAAATCCGTTTTTGTCCACTAAAATTTAGAGTAAGCCCAATGGCATATGTATGCATAGAAATTATATTGCACGTTGATTATAATGATGAAATTATTATTTTAATCGGTTGAACACAAAAATGTTATGGTCGTCTGAAGTGGTTGATAAAATTTGAACTTCAAACATTTTGTTTAAAAAAAAATTGATTTTGATTTTAATAAAATTTTACATTTAAGGTTGCTTTTGGGCGTCACATCGAGAGTTGAGGTCTGTTTTCATGAAAAAGATTTCCCACTTATTTACAGTGATTTCATTGGAATTTTTTCTTTTTTTTTTTTTTTTTTTTTTTTTTTGGGAGTTTTTGAGCACCCTAAAGCTGGGTCGTGTCTTGAGCATAACGTATTTTTTTTTTTTTTTTTTTTTTTTTTTTCAAATATTTTACAAAATTACAATTTCACGTGAAAGGATCATTCTTCTATTTTGACTGAGAGCTGAGAAAAAAAAAATAAAATGTGATTTTCATTATTTTTTTTTTTTTTTTTTCTCGTGTCCTAATGCTCATTGGTAGTTTTGCAGTCTAATTTGCACTATAACAGGTCCATACTACCCACACAAATACAGTTAGTTAGTAAGGTTCTTGAGATTCAGTCAATTAATAAAAATAACTATTTTGGCAACGCTTCGAGGCTTTATTGTTCTCATAATCATGCCAATGTTACTGGTCGATATGGTATCGAATGTCAGTGAATCTACATATATTCAAGGGTTATATTTCATAAAATTCTCTGGTTGGATTGATAAAAGATTATATAAAAGATAAGATTTCCAATTGGAAATGACAGTGATCTCATTTATATAATAAACCTTTACATTATACAAACAAAAAACATTATAGAGTAACAAACTAATAAATTTGTGAAAAGAAATAAAATACAAATTTTTATAAATTCACACTGTAAATACTTAGTCAGACTTTAAGAGGTATTTTTAGTTGTTTTTTTTTCCTAAATAAAGCAACCCCTCGACATAAATTTTAATTTAAAATGACATTAAGGACGGAAAACAAATATATTTGTATAGAATAAATATGTTTCAGTTATACCAATCGTGTTCTATCAGTTATTTTAAATTTATTTGAAATTCAAATGGCCGGAAACAGTTATTTTATCTGAAAATAATGTCAGATTCGTTCAATTTTACACTCGGTTTCCTTATAAAAAAAAATAAATAAATAAAATGGATATAGAATAGAATTGTTTATATCAATGCAATCAGCATCTATCAGGTTCATCCATTGTTTCAACAATCGGCTTATCAATGTGGAACAGATAAACTAATTGTCGATTAGTTGATTAGTTTTATGATTAGAAGAATCAACAAACAAATAATATTTTACAAGACGCGCATATGAAAACTATGCTCGCCATTTTTCAAAACTTTAATATGTAAAAGAAAAATGCTGAAAAAAATTAGTTTTATGGTTATCTAAAAATCTTCAATAATCTTTTCTATTCGGGTATCTTGTATTTTGAAGCTCTTTTGAATCTTGGAATTCAATCATTAAAAGTTAAAAAAAAAAAATAAAAAAAATTTATTATCCTTATAGTGTCAAAAATAACTAAACTACAAGTCCTTAATGCCTCATTGAATATTTTTTTATAAATAATAATATTCCTATTATTAAATATGTTTTCAAACATCTCTTCCGAATCTCTGATATTCCTCTAAGATTTTGAAATGAATGATTCCTAAACCTTCTTACAAAGAGTTCACGCTAAATTTATCATTTACAAGAAACTGTTGTATTGATCAGATATCAAATTAAATATTGTATTTTTAGCACAAATTTAAATGTCCAATGTATGGAATAAATTAACTTTGCCAATGTAAAAGTAGGTTACTTCATAAATTTTAGAAATTATATTTCATATTAATTGACGAATAGGAATAGAAACCTAGAATTTTTATTTTCCTATTTTAACTATTCAAATCTATTAGTCTCTCAACTTGATTTCCACCTGATTCATAAAAACCCTTCGAAGCGTTTGAAAAGAAGATGAACTCCTGGCCTCTAGACCTTCTAATGGAAATCTTTTATTGAAGTTATTGACACTTCATTGTTGTCATTTTCCAAACATTAATTTGATTTATATATTGTGTACATTTATAAATATCATTAAACAAAAACAAAAGATAAGCTTAAATAATGTTAAAAAGGTATTTAAGTTTATTAAGTAACTTAAAAAAAAAAAAAAATAATGATACCTCTATGTAAAGGGGGTTCCATGCATTTTCAACAGCACTTACCTGAAAGAGATAACATACAATTATTTAAAACTATAAACATATATATATATATATATATACAAACTGATCGCTATTTGACCTACAGAAAATATAAATATCTACATTTCCAATAAGAATAAGATTTAAAAATTAATAAAATATATGATACTTTTTGAAATGGTTATGTAATGAGTAGGTATGAGAATTAAATATAAGACTAATTTAACTAAGTTTGGAAACAATGAATATTTTTTTCTTATTATTTTTTTTTAACAATTATCACAATGTGTCACATTCAAACAGTTAATTTGGTCTCTATATACCACTCAAATTTTTTAAATAAAATCTTCTAGAAGGTCTGTATATCATTCCTCCTTCTTGAGCAGCTGATGTTACGATGTTTTGTAAATAATCAAACGGTCGTCAGTCTCCCAGTTGGGCCCATAACGTTTTGTACATCGCGCAGTTACAGAGGCTTCAACGCAGAACCTGAAACCACGGCCGAAATTTTACTGGTTGTGATTTTTCTCTTACTCTTAACGAACGAAAGACTTGCTTGCTTCTTCCTCAGACTTGTAGAAAACCTCCCCTTGAACTAGCACCATATTATTTTGTTTGGTTATGAAAAATCTCCTCGTTGGAGCGAATTTGGCATTGTGCAGGGGATTTGAAGAGGGCATTACTGGGACTCTTCCAATCAAGGTTTTTACAGTCTCTGCCAGGCTTGAACACCGTTCCACTTTCCGAGAGAGTGCCGTCAAACTCTGAAGGTGGAACAAGAGTTCGATTTTCCTTACCTTCTTCTCAATTTGGGCAAAAACCCGATCTGGAGGGATGAATGAATGCCCAGGAATTGGGATAATGACCTTCACTTTTCTCAGTTGAGCAGGGGCTTACCAATATTTTAGCATGAACATCATCGTGGTATTTTTATTTTGGCCAGCCACGCACCTAAGGACAGTTATGCCGGTGAAATCGTTATTCTGTAGCCTCTGGAATAACGCTGAGGCAATTTCATTCAAACCCTTTGGGTATTCACGTTCTCACCAAGTGTAAATAAATACTTTACTTTTTGCCAATGGATTGAGAGCCCTGAACAATCGTAAAATTTCATAAATACAGCTGCCTACTGAAGTACACACTTCGGTTGGGGATTTTAGGTAGAACAAAATTCTTTGGGTATGACTTAGCTGGAACTTCTTCTACAAACTTTTTCAGAAAGATCGAAAATAAAGTGCACTGAAGAATAAAGGCTTAAAAGTTAACTACAGGAAAAGCTGGAGCAGACTGATAGTTGCCTGATAAGAGGCCTTCTAGATCTGGAACAACCGCTCTAGCGGATGTGGAGATGGCCAGATGGAAGCTCACTGACGGAAGGATTTGGCCAGTTTTGCAGCACACTGAAATTTTCATACGCAGGTTTAAAAAGGGTCTGACCGGTTTTGGCGAGGTTTCTTGCTTTCAATAGGTGGAACATGTACATTAGGACTCAGAAAACAGAAAGAATGTATTTCTCAAAATGGTGGAGTTGGCCGGTTTTGCAACTAGACGACACATATAATGTACCCTAATCATTTTATTTTCTACGTCAATATAACTAATATTATACGTATTCTTCTCATCATATCATCATTCTAATAACATTTTCTTATTTTTATTTAATTTTATTTTTTATCCCACTTAGATTACATTTTAGTCACTTTTTTTTTTATCTTTATAGATTGTTTTTCTTTTTATATTTCCTAATTCTGAACTTGACATTTTCTTTCAGACCTGGTAATGTTTCTCACTACAAAAAATAAATAGCGTTTATTTTTTTTGTTTGTTTTTATCCTTTGACTGATACTTCAAAGTAAATTCACAAGATACATATTCATCCAGTCAACAAATACGCCGCTAAAAATCATTCCACCCAGTTAACCTAAACTCATAAGCCCGATTGAGCCAATTGGTATATTTATCGAAATACGACAAAAGTAAATCGGCGACCACTTGGAGGAACCACAAGGAGGGATCAGAGGGCGAACTAAGAAGATTAGTAAGCAATAGAGAAGAGTGGCCCGAGCCGCCTACAGACTTCCAGGATTGTATTGAAAACTTTTCCAGTCTTCTTAACAGTTTCTCCAGTTATTCTCTATCTACTATTTCTCTAGCCTTGTAATAACTCTCCGGATAATGCATTGCCGCTCCGAATCCGAAGGGGGATAGTCTTCAGTAAAACTGCTCAGGACAAAGAGAGTACTTTCCGGGGTCTCGAGAGTTTTCCTTTCAGGAGGTCGTATTTCCCGTTTAGAGTTTACTTAGAGGATACAAAAGTTTCATGACAGATGTATCCCTTTATGTCTTCATGAATTATTCATTATTTTGAACACACAAAATGGAGTCCGTTCAATCATTATATGCAAATGTAGAGCTTAGTAGGAAAAAATATATTCTAAAAGTTCGGTAAAAGTCTTAATTTATTTAACCTTTTTGTCATAATATTTCTAATAAACTTTTAATACGATGGTTGCTGTAAATAAGTTCTTAATGTTATTTCACGATAAATAAATCTTTGTGTTTTTGAAGCAATGTTTATTTTTTTAAATAATGTTTCCATATAAGAGATCAGTCAACGTATCTGTACGCATAAGTTTCAGTCGAGAACGCGTATCTTTAAAAAGATTGATACAGAATAATATGGGAAAAAATGAGGTACATTCTCGACAATTGATGATTGTTAATTACTGTAAAGGAAAATCTGCAGAGTAATCCGCGATCAAAATGTGTAGTATATATAGTGATGAAGCGTCTGTATGTGGTTTGCTTGTTTTCTGAAGCGGTAATTTTGATTTGGAAGATGCTCTCGGATCCAGTCTTCCTCCTTTTACTAAATCGATGAATAGAAAAAAAATCCTAGAAAAAAAACAAAAAACAAATCGCAACAATTGTTTTGGTTTATTTTTCTTTTGAAAACAACTACATTTCGGAACTGACCAGCATATGCATCGTATGTAAAAATTTTTAATTAATGAAAATGTTAATAAATAAGTGAATGTAAATATTAATAGATAAAGCTTACGGCTTAAAGACGAAAGTAACTGAATAAAATAAAACAAAATATTCATTCAAAACATGGATACAACTGACGTACCCAGAAATACTCTCTGAAGGCTGGAATGAATTTTGATGTAAGATCATTTTGAACAAAAAATATCATGTTATCCGTGCTTTTTAGCTAAACTAATTATAAAAGAATACGTGCTTTTATTTTTAAATTAACAATTTATTTTCTAATAATTTTGATACTTATTCCAAGTGTACATGTTAAAATATATATTTTTTTTTAAGAGATTTTTTGTAGGATGTACAGGTAATCAAATATTTATAGTTGAAATAGAAAATTACTTCTTAAATAAACGCTTAAAAAAAAAAAAATAATAAGTTGATTCAAGGTTTAAAGTAATGTACTTATTTTAATCAAATTAAAAACAGCTTTACAATAGCTTCATAAATATATATACAGACAAATATACTTTCCTTTAGAAATTAAACAGTTTTTCTGTTAGCGAATAAAAAAGAAAAATACATTCTTTGCAAAATAGTTTATTAAATTTAATATTAATTTATTTTTCATTTAAATCCAGGTTGATTTTTAAGGTCTTGAGATCAAATTCATAATTTCATAGTATATTTTTAAAATACATTTGTTTGTAATAAAAGTGAAAAACTTTTTTTCAAATTTTTCTACGTGTACTGTAATCCCGATGAAGTTTCTTTTTAGACTTATTGACCAGAAGACCAATGTTACATCGGGCTACCATCACTAATTTTTCATACAGTGATGATCCATCCAGTCAACTTCATTCTGAAAAACTGCTTAATTGAGTAATTATTTTGAACAAATTAACCTTAACGAATATTAAATTTCATTAAGAGTATGACAACCTTAGGAAATTGTAGAAACAGTTATAGCTTTATTTAACAAACGTATATTTGCATCAAAGATTTTTTTAAAGATTATTCTTACAAAATTATGAACAAATTATATAAACGACCAAATTATTTAAGCTATTTACCAAATCAAGGCCACTGTCTGCCTACTTTACGCAAATAAAACAGGCGGTTTGACGAATGACATACATTAACATGCCATTAGAAATAATTTCCAATGCAGATCAAAGCAAACAGGGGTGGTATAAATGGAATGGCAATCAGCTACAATCAGTCGGGTCAAACATCGATTGATTCTGCTTTTCTAAGAACTCTGCTAAGTTCACATTGCGAGAATGTTTATTTTCTAATTTTTTAAAAATAATGTTACTAAAAGAAAAAACTATAAAAATAATGGGCTATCCAATTCGCTGTAATTTTGACATGTTATTTCAATTCTGTATAAAGTTATTCTTCGCCTTAAAATTAAATACATGACATACATTCCTCAAATTTACAAACACAATTTTTTTTTTTTATATAGCCTGTACATAATGATACATATTGTTTAAAGAATCTCAGATGGTTAGGTTGGCAACAGTATGGATTTGATTCTCAAATAAATCATAGCATACCAATAACATGTTTTCTATCTTTACACCGATTTAAGTTGCTTCTCCCTTTTTTTCCTTAGAGAATATTTCCTTGCCACATACCTCTTCCAAATCACCAACAACTGTTACCCTCCGTCTATTTATGATATTCTACAATCAAAATCCTAATCCAATCAGTTCATAGAAAAATCCATATATCCGATCACTAAACTTTTTTTTTTTTTAATACATTTATTGAAATTTACAACTGTACAGAATATATACATCAAGTAAATGTGTTGACAACGATTATAATAACATGTTAAAACTTGGAAAGAACTACTCATCAGTAGCACTTTAATAAAACTTCTACACTAGAAGGTCTCTAGGCCATCTTCGTTTCAGACGCCTCGGAGGGTTATCAGGAATGGAGTGGGAAGCAAGTTGAGAAACTAACGGATTTGAGTGATAATGGAAGGATAGATATCTTGTTAACTATGAAAGGATAGGTATCTGGTGTGGGCAAAATCAGCAACATATGGAACATTAAGATCTTTATGGATAAGTTTATTGGCGACAAATTAAGGAGCATTGAGGATTTTACGAAGGATTTTGGAATGTAACGATTGAATACGAGATGAATTGGATGGTTTAGTGGAGCCCCAAAGCTCAACTCCGTACGTCAAAATAGGTCTAATCACAGTCATGTATATGAGTCTTTTGTAATTAATTAGGAGCTTTGAACGTTTGTCTAGTAAATGTTCAAGTAGTCTGAAACGAAGGGCAGTTTCTTGTCGTTTTAGTCTTGTACTAAAGTTTGTCCTACAAAACTACCAAATTCCTCCTTTCTGCTTCGCCCGCTACTCTACACCCTGGAATTCTCTCTCTCCTGTATTCGCAATGCTTCTTCCTTTCCTCGGTATTCCAAAACCTCCTCTTATATCTCTTTCTTTCTCTCTGAAGTCGCACTCTCTAATTAAATGTCTCATAATAAATGTTTGTCTAGGACATCAGACATAAACATTAGCCTGAATTTATTAATATCTTATGATAATGTTTTCATTTTCGTATAGATAATTTTTGATTTTCTACTTTTTTTTTTTTTTTTTTTTTTTATATTAAAGATAACATTGTAGGGGCCTTCAAATATAGATTTTTTATTTGTGGATACCATGAGGTTTAGGTTATAATAAGATTCATGATTTCTTATATTTACTCGATTTATTTATGTTTTATATAGTTTTAAATTTCAATTAATAACATTTTTAATATAGTACTTCCTGAGATTTAAAAAAAAAACATTTTGTTAATATATTAAAATATTTTTTACTATATTTATTGTATGTAAGAAGACATAAATAATGTCAATGAAGGAAAGGTATGATGGTAGTCGCTGAGTACAGAGCGATTAGTATTCTAGATAGCATGGCCGCACATGGAAGACATTACATACCGAGCAGCTGCTCATACTAATATCTATATTACAGATATAGTTCTAGGCTAGCCGCCATCAACAAAATAGACCACAATATACATGTACGTATATACTATGAAGATAGATAATTTTCTTTGTTTTTAATAAAGCTCATTAAACTAAGCATAAATATTATACTCTAAATCTTATATAATAAAATATTGTAATAGTGCATTATTTTTGTTTTTATGATTACGATATAATTTAAATGACATTTGTCTGTTAAAAAATATATGAAAAACATATCATCAGGCATGTATGAATCCGAGAACAAAACTAATCTAATAATTCACTGGTTTAAACTTCTGCTAGGAAATTGATAATGATTAGATTTTTCAATGAGTTTAGGGATTAAATATGAATTTTGAATTTTATGAACTTTTGGGTGGCAGTAAAATATCTATATATGTAAATATATAACTGTTGTTTGAAAAAAAAATAATGTAAAGGACAAATAAATAATTATTATTTAAACGAAAAAATTATAGAACAAATTAATCATATTGTACAAAAATAAATAAAACGTAATAAGCACATAGGTTGGTCAGCAAATCGAATCAAAATCGATAACTTTGATGAATTTAATTAAATATGTCCTAAATTTGATAAAAAGTACATGTTCTGTCTGAGGCCAGTCACCATTTTTTTTTTTAAATTAGACTTTGCATTAACATATACCTCTGCCTGTCAAATAATTTGCAATCGTAAAGAATATGCCTAAAATTTTTGATCTGACCTTCAATCAATTCTGTCAATTTATAATCACTACTGTGTATCTGTTTGTGATTATGTAGGGTTATTTTTGGAATGTATTTGTGTACAGTTGGTGATTTGCTTAAATTTGTCAAGTGGTATTCCATCTATTTACTAAATCTAAGGAGATGAATAAACACAGCCAGTTTTTAAATGAAAAACTGATATTTTGGCGTGCCAACGTTTCGACCTGCCTTGCAGGTCTTCATCAGGGCTAAAATAACAAAAATTGGATGTGACCAAGGTGATACAAACATTTAAAAAAATTAATAAATAATAAAAATAATTTAAAAATGAAAAAAAAAAACAAGAAAAAATCTGTAGTTAATTAGATAATTGAATACAAAATAGTAGTAAAGTCTAGTCAAAAATACAGTTGTAACAAAATAATTAAATAATTTAAATTGAATAATATAACTTTTAAATTTTGTCAACTAATACAATGTAACTATTTTATTAACAGATGTTTTTTTTATTAGGAATTTAAAAAAAGGTATAAGGGATGTATATGAACAGGAAAATAGTAAGATAGAAAGGTAAGCAAAATAACAAAGTTGGCATAACAATAAAGAAGGAAGAGGTTGGGGAAATATGAGAAATTAAAATAAATGGACTTACAGAAGTAGTCTAGATGAAGGCTTGACTAACAATGACTGTTAAAAAATAAAATCAGGGAAAAGGGGGGATAATGACTTGCAGAAAGTAATTAAGGGAGGCAGTGGCTAATATAACATATGAAAGGGGGCGCATGGTGGAAGAAAACCGAACTATTTTTTTTTTTTTTATTTAAAAGGCGTGGAAGATGTTAAACATATTTTCTTTCTAAATGGATGCAAATGGATTCTGATAATAAACGTTTACTATGGTTGGGGATAGTAGCAAGGATAGATGCTTTTTCGAAATCAAAGGTATGATTTTATGACAAGGAATGTTCTGAACGTTTGGATGCGGAGGATTTTTTGGAACAGATGGAAAGTTTGTGTTGGAAGATGCGGGCTTTAAGGTGATTTTTGGTTTCACCAATACATGATGAATGGCAATTAGGAGAGGAACATGGGATACAGTAAACAACATTTGATTTGAGTTGGAGAGAAATAGGATCTTTTAGGTAGGTGTAATGTTTTGAAGTTTATTTGTGATTTAAAGCCTAGACGTAGGTTAGGGAAGGTTGAGCGAAGATACTTTTATTTACTAAATCCTTAGTAATTATTGCCCTGAGATGTGATCGGAGCCATATATATATATATATATATATATATATATATATATATATATATATATATATATATATATATATATATATAATATATATATATATATATATATATATATATATATATATATATATATAGGCTATATATATACCAAATATATATATATATATATATATATATATATATAAGGCTTATATTATATGATATAACACATATAAAGTCCGTACTACAGAATCTGTGTGAATTAAAATAATCTCAATTGAATCCCTCTGATTAGAGAAAAATGCCAAAAATACCATTGCTTTATCTTTCACATTATGGAGCCATAAAAAATCAGCAAGCAAACGGGTGCTTTTCATATAGGTGTGATTTCTAGGAAAAGTGTGCTCTAGTGAGACGTCATCATTATTCTTGTTCATATAAGTAAGTTATATTCTTTTACTATCTAAGATGAAGTGAAGCAGTTCAGAATATTGGCTTTCAGAAAATAGAGGAAATTACTTCTAGCCCATTGTTGCCCCAACAACTTCTCATTTTTTGATAGCTCGATTGTCACTTGTTCATAAGTCAATACTCTGAACTGCCGATTGCATCACTTCATCATAGATAGTAAAATAATGAAAATATATACTTACCTACAAACAAATATCAGGAACTAGACAACATTTCCCAGAAATCTCAACTTGATGAAAAGCACTCGTTAGTTTGCTGATTTTTATTGTCCACTGATGAAATCAATAAATCTTTGGTACGTCTTCCCCTAATCACAGTAACATTTTTAAATTAAAATTTTCTTTTTGATTCTTTAGTACGGCCATTAAAACAAGATTTATCCCATCCAAAATCGGTAAACAAAATCAGGGTTTTGAGCAAAGTGTTTTTTCCATAGCGTGTTTTTAGTTCAAACCATGCTTCGTCCACTAAGAAAATGGGAACGCTGCATTATTGACAATAATGACAACATTGACAATAATCGTTTACACTGGTACAAGGTTGTAATTTTTGAAACTACAAGTGTTGAAAATGTTGTGGAAGAGGATGAAACTTGTGACTGTTTAGATAATGAAAGATGTGAACTGCATATTTAAAAACTAGTGACTGTTAAGAAAATGAAAATATTCCCCGAAAATTATGAGTGTAATTAACAAACGTCATCTATCATGTAATTATGATTTTTATTTTGTGTAATTTTGAGCAAACAGTGACATCTGTAAAATAAAACATAGCTACATCAAACAGTGTTTTGTCCCTTTGTTATTTCATCAAATCATGTTTTGTCCATATTTAAAATTAAAAATGCTAATTTTAGGAGTAAAGAATATTTCTGATCCTTGTTGTAATGTGTTTTTTTAGAAGCTATAAGTTTAATAAGGAATTTTTTGTTTCTGTAGGGTAATTACATCTCATAATGTACGTTTTTTGTAATTGCTGATAAGTGGGATTACTGTGACAAAACAAGTTTTGAAAGGTACCTCCTCATATATACATATAAATATTTTTTTTTTTTTCTATAATTTATTATTAAATAATTCATGTATTTGTATGTAAAATGTGTACTTTTATTTGATATTCTTTCCCATTATGTAAATAAATTTAGAATTGTCTGGGGATGTATTAGACTCACATTTGTACGAGAATTGTCTTTTATAAGTAAAATGGTTATATATATATAATTTATATATAACTTGACATCTATGATAGTTACTTTTCCCTATTTTTCCTTCGTTCTTCCCCAATTCTCTTCATTAATTTACTATGCTTTTGTTTGCGCTCTGTAGTCCATGTTCTTCCCGTGGTTCTCTGTGGGTGACATTCAAATTTTATTTTTGCTATAAAAATCTTGAATTTTGTACGGTCCTTAATGTCATTTTCACTTATTTTCATCTGTTTCAGGCTTCTAATGTTTCATTGATCCACTTGGTCTTGTTTTTACTGGAGCAGGCTATGGAGAAAATTTTCTTTGTGATTCGATCGGGACCCATCTGGTACAAATGTCCGTAGAAATTTGCTCTCCTTTTTCTGATGGTGTCAGTAATTGTGTTAGAATCATATATAATTATACTATATTGTAACTTAATTATACTACCGTGAAATATTGATTTAATAGATATTCATGTTATACTGCAATATGCATCAGAAACCACGAAATAATATACATTAAGAAAATAAACGTACAAGTACATAAAAAAAAAAAAAAAAAAAAATCATCGACATGTGTTGTATTAATTGAAATCAAATATATTTTTGCAACACCTAAGTCAACTCCTTCTTTGAAAGTTTTTTTTTTGTATATTCTTGTCTTGGAAAGTTTTTTTCGTATATTTTTCTTTCATTATAAATTATAATTACGTCACATATATATAAGTTGTTCAATAGTATTATATTTTAGGCTTGAGACTGGTTTATTTTTCTTAGTACAGCATGTAATTTTGTGAGTAGTTATAAAAAATCAACCCTACACGATTGGTACATTCACTCCACCAAAAAGTTAAAAAGTAACTGCTACTAGTATAGGTAACTATTACTCAAATAGTAATTTACATGATTATATATATAACACTAAATAATGTTATAATTAATATTAACAGGCTAATTCAATTTCCGTAAAGTCTGTGCTTTAAAGCAATAATTAAAAAACTCAATTTCTTCCTGACAGGGAAATCAATATCATGGATATTTCTATCTATATTCTTCTAATTCTGATAAGAAAAATCGCTAAATTTTCGAACTTGGTATCACATAGCTAGAGCGTGCCGAAAAGCCCTAACGTTTCCAAAATTTTGGTAAAACTTTTCTTTTCTTTATTCAGACCAATATAGCTCCTAAACGGTAGGTCCTATCGACGAATGTTACATAACAAAAATTATTATTCATTAAATTTCTGATTGCACTAATAAGTATGGACCCACAGCAAAAAAAAAAAAAAAAAATCCATGTAAAAAAAAGAAGAGATTACAAGTTTAAATAATTAAAAAAAATATTAAGATAAATAATAGTTTTATAAATTATTTAATTTTTAAATAACAAGACAATTATGACAATAACCAGTTTAAAACTTATATATCATACTCCACCTAAATGCTATTGGTTATTCTAGAAATTAACAAGAGGCAAGAAGCTACAAGCTTCAAGACCCTCCGTCAAGCTCATAGCGTTGTATATCCCAAAATATGTTCCAATGCAGTTACAAGGAATACAGTTAAGAACTAATGGTACAACGTTGGCTAATATAGCCGCAATATACAACACCGACATCGTTGTAGGCACTCAACTCTGTTCTGCACTAGAGCACTAACTACAAAACATGTTCCCAGTTCTAAGTTTCCGCACCTGGGCCTTCTTGATGGATGATAAACGACCCTATCAATAGAATCCTTATGGAATGCTTCAACTTTACTAATTATAAGCTTTGACAAACATATACTCATAATCAATTCATATATTATTCAATTAATCAATTAAGCAATTGATATATCAATACTATTATTATAACGAAAAGGGTAAATAATATCAGTAATTATCAAATGAATAAATAGTGTTTTAGTAACTCCATTCAGACCATTACATCATTGTAATTATCGGAATTTATATTTATATTAATTATATTACATTTTGAAGATTTTTTTTAATATAAAAAGTTAATTAAATAATCAATTTAGTCCTTACATTATCTATCTAACGGGGGTGCATAAAAAAAATAACCGTTTTTGGAACAAATATTTATATTATTATATCTTTGAAATAAAATACAATTTCCAAAATTCGATGCCACGCTGGTACCATTCCTTGCGATAGCTCTCAAAAACTCTAGGACAGCATTTTTAACTTCCGCAAAATTATCAAAGTAGTAATCCGTAGGTACAAGGTCTAGACTATATGGTGGATGAGGCTGGAGTTCAAACCCATGAAGTTCTGTAAACTTTGGTCCGACTGCTGATTGTTGAGGAGTAAGTTCGTGAGGGACCAGTCTACAGGTCTTTTTTACCTTCCCCATAGAGAGAAGATGGCGACTAACAGTACCTTTAGACGCACCACACTCCCTGGAAGGTTCGCGAGTACTTGTGGACGGATTCGACTCAACAACTTCCTTCAGAACCTCATTAATATCCATTAATGACCGCCCGGAGCCCTTCCTCCTTTCCAACGTCGTATCTACCCTTCTATTTTTTTTTAAACTAACGCCGCTCTTCAAGGACTCCTTCCCCTTCATGTTTAATCATTTTACGAGTTGTTTCAGCGGTTGTGAATTTTTTTACCCAGTAATGTCTTAAAATTAAGATAATTCCGTAGGACACTGTCATATTTCTTCTTTGAAATAAATTACTGAACTGAGGCTTTTTTTGAAGAAGTCCAGTGTTAGAAACAAGCTTAGAGGGTGCTCTAAAGAGATTATTAAGTACTGGTAAATAATAAATATCATTAAGACATTTACGGACTTTTGAACTCCGGAATTTGATAAAACGGTTATTTTTTTTATACGCCCTATTATATTGTCAGACATGTATACAATATTAAAATTTTCAGAATGTGCGTACGTTATATAATCATTCTTTTAATGGTAACATGGAAAAAAGAAAGTCAACTTCAATTAACGAATTCATTAAGATATAACTTTAAATTATCCTTAGTCACTTTGTAGCATTATTTCCTAATGTGACTCGATGGATAAATCTATTTAAATGAATAGATACTACATGTATGGATGCATTTCTGCCTTATTAAAAAAAAAAAAAATCACTTAAGCAGTTGATTAGAAAAATGAGAGTATAGTAAAACTCCAATTATCCGGATTGATTTGAAAATATTATATATATATATATATATATATATATATATATATATATATATATATATATATATTTTTTTTTTTTTTTTTATTACATTATTATTTTTTTTTTTTTTTAATATTTTGTTAACAGACATCGTAGGCTGTCGTTCAAAAATACGATAGGTTCCGTCTTATTAGTTTTTAAGACACAATAAAATATGAAACACTAAATACAAT
Organism: Euschistus heros; assembly: GCA_003667255.2. Taxonomy (NCBI): domain Eukaryota; kingdom Metazoa; phylum Arthropoda; class Insecta; order Hemiptera; family Pentatomidae; genus Euschistus; species Euschistus heros. Next base: position 366,435 of record RCWM02000077.1, read on the forward strand.
TAGCGGCAGCTACCGGAAATGCGTCTGAAGATTAGGGATGGAGTCCACACACCTCATAACAGTTCTGAATAAACGTACTCAGTAAATTTCTAGAAGCATAGCACATCCATCCTGCACGGTTTTTGTCCAGTCTGGGCACTATTTCCGTCACGAGTGATCTCTTTTTAGATTTAAAGAGTTGCGGCGCACGTCTTAGGAGAGGAGAATCAGGGAAAAATTGGCGGATGAGTTGTTTTTCGGAACCGCCATGATTTCTGACATGTTAATTAAACTTTGTTGTCATATAAATATAACTTTATAAACAGTCACATTTTTAATTATTTAAACTGAATACCCTAATTGAATAGTGAATATGATAATGTGGATTTTTGGGTATATTCAACTTGAAAAGTGGTCTTTACTTAATCAGTTATATATTGAGGATTCCATGCTTTGTTAATCCTTAGTATAATCTGCTTGAATAAATATTTGTGTGTAAATATGTAAATATATATACAAATATACATGCTATATTACGATATATTAAATCAATATAAGTTTAATTGAAAAGGCTTGTTTGATGACTGTATGTATACATCAGTAAAGGAAATTAAAAAATATCTTTGCCAAAATTCACAAAATATGCCAATGTTTTGGCCATAGCTTTGATAAACATCGTCAGGGGAGATGGAAAAATTAATACACAGGAAAAAACATGTCAAAAATTCTCTGTCAAGAATAGAAAAGTTATTAAAACTCTGTCTCCCTTGTATCTCTCTGTATCTGATGATAACAGTAAAATCTATGGCCGAAATGTCGGTATATTACAAATGGTGTTTAATTAATACAAATAACCTACAAGACATAAAATAATATTAGTCCTTTTTTTTTATAAACAAAATCTATCTTCAGAATATTCTCAGAATTTTTTTCTAATGTATCGAAATTTATTACATTAAAGTTATTCTTGTTTATGGCGACGCGTTAAAAGCTTTTTCATGCCCACTCAACTGAACTATGAATGTTTAAAGAATTCGCAAATTTTAAAAAGGTAGTCATCAAAAGATTTCATAAAAAAAAGAATTATCAAATGGAAAATAGTCTAGGCGTAAAAGTAATAATTAGTAAGAGAAAGGTGTATGGGTATAATGGTGTAGAGTAGATACAGTCTCAGATAAAGATATAATTTATATAAATAGTTTTGATTTTTATTTTGACCAAATATTTTATTTATTTTAAAGAAGTCACCGTTTTTTAACCAAGAGTTCCTTGCTCATTTTTAAAAATAATTAGAACTATTTTGCCTTAAAGGCCGAACGATCCCTGATCCTTCTTTACTATCATATGTAATATTCTATTTATACATGTGAATAAATTTGAAAGAGAAAAAAAAAATGTTACTTTAATTAATATACTTTTTATTTTTTATGTTATTATTATTATATTTTATTTTGTTCTTGACTGTATTTTTTTTTTATTCTTAAGGGATCTAAGTCCCAAAATAAGCAAAGAAATTTTTATTATTGTATTATTATAGATTATATCAAAAATATGTATTAATCTTAATCATAGCAAATAGTTAGTAAACAGATATTTTGCCATTTTTTAATATATATAATTGTTTTAGATATAGCACGGATTGAAAAAGGTAACGGATACGAGTGACGCCGAGGAAGGTTGGCTAATCGTTTCAAAGTTTACAGGATCGATTGAAGACAGAGGGCGAAGACAAACTTGAAGAAGAGGTAATTATCGGGCGGTATAAAGAATGCAGGGCACCCAGCTAGTGGCTGAGGAACACTCGAGTAGAGGCATCAACAATTCAAGAGGAGAGGAACCTCCCTCTGTAGCTATCTCTCATCGCTAGTCTTCTCCGGTTTAATATTGGAATGGCTACAACGGAACTGGTAGTAACCCGTCAATTATTCAACAAGTCGTGACATTTATTTGATAATTTTATTTGCCTTTATAGTTATTTAAGAAAGTAATGTTGTAAATCAGTTTAGATTGGTCGTTGTAATGAATATTTCCATCCCTGGATCTTCTAGGGTTTGGTGCTAGCTCATAATAGATAAGGGTGGTGAGTCTAGGTCAGAATATAGAGAGGGAGGATAAAGAGCTGTTAACTGCTAGGTATATTTTTTTATAACCTAATATATTTTATTGTCACCTGTCTTATAGCAAGTATGCTGAGATAAGAACAAAAAAGACTACTCAGACATGAGGATCCATAGGTTCCTCTTCCTCAAGAACTACAAGAATTATTTGTAGTTATCATGTCTTTTATGTGTACATATATGTTCAAAAAATAAAATAGAATAGAAAGAAAACTTTGAGGTAATACAAACTCCCTCAAGAATAGCAAACCAAAACACAAAGTAAAATCATATCTGGCCTCGAGATTTTTAAAACAAAACAAGATAAATAAAAGTGAATACAAATTTACATTAGAACGAAAAAAGAAAAACCAGGATTAGAAAAAAAGGGAAAGAAAAATAATATTATAAATATTAATATTATTAACGACAAAGAGGATCTTCGCGTACTTTCTCAAAAAGAAAACAAAGGGATCTTGGTTCATTGACATGGACAAAGATTTGCAAGAGATAGGAATTACTAGCTAAGATATTTGGGAACATGCCCGCATTATGCAGAAACTAACAGCACACCGATGTTTCCAAGTAAAGCATAAGCTTCCAGCAGGCAAGAAGTGGTCCGAAGAAAGGAAACAACAGCAACGAGAACTAATGCGCAAGTACTGGTTTATACTGGTTGGTTTACGCAAGTTAATTTAATCATAAGAAAACTATTATCCTTAAGGACGAAAACTAATATCTAATTGTGGAAGGAAGAGAGTGGCCAAGGATGTCCTTCGGCCTCGAAAAATCGTCAGATCCTGCCAGATCTGTAAAACAGTTAATGTTTGACGAACTAGAATTATATACATTATAAGACATCCATATGATGAGATTACGTTAGTTTGGATAGAAAGAAGATAGTAAAAAAAGGAGTGTTTTAAATGTTCCGATGGAAGAATCTGTGCAAATACAGAAAGGTGGGAGAGAATTCCAGATAATAGCGGATCGGACAAGGAATGTTGGAATTCAGTACTTCTGTGGGATGGTGTATACGATATCTTATATCCAGTGATTGGGAGAACTATATCTACTGATAAAATATTTTCTGCGGAAGAAGAAGGAGAGCCAATTTAACTCTGTGTAGAGATGCGAAACATGGGAGCGTTATGAGGTGATTGACCTGATGAAGCAATGTATGATGTGTTCTAATCTTTACTCAAGAACCATCGAAAGGCCACCATATATCACCCAACCATAATCGAATTGGGGGAAAAAAATGGAGGATACTAGAGGTTTACTGTGACAAAGAAGAGGAAATAGTATGAATGTTGTGAAAACGCTGGCTAGAGACAGGGGTGTTTTAATGACTTGGACCGAGGCTAAAAGGCACAAAGGACGAAGAGGAAGAAGAAGGAAAGATTGAAAGAATTTACTACGTCAGGTTTTAGAGAATACGATTTTCAAAATTCAATGATTGATTCGTGGATTTACAGTATAAAACGAGTCTCAATAGGTTGAAGAAATTTTCTTTCGATGCAAGGTCGGTTCATAAACTAATGACAACGAAGTGCACTCCTAGGCTACCACAAATTGTCCGGAGAGGCATTAAGACACCAAAGGCAGGCGATGTAACGCGATAACGGATATCCGGCTGATGTCCAATTATCACGAGGATAATCTCCTTAGCCACTATCAGCCTCCTTCGGCCGCCGTAATCCGATTTGTCTCTAATCATCGGGAAGGGGAAGTCCTCCAAGTTTGCTCCAGCCATCAGTGACAGTTTAATGACATTTTATGAGAGGATAAATCATTATCGTATGAAATTGTATTGGTTTATTTCGAGCAGATTATGTTGTTAAGGTTCTGAGTGCAGTTATTTGGCCGTTCAATCAATTGAAAAGATCAGGCATTTTACAATATGTATGTCCGTGGCTTAAAATTCTTACCTTACTATAAAATAAGGTACGGATAAAATAAATTAAAATACTTTTCACAAATTATTACCGCAAGGCACTGATTTCTGACGTCAACACTTTCTGGGCGCATTCATGTTTCCATCCTTAAAAACCAAAAACCCACCTATATCCACGACCTCTCTCAGCGCTCCTCCTCTGAAATACAAGAACCCAACCTGTACAATCCTGTGCATCGAACTGCTTCTTTCAAAAAATCCTTCATCATCCGTGCTTTTTATTACGGAATTTCTTGCCCATTTTAATTTTAAAATAATCCTCTCTAGCTTTCTTTTAACATAATTTATTTCTTTACATCCTGAATTTTAACTTATCATCAAGTTTTATTGATCATTTTTATTCTTCTATATTTTATGACTATAAAGAATAAAGTTACTATCTAATAGAAGAACGTTAATTACGAAAAATTAAGAAAACACTACTACCCGCAATGCAAAGACACAGAGCTCATTCATACAGCTGCCGCTAATTAGGGTGGCGTGATAGGCTGCAATTTGGGACGGAGCCTGGCAAACTTTGCGGCCAGTAACCAGCTCTCCCAAATTACTGGAATGAACAATCTCATCTCCGCATGATATTTCTAATTAGTTACTCCAGTCACACATGTTCACGATTATCTCGAATAGAATGAAATATATCCTTCACTTAGGAGTGTTCATTATGAATACTTAAGTTATGAAAAAAATGTATTTTTCGTTTTAAAATACAGATAAAAAACTGTATATACAGCTGTGAAATGTACAGAATTATGTCAGATGTTTCACGTAATTAAGGAGTATATTTGAAACAAAGGTGTACAAAGAGCTAAATACTGTTAATGTTACACCTAAACTATTTACAAAAAGAATAATTTTATAAACATAATTTGGAAATTAACAAAAAAAAACGAGGAGAGAAGCAAGGAGATAGCCTTAGTCCATTATTCTTCATAAGAACTACAAAAACAGGACAGCATGGACATCATTAGGAAAGTGGAACCTCCGGACAATCCTCACGAAATCCTACTATTTACAGAAAAATTACAACAATCAATACTTGAGTGGCAGAAGCAGCTTCTGCGTAAATGTATGACGATGAATACTGCGAAGAGTACTAACTAATTGTCTCTAGCGAAGAAGAAAGGTACGTGCGGATCTACTGCAATGGAGAGGCACCAATGAGCATCAAGTAAGCACCAATGACTATGCTCACTTACGAACAATTTTTAGCCATTTGGAATATACTAAGAAAATTCCATAAACGGAAACGGAGGTGGTTCGGGCACATTTGCAGAATGAGTCGAGATCAAGATCAAGGCAGGTGTTCGACTAGACCTAGGGGTACAAGAACACAAAGATGACCCCGAACCACATATAGTCCAAGATGGATTAAGGCTCCTCTCCACTGAAAGGTAAATGGAGGGGAAAGAAGAAGAAAGACAAAACATAAATTAGAAAAAAGAAAATATGTGATAAATAAAGGCTTTGACCACACAACCCTCTCCATCCCACCTCATTAAAATCTAAAACCATAACATCTACGCTTCGCTCTATCCCTTAGACGTTATCAACGCTTAATATTAGTTTATTGCCTCCTACGACCTAAAAGAAGACTCTGTGATTACAAAAAATATGATAGAAACTCATTAGAATGTGTCCCTATCCTTACTTCAGCTTATTTCTTAATCAAATATATTTAGCTACCGAAAACACAGGAATATCGTAGTCAGCATCAATGTTGTGAAATATTTTGTGTTGTTTAAATGTACACTCCATCAGTGAATATTATTACTATAAATTATACTAATCTAAATCGCAACCAGCACAATCAGTATTAATCTTATTAACTTCAAACGTCTTTCACTATTACTGCTTCATTACTTCTTCACCTTGTTCGATTTTCTGCAGTGTCAACACAATTATTTTGTAACGTTGAAAGTGACATCAACACTGATTGTTGTCATTTAAAAGTTAAATTATTAAAAGAAAATAAATTAATTTTATCTAGAAAATGTATTTGATCTGCAGTTATCATGTAGAAAAATTTTCCCCCCAATGTAGCAGCATGTAGCAGCACTGCCCAATGGAGCAGATTTGAGAACTTGCTAATACTTCACAAGAATAACCCTTTTTTGCCAAAACTGAACATAAACCTATTTTCTGAGCCTAAAAATTGAAACAAAGTCATAATAAACACTTAGAGATACAGGTGGGGGGGGGGGGGGGGGGGGGGAGGGGAGGAATTGGCCAGCCCGGACCACAAGAGGACTAGCATCGTCAGCGGGGACCGGACTAATTGGATGGCTGACCGCCGCTGGTGACAATTAGCGCCCTGATGTTAGTTGGCTGTTAGTTAGTGTTAGTGCTCCTAGTTCGGCAATTGTATCGATACTGGGGATAAGTGTCGTCCTAGAGCTTGTTGGAGGGGATTTTCCCTAGGCTACCATTCTATACAAAGTCCTCCGGCGGATATAAGCCAGTGGAAAGCCTCAGATAGTCGAATAATTTTTATTTCGGTATCAGTTTCCGACTACTCCAACATTTACTAGACAAGCGTTCATACCTCCCAATAACTTGCAAAAGACTTATTTACATAGCAGTAATTAGACCCATTTGGACATACAGATTTGAGCTTTAGGGCTTCACTAAGCCTTCCAATCCTTACAACCCAAATCCTCAATTTTACTTGTAATGTCGCAAACAATCTTATCCACAAAGATCTTAATGTTTCATATGTATCTAATTTGTCCCAAACAAGGTAACTATCCTTTCATAGTAAATTCCTTACACTTTCTAATCCACAACTCTCCAAACTAGCTTCAGACTCAATTCCTGATAATCCTCCTAGGTGCCTAAAAATAAAATAACTAAGAGTTGTATTGTAGAATTGCAATGTGTTGTGCATATTGTATACAGTTGTAATTCTCGATAAATATTTTAAAAAATAAAACTTCGATATCAAAGCAGCAGTACATTTAAAAAATGTAAATAAAAATAAGAGTATGGAGCTAACACTGAACTTTTTCCCATAGCCATACTGATATTATGCAGCACAGCTTATTAAAAAAAAAAATACTGCTTAATGTTCTTAAGAACATTTGTAAGTCTACAGGAACTCAAACCAAAATAGTAGTTATTAAACAAAGTTTTGAATTATAGGTAGTTGTAACCTTTTCATCTTATTAGCTTATACATAAATATTTTTTTACCTTGCCTCCACTGTTTTTTATCACTCTCTACGCTGCTGAGATAGCAGCACTGGGATCTCATTGAATCTTTATCTTTCAATGTCACCGTTAACAGGTAGCACTGAAAAGAAGCACAGGTAGTAATGTTCTTTTACTGATGTTCAGGTAACGGCCGCTGTTAGATAGTTGGGGTTTCATAAACAAAGTCAATCATATATTAAATAATTAATTATTGTTTGTTTGATGTATATTTGTTAAAATACAAAGTATTTTTTAATAAAAGCGTTTCAATTATAAAATTGATGGTCATATGAACACGGCCAATTATAAGCTATCGGTGAGTCCGATTATTTGTTTAAAACAGTTTTCCTGAATTTCAGTATGTACATTAACATATTTTGATATAACTAAGATATTAGGTAGGATAAAAATAATTTAAAGGTATATTATAAAAATAAAAAGGTAGCCTACGAAGCCAAGAAGTCCTAAAATTATCTAGTCTAACATTGGGTGATATAAACCAGGATTATATATGATTTAAAGCACTATAAAAAATATATATATACATATTTATCAATAGATGAATAGATTGATGTTAGTATTCGTAACTTAATCAAGTGTTTGCTATCAGTACTTGGGACAAATTTCATAGCTTAAAGGGGGGAAGTGGCAACCGCTGAAGCCTTCCTAGACTAAAATCCGCTGACTATTGGCACTGGAATCAATTAGGCAAAGCAGTAATGGCGGCGTAGTGAGGACACTGGAGAACATTGGGCCCTGATTCCCTGGTCAGCGGATTCCTGAGCTGACTCCACCGGTTCTGATTGCTCTTTGTCAAAAGGCACATCGCATCTTTTGTCAACTGATAAGAGAGGTAAGAATAATTTTCAGCGATATATCACCAAAATATATTCATTTTTTTTTTTCATAGTCCTATTTATATTATTTTATTCTATAAAACTTAAACGAAATGATTTAGTTCGTCATTTTAGAAGACTCCAGTACTAGACAAACTTTCAACGCCTCAGTTGATAAAAAACACATAATTAAGTGCAAATGATTTTTATGACAATAATTGTAGTTATTTGGGCATATGGAGTAGGTCTTTCGTACTCAACTAAACTTTCTAATTCTTCTTTTTCAAACTGCTCCTTCCAAAATTCTCCTTAAGATCTCAATGCCCTGTTTCGTCACAAATAAACGTATTCATAATAATCTCCAATTCGATTATGATGTGCTCTCGTTTGTTCTTAACGACATATTAAAATGGATCATAAACAGCTTCATTTGGTTAGTCCTCACAACCTTTTGTTGTTCTCTACATTTCCATGTTTCGCTTCTTTACAACTTAAGTTGGCTCTTTCTCTCCTCACGCAGAGAATACTTTCTTGGCACATAGCTCTTTCAAGTTAGAAACGACCGTCCCTTTATTTACAGTATCTTAAAATTCTCGATCTTATGCATATCTCTATATACATAAGATCCCGTTTTTCCGATATCTATATCCCCATCTTACAGAACTACTGCATTCCAACGTTCCTTCCTTGTCCGATTCTCTATTCTTTGGAATTCTCTCCCTCCTTGCATTCTCAATGCTTCTTCTCTCGGGACTATTTTTCGACGACTATTTTTTCATCTAGACTGACGATTTCTAATTATATGAAGGCCTCATAATGAATGATTCTCTAGTATATCACACATTAAACATCTGCCTAAATTTATAAATTCTTTTGCTAATGGATTTATTTTCTATGTATAGTTTTTAAATTTATATTTCTTTTTTTCATAATCGTTTCTTCTGATACTCGTTATTATTTCCTCTAAAACTTTGTTTATAATATTTACGACTATTTTGACTATTTTTATTTTTCTCCTCTGTTTCTACATTTTTTTCTGTAACGATGTTAATCTGTATTCACTTTTATTTATTATTATATTTTTGTTTAAATATCGCCAAATATGATTTTACTTTGTGTTTTGTAATGTTATTCTTGAGGGGCGATGTCCAATCAGCTCAGCTTATCCTTTCATGATAATCTTAAATTTAGATATATTTTATATTAGGCATTATAAAGATACGTAATATATATATATATATATATATATATATATATATATATATATATATATATATATAATATATATATATATATATATATATATATATATATATATATATATATATATATATATATATTTTATAAAATGTAAACATATATAGTAAAAGTTTCCTTAGTTTGCAAGCCGGCTAATGCTGCTAGCACGCTGTTAAATATTTTGTTAGTGCAAAAATAATGCAGGTTTTTATATGTGATAAAATAAGTATATTATATTTGTGTGTGGTTTATAATATTAAGTGGTCAACACTAACTTTTCTCGCAATGTCTCGAATTGTTTTGCGAGGTTTTTCTTCAACCAAAGATAGTCGTGATCAAAAACAGACTACCGCGACCTTCCTTGTCTTCGAGATCAATATCTACAAAATTTAATTTTAGGAACCATTGCGCAACATTCGCTGATGATTCCTTTACCCCAAACAACATTGATGTTACGCGCGGTTTGGGCTGAACTAAAAATTTTGTTGTCGGTGAATTTCAGTGGTCCTCGCTCATAGAAAATGTAAGACAAACTGAACTAATGTTTATGGAAATAAAACATTAATAACCACTGTTTATAATCCATTAACAAGACTGGAGGATCATCTTTGTATCGGCAAGCATTTGCCTAAACAAAATGAGAATACACCAATATTTGCACCAACCCAATATATTGCCGGATAAGCGAGATTTCGCTGTATTTACAAATCATCAAAAATTCTCAATAAAATTCATCCATAAATTAAATTTTAAATGTTTTAAACAAACACCCCACAGCCTTGTACTAGGCTGTGTTAATCGGTTTTAGTATACACATAATACAAGATCTCATTAGGAATAACACTAAATAAGCTTCTAGCTGCTAACACGAATTCTTCAGAGGAATTAGGAAGATTACAAATTAAGTTAAGGCTTTGTTTTTGAACAAGAGCGTGTCTCTAATTCGGACCGCTGACCAGGTGTAGGCTAGTCACGGCGCCTAGGGTACCCTCCCAGCATAACAACTCCCCTCCTCGCGCCACTTTTTAACTTCACTACAAACCCTTCCTCAGCCTTTGAGAATAATTGCAGCTCGATCAATATTAGTTAGGATTGCTTCGATTAAGTCTACAACTTGGCAATAAAAGTATTTAAGCAGCGTTTCTTCTAGAAAAGCAATTGATATGATGGGTATGGATAAAATAAAAACAAAAAAATATATATAACAAAGGCAATAAAGTAGTAACACCACAAATGATTCGACCATTTATTACCATAATAAAAATAAAATTGATTAATTCCAATTTCTTCGGCAACTAACAAGGGGACGTTTGGAGTTGTAACTCACAGATTTGAATGCCGATTTGTGTGTGGTTAATAGGGGCCTATAAAAGTGAAAAACTAGAGTTATAGACGCCAATGAGCATGGAGCTGAGAAAAAAAAAAAATGAAAATCAGGTTGTTTTTTTTTTTTCTCAGCTCTCAGTCAAGATAGAGAAATGATTCTATCACGTTTAATTGCAGTTTTTTTTATTTTAAATAAAAATACTGTCGTTATGCTCAAGACACTACCCGGCTTTAGGGTGCTCAAAAACTCCAAAATAACGATAAAATTCCAAGGAAATCTGCTGTAAATCAGTGGAAACTTTTTTTTATGAACAACTGACCTCAAATCTCGATTCAACGCATCATAAAACCCTTATATGAGAAATGTTATTAAAATAAAAAAAATATTGATTTTTTTACCCCTTTCGAGAAGCTTAAAATTTTGAAGTTGACATTTCATCGACTATTTCTAAAGGCCATATCAACCGCTGTGTTCAACCGATTACAATAGTAATAGCATCACGAGAATCAGCATACATTTTGCTTTTTATCCATGAATATAACATTGGATTTACTCTAGATTTTAGTGGTCAATAACTGATGTGAATGAAAAAATCAAAGGTCAGCTGTAACTTGAAATATTTCTATAAGGGGAAATCCTGCGACCTCCGGATTTAAGCTAAACTATGCATTTTTACGGCTTCTAGATGACCTTAAAATTTGATCTTAATCGGTGGCGAAATATGCGCAAATTATTTACATTTTTTCCAGAAATTCACAGCTTTTAAAATCCAAAAAAAATTTAAAGGTAAAATAACAATTATTTTTGATTTCGACAAAATTTAGTTTCTACATATATTTTGAGATGGGGAATCTGAAAATAGTATCAGTTTGAGTTTAAAAATTCATAAATCGGTCCTTACTACCTTCACAAAAATCGGTATTCAATTCGGTGAGTTACAACTCCAAACGTCCCCTTGTAAGATTAATAACAAAAAAATTAACATGGCGGGTCAAATGACCCTTTTCAGAATATTTGGCCGAGGTTCTTGGAAACAACATTCGTTACTTTGCTTTTTGAATTTACCACTTTTATTAAAATATATATCAAAAGTATTTTTTTTTCAATATCTACTCCTCCCTTATTATTTTTTATTTTTTTTTTTGGCAAGAAATTGTGGTAGGAAAAAGTATACATAAAACGTCAGTAGTTTTAGTGCTAAGCAAGTAATGTTTTTCAATAAGCAGCACTAATAAAGGTAATTTTTAGTTAAAAACAGAAACCGATTTCAAGATTAAACTTTCGTGTACAATCTTGAACTAAAAATTAAAAAATAATATTTGAATTATGTGCTCAGAAAAAAGGGACAATCTACGACATTATCGATATTTATATACCTAATCACAATATACGATCAGTTATTTTTGGAGTCGGTGCCAGCCAGGAAGGGCAGTTTAATCCTGGATTTGCAACAAACTTTTAAATACCGCGACAGCAGTGTAGTAGTGAAATAGCGGTGAGATCTTTACAATTAGGTACCAGTTTTTTTTCGAATTCTGTTTGTTTTGTCTAGGACCGCTTCCAAAAATAACTGATCGTAAATTGTGAGTTCAAGGTAGTACACGAAGGTTTAATCTTGAAGTCAGTTTGAGTTTTTTTTTCTAAAATTATCTAAAACCGAAAAAAACAAGACACTAAAGAAGTAGTCTGATATCATAATCAGAAATGGTTAAATTATTTAATTATTGTTTAAGTAAATCGCATACGTTTTCTTTACATACAAAGCCGAGAGAGTTGGGCCAAGGGTCTCAGCTTGCTTGTTACAGAATGTCCTGAGTTCAAATCTGACTAGTACGGGTTAAAATTTATTTCATGTTCGGACCCGCGAAATGATCTTCCCACTTCGGACTGAATAGGTTAGTAACCTGTAATAAAACACGTCCTTCCAGCTTTTATTGGGGGAAAAAACGATGTTAAGCTCAAATAAAAATTATAAATACAAGAAACTGAGCAAGGCTTACCGCTGTTGAAAGGAAGTAATGCCTGTTTTTCCTCTTATGACATCCCACAATTTTTTTAACTTTTATAGAAGCTTTAAATATGCATTAATTCTTATTTTATTGATATTTACAACAATATATATATATATATATATATATATATATATATATATATATATATATATATATATATATATGTGTGTGTGTGTGTGTGTGTGTGTGTGTGTGTGTGTGTATATTACAATAACGTGTAAAGAAACTGCTCATTATTAGCATTTACTAGCAACAAAAGTCCTATATTAGTAGATCACTAAGCGATCTATTTTCATTTTCTTTATGATACCTTGATGGTATTAATATAACAAATAAATTAATAATTTCCTATAAAATATAAATATTAACCATTTTGAATTATTTTAAATGAAGAAAAATATCGTTTTTAATTTTTTATTAAATTTTAAATATCCTTTTTCATAAACACACGGCTTCTTATTGTGTAGTATTCTTCAATGATATCCTACTAATTCCTGTTGAAAAGATCCACTACATAAAGCTTCATTTGGACAAGCGTGATATTTGTTATAAATCCAACACAAATAACAAGAAACTGCTCGCTATTAATGGCTATTCCAACACTTACTAAATCAATGTTCAAAGCTTCTAATTACAAAAGACTCATTGATAGTAATCAAACCTACTTGGGCATATGGAGTTGAGCTTTGGGGTTCCGTTAAACTCTCCAATTTATTTCGTATCCAATCCAATAATTCATTATTTTATTATGCCACAAATAAGCATTCATAAAGATTTTAATTTTCCAAATGTTTAGCCTATGCATTTAGTTCAAGCCACATGCATATCCTTGAATAATAACTTAATACCCACTAGAATTTGGCTTCCAGTTCTCGACAACCCACCGAAGGGTCTGAAAAAAACGATGTCCAAAGCAACTATTAACATAAAACATTTCATAAAGTGCTATCAATGAGTAGTAATTTTTATTTTTTCCATTGATTGATATTTACAACTGTACAATATAATATACAACAAGTAAATGTGTTGACAGTGAATACAATGGCATGCAAAAAACTTGTGAAAAACTACTCACTAGTAGCACTTCAATAAAATCTACACTAAAAGGTCTCTAGGCCATCTTCTTTTCAGACGCCTCGGAGGATTATCAGGGATGGAGGAGGAAGTTGGGAGACTAGTGGATTGGAGTGGTTATGGAGCTTAATATGGAAGGATAGGTATCTGGTTTGGGCTAAATCAGAAACATATGGAACATTAAGATCTTTATAGATAAGTTTATTGGTAACATAGTAAGGAGCATTGAGGATTTTTCGAAGGATTTTGGATTGTAAAGACTGGATACGAGATGAATTGCATGGTTTAGTAGAGCCAAAAAGTTCAACTCCGTACGTCCAAATAGGTCTAATCACTGTCATGTAAATGAGTCTTTTGTAATTAATTGAGAGCTTTGAACGTTTGTCTAGTAAATGTTGAAGTAGTCTGTAACGACGGGCGGTTTCTTGTCGTTTTAGTCTTGTATGTGGATTCCAAGTAAGTGGAGTCCTAGGTAGCGGATCTGTTCAACAGGGATTAGTGGAATATCATTAGAGTAGTTACTTAAAATGTACTCAGCACGGCATTAGTTTACAGTTTCACAATTATATCTATAGTTTTATTGAACTTTTGATTTTTGATTAGTAAAAAAATTATATTTAAATGAACTTTTATATATTTTTTTTTTCAATTATGTTATTATTTTACGGTTTTATATAAACCCTATCATCCGCTTAAAAGTGGATTGTACCCCTATTATTTTAGTTTTCTATTCTGCGGTAGGACCCAGCGAGTAAACAAGGACACCTAGAGCACCGGAATGAGGAGCGGAGAGAAGACCTAATCAAGTTAAGTGAAGACCCCGGCCACGAAGAGATACTGCAGTCATCACCCGAGGCAATACCTCAAATTGTAAAACAAGTAATAAAACCAACTCGGCTGTAATGGGGAAACTATTTGCAATCGTGATTCAAAGCACTATTTTGATAGTCACTGTAATTAAAACACAGGAATATTCACAAAGTAATTGAAAATAGTCTGGTCCACTATATAAAGTTTTCATTTTTAAAAAATATATATGAAATAAATTATTAAGTGCATTGGAACATTATTATTGACTATATAGATTAAAATTCTCTTTAATCTCCTTAAAAACTTTTTGCCACAGTGTTGGCTCCTCTGAACGGATTTTTTTTTTTTTAATTTGTATTTTTTTAGATCTATTTTTTTTTTTAAATTTGCAATTGTATATACATATATAAAAATTAATTTTAGGAAATCATTACAACGACTTGTCAATAACAAGTAAAGAACCACTCACAAGTAGCATTTCATTAAAAAAAAACTCTATATGAGGACTTCTTTTCAAATGCCTCGTTGGATTATCCGGAATGGAAGTAGCGAGACAAGTGGATTTGAATGGTTATAGAGTTTACTATGAAAGGATATTAGGATGTTTATAAATAAGTTAATATGTGGCAAAACAAAAGCATTGCGGATTTTACAAAGAATTTTGGATTGGATACGAGAAGATTAGGAAGTTATATGGAGCCCCAAGCCCGATTCTGTATGTCCTTATGGGACTAATTATTTTCAAGCAAAATGTCTTTTATAATTAATAGGGGGCTTTGAACGCTTATTTAATAAATGTTGGAGTGTTCTAAAACTAAGAACAGTTTCATGTCTCGTTTGATGATTGCAAACAATCGTTTTGTCCAGATGGAGTCCTAGTTAGCGGGTCTGTTCAGCGGTGATCAGTGGAATATCATTAAAGATACTGTAGGACAGGAACTCGTAGGTTTGCTCGTAGAAGGGTAAAGGTTATTTGATTAGATTTTTTGTATTTATTTTAATTCTCTACTTTTGACCCTACTCATGAAGATTGGAGATATGAAAATTGGAAGGATAGAGATGCAATGAAAATCAGCGTACTTGGTGAGGACGCAGCTAGGATGAAACGGGATATCAGCTTAATTGAAAATAAGAATAATTATTGGCTATACTACACTAAAATATATATAATTTTTCTCTCTTTCTTTTCCATATTTTCAATTTCTCCCTTTTGTGGAGAAACAAACATTCAGAGGCATATGAGCTTTCAGGACTAACAACTGTTTTATAATTTAGCCTCAATAGAGAATTTTTTTTTATTATTATATATATCCTTAGTGTTTTGGAACGCAAATTCCATTTTATTGGCTCTTGGAAGATTTGCTGCTTTGTCTAAATCATTATACTTAAATACTTTACCCAAATACTTAAACTTATCTACCCTCTTAATGCCACCATATTTAGTCTTTAGTTCTTTGCCTGTATTCACATGAGTCGACATATATACTGTCTTTTCGATAGAAATCTGTAAACCTATTTTGGACGCAATATCTTTTAATTTAGCAGCAGACTTATAGCAGCATAAAGCAGAAGGGCGAGAAGTTCACAATAGAAATTAATGGAGGAAATTGAGTAATTAAAAAAAATAAATTGAGACCAGGAGTTTCAATATGAGTTTTTTAATGAGCTTGATAAGGAAAATAGGAAAACGGGAGGGCTGCTTGTACCAAACTCAAACCAAATTAATTGTCAAACACATACCCACCTGCTTTAATATGTGTCCGTAATGAGGAAACGAGAAGATAAACTTCGTTAAGGGCAATTTATAGCAGTGTGTTTGAAAATAAATTGAAGGATTTACTACAATTCATAAACGTATATTTGATTAATATATAAATTATATGAAAGCAATGCCGTGTATTTTAACACAAACAAAATGAGGGATATGCGGAACAGGGACTGTAGAGTTCTATTTTGATCCTAAACATTGATTAATTCATTCATTCATTCATTTTTCGTAACGGAAATTAATTATTATATATGAGATGAAACGGTTTTACTTTCTTGTTGGGTAGTAAATAAGGTAAAATGTTAATTTTTTTTTTAGAAACTATTTATTGATATTCACAAGTGTATACGTTATATACAAGTAGATTTAAATTTCAGTAGTATGTAAAAACTAATCACAAGTAACGCTTCTATAAAAGATTGAAATTAGAAGGTCTCTTGATCATATTCTTTTCAGACGCCTCGGGGGATTATCGGGGACTGAGTGTAAGGCAAGTTGGAAGTCAAGTGGATTCGAGTGTGTATGGAGTTTATTAGGAAATGATAGGTATCTATCTGGTTTGGGACAAATCAGCAATATATGGAACATTAGGATCTTTCTAGATAAGTTTGTTTTGCCATAATACATTGAAGCATTGATAAATTTAGGATGGATTTTGGATTGTAAGGATTGGGTACGAGAAGAATTGGAATATTTAGTGGAGCTCCAAAGCTCAACTCCGTATGTCCAAATGGGTGTAATTGCTGTCATGTAAATAAGTCTTTTGTAATTTATTGGGAGCTTTGAACGTTTGTCTAGTAAATGTTGGAGTAGTCTGTAACGACGAGCAGTTTCTTGTCTTGGTATTTGAGTTCAAATTTTTCATTCACAAATAGTTAATAATCAGTGTATTGTAAGAAAGAAAAATATTCCATCCTGAATAAAAATGAATAAATAAAACAAAAGAGCAATACACAGAATATATGAACAGAAATGAAGGTAATTAGTCATAGAGTTAGTTATCTAACGAATTTGTCACTGCTTGGTATAAAAGATAAAAATATACCAATTGCTATTAAATATTTAAAAAAATAAAAATGTTTATTAGTGATTGCGGGAGTGTCAAGTCCAATTCACACAGCCTCCTTGATTATCATACTAGCAGGTGACCTAAAATCTCCAACACGCAGTGTTAATCCAATGTAAAATATTGCTTCGTTCATAATAGAAATCAGTGAATATAATTGGGTCATTCTTTCATTTTGTCGGAATTGCGTGATTGTAATTCTATTAGAAAAAAGTTATATATTTTTTTAATTTTCATAAACATCCTTATAATAGCAATTTAATAGTACTAGCAAAAAAATTCCTACACAGAACGTAGTCTTTATGCATATTTTTGATCATGTTTGAAATCATGAAAGTGAGGGAAATAGAAAAAACTCAAAATTCAATTAATAAAATATTTATATTACCATTACGAATGAATCGTTAATAAGTATGAGATCAATCAGAGAATTAAAATATATTAGTTAAAAATTAATAAACATTTAAACATAAAATAAACGCTAGAGAAGTGGAGACTTGGGTTCGAATCCCAACCGAGTAAATCTTTTCTCTTCAAAAAAAAAAAAAAAAAAAATAAAATAAAAAATATATTAATAAAATAAAAGTAATACAAGAAATAATTAAAATGGTAAGACATTATTAAATACTTTTAAAACCTCGAAATTACAATCTCTAAATAAAACATTTCAGTAAATTTATTAGTATGTTTAAAAAAAATAAAAGGTTTAGAGGCAGGAGGTCTAAACTATGAAAAAATATATATAAAAGGTTTTTTTTATCTTATTTCAACTATAGTTGTTCCTATTGTAATCTATATCCCTTACTTTTAATGGTGTGAGGGAAATAGAATTTTTAGATTAATTTGAGGTCAACAATATAAAATGCATTAAAAAAAAAAAAAAAAAAAAAAAAAGTGGAGCTCAGCACTACTAGGGAACCATGTATTTTACTGCAAATAAAACAAGAAAGAATCGAACTTACCTTCTTTGAAATTCGATATATGAGGGAAATAGAATTTCAAATGACACAAGTCGAACACTTAAATTAAAACCAAATTGCGGAAAATAACAGAGGAATTCTGTAGTAAGTTATGTTACCCTCAGTTTTTCGATAAGGTTCTACAGTGTTGCCATCATAAAATATAATGGAATGAGTTTTGGTTATGCTTTGGCGGGCTTTTTTAAAATATGTGAGAGAAATAGATTGATCCTATGGGGCACATACATTAGAATTCATTCTTGTTATTTTAAACAATTAATCTCAGTTTCAATTTTAAAATTCAATACATGGAAACTTATCAGAGGTACTAGAAAAAAAAAAGTAAGCTAATAATTCCAGAAATAAAGAACTCATTCGCCTTAAACGTTACCAACTCATGTTATGGGACACGTGAGGGAAATATAATTTGAGGTTTTGAATTCAAATTTAACCATGAAAACGAATCAATAGCCACGGGAAAACTGCTTTATGCTAAAGATGAAAGCCCCTGCAGCTACTTGTTACGTTTCGGTTCCAAGAAATTTCGTATAAAACCACAATCGCTTTAGGACAGAAATTTGAATGTAATGCCAGAATGGCCCAATTGTCTGATAAAAAAGAAGTACTCATTCCTTTTTTTTTTTAGTAAAACAGAAAACAATTTTAATATGAAAAAACCGTTGTTCTTCAGACAAAGAAACGTGTTGGTTTTTCGAAATGTCAAGTATCTCTTAATGAACTATTCCCAGAAACACTTTCCACATCCAATGAACAGTTGAAGTGGTCACAAAACAAACTATGGCCCATTGTGGTTTTTATTTAGGGCTCGGAATCGATAGTGACTTTCGTTCAGAACGGTGAACCGATAAAATGGACTACGCTGCCAAAAACGTTTGTGTAGTTAGTGTTGAAGAAAAATGAACTTAACAATGTTCTAATAATTAAATTCAAAATGAAAAGAGATTTATATTTATTTTTAATTTCAGTAACAGTTTTTGTTTGAGCAGAGAATATTAGTACTGCCAACACAATTATATGAAATTTAAACGTACAGCTAATAAGTATCTATGTCTAGGCTAAGAGAAAATGATTAAATGAATAAAAATGATCACAGTCACTAATAACTAGGAATTTCTATGGAATCTTCTACATGTAATATTATATGTTTCATTAAATAAAAGCTGTCCTTGTCAAAATGTTGGTAGTTACATAATATATGATTTTATTTTTGTGTTGTCAGTCCCTTCCCGTGGCATGCTACATTGTATGAGAGATAAAAATGTTATATGTATATGTTTATTAAAGTTCATGAGGTTCAGTCAATAACAACAACTCTTTTGGCGATGTTTCAAGATTATATTGTTCTCATAATCATGCCAATGTTACTGGTTGATATGCTAGGGTATCTACTATTCAATATATATATATATATATATATATATATATATATATATATATATATATATATATATACAATATAAACAAAACAACCAAAACTGCTGTTAACTATAAAAAAAGAGACCGATAAAATAGGAATGTTATGGTTTAATGAAACAATCATTTATGGATTTGATGATTCCTAATTGTGAAAAATAATAATGATGATCACAAAAGAAATCTAGAATCATTAACTTGAGGTACGCATGATGATATATAAGGATCAAATAATTAGGATTGATGAACTACTTGTCACTTTTTTAAAAATATTTTATTAGAATATAGTTTTGAATGTTAAACTATTATCATCAGTTCTAAGACATACACATTTTAAAAAAACCGCAGCACTTTGTAAAGGAGGAAATTAAAAATATTGGAACTCAACTAATGAAGCAAAACGAACTTAAAAATATTAAGATTAGAAGGGGAGGTCAAAAGGGCCATGCAGGTTAAACCCTTCGTTTTTCTCCATGAATGGTTGGTTTTTCTAATAGGAATACAAATTAAAATGCGACTGTTGGAAATACTTATTTCGACATTTAAACAAAAATCTGTATTGTTTTTGAAAGATTTTATTATTTCTAATGGATCATAAATATTAAATTTTAGGCTATTTTCTATCTGACGTATTAGTTTCACTCCGGAGTGTTTACTAAGTTTAGGGTAATTTTCATTTAGATGGATAGCGATGATGGATTTCTGGGTCTATCCAAATACATGGGAGAAACTGGACAACCATTAAAGCCAAGATTAAAAGCACATATAAGAGCAAACAATTATAATAATCAGAACTCCAACTTCGCTTTCCATTAAAATGACAATATACATAAATTCAATGAAGACTCTGGAGGGAAACTAATACATCAGTATTGAATAGCCTAAAATTAAATATTCATGAATCACCATAAATTATAAAATCGTTCAAAACCAGTTCCGATTTTGGTTTAAATAAATATAAATATTTCCAATAGTCCCATTTTACTTTTTACTATTAGTTACTCATGAAATTATATCAATTTAGTTTTTGAAGTATTTTAGTTTTTTTTTTTTTAGTTGTTCTTATAAAACTATGCTAGAACTAGCTTACTAATTGACTAAGGATATTTATAACAAGAGAAGCCTTTTAATGAAAACTAAAATTAAGCATTACAATTCAGTAATCAAACCAGAGAGCCACTATGCTACAGAGTGTAAGTTTACCATGAAAATTGGAGAAATAGAAGGGGAAGAGAAAAAAATAGAAAAATTTGAAGGTCAAAAAAAAAAAAAAATGTGAGTACAGTAGAAACTCGATGATTCGTCATAGTTGGGGAGGAAGAGTGACGAAATAACGGAAATGACGATTTACAGAATTATGCTGGTAAAGTAACAAAAAATGATTTGAAACTATATAATTGTAATTTGTTTGCAATTGAATTGAATATAAAAATGAACATATGAACATAAACATTGGACTTGAGTGACAATGGCAAAAAACACAAACACCTTGGAACACAACCGTTTTAAAAAAAATAAGTTATATACAAAAACGTACATAAATGTATAAAATAGAAAAAACCGACATACATACCATATTTATTTACTATACACTTTTCTTTTTGTCTATTAAATAATTTACAAAATGTATAAATATAGGCGTATTTTTTTTTAGTAACAAACCAAATGAGGCGGTTTAAAGATTAAATAAGTATCAAGGGGAAAAAATACATTACATACGTATTTAATTTTGTAATTTATAGTCGTCAAAAAAAAAAAAAAAAGAAAAAAAAACTGACGAATTACAGAGTAAGACGAATTATCGAGTGACGAAATAACGAGTTTCCACTATATATGAATTCATACATTAAGAAGAAGGTGCATTCCCGCTATGAACATTTATTTCTTGATTGACTAAAAAATAAATGTTATTATAACTTTTATAAATCGACTGAACTTTTATGACATTAAAAAATCCATTTAACTTTCCTTCTGATATTTGTGTAATTAGTTCTGAATTGTGAATAAAGGCGCTTTCAGGGGCTATTATATGAAATGATGGGTAAAATTTGAAACGAATGACCACAACAAAGAGAAAACAGCGCTAAAAAGAGGGGCACTTTAGAAGTCTGAGGTGTAAAAGCACCATTAAAAGTTGCTTTTAATCAGGCAGGTGGCCTAGAGGGAGGAGTTTGTTCACTGCTCGGGGAGAAAGTTTCCAACACCACAGTTAATAATTACTGTAAGGAGTGGCAGAGTTAACTATTCAACGGATCCATTATGGACTCGGCCTCTCTTAATGTAGGTTAAGCCCTCCTGTCCAACGGGGAATACATCCTTCAAATATTTGACAATAGATAATAGATTTATTAAACTTAACTACAATCTATACTAATATAAAAAAAGGACAAGCCATTTTTTGTTTGTGATCACTAAAAGCGAAAACTACTGAACCAATCTGAACTACATCACCTTCATAGTTTAAGGAAGGTTTAACATTAATAAAATTTAAAGATTTTTAATTATATTGCCATAAATATGTGGCTCACAGTGAAATTTGGTAATCGACCGATAGGTGGCGAGCACCATTCAAGAGATTACAAATGTACGGCGTTATATAAATCTAAAAATTTATGATAAAAATTACTTATTTTTATTTAAATTGTTCTTTAAAAAAACTATAAATATATGGACCAATATGTGGATCCCAGTGCAGTTAAAAAATCAACCGATAAGTGGCTATTCTGCAACAGTGTTTGCAATGGTAAAACTACTAAACCCAACTGTTCCAAATTTTAACTACAACACCTTCAAAAAGAAGATTTATTATATTAAATTTTACTGTAA
The DNA here is from genome assembly GCA_003667255.2 of Euschistus heros. Lineage (NCBI taxonomy): Eukaryota > Metazoa > Arthropoda > Insecta > Hemiptera > Pentatomidae > Euschistus > Euschistus heros. Next base: position 389,003 of record RCWM02000077.1, read on the forward strand.
TAATAATTAAAATGTATTGTTATGAGTGCCAGAAACGAGGTTTGCCAAACTGTCATATTCGGTTATGGTTGAAAATTAAAATCCAACCAGATGAATCGATGAAATTATTTCTGCCAAAGTGGATGATTACGCTTTTACGTACTCTTCAAACACCTAATCAATTCAATTTTATCCAGGTTAAAATTACTACCATGCGTGAAAATATCATTGAAGAAATAATGCTTAATTCAATACTTTAATACAAGATTATTATCGATAAACAAATGAAGTTCAATTATTAATTAAAATAATTTAAGGTTTTTATTTATGAGAGCGGACGAAGCCGTGACGGAGTATGCTAGTATATAATACAAAAAAAAAAAAAAAAAAATGATCGTGTAAATTGGTGCAAAGAAATGCTGAAAAAATGAATCGTTCGTCAAATCCTGGAAGATTTCCGATATTTATTTATTTACAATTAATTGTATAATTGATACAATAAAATGTTTAACTAAATTATATTCAATTTATTTTCATTACTACTGTGACTTCGAAGTCAGTTAATAAGATAAGTGAATATTTTATATTTTAATAGTTGTAAATATTGATTTAATTTCAATTTACATACAACGCTATGAAGCTCAAATAAGCGTCATTATATTATCTACTAAAGTTAGAAGTTTTCTTTTTAGTTTTGCGATCTGTTTCAAGTTTAATGTTTCATTTCAGAAGCTCCTTAATTATTTCTAGTTCAGGAAATCGACCAATGAGCTAGACTTCCAGTAATAGTAGTTATTACTAAATAAGGTCCCATTTCGGTTATTCCTAAACATTTATATGTAAACAAATATACATCAGCGTTAGATTTCAAATAATGCGATAATTGCTATCAAAATTGATCTTTTTTTTTGGTGCGATGAAATACAGGTAAAAAATCAATCATGCTTTTTCAAATACTCTTTAAGAACTGTTGACGGGGCATGCGTATGAGCCGGGCAGTATATGGTACAGTAGTTAGCTGTATGGGACACTTGGAATGAACCTAACCCATAAAAACATTGTTTTGGAAAGAAGTTTCAGACAAAGCCAATGGTTGCCTGTTTTGAACGTGTAAAATCTAAGCCACGCATAAATGTTCATTCTGAATAGTACATAACTATTTGTCAGCCAGGAGTTTTCCTACTGAAAAACAACTCAAAATCACGATTTCTTCTTGAGCATGACAGTTTTAGGTCAACCCAATCGAAAAAAAAAATATTTAACCCGTCAACTCATCAACTTAGAGAGTCATCCACCATACAGTCCTTATGTGGCAAATGATTTGCTCACGAGCACTAAGAATAAACTGTGAGCGAAGATTATTGACATAAGAAGCTGTTAATGCGTTTAACAGGCATGCTTTGGAGGTTCCACATTCGGTGCGATATCAATTGCAGGATAAATGGTTTAATCAAATGCAAACATTTATTGTTCATCGAGGAAAACCATTAAACAACAGAAAAGAAGTCCAGTTTTCAAAAATGATCGGTTAGTCAATAAAGGTAAAGGTTTGAACAAATAGGTAGATTTTTTGTATGGTCTTTTAATGCAATTTATTTAAAGAAAATATAATGGAAAAATTATAGCAAAGTAAAAATCTGGTAATTGGACACGGCTGGTTTTAGAATTCAACAAGCCAATTTATTAAGCAACCATAAAAAATGTTTCTATTAAAATTTTAGATGATATAAACAACGGCGCGATACAGAAATCGTATTTTTGTTTATTGGGTTTTAACATATTTTTATACTAACGTATATGGTATTTCAATACTCTAAAAGCAAAAAGTTTAAATTGGCAAACACAAAAAATTAGGTTAGGAACTCTTTAAACAGTTGCATACGAGAAAGATATAAATACTTTAGGCTTTAGTTTACTTTAAGAGTTAATATCACAAAATGTTACATCAATAAAATTTTCTTAACATACTTCTAAAGCTTGTCTTGAGCCTGAGCCTAGGTTTTTTTAAGACCTATAAATCTTCAAACAATATATAAATACCTGTATAATATATTACAAAGCCTCAGCTATAATCTATCTAATACTCTAGGATAGTAGATAGAAGAGCAAACAGCAATTTCAGATGGACAACCCCCTCTAGGTGCAGTTGAGATGTTGACAATGCTATTGACAGACTGTTGACTGATTGCAGTTGAGTTAACCAACAGATAACCCAGGTAATTAACAATCAGACTTCAGTCATTTACAGCCGTTCTGCTTTGGATATCGAAACATTTCATCATTTTCATTTCATTTTAAATATCTTCTCTTTCAAGCATAAAATCTGATGTTAGGAACTGAAATGTATAAAAGTTCAATTTATTAACCGGCTAATTTATTCAATATTAAATTTTTGTTTTCCAGATTAATATTCACGAACATTTTTTATATAATCCGGAAGAATGAGGTTGGTGACTGGGTATATATGAACATTCTTATAGGTCCTAATGTTCTCACGGTGCTCAGAAACCAGTGACCAGACTTATTTAAACATTAAGCGAGAGATATACAGAGTAAAAGTATACTTAAATTTTATTTATTTATTTAATTTCTGTTTCAGCATACTCGTTACCATGTAGCCATTGTAGGAAGACGACCCACCCAGTCAAAATGAGCTCTGCAATTTTTCTGCGACACTTCATTGTCTTAATGCAGTCCGTAGTGGTATCTTAATGTAGTCCGTGGTGGTATTGCTACTTAGAGCTATTATTGCTGCATGGAAATCGACGAGGAAGACTACTCTTTCAGGGTTCACGCTCCTGCTGTTGGCTAGGAGTTCGTTGGAGGCTTCGTGGACGGCCCTAACCTCTCCATCATAGTTGCTGGCGTGTATTCCAACCGCGGCTGAGTTTTCGAATAGCTGCCAGTACCATCCAGCTCCGTCTGTATAGATGTGAAGCCATTCGTTCGGAGGGTACCGCTTGTGAATGGTGTCAAGGGCACAAGCTTTGAGTTCCAGTAGGCCAGCTTCCACCTTATTTGATGTCAGGTTGATTAGATTTAGACATCTATTTGCAAGGACGGATACCAAAGTAAAGTAGTGCTGCAAGAACGCCGGGTTATCTGTAAGTAGCAGAAGCTGGTATTTGTTTATCAAAGATTCTTTGTGCGTAAGTGACGAGGTTTGAGTTTTTAGTCTTTGTGAAGCGCTCATGAATCCACTCCAGTAGTTATTGTCCACTCTTTTAGCCCTTTCCCAGAACCTACGGCTATATAATACATGGTAACGAGTATGCTGACGCCAAGGCTAAGCAGGGAGCAGAGTCAGACCAGCCTCACTTTAAAAAGGGCCAGAAATCTGATAGACGCCACGGTTAGTAGCGTAACTAAAATGACCTTGATGACATCAAGCACTGGCAAAAAATGGGAGGAACTTTCCACAGTAGGGCCGATCCCAAGAAACATCGAGAGAGCTGAAGCCGTTGCACGCTTTGACTAATCACTGGACCCGACTACTTGCAAGCCCAACTGCACCTGTAACCTCGGATGCATGGGCGGAGATCACCTGAGGGTTTGCACTGCTCTCACCTACCCAGAAGAAGATATTATAAATCAATATTGGGAGGCTCGTCGTCAGATGGCTAAACTGCCACACTCGGGCGTTGGATAAATAAATAAATAAATGTTTCAAATTTCTACCAGTTCTACCTCGTCGCAGTTTAGGATGCATACTAATAAAAACTTCTGGTTTCTATTTTTTCACTCCTCTCCTCGTCTCTCAAATGCCTCTCTTAATAATGCTTAAAGCACAATAACTCTAGCATTCCAGTTTTCCTCGTACCAACATCCGTTGAATATTTTAAATCTTCCATATGCACATTCAGATCCTAACAACTGATCACGACCTATGACCCAATGACCCAACAATGAAGCTCTTTAAAAATAAGTATTTTATTCTGCAAAAGAATTTGTATCATATCTAAGTCGTCCAGCTAGGAAGGATTCAAAGACTGTAAAATTAAGGATTACCTTGCAAGATCCGACTACTCCAACAGACAAGCGTTTAAAGTTTTCAGTTAATTACAAAAGACTTATTCTCATGATAGTAACTAGACCGATTTGGACATACGGAGTTGAGCTTTGGGGCTCTTTCAAACCTTCCAATTCACCTTGTATCCTACCGTTGCAATCCAAAATTCTTCAAAAAATCCTTAACACACCTTATTATGCCACAAACAAACTCATCCATAAAGAATTTGGTGTTTCGTATGTTGCAAATTTGGTCCAAACCATATTCCTATACCTTACATAGTAAACTCCATAGTTCATCCAATAGTTTCTCAACTTGCTTCACACTAAATTCCCAATAATTCTCTGGGTTTTCTGAAAAGTGGATGGCCGAGAGACCCTCCAATGTTGAACTTTTATTGAAAAACCACTGGTAAGTAGGTTTTCACATATCACTGTAACCATTTGCCTCAGATTTACTTGTTGTATATAATGTATACAGTTGTAAATATCAATAAATAATTTAAAAAAAAAAAAAAAAAAAAAAAAAAAACAAAAACCTGCGAGGAAGATGTCAGAAATAAATATATTAGCAAGTTATAGTATTTTAACAGATCAACTAGAATAGTACAGGGGGAAATAACGGCATCAAAATTTCGCCAAAAACAAAGCATCACTATTTTCCAATCCAATTTTCCTATTAAACTAAGTGAGGCAGTGGTTAAAACCGACTAACTATCTATGGAACAAAATGTTTCGGCAGCTGCCTTTGTACTTAGACCTGTTTTTTTTTTCTGACATTAAACGTGCATTTAAGAACTATCAAACCAAGTCTAGTTACAAGTGCATCTGAGATAGCAGTGCTGGGATTCCTTTGGATGTCCGCACAAGTATAGGGACAAGTCTGGTAGGGGAATCCCTATGATGTGTGTTTATTGTAAATGAGTATGGTTGTATTTTTTTAACTTTTAATTTAATCCTCTTTTTGTTGTTACTGCTATTATTGTTTTGTTTTTTAATTTATTTTATTTTATCTTTTTCACTATATTTTTTTGTAAAATTTGAGGTTCAACATTTGCTTATGTTCTATTCCACTTTATTTATGGTATTACATATTACTAGGTAACTGTATTCGAGGTAACTCATTCTATATATTGTGTGAGTGGATGCATAAAGTCATCCATATTACTTATTACGTCCTTTGAGGCAGATTGTAATACTCTCTTATATATCAAAAAAACAATGAGAAATCAGGAGGAATAGATGAATTATTAGCATCTTGCAGAATAAATTATGGAGTTGGAATTAAGATATGTAACAATGACCAAAGAAACATTTTCTTAACGAACTCAAGTTTTTCCAGTTTATTGCCTACACTATTCAAATCACATAATTAATTTGAACCAATTTTTTTTTCCTTATTTTCCCTTGGACACGCACGGTCACCAATTTAGTTCAATAAATACTGAGATTGATGAAATAACATTAATTAAACCGTATCCAATGTTGGGCAAACAAGGCGTTGGGCCTCAGCAACTCACAAACATTGAGCAACTCTGTGTGTGTTTGGTTTCCCTTGTCCCAGTTGGAAAACAAAACATTACTTGAAATGTGTACACCCGTTCTATACAATTGTTTCAATTTCTAGTTCAGTGAATTCTTCCAATAAATTAAATCGCAGATTTTCTGTACTCTACTGAGGCATAAAAACCAAAAACGAAAAAAAACAAAAAAAAAAACATTTATTTATAATATTTTATGATAATTTTTAAGTAAGGAGAATTAGGATTTCTATAAAAAAAAAAAAAAAATATCTAATATCGTGGGTCATGAACATTCATAGCAATCTGATTATAAGTTAAAAAAAGAGGTGACACATTTTTCAAATACTTGACATAATTACTTCTAAAGGAACAGGAGTGATAATTTATAGCTAAAAATAATGAAACAATGCTCAGAATCTAAAAAAAAATAAAAATAAAAATAATTATACTAAAAAAAAAAGTTATATGTTAAATAAAACATTAAAAAACTAGTATTTTTAACACCTAATGGAATATTTTATTCTATTGTGTCAAGTTTCAACTCCAAAATTAGAAAAAAAACAAAAAAAAAACTCATTTTTGCCCTGACTGGGGAAAACAATAGATCATAGATATGTCTTTCTACAATCTAATGATTTTCCTAATTTACATTTTAGGATTAAAATGATTAAATTACTTAAATGAATAGTTATATTAAAATGAATCGTCAATGATTTTTTTAAAAATAAACAAAGATAATAGAAAATAGTGGTTTCAAATATGACTCCTAAACGGTAGGTCCTAGTGCTATATGTTATATAAAAAAATATTTTCTTTAGAATTTCTGATAAGGCCACTATTGGAAAATTTACGATCCAAGCAACACAAACAGAGCTAGAGCGTATCAAAATCAATGTAAACATAAAGTTACAGAGAAAATGTAAAGGGCCCTAGTCAAAAGACATCCATGTAAAAAAAAAAAAAATCAAATAAAGTACTATCCGTGATTTGTACAACTACATTACTGCATTATCTGCAAACCCCTGAGTTAACTTTTACAAAACGGTAATCAAACTTGCTAAATCCAAATTTATTCGATATTAGTTGCAGTTCCCAACAATGCCGCCTGTTGCATTTTTTCTAGCACTGTTATATTATTTTTATTTTTATTTTTATTAGTATTATCATTATTATTATCTACACCAGTGTATTAATCTTTACTTCATATATTTTACAGTTTGAGGTTCTTTTTTTCATTTATAATTTTTTTACTTATTTTCATTTATATATTATTGTACATATTGTGTGGATGGATTCATTCATATATTACTTGTTGCCCTTTTGGAGGGAAGATTGTAATTCTTTCTAAAGAAAAAAGAAAAAGATATAATTAAATTTGTTACAATACTGCTTTATTTTTAAGATATACTAATATGTACTTTGATTCTTGTTTCTAGTTTTTTTGTACAGCTTATAACATCTATGCTTCAAAATAATGCAATTTTAGTTATGATTTTTTCTTTAAATAGAAAAATATAGAATATAAAAGAAATACAATGCTCCAAAAGAGTATCGACAAAATAAGAGTTACTACCAGAGCAACTAATTTTATTTATTCATCCTGAATTTTCTCTACGCCCATAAAACAACTTATTGTTAGCCTAATTTATCTAGCGCTATTAAATAAAATTAGGTAGTTAATTGCATTAAAAATACCCGCTAAGTAATCAGTGGCAGGGTCTAACAAGGTTGTCCTGGCTAAGACTCGCCCGGGTCTCGAAATATATGGCGTCGTTAATCTTTGCAGTGGCGCGTCCCCGATCCTACTTACAGCGTAACACTAAAAGAGGAACGTCGCTTAAAAAAAAAAATTGGGTTAATTTAATACCTCGTCTGGGGCCGGTGCCATTTTATTAAATATTTATTCAGAACTCCAACCATACAAATCAATGGTACTGGGAATAAAGCAGATGCCCCATTTTTATGGACTCAATAGCATTATACCAATCGATTTAGACGTTCTTCGTGTGCCTGTCAAAGACATACAACGCAATGTGGTCTCTATTAAAAATCTAACCAAAAATATATCTACATTAATATATATATATATATATATATATATATATATATATATATATATATATATATATATATATATATATATATATATATATATATATATATATATATATGTACAAATGGTGTTCGTTGGCCAAAGAGGTATCTCGGGTAGGGAGGTTTATTTTAAACCTATTTAAGATCACTTACCTATATACAAAGTCTTATTGTTTTTTTTTTAATGATTTTTTTTTAAAAAATAACCAAAACCAAATATTTATGCCTTATAACTTCGCTTACTGATATATCAACGACATTTTTTATTTATGTAATTGCTAATACATAGACCATGTAAAATAAAAAAGATTTAATGCGAAAAAACAAATACAAAAAACAAGCAATCAGGAGATCGTTAAACTTGTTAAAGGCAAAAAAAAAAAAAAAAAAAAAAAAAAAAAAAAAAAAAAAAAAAAAAAAATTAAGTACTTGATTAAGAAAATGATTTGGATTTGGCTTTAAAAGTTTTTTTTTTTTTTGCCTTTAACAAGATTTCACGATCTCCCGTTTGTTTTTTCTATCAAATCTTTTTTTATTTTACGTGGGCAATGTATTAGTAATTAAAGCAAAAAATGGCGCTGATATATCAGTAAACCACGAAGTCATAAGGCATAAATGTTTGATTTTGACCATTTTTACTAAAAAATTCATTCATTTTTACAAAAAAAATTATAGAAAAAATCCAAAAGACTTTGTATATAGTGACCTTGTATAGGTTCAAAATGAGCCTCCCTATCCGAGATACCTCTTTGGCCAATGATCTTCCGAACACCCTGTATATATATCCGTTTCAAATGTGAATAATTATTTTTTTCAACCTTTTATTGTTTTGAAAATATTAATCAAGTAAATGAATATAAATGGGATAAAATGAACACAATAACATGACAAAAGCTTGTAAAGCAACGACGCATTGTTAGAACGTTAATAAAAGTTCTATTGAATAGAACAGAAAAATAATTTTAATAAATCCTTAATAATAACAAATAAGTACAGAAATAAGCAGAGTTAGTTACATTTAGTCAGACACATAATAGAATGAAAAAAATCAAGAAAAATGATATAACAATGATAATATATACATAGATACTAACTACATATATAGAGAGGAAAATAAGCGAACCCTCTACAAATGAAATGAGAGATAAATTCTTCTGGTATAATGCTTAGTGTTGTACATAAAATGGAATTACCAAAATGATATTTAACTATATATAAAAATTATATTGAGTGGAATCTAAATTATACAAATATGTAGATATTTGAAGAATTCTAGAAATGCGAAATCATGATATCGTATAACTGAACAAGTATATTGTTAGAATGAGTATACCTGGTAAAAGAATGAGATACTGAAAATAGAGTTATTTAAATGTTTTCATAGATTTTGCTGGTTTGAAGTGAGGAGGAATAGAATTCCAGAGGATGGTGAAGCGGAAGAGGAAGGAGCGTTGGAATGTATTAGTTTTGAGGGATGTGGTACATATATAGGTCATAAAGACGGGATCATGTGTGCATTGAATTGACTGCAGATCTGAAATGAGTTTATTTAAAATTTATAAAAAAAATCTAGATATAGGAAGGATGGTATATTAAATAAAATCTATTGTATAAAGTTGCAAGACCATCTTCTTTTCAGACGCCTCGGATAGTTGTTGAGAATAGAATAAGAAAATGAGAGAATAAAAGATTTGAGTGGTTATGGAGTTTATTATAATCCCAAACCTCAACTATATATATACCCATCTAGGTCTGATTATTCTTATGTAAATGAGTCTTTTCTAATGAATTAGAAGCGAACTAAACGTTTGCCTACGATATTTTGAAGATGTCGAAAACGACGGACGGTTTTTTGTGGTTTAAGTCTTGAGTATGAAAATTAAGTGAAATTTCCCTACCAAAAAATATATCAGTTTTGAAACATTTAAAAAGGGGAAAAATAGATTAATAAGTTTTCTGAATTCGGCCGTTTTAAAAAAAAACATACAGATATATAAATGTGACGAATATAAATTAGAAAACAATTCAGAAACCGCACAATAACAGAAGGTCACAAAGGCTAATAACATCATTCATTAGACTAATCCCCTCTAAAAGCACCGTCACAAATTCTAAATTTATAAGTGTTACAACGCCGCACTGGGGGTGTATAATTTATGAATTGTTACATATTAAACCATTCATCTATTTTTATCATGATCGATGTAAACATTATTTTTGGGATGTGTGATACGGACTCATATTTTCGGCGTGACATGTCGTCAGAGGAACGTGAATATTTAATTAATTAATTAAATTAATTTAATTGAGTGAAAAATAGTAACGCCTAATAAATATTTGTAAATGCAAAACATAAAAAAAATGAACAATAAATTATAATAAAAATAAAGTCCAGAGAACTGTTACTAAAAGCTTAACTACATTACCCAAACACATTAGGGATATGTTTAACATTGAGTGGTTCGGTTAGGATCTCGTTAACATCAGCGTTCATGTTCGGTGATTTGTAACAACCTAGTCTCGTGACATCGATCTCAGGATTTTCCTATTTTCAATGGCATAACCTATGAAAATTTTCATGAAATTTCTATGGTTTAAATTGAGTTTATATGCAATTTGATTCTGTCGTTTGAAATTTATTTTTATTTCTGAGGGACATGTTAAGTGCATTTTGTGTTAAGTGTATTAGTGAATTTCGGGTTATAGATATCACTAAAATATATTTTTCTACTTTATTTGTGTCTACTGGACTCAGTTATATACATTTATATTCATATATAAATGAATCATAATTTGTGTATCATTGTAGAAACATTATAAGTTTATACAAAAGATGAGAGGATAAGAAGTAAACACGAGCTGAGAGACCTGTACTAAGTTCCAGATATTGTAGCAAAAATTAAGCAACAAGAAAGACGATTAAGAAGGCTAGGCCATTTTCATAGATTAAGCTCCTGCAGAATGCTAAAATTAATGAAGAATGGCACTCGGAAGGAGGGAAGAGATAGAGGAAGGCCCAGGTTGCGCTGAAAACAAGATATCGAAGTGGACCTGGAGAAATAAATTTAACTATTTACAAGTGCCATAGATTTATTCATGCAATAGAAAGAAAAAATGTGTTTTAATATTTTTTTTTTTTATACACTATATCTTATTGGTAAGGTTTTTGGCTCAACGAAACGTTTTTTCTTTGTTTCATGAGATGTAGAAAATTTGTCAGAAAAACAAAATCATGATTTACTTTAAAATAATTTAAAATATAATTATTTATTGTTTTATGACGTTCCTTCCCAAACAACATTTTCACCTGGGTGAATTAAAATAATTAAAAATCAACGTCATTTATATTCTCATATCCTGCTTACAGCTTAAATCTTACTTTTTTTTTGGATTAAAATATGTATGAAATGATTTCATTGTCCCTACAGTTAACACTAACCCTATCGAAATTCCATGTATACATATGTCTACCACAATTTCGCTGTAAAAAGTAATAATGAGAGAGGAGTGAAAATAAAAAAAAAACACTTATGATATATTTTTGAATAAAAGTAGTAAAGACAAAAAGTAAAGTAGTGCTGTTTCCAAGAACTTTTGCCGAAAAGCTTCATCTAACCCGTCATGGTAGGTTTAGTGCTAATACAAAATTTCGATAACATATCATACTGCGACGTTATAAAAATTCTAATTTCCACATTAAAATTATCATCACAATATATCATCGTATATGTTAGTTCATTTTTCATATTCTAATTGATATTTCGACCTCATTGGGTACTACTTTAATATTTGTCACTATTAAATTATACAAACATTATAAAAAATATATATACAAACAGTGAAACTTATTTAAACGGATCCTTCTCTATTTGACCACTTCCTGGTGCTTTCTTTTCATACCCTGACTACTTACTAGCTTACTTTATTGTATTTTTGTTTTTTTCTAATGTAGTTCAGTATTTACTTTAAGAAATCGCTCTGACTACGGAAAGAAGGGAAAAGCTCAATTTTCAAGAACCTTTAACTCCGTCATGCTGATTTATTTCTTATTAAGTTTTTCAGTTCACGATTCAAGACTTTTTTGTTATCTCAATGAGAGAAACATAACGAAAAGCAGTAATTCATCAGTCATTCTGATTTCCGAACGGTTTACGATATTCAATATTTAGAATTGGCTATAATATATGATATTATATATATTTAAAACGCTATAATATATATATATATATATATATATATATATATATATACATATCGTGTATTGATATATAACATTTACTAGACTGCCCCCTTTACGAACACAATAGATACTTACTGATAAAGACAGTTTTGATGAATGGGGACAGATGGCCTTATCCAGAAGCGAAACTATATAAAAAATTCAAGAAACCTTTAGTGAAATTTGCTACATCAATTGGACCACACAAGTGAAGAAAGAAGACCACCCTTCATCAAAAACTAAGAAAAAAAAAAAAAAAAAAAACAACTTGAAGACACATCAGAAAATCAACATGTCTACTCTTTATACTTTTTTTCTTTTCTTTTTTTTTCTTTATATATTTTTTTTTTTTTTTTTTTCTTCTTCTGTTTTGTTTCATGTTTTTTTTTTTTTTTTTTTTTTTTTATTTCTTTTCTTATTTTTCCCGTTTGTTCTAATTTCTATATAGAACTTTTACAATTTGTAATATATCACAATTAAAAATAATATTGCACCTGTGAATTACAGGTAGTATGCAAATGCGCATGGAATCTGTAAAAATATCAAAATAAACGACCTTTCCATAGGGTCACTATGGGAGGGAAACAATTAAAAAAAAAAACATTTACTAGACAAACGTTCAAAGCTCCCAATTAATTACAAAAGAGTCATTTACATGACAGTGATTAGACATATTTGGACGTACGGAGTTGAGCTTTGGGGCTCTACTAAACCATATTAAAGATATTAAGCTCCCATTAATACAAAGAGTCATTTACATGACAGTGATTAGACATATTTGGACGTACGGAGTTGAGCTTTGGGGCTCTACTAAACCATATTAAAGATATTAATCTTTAATTGTAATTTAGCATATTGTATAGCAAAACAAATTAAAAACTTCCAAACGCCTTGAATCATGAACTGGTTGAAACCAACTTGAGAGAGAAAAGTGGAAGGTGATTCTTGAGGAAGCCAAGGTGTATTAATAGATTGTATGGAGCTTAGGATCTCCTAATAAGAATGAGAGACGATGAGATTCCCAAGAGAGCCATGGACACCGTCTTGAACAGGACACGACGTGCTGGTAGGCCGCGGATGGGCGAAGCCTATTAGGAGTCAGGTGCTGGAGATCGGCTGCACAGGATCGAGCCGAATGACGGCTGCTCATTGAGGAGGCCAGGACCTACCAAAGGTTGCAGCACCACGGAGAAGGACAAGAAGAGCTCAGGATGTATTGAAGATGGTGGATATAGTTAATAATAATAGATAAATAATCCTAGAAAAAACAAATAAAATCTAATAAATACAAAACAAAAAAAAAAAAAATCAAGAAATAAGCTGGCGAACGACAAATGACATTTATTATTTTTTAAAATAATATAGAGAAGTCTGTTGTACCTTGAAACACTTTTTTGATTTTTGGTGTTAGCACCCCCTATTTAGCTGATATAAGTTTTTTTCTTCTGTTGGCCCGTCGAATTAGTATTAACTAATAGTTATAGATGATCGCATTCCCAATTTTTAGTGTTCTTTGAGCATGATCAACAAAATACGAAATAAAGTTCTTGATCAACTTAAAACAATGCTCTTGTACGTACCTTGCAACAGCAACTGCGTTCCTTAAAACAGTGGTAATTTTTAAAATAATCACCAGAAAACAAAAGAGTATTTGTATGTTACATCAATTTTGTTCTTAAAATCGGCAAGTGACGATTGATTACTGGATACCCATTAAAAAGGTGACTCTTCGATTCGCTACAGCTGTTAAAAACTCTCCCTAACACACTTTAACACGAGCTATCTACATAAAAGAAAAAAGTCTCAGTCTTTTTATTCAGTCAAAAGTTTATTTTAAAATTTTCTAGTTTTTCTTTGACGTTTCTAAGCCCATTATTATGTCGTTAAAGTTTATAAAATTACTTTTTGTCAAATAACAGAACATTAAAAGGAAACACAAAATTGATGAAGGGTTAGGGTTAGGGTTAGGGTTTGTGTTGAGGCGTTTAACTGCAAGGTTTTTTACGCCATCAAATGATGAAAACTACAAATACTCTTTTGTTATTCTGGTGATTATTTTAAACTTCCGTTAGTCGTGTGCACGGACAAGAGTTGTCGCGTGGAACCTGTAGGGTGTTTTTACCTTTATTCGATAAAAACAACTCAAAATGTATTTTATTTCTGCTTTTAAGGGTATAAAAAAAAATATATTAATTCTTCAATGAAGCCATGCTGAATTCTAGAAACAAAATAATATTGTAGCAGTCACGTGCACCTCACAGGTGTTTGTGAATTCATGAAGATCATTTATATTTCTTTAAAAAAGATTTACAAAACTCTGTATCTGAGTACTAAAAAACATGTAAAAGACAATGAGACAATAACAAAGAAAAAAAAAAAAAAAAAAAAAAATTGATGTGTTTAGTCGCCTTGCACCTCCCATGTGTTTTAATTTGCAGTGGACCAGAAAAGTTCATGGCTGAACCGGATTAGGTGCTTACACTTGAAGGGGACGTTGGTAAAGGCTAAATTTAAGGTTTTCGTTTTTATATTCCTTTATTTTAGGTTTTATTTTATTTTATTTTTTTTGATATTTTATTCTAACTTAATTATTAATGACTATTGTCACAGATTCATTGAGCGTGTTACTGGCAATAATGAAGGACCTATCTCAACATGTAACAATTTTAGAAATTCTTGAAAACTAAACGGAAACACAAAATGATTATTTTTATTTGGGTTCCTTCCCACTGTGGTATTTGTGGAAATGACAGAGCTGATTCAGCAGCTCAGTTAGAAAGAATATGTGACGATGATATTGTTAAAAACATCAACCTTATTCCTAAGGAATAACCTTAGTCCTAAGGAAGACTGGGTGAGGCATGTGAGATGCTTGATTCAAGCGAAGTGAGAAGAGACATGGAAAACGAATAGGTCTAAATTGTTAGATGTAAAGTCAAACTGCTCAGCAAAGTGGCAAACAAGTTATAGGATGTCCAGAAAGGAGTAAATAATTTTGTGCAACCTGAGAATCGGACACTGTGAATTCTCACATGGCTACCTTCCCCGCGGTTTGGAGCCCCCTACCTGCGTTAACTGTCAGGAACCCAAGACAGTATAACACATATTAATAGATTGTCCACAGTTTTCATCTCTAAGCGAAAAATTTAAAATTTCATATACACGGAAAGAAATACTACAATTGATAAAAAATTAGTGAAATCGTTGTTGGAGTTTCTTAAGCCTATCAGGTTTTATGGACGGATATAGGGGATAGTAATTCGAAGACGAACTGCCAATGACCCTGAAGGGTAGAGGCCAACCAAAAATAAATAAATTATTAATGACTTACATTTGTAATATTATAATTGAATGGGTCCACCGAAAAACGTTCTAATCGACAAACATGAAATTTTGAGTAATCAGTGAACGAAAATAATAATCTAAATTTATTAGTTTTCTAGTATACTATGACGTACTATTATACATTTTAAAACCTTTCAAATTTTCATTTCGGAAATTTTGTAGCTCAGAACGTTTTTCGGCGGACCCATTCAATTACTAATAGATTTTTATTTGTGAAACCTATATGCTTGAGTATTTTATTTAAAACAAAATAAATTATATGGCAGAGTTGTTAAAATTATAATGTCGAACAAAATTACCCTGAGAAATCACAGAGAAAACTATTTTAATTCATCTGGCAACATTGATAAACGCCTCAATGGTTTTACCTCTCACATTACATTCGAAAGGATATCCGAGATATCCTCGCTATCGAGTGGAAAGCATCCCTTTAAATAATTTAAGCTAAGAGCGAGCAAGGAAGGATTGATCCAGGTGTGGAGCTAAATATTAACGAGCTCACACAAGCAGACCCTGGCACTCCGATTCCAAGAAGTATAGCGCCCCACCGCGGGATTAGATTCAATTCATTAGTACTGTTCTCGCACAACTCTATGTATTAAACATGACCCTCTCAGTGGATATCACCCTCGGGGGTTTGGAGTGGCCGAGGTAATGTATGTATGAGCCAAGTTTTTATCAGCTCATTGAACTTTCCCTAATTTGTACGGATTTCCAGTTTCTCTGAAAAGGGGCTCACTAAACGCTAGAGTATTCTGAGAATAGGGGCTTGATCTTCGACAAACAAGATATAACAATCTTCTTTGCATATAGACCTTCATATTGGATACCATAATAGGATGCTTCCATCTTATATTGCTTTGTTTACCAAGGTTCAACCCAGTTCATACATTCTTACGTCAAAGTATGAGTTTTATCTTAAGAGATAAAAATATATTTTCAAATAATAAGAACATACCTATAAAAGACATCTATAATACCTAACCTTAACACAAACATCAATATTTAGCATATTAAATTACTCCCCGCCAGTAGCAGAGGAATTTGCAGATTATTTTATTGATTACTTCCAATCATAGTTCATTATACCTTCAGAAGATTCTTCGGGCCGGAAAACATTTTCAATTTTCTTAACTAACATCTCATTAAGAAATATAATTTTTAAATTTGAAAAGTCAGTCATTGTCAGTGATTCAATGAGCGTCTTACTGGAAATAATGAAGATTCGGTCATAACATGTGACAATATTAAAGATTCTTGACCTAATATGGGATATACAACACAATAACAAAATGATTAGATTCATTTGGGTTCCATACCACTGCGGTATTTCAGGAAATGAAAAAGCTGATTCAGCTGCTCAGAAAGCAATGAAATGTTAAAATCGATCTAATTCCTACTGGAAAAAATCATGGACAAAAAATATATCTAAATTATTATAAATAAAACCAAACTGCTGAGCAAATTGTCTAAAAAGTAGTAGGATATTTAACTTTTAACAGAAAGAAGGAAACAGTTTTGTGACGCCTGAGAATCGGTCATTGTGAATTCTTCAATGGCTACCTTCTTCGTGGGTTGGAGCGTCCTACATGTGTTAACTGTCAGGAGCCAAGGACAACAAAGACCATACTTGACAACAGATTGTCATTTGTAAGGGAAAGGCTCAGAAATGCCACTTACTCTGAGAGAAGTACTACAGGATGATGAAAAATCAGTGCGTTCATAGTTAGAGTTCCTGAAAGCCATCAGGTTTTATGGACGAGTTTAAAAAATGAAGATGAACTGGCAATGAACGAAAAAGGTAGAGGCAAACCAAAATAAAAAATAAGTAAACTTTTTTTTAAATTAATTTTTAACGAGTTAATTAAAATTATTTTTTAACACGTCTACAATAAAAAGAACTTGTCAATGAATGCAAAGATAAGACACTACGCTACGGTAATCAGACCTCTGGTTCTGTATGGTTCAGAAACGTTGGTTATGAACAAGGAGAACAAAAACTTCGAATTGAGAAAAGAATCCTAAGAATGATATACGGCCCAATCAAAACAGAAGATGGATACAGAAGGAGACCGACGTTAGAGCTATATAAAATCTTGGAACCCATGGACTCAGCTATAATCAGGCGTAAACTGAACTTTCATGCACACATAATCAGGATGAATAACCAAAGATGGGTGAAACAGATTTATACTAAAGCCCTGAGCATGAAAAATAGCAACCATGTGTTTGGTAAAACAATGAAACAGTTCCTGGATAGGTACAAAATTACAGAAGAACTGTGCGAAGACAGAGAAAAGTTTAAAAAACACATGCAGAAAATAGAGGTCTTTGAATGCCAAAAACCTAAAGGAAGAACGGGGACCAAATGGACCCAAGAAAGAAAAGAACGATTTTCTTCCCAAATGAGAGCGTACTGGCAGCAGAGGAGAATGAAGATTGTCAACAAACCTTCCTAATTAATATTTGCGTAGTCCTTAGAAGGCTGGACCGCAAAAAAAAAAAAAAAAAAAAAAAAAAAAAAAAAAAAATTATTTTTACAGTAATAAATTTTTCGGAATAAAATTTCATCATGAGGTTCTCTTCTTAGACTATAACATACCAGACTTAAAAGACAAGTAACTGCTCGTTGTTTCCAACCACTGCAACGTTTAAGAGACAAGCATTCGAACTTCCCAATAAATTACTAAAAACTTATCTACAGGACAGTGATTAGACCCATTTCGACATACATAGTTAAGCATTAGGACTCAGAAATGGACTGGTAAGTCACACAACCAAGCTAAGGCTGTATAGGACACTCATTTGACCTGTCGCAAAATGTTAAGGCATATTCAAGGACTTTTTCAAAGAAGAAAATGGAGTATACCGTCGTAGAAAGAATGAAGAATTTTATGAGCTATATGGAGGCTTGAAGTTCTCTGACTATGTTAAAATTCAACGTCTAAAGTGGTTGGGACACCTCCAGAGGATGGATGATGGCAGAGCTGTCAAAGAGCTTTATCAAGGTTATCCAAAAGGAGAGCTTGAATAAGAAGGCGAAGTAGATGGAAGGATAAAGTAGCGGATGAACTTTAAAGTTTAAAAGTGTCCCAAAGGTTTGCTACAGACAGACAAGGCTGGGCAAGAATAATTGAGCAGGCTAGGAATTGCCTAGTGCGTATGTCGTGCCTACGTAGGAGAAGTTGAACTTTAGGACTCCACTAAACCTTCCAACTCTTCTTGTATCCAATTCTTGCAATCCAAATTCCTTCGAGAAATCCTCAATACTCCTTATTATGACACACATAAACATATCGATAAATATGTTTCAAATATTGCTAATTTGGCCCAAACCAGATAGATACAAATCCTTTTATACCCACTCGAATCCACTAGTTTTGGACTTGTGGGCAATTTGCTTCACACCCAATTTCCGATAATCTTCTGAGGCATCCCAAAAAAAAGATGGCCGATAGACCTTCTAATGTTTTCATTGAAATGCTTTACAACAATCTGGTTGTAATTAGATATTACATCGCTCACACAATTTAATTATAGGAACTCTTATTTGACTAAAAATAACTGAAAATAAATTTTACTACTCAGTAGCGTATAAAACATAAAATACATTTTAAATTTTTTAAAAAATAATTTCAAATCTTAAATAATAAATTGATGTAATAAAATTATAAAATATTTAAACTTGTAAAAAAAAAAAAAAAATTGTTAAATTAATGTAGCATATACTTAACAGTGGACATAAATGGTTTAATAATTTATTATAGAAGACTATACCTTCAATAATATTTATTAATAGTAAGTTCATTCTTGGAGTTGAAAACGGTAATAAGTATCCTATAGAGGTGTTAAAGTTAGAAATCGTCAGACAAGTACGTGCGCTTTGTATCTAAACTTGCTGAGCTATTTTTAGATACAAAGCAGCCATAATGTAAGTAGGCCTTGTACAAAGCCATAGGCTGTAATAAATGAAGGACAGGACTTAGTGATTCAATAATAGATTGGCGTTTAGTGAGTTCTCGGGTCGTAAGGAGGCCAACTTGCCACGACACCGCTCCATCGAGCTAACTCAGCCAAGAATACAATTTGGGCTAACTTCATAGGAGCTTAGTTAGGACTTCTATATCTTGTATCCATCGATTCCAACCTGTCCGCCGTTTCGAAGTAGTAAGCATATTTCAGACGGATAGTTTGTATTGGATAAATGATTTATAAATAATTATTCATCTCAGGTATATAAAAATGAAGACTGCAAAAAGAAGTACTTATTATTTTGCTTAATCTAGAAATATAATATACATAATACAAAACCCGTTAAGTCCACTTTAAAAAAAAAAAACATATTTTTTTTAAAGGCAGTTTAAAAGTGCCTTTACCTGTGGCTTAAAGGCAATAGTAAGAAACCACTATATCCCAACAGAAATTGAATATTAAGTAACCTTCATCACATAGTTTCTTTACAAACTATTTAGGTTATGTATTTTTTATATTTGCCACTTGAGGTGTCATGATGGTATAGAAAGAACAAAAGAATTAGGATTGATATATTCCCAGTCATCTATTAATATTTATTTGAAAACTGGTTTCGAATGTTTTAAAGTGGTTGTTCTGAAAAAGTTTTAAAAACACACACGAAAATATCAAATATCAGCACTTTGTTTCATAGATTAAATAAATGAAATGTAACATATATCATATATATGATCTATAGTAAGTGAAAGAACTATGAAAACTCGATAAACAACAAAAAATTACAGAAACATTAAATGTGTACCTACATTCAAAACAAAACTCGTTTTTTATATAGAAAA
The DNA here is from genome assembly GCA_003667255.2 of Euschistus heros. NCBI lineage: Eukaryota > Metazoa > Arthropoda > Insecta > Hemiptera > Pentatomidae > Euschistus > Euschistus heros. The sequence goes on from RCWM02000077.1 coordinate 408,982, forward strand.
TATAGAAATTTTCCGCTAATGCAAACATGCTTTCAAAACAGATTTTATCTGTTTAATCAAGTGTGGTCAAGTTTTCTGTCTATCCAAAAATTAGTATGTCGTAAGTTTTTGTACTCTTATATAATTTTGAAAAATGGACATAACGAATTTTGATTTTAAACGACTCATAGAGTATGTACATACATATTTGTAAACATACTCTTCGTATACTTATAAATACAGAGTATACTTTCATTGAAGGAAATTAAATATACGGAAGATTTAAAAAAAAAAAATTTATTGGTATTTCCTTATGTTTAGTTCAAACGCCACCAAGAAATTTTGTGGTGCGACGTTCCTCTAACGAATATATATAATTATATGTCAGGCAAAGGTTTCGTTTTTTTTTTTTTTTTTTTTTTTTTTTTTTTTTTTTTTTTTTTTTTTTTTTTTTCTTCATTTTTTTTTTTTAGCTCTTTATTCGATCTGAGCTTTACCAAAAGAGCTAAAGCGCAGGAATTATAAGTTTCATTCTTAAGGATAAAATAAATAAAAATTTAAAAAACTTTACCAAAACCGCAAATTCTCCCTTACTAAAAAGAACAAAAAATCATGAATATGCCTATAATCTACTGCTTCTGATAAGACAACTGTGGGTAAATTTTTGATCCGAGCAACACTGACAGAGCTAGAGCGTGTCAAAATGTTACATTATTCAGAGTGAAAAAAACGTTACATATTTTGAGGCTGAAAAAAACGTTACATATTTTGAGGCTGAAAAAAACGTTACATATTTTAAGGCTAAAAAAAACGTTATACATTTTAAGGCTAAAAAAAAAAACGTTATATATTTTGAAGCTGAAAAAAAAAAAGTTACACCAAAAAGTTATAGATCCCACCCAAAAAAATATATCCGTGTAAAAATAACATTTTATCAAGTATCCGACATATTAACTTTCACTATAGCACTGTGAAGTTTATAATTGATATTTGAACGTAATATAAATAAAAGAAACGTCAAACAATAAATCAAATCCTTATCAGAAAGAAACTATTTGATATTTGATCAAGAGACTATTAATAGAACATAGCTCATCTGGATCGCGTGACTATAAAACAACTGAGTGATAACTAAAGATATCTGTTGACAAGGGATATTAACATTGTAAAGGAGCCATCTATTTTCTCCGTTATCTCTGTTCCTTTTGAAACAAAAGATTTTATTATAAAAAAAAAAAAAAAATTGAAATCTGGGAAAACAGGATATATTTCAAACAGTGAAAGAAAAACCAAATGATATCCTGTTACTAACAAATAAATTAAATAATAAATAATAATACGTTTGGGACTCCATTAACCGACGTGGTAGAACCTAGGTAGGGTCGGATAACCACGTCCTCGGTTAATCGCTTAAGAAAAATAGGACAATAGATTTAATACGTATATCTGTTTAATCAAAAAACAATATTTTTTATTTATGTAATGTAGTAATCTCTTTTTAAATATAATTCATTTTAACTTAACTTCTCTTATTTATATTTATCTTCACTAAAATGTAGTTTGATATTTCGGGATATGTTATCCCATCACAAGACTCTTTTTTTCATTTGATATTGCCTCACCTTGTCTCTCTAACACTGTTGTTAAGTATAGTTAAAACAGAACAGTTTTAGATAGACAATATGAGACAAAACCAAAATAAACAAGAGTCTGATGATGGGATAAAACATCCCGAAACATATAACTACATTTTAGTGAAGATAAATAGAAATATGAAGACTTAAACTAAAAAAAAAGTATATCTGAAAAAAAAATAAACATTATATACTCCTTTATCGAAGAAAGTAAATGTATGTAATAATAATATTCATAAATAACATAATTATATATGTACATAACATTTTTATGGCTTGAAAAGTATATTAATTTTCTTTTGTTCGTGTACCGATATTCTACGTATCTGCCGCGTCAGTTCGGCCTTCCAGATATTTCAGGAGAGTTTTCTAAGGTTTTTGAAGATTGGAAAACCTTCTTGCCTTTCCCAACCCAGCAAAATCTTCTTCCTGATTAATTATTAATGACGATTCGGTTCAAAGTAGACTTCACATTCACCAACCATCCAGTACTTTTTAAAAAACTAAATATTCTTTTTTTGAATAAAGCTGCATCTCTAAAGAGCAATGAATAATATGTATGATAATGTATTCATTCATACGATAAGGACAATTAAATTAAATAAAAACAAAACAAAACAAAAAATCATTTTATTATACAGAATAGAAAATATTAAGAAATCAGAAATAAAAGTATCGAGTGGTATAAAATAATAATAATAAATAAAGGCTTAGCGAACCCGTAGGTTCGATGCCGACACCACCAAACATTTGACCACACACCTCCCTCCAACATATCCCCAAGTCTACCCCTCCGTCGTTTACTCGACGGCTTAAAAATGATTTTTTTCAAAATTCGGTCATTACCTTCATCATTTTTTGGAGCAAATATTCTACGCAGTACTTTATTTTTGAAAACTTTAAGGTGTTGTTCCCTCTCTTAAGCGGCCAGATTGCGCATGCATTGAGAACCTTTGTTAGTGTAATAGTCTTATATATCCCAATTTTTAAATTTTAATAAAAATACAGAGAAAAAAATAAATAAAAATCACAATCACTCTATGTATACAATATACACAAATATCCTAAGGAAACCCCGAGCCGCCCTTGTCTTGTTCGGAGAATGATTAGTGAAAAAATAATAGAAAATAATAAAAAAATAGATGGGGTTGATAAAGATCTTGATTTATCGAGACTCGTTTAATCTAGTCCAGAGTGTAGTGTAAAGTAATATGCATCTATTTAAAAAGGTAAAGCATTTGTTTTTTACTGATACCAGCGTTTATTATCATGCAGGAAAAAATAATAAAGTAATATATTAAAATTATATTTAAAATTAAAACAAAAAAATTCTAGTTTGTAAGAAAAAAAAGAAAAAAAAAAAAAAAAAAAAAAAAAAAAAAAAAAAAAAAAAAAAAAAAAAAAAAAGAAGCACTTTCATAAAAATAGTAATAATGTATTATTTCCAATACCATAGAATTAGACAGTAGCCTTGAAATAATCGTAACAGCACTCACCCGTAAAAAAATACAATATATTAGAATACATTTTATATTATTTATTCTAATATAATAAAAACAAAGATAAATGTTTAATAAATAAAGGTAAGTTGGCACTCTCCCCTAATGCAGGCTCCGGGTCTCCTGGTTCTGAATTTTCATATCTCGTATAAATAAGTGATGATAGCAACTTAGGTCCCAACCACTCCGTAGCGGAGAGCTTACAAAATTTCATATTTTTCCATATTTTTCTTTTTTCAAATTATTATAAAAATGTTATGAAAACCTTTTATAAACATTATATACAACAAGCTGATTTGAGGATAATTATTATAATAAATTGATAATTACACGTAAAGAACTACTCACGAGTATCACTTCAGTAAATTCCTACATTAGAGATTATACTTTTTTCTCGAATTATAAGGCAAGTTGGGAGACTAGGGGATTTAAGTTGGTTCAGAATTTACTACTAAAGTAAAGATATCTAGGGACAAATAAGCAACGTATAAAACATGTATGTATACGTTTGTTGGGGCATAATAAGGAGCATTGAATATTTTACGAAGGATATTGGATTGTAAGGATTGGATAACAGAAGATTAGAGGGATCAGTGGAGCCCCAAAGCTCATCTCCGTATGTCCAAATGGGTCTGACCACATTCATGTAAATAAGTCTTTGGTTACTAATCAGGAGCTTTGAACGTTTGTCCAGTAAAATTTGGAATATTCGAAAAGGAAGAACACTTCATTGTCTTTTAAGTCTGGTATGTGGAAAAACTCTGAATGTATATAAAATATACATATACACTATAAAATTTAATTTAAAAAATATGATGATTTGATCAGACCAAGATGACCAGTTGATCTGGGTGGTTAATGATGTTATCTGTGGACTATATCGGTAACATATGATACATTAAGGTCTTTATAGATAAGTTTATTTATGGTAAAATAAGGAAGATTAAGGATTTTTCGAAAGATTTTAGACTGCAAGAATTGGAAGACTTTGTTCAGCCCCAGACGCCAAATAGGTCTTATTACTGTAATGAAAATAGGTCTTTTGTAATTCATCGACATCTTAGATTGTCTGTCTAGAAAATGTTGAAGAAGTCGAAAACGAAAAGCGGTTTCTAGTCGTTTTAGTCTTGTATGTGGATTCCAAGTTAAACGTTTACCCAGTCCTAGGTAGCGGATTTGTTCAACAGGGTTCGGGGAATATTTATATGTGATTCGTTCCTTTAATATAGGAATAATTGTTGTTCAAATAATGGTTGCTTAAAATTAATTATTTGAATTATATTTTACTAGTATCCCCTGTCGCGGATTCGCACTTTCTTAATTAAAGAACTTAGATAAGTTTGACTAATATCTGAAGATTTATTTTTTATCAATAAAAAACTTGTTCTGTAGTTGAAAATTACTTTCTAAATGATATCTTTACGCAAAGCTGTAATTTACGTAAAAGCATAATTGGATATTCAATTTGTAATTTTAATCTATGAGTTGGTAAATTAGATGGACAGAGATTATTTAGAAAGAAAATCTTGCTAATAATAGACAGCATTATCAGAGCTTACAACCCTAACAGAGATACTCTCAGCTGTCTTCATTTACTTTTTCAATAATAATCTTTTTTTTTTTCTGTTATAATATTTAAAGGTGAAATTACAGCTCTTTCACACAGCCAATTTTACGTTTTATTTATGAACCTGAAACATCAGATAAATATCAAATCATTGAAATTTCACTCTTCTAGAAACCTCCAGCAAAAACTAAGTTATGCTGCCCATTTTTTACACACAATATCAAAAAATAAGGAGTCGATATTTTGATAAAACAAAAAGTTTTAGTGGGGCAGAATAATTTTATTGATTTCATCCGGTTGGATTTTAATTTTTTACTATAAGGTTAAATGACAGTGTAACAAACCTCTGCCACTCAACACTGTACATTTAAATTATTATTATAGTAAACTATGATATTTAAAGCCTTCCTAGAACTATGAAGAGTAGTTATAATTTGGTGCAGATGGGTTCAATCGTTTTACCGTTGCAGAATGACGTTAACCACATATACCCAGTTCGAATTTTAAATCTCTGGAAACCTCACGTCGTACCATTTATAGCTTTTTGATAAAAATTTGTTTGAATTAAGCAATAATAATTTAAGTAATAATTTGATACAAAATATGTTAATTTTATCATTGCTAAACCTTCCTTGAACTACGGAGATGATGTAGTTAAAATTTGGGACGGGTTGATTTAGTATTTTTCGGAGGTAGTGATGACAAACGAAAAATGGCTTGTCCCTTTATATAATTGTATAGATAACTTGAATTTAATACTTGTAGGTAATGAAATATTATATTCTGATCTCTGAGGTATGTCGATAAAAATAAAAAGATTTAAGTGGTCTTTTACCACCACATCCGACATTTTGTTGATTTCTCACTGACAGTATAGAGGGATATTCCCTGTCAGCAACTAATTAATACATTAATACAGGCATTGACATACCCTGCTGCCTCATCTACCTTGACATTTGCATCTGTCACTGTTTTTGTCAGATTGAGGAGAAAGGGTCTTTGGATTTTTCTCCATGGCTTTAAGCTTTTATCCTGGGTATAAAAAATATTCGAAAGTTGGAGGACAAAGATATGAACTTGTAATAGGCAGAAATTTTTAGAGAATGCTCTGTTCTTTTTTTTAGGTTTTATAGTTTTGTTCACCCCCGCAATTATAATTGGGAATGAGCTGATCAATGCTACCGTCAAATCCTAGTAAGATAAAAACAAAATATATTTTTCAGGTCATTCGGCATTCAAATACCCCTTTTTAGTTTCAAATATTACTTCTTTAACAACCCACTATCCATTGAGATCCACAAAATTTGTCAGTAGCCACCATTTAATTTTATATTAATATGAATAGCTTATATACGTCAAATGTTATTTTATTTATTTATTTTTTTTTTTAATAACTGAATTTAAACAGTATTGTTACTTTTTATGAATATACATATCTGTTTAGTTTTTACTTTATTATTATTAATTGTTGTTTTTCTAAAGAATATTATTTCATTTTAAGGCCCTGAACGTCTTTGACTGTATATCATGTTTTGTTCTTAAGGGACTTGAGGTCCAAGAATAATTAAATAACTTATTTATATTATATAGAAAATATTAGCGCACAAAGCCAATTAAGTAATAAAATAGGTGATAGGAACGTGGAAATCATGGCAAAGGAGTAACACAAATATTTTGAAATAACGGTTTATTGATATCGTTGAAAAAGAAAAAAACATATTTGAATTCAGTTTTGTTTAAATAATAACATTTCATATGTATAAACTATTCATATCATATATAATTAAAAATTGGCAATTGACAGTTTTCGTAGATGTGAATAGATTGTAAGTGGTTAAAGAAGTAATATGTAAAACCAGAAAGGGGTGTTTGAATGGCGAATGACCTGAAACATATATGTTGTTTTTATCTTATCAGCAGTAAAAGTAAACAGCTCATTCCCAATTATAATTGCTGGGGGAATTAAACAATAAAACCTAAAAAAAAAAAAAAAAAAAAAAAGATAGAAGAAATGTATCAACAAAGCATTCTCTAAAAATGTCTGCCAATTACTAGTTCAAATATTTTTTCCTCCAACTTTTGAATGTTTTTAATACCTTGGATAAAAGCTGTAAGCCATAGAGAAAATTCAAGTCCCTTTCTCTTTAATCTGGCAAAACTGTGAATCATTAAATTTAACAACAAAATCCAACAATAATTCAAATAACTCCAATAAATCATTATCTCACAATTTTAGAGTTGCTGTTTTTCTTTTTGTAAGGAATATTCCTTTCACATTCATAGATCCATCGATCAAAACGGTTCTAGATGAAGAATGACATCTAGAAAGAAGGATGGGAGAAGTTACAATTTACGATTACCTTTTTAATTTTCAAACAATCATATTTTTGCAAATATATGAAATCGATACCTATTTATACGCCCCGAGCTCCATTTTAAAAACATTTCAGCCAATGAATACAGTTTTCTCTATGACTGATTCTGAGCTAGTGAAGAATGACTTTTAAATTTAGCAGGGGACAGAGAGGGTTTGGACCGAGAGATAACGTCAACCCGACAGCGAGAACCCGCCAAAAAAAAAGAAAAAAAAAAGGAAAAGAGGAAACCCCGCCAAAAAAACCCGACGGTGGAAGTAGTATAAAATGCCGGAGTAAAGGCGCGTGATTTAGCAGTGAGCCAGGTGTATAACTCTGCCGGCACAACATAAATCCCAGGATACGGTGGCCTGAATAGGCAGCTGGTCGCTATATAGCGCCGAACTGGACTTAGCTGTCTTTTAGCCTACTTATCCATTTAACTGAATAGTGGAGTTTAATTGAATAGCCAGTATTACACAGTAGATGTAACAATAATCCTTACTTAAATGTTCTTCCTATCAATAGTTATTAAAAAAAAAGATTTATATTTAGAAGTTAGATTTCTAGCAGTGAAATGGTAATATTTAGGAGACCCTCCTGGGGCACACAAAGTGGGTGCCCCTAACTGGGGAAAACCTGGCGATTGAGCGTGATTTAAACCAAATCTTCTCTTATCACAACCGTTGGCCTAGTAACAGAACATCCTACCTAAGCACTAAACCCAAGACCATTCATGGATTGTTAATAATAAAGGTTTTATTTTAATTTTTATGAGGACAGATTTCATATTCAATTTCAATTCAAGATAATATTTTGAATACCTTAACGCCGTTGCCTCTTGTGAAAAAAATAAGGTATATTTTGAAATAAATTTTGTATTGTCTAATATAAAACCGTTATTCGATAAATAGATATTTTTAATAAAAAAACAACGAAAAATGTGCAAAATTTTATACGTACAAGTCTTGGAGGAGTTACTTCATACTGCTTTTATAATCATTATTTACAATCAAAGCAACTTGGACAGTATTTAATTAAAATTAAGGCTATATAAAAATATATAATTTAATTCAAAAATTTATATTTAAGAATATAAACATCCTAAAGATATTATGATTCATTTTTTTATTAAAGAATAGTAACCAAAATCTACCTCCAAACCTTTAAAAGGTTCAGGATTGATGAATTAATTACCACTTCTATTGGAATTATTTTATTTGAAAACTAGTTTCGAAAGTTAAACATTTATCATCGGTTCTAAAACATCTGAAATCTTCAAAACTTTATAACATAGATTATATCTATCAGAAGTTCTTTTTAAATAACTATGACTTAAAGTGAACATGTTACTTAAACGCTTATTAGCCAAGAAGAAAAACCAAATAAATTGAATAATGTTGTGCAATAATTCGAATTAAACACTTATTCACTGGAACGACAGATATATATATATATATATATTAAAGTTTTCAAAAATGTGATATAAGAAATCAAATATATTTGTACACATCTTAGGAGGTAAATGGAATTTTCCAAGTAGGTTAACCTATAGCCCCTTGGGTATTAACCTAAGACTGTTTTTTTTTGTTGTTTTTTTTACGTGCCTGTGGGAAACAAATTTAAAATCGGATTTAATTAAATTTATTTTAATAATGAGATTTTATCACTTTGTTAAATTTTATTAATTTTCTTTTTTGAAAGGATTTTTCTTCGCTACCGAAGTTTCCTTCAACGAAACTCTTCCCTCAGCCGGTTCCTCCATTCCTCTCTATCCATCGCTTCTTCCTCCGTCAATCCTCGGCCAGCCATACTTGCAGCCACAACATTTCTCCACCTGATGCGAGGCCTACCTCTCCTTCTCCTCCCCTCCGCTTCCCATTCATAAGCAATTTTGAGGATTCTTCTATTCTCCATTATTTTAATATGGCTGAACCATCTCAGCCTCCTTCCCTTAATTTCCTCCAGAATATTTCTCTTAACTTCCACTCTTTCTCTTATGATCTCATTCTGAATTCGTTGAATCCTTGAGATTCTTGCTTCTTGAGATCTCCTCCAAAAATCCATCTCCACAGCCAGAAATCTTATGCCTTGCATTTTTTCTAGAGGCCATGTTTCTGAGCTGTATAGCATTATGCTTTCTACCAGGGCCTTATATGTTATTTTCTTGACATTGGCACATATGTTGGCACTCCAGACGACTGAATTAAACATTCCGATAGCCTTTCTGTCCATCTGTTATTCTTTTTTTCACTTCCATCGCTCTCCCATTGATTTCGAGAATAGTGCCTAGATAACAGAATAGGCAGACCCTATTTAACTTTGTTAGAACTGGGTCACTTACCTCATCGTTTTCTGTTGACATATATTTTGTCAAAATTTTATAAATTAAACTTTAAAAAAACAAACTAATAATAATAATTAAATTTGATGAATGATTAGTAATTTTCTATAAAATTCAATTACATAGGTCAATTTTTGTAGTTTATTATTCCTTTGGTAATGCTTTGTGCTTTTGAATTATCATATAATACTTCAAATTTGTTTTGTGCAATATTTTCCAAGAGTATTGAAATTAAATTGTGATTATCTTATATTAGACTCGGGAAAAAGTTTGTTAACTGTTACCTGGTCTGGGACATGCCTACTGTGGTTACGAACAACCCCTTCCATATCATTGGGCTTGAAGACAATTGGACAAAATTGGGCATTTTGTTTGATTATTTTCTTATATCTTCACTAAAATTTCAAAGTTAATAAACTCAAATATGGAAATTTTCAGTAGGTGTAACAGTTTTCATTGTATTTGAAACTAACTTTTTTTATTTGGAAATTCTTTCAATTGACACCCAATTTACATAATACTAGTAAATCATTTTTTTAACATTATTAAAGTTATTTTCTTCTCAAAACTAAGTAAATAAAAAGAGCAAAAAAAAATAAAAATAAATAAGCATAACCTCATCAAGTCTTTAAAAACTAAATGTTAGTTTATCATTTCTGTCCTTTAAATAATCAATTTTATAACTTAGGTTAATATTTTTAGATTATCTTTTAGCTTCTATATGGATAATTTTTATAACAGAAATAATGTTTTAACCTGAGGTATCGTTACCGACTATTGAAAATCGAATTTTCGGTACCAAGATATCACTAGTTTAAAGCGTTAAATAAACAGGTAGTATTTAATAAGAAGAAATGAGAATATAGGTTTCTTGAAATACCTCCAGGTTTATCATGTTGCTGATTCTAAAAGGCTTTTTTCTTAAATAGATTTTTTGAGCCACCTGTTTATAATTTTATTTCAAGTTTATCAGCAATTTCCGATAGAATAGTTGACCATAAGTTTTCTATAGCCGTATGAAGGAAGAACCTCGGACGTGGACGCTGCGAAGCGGAAGATAAGGGACGCTAAAAGGTGCTGAATTAGTTATTGGAGAGATACGAGGTGATGAAGAGGCCCAGGCAACGAGGAATCCCTGCCTCGATGATTGATGAACCCTCCCTCCTCAACCCTTCTCCCCCCACGCTGGTCGAGGATGGCCAGTCAGGAAATGGCTCTGTTGTCGCTCATCTACAGTCCCTCTAGTCCTCCCTTTTTCTCTTTCTCGGATCTCTTCCATTTCCTAGGGCGCATATCTTTATCTAGTCCGAATGTGTTATGTGTCCTGAATAAAATATTTTGTGAAAACGTAGTTTTATTTTTTTTTCCCAGTTTCCTCAAGTTGACATATTCAAGTATTCAAAAGGGTTAGAAGTCGGAATAGCCATTTTGTTTGCCAGTTTATCTTCAATGTCATCTTAATTCAACCTGCTATGAAAAGGTTCAGCTTGTGTTTTTATCATAATTTTTTTTTTTTGCTATGATATATTTTTTAAATATTACTGTGCTGTAGAGGTTTTTCTGGAGATCTGCAGAGTAGACTCAAAAGACTATTTAACTGCTTCATTAGTATTATTTTCGGGATCCCGATAAGCGCCCACGATTCAGTTTTATGCTGAGTTATAGTGGCACTTTCTTTTTTATCGTCACCAGTATTTTCTGGCAACTATTTTCTTCTATACCGTCTAATCCGAACGTCCACCTTACATTTCCTTCAACTCAAATAATCAGTTACTATCCGTCAAACCTGATCACACCAATTAGACTCGTATACTTGCTCATTGCTCAGCTGCTTTCGACAAACCTTTCGTAATTCGATCCTCTTAACTATAGAACTCAATCCCTCTCACCATTTGTCATTCAATAACCCTTCCCACTTTAAAATATCACTTCTTTAACAACTTACTATCTAAGCAGATCCACGAACACTGTCAATAGTCGCTTTTCAGTTACATAAAATATAAAGGAGTTATATAAATGATTTTTTTTTTTTTGCCCAAATTGTATTTTCTGTAACTTCTATTAATATATATTTTATTATTATCATTATTTCTTATTTCATCCTAAAAATATCATTTTATTTTAAGGCCCTTAGAATATGGCTGTGAGACAGTAAAATAGACTATGTTAAAGCAATCACAGATATTTTAGAGCCTGAAGATGGAGCCAAAGACTCCGAAACATGTAGATTCACAAATCAATAAATATGAGGTATACCTAATAATGGATATTAGATTACATCTCCTTTAACAAAATAGTGTATAATATTCATTAAAAAAAAATTGGCCCATTATTGTCAAAAGTGTTGTAATTAATAAAATTCGGACACTAGTGACGAAAAAAAAAAGTTTAATAATTACAACTTTTTTGAAGATTTCTAACAGTTTAAATATATATAAATAGTTAATCATTTGTTAGTGTTAAAATGAAACGGTATACAACAAAAAATGTTTTACTTTACATTTTCAAAAATAAAATACTGAAATTTGTAAATATAACATTTATATAAAAAAATAGGTAGTGCGTAAATCCTTTTAATGTGAAGATTTTCCTTTTTTTAAGTGTGACGTTTTGTTCACCCTTATTTTGACAAGATCTAGCTCTGGGGGTGTTGCTAGGATCGAAAATTTGACCTATTACTCTTTAATGGAATTTTATTTTTTTGGAAATTTAATGGAAAATATTTTTTATTTAATAAAATTTGCCACTAGGACCTACCGTTCAGCAGTTACAATGGTTTAAATGATAAAATTCACGTTGTAACGGTTTTTTACCTTCAATTTTTTTTTTTTTTTTTTTTTTTTTTTTTTTTTTTTTTTTTTTTTTTTTTTTTTTTTTTTTTTTTTTTGCACTCAAAAATGCAACATATTTACTTGCTCTATAGATCAGTTGCTGTTGCTCGGGTGGAAAATTTGTGAAGAGTTTCTTAATCAGAAATTGAATGGAAAATATTTTTTGTTAAATAACATATATTCGTTTGAATGAAAAAAAGTCAGGCTTAAGCCCCTATTTTCTTTCAACTTCGTTATTTCGAATAATCATTAATTGTTACTTTAATTTAAGTAATTTGATCCTTTTAATTCTAAAATGTCAATCAGTAAAAGCAGTTGGGGATAGGTAATCATACCAATGACCGATTTTATTTATCTGGTTAAATAAATAAAACCAAAGCTCATTTTTCTTTTTCTTGAACACATATAGACCACATCTAGTCGTACTTTTTCCGGCCTGAATGTTTTGAACTATTAACAGATAATTAAATATAAACTGTTACAATCAGATCCGATTCAACGAAAATTAAGGTTTTATCCGTGATAAATACTAGCATCAAATACACGGTTTGAAGGAAATATGATTTTAAGTTTGCGTGATAGCCGGCTGACACGCATCACACAAAAGTTGGTAACGCTTTTCGTGACTAATTAAAATTTTATTTTCTATCCATATTTTTGTTATATTATTTTAACCTTCGAAGTCAAATATACTCTGTTTCTGAAAGGTGTTTAAATTAAAAAATATAAAATATTTTAGGTCAATCTGCAATTTTAACTACATTCTTGTTTTCATTGCGTGTACAAATATATTTTTTTAATTTCATTTTTAGCCTCGATTTGATTGGTTTGAATAAAAAAGTCACGTTTTTCTACAAGTTTTAAGTAGTTTTTTTTTCATACGCTCTACTCTGGTGGGGTTGCTCTTTGAACAAGGACTTACTGACAGTTTCCTTATCATTATATATAAATAGCAGTAGATTATAAATAGACATATCGATGATCTATCGTTTTTTCCACTAACGAAGAAATTAAGTTTTTTTTTTTTATTTCAGGCTTGATTTGCTAAAGAATGACCGTATTTTCCATTAAAGTGACGAAATGAGAACTTGAATTCTTTCCAAACAAATAGCTTTTTAAAATTAAGATATGTATATATTGATTTAAGCCCATCCAGGAGCGCTTATGACTAGTTCCTTTGAATGCTTTCTTTTGTTCCCAATATTTCCTGAGACCAGCCAATAGTCATAGGTTTTCGACTGCTTTTAATTTTTGGTGGTGGGGACCAAGATTTCACTATATCTGTAAATGTGGATCGATCCAACCCATCAAGGTCTGAAATTCAAGCAGAACCTAGATCTTCTTGCACTTGAATAAGCCACAGACTTCGAGTCTTACAGCTGTTAAGCAGTTAGAAGATCTTCTTGGTAAACCTGTTGTCCATTTGCAGGAGGTGTTCGTAGAACCCTAGCTACCTGCATCGCATACTAGTGTTGGCTGTTTCCAAATGTCGGTACAAATTGTAATTCGCCTTCAACCTGTAGGATCCATCTGGGAGAACTCTCGGTCCATGAACTTTCCTGAGGAAACGGCTTTTGACTTTCGCAGATCATCCAAGGGGTCTTTCTTTAATAGTTTCTGCTGCACATAAGAACTGGGGTCTTACAACAATTTTGCAATTAAAGTGAAGAAATGTTTTTTATAAAAATAAATAATATTTTTAAACATTTATAACGCCAATTCATCTCTATATCTAATAGGAAATCCTTCAAGAAGTCCTTACTGCTCCTTATAAGATTATAAATAACTTATCCTAAATGATTAATTATCGTAATATCCATTATCTTGTTAATTTGGCCAAAGCCAGATACCTATCATTCCATGATAAATTCATACACTCGAATCCATAATTCTCTTAAATGTAAATTTAAATTAAAAAACAAAGAAAAAAATAGATAACATCAACATGTTTCATCCTTTTAAGATTTTAATTCTGTTAGGAACAATATACTACACAAATAAATCAATATTTTCAACAACATATTTGTTGATAACTACAGATTTACAGACTTCTTCAATACGAAATGACAGGGGACACAAAACCTCTAATAAAGGACATGTTCAGAACAGAAATCCCTCTCAACCCTCGATAAAGACAAAAAAAGGAAATAAATGAAGGACTTGTAAGCTCATTTATTTTATTTTTAGTTTGTTCAATTATTTATTTTTTGTATTCTTTTCTCCTCCATTTTTCATCACTAAATATATCTTTATGAGACATCTCTATTACACAATATCAATCTGTCATTTCTCTCAATTCACATTTTACACAATTTTTTTTTTAATACAGAAGTTCTTTGGTTGGGTCAGCTCAAGTGTAGATCACATATATTTTTTAAAATTTATTAATTTATTTAATTTTAAAAGTGTTTAAAAAATGTATAAACACAGCGCACTTTCGTATAAAATATACGATTTTTAAATATTAAAGTTTATAGAAGTTTGTTGTTTATTTGGGCTTACCGTCTGGGAATAACTTTCGATCAACATCTTGCTTGGAATAACCATATCTCTCAAATCACGAGGAAATCTATTTTTATTCTTAAGCAACTCTCACTTTACCGTGATTTATTACCATTAAGTACTCGAAAACTTTTAGTATCATCACTCATTTTCCCTAACTTTGACTACGGATGCACAGTATATGGAGGACTGTCTGATGAGCTCGAGATGAGACGTAAAAGAGTAATAAACTGTTTTATTAGATTTATTTTCGGGATCTCCAGACGTTCTCCCATATCTCATAAGTATTCTGAAATTGGTTGGCTTTACCCCAGTTTTTGACGTCAATACTTCCTGGGTGCTCTCATATTCCAAACCTTAAAAACCAAAAAACCCGCCTATACCCATGACCTCCTTACTCTGCGCTCCTCCGTTCACCTCTTAAATACTAGAACCCAACCCATCAACCTATACACTCCGGCGCATCAAACTGCATCCTTCGAGAAATCCTTTATTATCTGTGCTTCCTCTTTATGGAATTCATTGCCCATCACAATTCGAAAAAGCTCCACTCTTACTTCCTTTAAACAACATCTATTTCTTTACCTCCTGGATCTTTAATCTTCCGAGCAAATGTAAAACATGAATATTTAAGTTATATACATTATAATAGTACACATAAGATGTATCCTATTTTAAGTTTCCTAATTTTATTTTTGTAACTCATAATTTAATTATTAATCAATTTTTATTATTATTTATTATTATCATTTATTATAATTAATTATCATAGCCAGACGATTGTTCTATGTATTGTACTCGTTTTGTTATTCTTAGGGGACAAGTTGTCCCAGAATAAAGTTCATTTTTCTTCTTCTTCTTATGTACTCCAACTACGGCAGGAAGAACGGGTTATCCTACAGGTTACTAACCTATTTAAGCTAGGGTGGGAAGGTCAAAATTTATTCGTGGGTTCGCCACGAAATAAATTTTAAATCGCCCAGGTGGGATTCGAACCCACGAACTTCAGTGCCAAGCGCGCTGAGACCATCGCCCCAACTCACTTGGTTATCGAGTCCCCTAGGGAACTTTAAAGCGTTGTCTGTTGATTTCTGGAAATTTATTTACAATCTATGAGTAATACCTTCTATTCCTCTATTGGCTAATAGTGTCTGTTTTCCTCCAAGTAAGCATGTAGAGTTTAGTTTCATTGAATTAATAATTAGGTTTTGATAAACTACCTGGTCAGATGCCAAAACGGGATTTCAATACGAAACAATTAATGTTTACTGTAAGGAAAAACTCATCTATTTTTTTATTTATTGTTTTATATCAAAGAGAGAAACTATCAATTCGATATACTACAACCGAGAAATTTATTGTATGTATCAACATTTGATCAAAAAACAGCCTGGACTCTTGAACAGGAAAGGGTCTATTACGTGGCTTAATAGAGCTTGATAACGCCCGACCTCATTTTTCGATAGACAGTAAATAAATTAAAGGAGTTGAGTTACGAAGTCCTCATCCCCCATAATTTCCTGGTCTGTCCCCTACAGACAATTACTATTTGCAGTGTTTGGATAATTTCATGCAAGGAAATTTGTTCATAAATGATTCACACTTTGAAAATTGTTTTTTTTTTTTTTTTTTTTTTTTTTTTTCATTTTGTTTCTTTGAATGACTCAAACTTCATCATATCTAGAATTGAAAACTTGTTTAGTCGTTAGTAGAAGTGTATTTAAAAATATTCTAAATATTTCGAATAAAGTATATTTGATTTTTTCAATTTATTTCTTCTTTCCAAAAAGAGACATTTTATGTGGGAAAACCTTTCATATCTTGTAACTTTACTAAATTATGAATATAATGAAACGGAAAACCTTGCAGGGAATACCAATTGGTAGCATTCCAGTAAATAATTTATATTAGAAGATTCTTATACCATTTTCTTATCAGATGCTGCGGGAGATGATCCTAATAGAGTCGGAAGCAAGTTGAGATACAAGTTGATTTGAGTGGGTTCCTAGTTCCTGATGGAATGATAGATTCTGGTTTGGGCCGAATCAGCAACATACGTGATATTAACCTTGCAGATAACACCTCGATTTTACCCTTATTGTTTATTTGGGCTTAACGTCCTTCTGTACTCCAACTAGAGGAGAAAGGACGGGTTATCCTTCAGGTTACCAACCTACTTTAGTGGGAAGGTCAAGATTCATTTCTTGGGTCAGCCACGAAATAAATTTTGATTCGAGGTGGGAATTGAACCCAAGGTGAATTCTGTGCCGAGCGCGCAGAGACCATTGCCCCAAATCGCTCTGTCATCGAGACTCCACTCTTTTTACCCTTGGTAGTAACACTACAGGCCTAAAAATATAATAATAATAAAAAAAACTAAATGCATGATGTCTGATACCTCAATTTCCATTTAAATTCCAATAATGGCTCTTACTCAATTTAGTTTAAAAGAGAAAATATTCGTTTCCTACAACTAGGATGTTTCTCATGACTGATTATACTATCAATATTCGTTTCATATGAATATTAAAAAATTAGAATAATGTTAAGAATATTATTTCGTCCACGATTCTATGATTTGGTTCGGTTTTCCAAACAGTAAAACCTTTCCCTAAGATTGATTTCATCTTCGTACAGTTGTATTTTATTTTACCCCCTGCTTTCAATTAACAGAGATTTTTTTTCTTGCTTTTTTAAAATATTATTTTTCTTCTTTTTTTTTTTTTTTTTTTTTTTTTTTTTTTTTTTTTTAGTTCTTGTGGAATCTTGAACATTGATTGAAATACTATAAATGAGGAGTTTTCTTTCAAAACAGAGCATGTCCACATTAGAAAAAGCTTACAAATAGCAAAAATTACTACTCCAGTCCTCCCGTTAATGTAGAATTGAAAACAATTATATAATTTAAACTCTCTATAGATGTCTACTAGCGCAAAAACAGAATAAAAGTCTGTGCAGCTCGCAAGGTTTTACCAGAAACCGAGTTTAAACAGAGTTTAAAAAAAATCGCCCGAAAGTGAACACGTTCAGTTTTGAAATATAATTCTTCAAATCACAATCAAACATGTGGTTTAGCAATATTTCACGTTCATTAGGCAAGTAAAGATTTACGTTAGCACACTCTACGCTTGTACACTCTACGAGATGTTTGTTTGTTGGCGCTACAACTCGTGAAGAGTCAAGTCCTCCCTTGATCTGAGTCACCCAACTTCTCTGTCTTGTGCTGCTGCTCTCCAATTTCTTATTCATGACAGTTTCTCTGCAGCCACACAATTCACTCACCGCAGGCCAAAGCCTCCCCCTTTTCTGCGTCCAAATATCTTTTAATCTAGCAAACTTTTCAAGATTTCATCATCATTCACTCTAGCAACTTCCCATCTCAGACGTCCGGATTCAAAAAATTGCAAAATATCCAGGTCTTTATAGAGATCCATGAGTTCAGGTTTTTTTTTTTTTTTTTTTTTTTTTTTCTTAATCGCCATACCCCGTTGTCACACACCGGCCCAAATATCCTTCTCAGAATCTTCCTTTCAAATCTCACTAGGGACTCCAAAGATTTGGTATGTTTTAAAAAGTGGATTATGACTAATCTTGAGAGAGCCGCAACGAAATTATTCGAACGATAACATAAACAAGACTGACTAAGGATAGCATATTTAGAATTAAACGAGCTGTTTAAAAAATTGACGATATTTATTTGCACTCCAGAAGATCCTAGGCGTATAGTGTTATTATGCATCGGTATAGTTTTAACGTAAGGATTTCAGATTAAATATTGAAGATGTTAATTTTTAGTCAATATACAACGAAATTAAACGTTTCGAAAAGTCCAATCTTCGTAAAAACTGTTTTATAAACTTTACAAAATTTCCAGCGCGCCCTCACCATATTTTCCTAGCATTATTTCCATTAGGTACTAACCGCCAGATTCCAGATTTGCGGTTAGATATTATTTCAGCGGGAGCCGGGCTGTGTAATATAGTCTCTGTTACTACCCCCGGCTCTAAGGTCACTAGGTCATGACCTCCAGTTCCCACTTCACATCATCTAATATGTTCCCTTTCTTATCTTATCTCGTTCATTTTATCTCATCATTTTAAAATACATAATGACTTTTTACGCTACCATAGCTATGAACTTATAAAAAAATAAAAACTATAACAATATTTTTTTTCTCTTTACAATTTTTATTCTGAGAGTATTTCCAGGTATGTCAGTCGTGGCCATTTCATTTATGAGTATGTTGTTATGTCCATGAAGTCTGTCATGAAATCGTCTATAAAGGTCATGTATATGTTCCTTTACTGTGGGTATTTCTAAATCATAGTGAAGTGTGTGGTTTGAAACGTACCAAGGTGATTTCGTTGTTTTTCATTGGAATATTTATATTTTTTTAAGGTGTGTATTTTTTGCAGTCCCGTATATTTGTGTGGCGTATGCCCATATGGGTTTAAGTAAATAAGTTATGTATTCAGTCATTGTCGGAGTTTTAATGTCGACCGTTTATGAAGCATTGGATACAGAAGTTTTAATCTCTTGGTTAGACTGGGACGTTTTTGTTTTACGTGTGGGCCCCAGGTCATTCTTCTATCAAATGTAAGTCCTAAGTAATGAATTCCGTTTGGTTATCTCTCATCTAGCTTCTCTTAAGCCTTCTGAGAGTATTTCCAAGTATTTAAGTCATGGCCATGCCATTAATGAGTATGTTGTTATGTCCATGAAGTCTGTCATGAAATCGTCTATACAGGTTATGTATATGTTCCTTTACTGTGGGTATTTCTAAATAATAGTGAAGTGTGTGATTTAAAATGTACAAGGGTGATTTCGTGATTAGTCTGAATATTTTTAGTTGGAATGTTTTTATTTTTTTAAGGTGCATATTGTTTGCAGTCCTGTATATTTGTGTGGTGTATGTCCATATGGGTTTAAAAAAGTAGGTGTGAAGTATTGGATTCAAAAGTTTTAATCTCTTGTTTAGACTGAGACTTTTTGTTTGACATGAGGACCCCAGGTCATTCTTCTATCAAATGTCAGTCCTAAGTAATGAATTTTATTTGTTTGTGGTATGGGTTGATTGTCGATGAAGACAGGTGGACAAGAGTCATGTCTGAGAAAAGACAAATTATGAAATTCAAACAGACCAAATATTTTTACTTATCTAATATCACGACGGAAGCTTATGGAGGCACACTAAAAATCTTTTAAAGCATCACGAGGTGACAGTGCCTCTCAGATGGGTACTGGGCGGTATCGGACAAAGAAATGTCTGAACTCTTTGCTGAACATTTATCGACAGGTTTTACACCACATATTGACTACCCAGACAGTGAACATTAAAAATAACTACAAGAAACTCTAGAAGATCCCCTTTAATTGACATTACCATCACTGTTTTTCACTACTTCGTTTTACAAATAATCAGAAAGCTATCACCGAAAAAAGCTCCAGGATTTGATTTAAACACCACTGAGCCAAAAAAAGCTATAGCCTTTGTGTAGTTAATGGTTGAACAAATTTCAAGAGTGAGACAGCAGTAATGAAAACAGGAAGGTTCAGTGGATGGCAATATTATATGAGATATTTTGATGGATGAGTATTGTACTGTTAAAAATCTTACGCAGAAAATAACAACAAAAAGCAATTGAACTTCAGCATATAACAGCCACAAAAAAAAAAATATTAAAAAAAAAAAATAAATAAATAAAAAAAATCGTATAAGTTTTCCTACCCTTCTATCCAGATCTCTAGCCTACCAAACAACAATTTTTTAGGGATCTAAACAACTAACTGAACGACATAAAACTTATTAACCAAAATTCGAAAAAAATCAGAAATAGTTAATAATAAGAATTCCAAAATCAGGAATGTATAGAGAGAAATATAAGCATATTTTAGGTAATAAAAAAAATTAATTCCGTTATATTTTCAAAATATAAACCCATATTACATAAAATTAATTTGAACAATAATAAATATAATAAAAATATAAGACATTTATAATGGAAACCTGCTAAGTCCATGTTTTCATTTTTGTATCGATTTCATAAGTTCAAATGATGTTTTATTTACTGGCCTGATGATTTATGCCAAAACCTGTTGAGCCCGCTTCAAAATGACCTTTAAAATTTAGTTTTCAAAACAAATCCTGTTAAGTCCTTATTTAACCGGCAAGACGTTAGGAAGGTAGATTCATTATTAAAAAAACATTTCGGCGTTGAATTAACTTCAAATCCTTAGTTAGGGTACTATTCAGCGACCTCAAAAATGCTTATGATGAAAAAAAAATGTATAACTCATTCGGACAATTAAGATGCAAATGAATGTGCTTCTGTTTAATTTTAGTTTACAATTATCATACCTAAATATGTTGACCATTTTATGAAACGAAATGTAAATACAAATTTTATGTTTAGATATATTATTTTGTTATACCTATTTATTAAAAATTCAATATAAAGAAGTGTAGGTTCAAACCTACTAAGAATCGCTGAAAAGAAGAGAGCCTCAACTTTTTCTTCTGATGTATACAAATGCAAAATTCTATGAACAAAAACCTAATAGAAAAATTGGAAAATCCGAAAAACATTTTGATTTTTAACTTGAATTTGAAAAAAGCTAGAAAGGGTACGATTTTTTATTTGTATCTGGCGTCATATTTTGTGTAAAAAGGTCTATAAAGGTAGTTTGCTTACAGATCTAACCATTTTTTTTTTTTTTTTTTAGAATTTAACTAACCAAAACCAAAATCTATGAAGTTGTATTTTTCATTAAATTTGCACTAAAAAAAAAGAAGAAATGTACAATTCATTTTTTAAACTGGAGATATAATATGAATTAGTTTAATGCTATTTATTC
Source organism: Euschistus heros (assembly GCA_003667255.2). Taxonomy (NCBI): domain Eukaryota; kingdom Metazoa; phylum Arthropoda; class Insecta; order Hemiptera; family Pentatomidae; genus Euschistus; species Euschistus heros. Next base: position 430,547 of record RCWM02000077.1, read on the forward strand.
TGCCCATGATTCTAGCACAATGTTTTTAATTTTTGACATTCACGTTACACATGAAATACTACTATCTCACTAAAACAATTATTTAGTTTAAAGTTGCACAAGTTCTCATTTTCATTGTAGAAACGTTAAAAAAAAAATTATATGTATAGGAGTTAATGTAAGCAAAATATTATTGAACAGGAATCAAACTATTGAATAGTAAAATCTATTATATATAATAATCTAATAATATAATATTGTAATGATCATATTATTATATTTGTGGAAATAAAGAGCAGTTAGTCAACTAGGTTATTACAATTTTTCTATTTTAAAATTGTTCTTATTATCGGTTATGGAAAATAGTAAAACATTCATAAATAAATCTCCCTGGTTTATAAAAATTTTTAATAAATAATAAATTACCTAAATATTTTTAAAAAGCGAAATTTTTGTTAAAAATAATATTGTATGTCATAGAGGGATTCAAACAGTGTTCGACCAGTATAGAGTGACTCCATCCCTACCTCGTCCCGTTTTATAATATTCTTTATGTAAAAAAATAAGAAAAGCACTATATTTAGCCGAACGAAAATGTTAATGGAAAACATCCAATGGGCAAACACGTGTGGTGAAGTATCAAGTCAACAAACAGGATCTGATGGGTCAGGAAAGTGGGTCGGGGTCTAAACAATACACAATACCACCAACCCCACCCTACCCTCCTGTACGGGATAACCCGTGTATATCTTCTAGATAGCCTGTTCTTATCTCTGCTTCCTGAAAAGGGTTTGTTCGGTTCTGAACCATAGCTGTATCCTCCGGGGAGTACGGACTTCAGTAAGTCTGTGTTAGAATTCAGAATCATTGTAAAACAATTTTAAGGACTGAAATGTATTACATATAATAACAGGCAAACAATTCCATCAAATGATTTTTTTTTTTTCATTTTCTTGGCTAACATTTTATATTTCTTCAAGTGTTTACGTCCCAATATTCTTTGACCAGGCCATTTAAGAACATTAGGATTATTGAAAACAACAATTAGATAAAACGAAGTAGCATTTAAGAGAAATATTTATGAAATTTTAAATATATATGATTTATTACAGTTTTTTTTTATTAGATATGGCATATTCACAAATAATTTTTTCAAAATCTCATTAGACCTATACCCCATCAAAATAGGACGTTTCTCCAAGTGAAGTCCTAGGAAGCGGATCTGTTCAACTGGGGTCAGTGGAATATCATTATATTAAAGGATTAAATATCATTATTAAAGGATACTGTAAGATAGGAAGTCGAAGTTTTACGACGAAGGGTAAAGGTTATTTGTGAGATTTATTTGGATTCTCCATTTTTTACACTATTCTTGAAGATTTAGGGGGTTTAGAATATGGAAATGGAGTGTTTGGGAGGCAATGAAGGGATCATTGTATACTGATAACACACATGTGGCATCAGCGTAAGTGGTGAGGACAGTGGTAGGATAAGTTGGGATATCAGCTGTATACACCGTGCCTAGGATACTAGGAACTAAAGATTGGGTAAAGATAGAAGAATAAGAATTTTTAGGGTTTACTTTGAAAGTTCAATCACTGACGTAGGAACGGATAATTAGGAAGTGTGTCGAAGGAAGGAATTTGCAGAGCTTGTAAAATAATGAAAATATAAATTAACAAAAAAAAAAAAAAAAAAAACATTTATAAATATATGTTTACACTCAGGTTTATCTTCCACCGCGTGACTGGTACTTGAAAAAGCCACGATTGAGGGGAGAAGTGGCCATTACAAGTCTACTGAGTCCATTATTCAATTTTACAATATATCTCAAAGTGACAGCCTTTTTAACCTACGATGGGTGTTATATGGATGCATATAGCTGGATAGTGAATAAGCTAGAGGATAAGTGATAGAAAAAAATTGATTAAATTTCGAAGAAAATAAGATATTGTTATGAGAATAGAGCAAGATCAATGATTAGATTGCTGAAAGACAAATCCTTGGCTGTTTTAAAATTAACTGAAGAATAAGAAAAACATTCCTGACGAAGATAATTTTAATATTTGAAATACATCTTCCTCATCCCGTTGATGTAGTATCCATTGTTTAGCACATTTGTCTATAGTGAATAATGCTTAAACCATCAATGAAACCAAGAAAGTTATAAATGTATTTTTTTTGGAAAAACAAAAAATATTATCTAAATCCTAATTAAAAACAAAACAAAGAAATTCTAGAGGAAATATTTTAAGCAATTCTTTGAACTCCAATTGCTATAATGGATTTTGAAAATCGCAGCGTTTTGATTTGACCACTATTTAGATGCAATTTTAAACTTAATATTTTTTTATTTTACTTAATATTAGAGACGGGCCAAGCCGATCATTGCTTCTGTTAAGATTCGGGGGACATCGCCAATGTTCCAGGTGCTTCCTTCAAGGCTTTTTATCATATCATATTTTTATCATATATATTTTTTATCACAGGCCGTTGTGTAATGGAGTGTTTTTTTTTAGAAAATAATAAAAAAACAGCTATTCACTTGCTATATAAATAAGCTATGTAAGCTTAGATAGTTAACTGTAAAATCAAGAATTCAATCATGCGGAAAAAAATACCATACTTATGGACTTTCTTAGATGAACTTGATTGATTCGACCGGTTCTGGATTATGGAGCTCCACTTTACGGTAATGCCCCCTTAAAATTACTAAACAAATTGAATTGTTTTCATAATTCAATGATCAGACTCGCGACAGGAGCATTCAGAACCAGCCCCACAGCAAGTCTGCTTTATGACGCTGATGAATGGTCTCTCAATTCGAAGGACTTATAATTTCCTTCAATCTTCGATAAGACTAAAGGCCACTCCAGGATTTGAAATAATTGCTCCTATACTTCCTAAAAGTCACCCTGATCTTTTTAGAATTATAACTCAAATAATGTCCTATAAAATAGAAATCTCTTTTCCTTACTCACTTCCACCCTGGCAATTAATTCCTTCTAAATTTAATTTTACTCTTGTTAAATTATTAAAAAACAATTTATGTCAGACTTCGTCAATGTATTTCTTTAAAGAGGCAATTTCCAGCTATGTAAATACGCAGCTTATATTTACTGACGGATCAAAAACTGATGAAGGTGTGGGTTGCTCAGTGACTATAGGGTCAATAGTAATACGCTACTCATTACCATCTGTCTTTTCTATTTTTTCGGCAGAATTGTATGCTATTAAACTAGCCCTAGAACATATAAAAACACTTGACATGGACCAAAAAGAATACTTAATTTGTTCTGACTCACTTTCGGCTCTCACAAGCATTAGCAACAAAAACCATAATGTTAAAAACTACATAATATCTGAAATAGCCAACTTAATTGAATCCATTTCGAAATTCAAAATTATTAACTTTATGTGGATTCCGGGACATTCAGGAATAGAAGGTAATGAACAAGCGGATTTAGCAGCCAAAGAATCGTGTTCCCTCTTTCCATTACCCTCAATCCCTATCCCTATAACAGATCTAAAATTATTCTTAAAACGTCAGATCAATATAGTTTGGCATGAAAGATGGCTTGGAACCGACAGCAACAACAAACTTAAAAAAATTAGACCAATTCCAGGACCATGGAAAGAAGAACCAGGACCAAGAAAAGAACAAGTCATCTTTACAAGACAAGAAGACACTCAAAATTAACCCACAGTTACTTATTGGAAGACAAACAACCCCCAAAATGCAACGAATGTCAAGTAAATCTGACAATAGAACACATTCTTATTGAATGCCAAAAATACAAAAAGCAAAGAAACGATAACGGTCTGGCGAATCAAGACATTGCAACATTACTAGAAAACAATTCGTATCTATACAAACACATTATTCATTTTTTAAAAGAAACAAACCTGTACAAGGAATTATAGTTCTGAACCTGAGTATGGTGCATCTAACCAAATGCGGTGGTACATGGCACCAAAATGTAAATAAATAAATAAAATAAAATTGTAATATATATGTGTGTTTGTGTGTGTGTGTGTGTGTGTGTGTGTGTGTGTGTGTGTGTGTGTGTGTGTGTGTGTGTGTGTGTGTGTGTGTGTGTGTGTGTGTGTGTGTGTGTGTGTGTGTGTATATAGAAACAGCTTATACGTAATTGTAAATAAATTATTTATTTTTTTAGAAATTATCTAATTGATCTTTTCTTCAAACCAATATCTTTCTTTAGCTTCGATAGTTTCTTTAAAAAAAAAAAAAAAAAAAAAAAAAAAAAAAAAAAAAAAAAATAAAAAATAAAAAAATTAGCTATCCCATTAACAAACTGTATGGATGATTCTGAAGACAACATTTTTTTTCATTTCAATCAACCTAATGTTTAGCGTAGAGATGTAAACGTATAAAAATGGCCGACCACAAAAGCAGTCGTTCAATCGGCTTACTTGCCGGCCTATCTCTACTTATATATTTACTACGCAAGATAGTTTTTATATATTTTGAACTAATAACACGATGATTATACATTTTATGTATGATGTATTTGTTATACATTATAATACATTAAAGCAAATTTAAATCAATACATGCATGTATATATAACCTTTAAATACATATAGGTATAAATACATCTACAACCTATAAATACATATGTGAACAGCTAAACAAGAATATACTGGGTACTAGTAATTCGACTAGCTTGCTAGTAATTGAGCTAGCAAAGTGCTGTATTATACCACAAGTAACAGCATCTGCCTCCAGGATGTGGATTAAGCTCCATATTTACAAATCTTGCTTTCAGGAGTGTGAGTTGGGTTAGGCTGTACAAATGGGTAAGCACAAACTGATACTTGGGTATGAATACTTACTTATTAATATTAGTTGAGTAAAATCAAGCATTATTATTATTTAACTGTATTACCAATCAATCCTAATTTACAAAATATTAAATTATTAAGGTTTATTTCCGGTCCTTGCGTTCATTACGTCTTGCATTCAATAGGCTATAAGTCTATTGTGATTTTGAATATCTGAATATTCTACATGGATAATACTGAAAGGTTTGTCCAGAAGAGGGTAATAGATCTACGCTAGATCAGGATCCTAGTGAGAAATGGCAGTCCTGGATGAATGCTCCCCTACGCTGAGAGGCACTCAAGGGGAATCGCGAAGAAAGAAGAAGAAGTGTCAACAAAATTAGTAATAAAACTTATATGTTATTTTAATTTTCACTAAATTTGACTTCCGTTTTACTAATAGAAATGAATTAATATAATAAACAATGTTTGATATGTCGATGGTTTGATCATTCAATGTCTCACAGAGCGTAAAGTTATTAGCTTATGGGAGTTGCTTTAACTGAAGCAACTCCCGCCAGCCGTTTAAACTTATTTTGTATTTATTGTGTTTATTTCGGGAGTTGAGACAATGGCCAGCTTTTCACTCATGCTCGGAGTGACTGTACTATAGCGCTCTTACTCAGCCTCCACTGGTGTTATATTACAGCAGTAGCACAGCTGAGAGAGAGGCTTTAGGATCTCTTGGGACCAGGCTTATCCCTTCATAAGTGGAGAGACAAGTGTGGTTGGGGGATCCCTCAAATGTGTATATATTGTAAATAAAATATAAATGTATTTTTAAGATTAAATTAAACCAGATACCTATCCTTTCATAATAAACTTACTCCCCATCCAAATCCACTTGTAGCACAACTTGCTTCCCATTCCATTTCTGGCAATCCTTTTCTGAAAAGAAGATGGCCTCGTGATCTTCTTCTGTAAATATTCATTAGAGTACTACCAATGGGTAGTTCCTTACAAGTTCTAATCATGCCATTTGTTTTTTTTGTTTACAGCTTTGTTTACTTTTTTTTTTATTAATACAGTTGTAAATTTCAATTATATTAAAAGTTATAAATTTTAATGCTTTACTTATTTGAAGTATTTTATTAACTTTTTTAAGTTAAATTAAGTTTTTTTATCTACCTATTCTTTGTATTTATATCTTATTTTATATATAGTGTGAATGGATCCATTTAGTCATCCACATTACTTATTGCCCACATTGAGGCAGATTGTAATATTTCCTCAATAAAATAAAATAAATACATTTTGTTTATTTCTTATTCATTCTCAGGTAACAAAAAGGCCGAGGATCGAGATACTTGGAGAAATATTATTGAGGAGGCCCTGGTCTTGCTTTAGGGAATGTTGTACCGAACAAATAAATTATTAAATGTTTACCTGAGAAATCTATATGCTCCAACGCAAGAATACATTATGTGATAGAGTTGTTGAGAACTGGGGAAATTTGGTCCAATGTAGGGAAATTTACCCCACTCCGCAGGGGAAAATATTTTATGTCATCTGGCAACACTGTTTGTAGATACTGCTCTCCAGTAACTGAGATAGCTCTTTAGGTCTGATTAAGACCCCTCCACTAGCTATGGCACAAGAAGAAAAAAAAAGAAAAATATGATTATTATATCTAATAAACAGTAAACTAAGTAACATTTTCTTGTTAAACAAATGTTTATAAAAAAAAAAATAAAAAAATATCAGTCTCCTCATTAACGCCTTGAGTATTCAGTGAATTTTCGAAAAGCTCAAGTTTTAAGATAAATCATTTCATTATCTAGTAATCTTTGGACATAGTATTTTCGAGAAACGGCCAGTCTTTTTATTTTTATTTAAATGATGAAAAAATCGAAACTTATCGATCGCTGAAACACGATCTACTATTTCAGTTTTTAATCCAAGAGAGTGCTTTTAATTTTTTTTTTCCCCCCGTGCAAGCTTCCAACTAAATTTCCTTTTTACCCTAACCTACCCCCTACAAGTTATTAACTTCAACAATAATCGAAGAATTTTCTTCAAATATGTATTTTGATAATTATAGCAATCTGCAACTACTAAGAGAAAAAGTATTAGTTCTTTCAAGTATTTAAATAAGCGATAGGTTATTTATATCTATAAAATATAATAAAATTATAACAATTAACTGGACAAAATAAATAAAGAAAGACGTTCAAAAATAATTCAAATATTTACACTTAGGCTTAAAAACCCCCAAAATAATTTCCATTTTAAGAATTTTATTTTTGGTAATATTTTGGAAAGGGGAGGGGGGCAAAATAACAAAAATAAGAAAAATTCCTTTCTCATTTAAATTGCTGTATTATTTTTAATTGTTAAAATTGTAAATAATTATAAATAACTGAGTATTTTAATGAAAAAAAGTCATGTTTGAAAGCCCTATTTTCTATCAAATTTGTTTATTTGGAATAAACAACATTTTTTAATTTAATTTGATTATTAATTTATGTAATGATACTGTAGGGTAACAAATAGTAATAATAATTATTCAAAATATCGATTGATATATTTTTATCATATATAAAAATCAGGAGGTTATATTGTTGTAAAACGTAAATAAAAAGTATAAAAGTGAAGTGATATTTATTCTGTCTAAAAACTCTGAAGATATAAAGACAGCAACAATACGTTTAATTCTTTTTTTTTTTTTTTTTTTTTTTTTTCATTTATTGATATTTACAACTGTATAAAATAATATACAACAACTAAATCTGTTGAAAATGAATACAATGGCATGTAAATAACTTGCGAAGAACTACTTACTAGTAGCACTGCAGTAAAATCTACACTAAAAGGTCTCTAGGCCATCTTCTTTTCAGACGCCTCGGAGGATTATCAGGGATGGAGGAGGAGGCAAGTTGGGAGACTAGTGGATTGGAGTGGTAATGGAGCTTACTATGGAAGGATAGGTATCTGGTTAGGGCTAAATCAGCAACATATGGAACATTCAGATCTTTATGGATAAGTTTATTGGTCACAAAGTTAGGAGGATGGAGAATTTTTTGAAGGATTTTGGATTGTAAGGATTGGACACGAGATGAATTGGATGGTTTAGTAGAGCCCGAAAGCTCAACTCTGTACATCCAAGTAGGTCTACTCACAGTTAAGTATATGAGTCTTTTGTAATGAACTGGGATCTTTGATCGTTTGTTTAGTAAATGTTGAAGAAGTCTCTAATGACGAACAGCTTCTTGTCGCTTTGGTCTTCAAGTTTAATTCTTAAATATAAATAAATAAAAAGAAGGAAATAGCTTAGAACGATTAGAAATGTAATCGTTAATTTGTATGTAGTACAAAGATTGAATGGTTCGAAAGTCTAGCAGACAAACCGTCTAAAAGTACATAGATAATTAAAAATTATGATTATTATTTTGTTTGTATATTATTATTTTTTTCTTTGCTTTCTACACATAAATGTGCCTACCCGTCCGCAAACTTAATTTCTTCCTGACTGAGAATAGTAGATTATATATATATATATGATCTATGTTTTTCCCTGCCAGAGAGAAATTGATGTTTTTTTTTCTAATAATTTTCTTTTATTATTGAAAAATATTTAAATCAATTTGAAATCGTTTGTTGTATTTAATTAATTCTGTTTTGTGTAATCACAAAAAATGTATGTAGAACCTGTTACGTATTCAAAGTGCACTCCTTCCCTGAATATGAATGCAATAGTTTATAGCCTAGACGTAGGCTATGAAAATCATAAAAAGTGTCATAAAGGGAAATATATCTATTTAGAGATAGGAGAAGCCGATATTAGAGAGAGAAAGAAAAGATAAGCAATATCTAGACATGTATATAACCACTCTTTCGCCAATGCAGACCAAAGCCAATTTTCTCTTTGCCCTGGCCTAATACGCGATAGGATTGTATGAGAGGGAGCACATTCTCCTTTATTGGGCCCACGCTCTTCCCTCTGACTCCCTCTCACTCTCTACCTATCCCCCTCTTTCTCCCTCTCTCTCATTACTCTGTATTAACCAAACCAAAGACAATGGCATTACTAAAGCGACCGATAATTTCCGACTGTATTTATAGGTGTTATTCCAATGCAGTATCGTATCAAATTTATTGTTACAATTTTAGGTATTGTGTTAAACCCTTATTAAATAAACGATTTTTATACCACACAATGTAAAATAACCTAGCAATAATACTTTAGGTTAACAAAGAAGTGAGAAGCAATTAACATAGAATTAATCTACTTCTATCTTCATTTCATATATGTTCTTTTCTGTGTCATTCCCGTTTCCCTTTATCAGATTTGTATACTCTGGCTTATCACACCACTGCTTTGGGCAGGTTATTCTTAATCCAAACCTCATCCATAGAGAACTCTATCCCTCTCATCATTCGTCATTTAATTACTTTTATCCATTTAAAAATCCTCTCCTTCAACCATCTTCTACTATTATCTATTTAAATCCAAGAAAATTTTCAACAGCCTTACTTTAAAAAAAAAAAAAAAACTTATTATTTTAATTTAATTTAAGAAATTTTATCTTTTTTTTTCTAAAGTTTAAATAGAGAAAAGCATTAGTTATAGAAAGTCATCCAGTAAGGGAAAAATAAGTTTCTTTTAAAACCTAATCTATTCTTTACAGATTTAAACATCTTATTTTACTTTGTATCTAATTAGACTATTCCCTTACATATCTATAAGTGGTTTTTTCTGATCCCTATAATGTTACTATTTTTAATAGACTAATTTTACTGTTCAAAATGTTTAAAATATATATATATATATATATAAATGTTAATATGAACTAAATAAAACTAGAAAACTATCATTTTACTTTAAAATTGATAGTGCTTTTATTGTTTCATATCAATTATATACGTTAAAGTTTATCTAGGTTTTCTTTTTTAATTATTTATTGAACTTTACAACTGTATATACAATATAAAAATAAAATGCATCAAGTGAATATGATGGCACGTAAATTCTTTTCAAATCAACTACCCATTGGTAGCACTTATTCTAGGTTTAATATTTTTTTTTTTTATCAATTCTTTTTCTATGAAGTTATCTTTTTTTTTTTTTTTTTTTTTTTTTTTTTTATGAACAAAAAGTTTTTGGCTATATTTCTAAACTATTTAATAAATATTCTATTTCATAAAATAGTTTCTTAACAGGACGTAGCCTTTATAAAATAGTTTTAACAGGTTATAAAATAAAATAGTTTCTTAACAGGACGTAGCCTTCCAGGTTATAACTAATGTTTCACAACTCAATATTTTTATTTACGACAAAACTGAAAGAAATGGCAGAAACTGATTAGCTGGAAATGTCAGTTTTTAATAGAGACAGTCACCACAAATAAAACATCCCCGAACTTACAAAGAAATATGTCGATAGTTGCCAGTTCTGACAGCCAACCACTAACTTCATCGCTATTTCTAGTGTAAATATTAGAGAACAAATTATTGACAGTTTTGGTCGTTTGTCATTTATCTAATAGATTTATAACTATGCTAATACACACACATATACAACACACATTTTTGTGTTCAAAAGTTTCCAGCCACTTAAATTTTTAAATATTTTTTCACTGTTAACTCCAATCAAGGTAAGAATATATGGGCTGATTCTAGTTACAAATACACTTCTAACAACATACATTGAGCTGACTTGTATGCAATCTCTTTTCTACAATTGGGGCTATTCATAATCACAAGTTTTCGGCCACCCTTTTTTGTGACTGTTTGCAAAGGATTAAATACGAGTTAATTTATTCAGTTTATGCTTGGCACTGTGGTTATATGTCTCCTCAGCTTCCAGAAGAAAGTTCATCCTCAAGAAATATTTCTCGTATAAATTAGCAGTAAATGATTTCCTAAGTAAAATTTGAATCAGTCATCAAGTAGAGGATAGTTTAAGGGAAGGAACTCCTAGGGAAACCTCAAAAAGTAAAAATAGAGTCATTAGCAGAATTTCGAAAATTAATCCTTGAAAGAGGGCCGATGCATTAAGGTGCCAAAACATTGCTAAGATCAGCCGAGTAACTGTCATTTGGCACCTCCATGTTTTTGGATCATACAGTCGAGATGCTGTGAAAACAACATTCAATACAACGAAAAATCAGAGAGTCCGCCTAGAATCTGCCTTAAAGTATTTTCATTAGACTTCAAAAGAGTGGGAAAATGTGGCCTTTTTCGGAAGAAATAAAATTCAGCTTGTTAGTAGTGATGGGAGACGATCACAAATGCTAACTGATACGTTTGGTGGTAGGAATGTAAAAGTGTGAGGGATAAAATGGACGTATGACCAGTAATATGTACAAAGATATGTGAAACAATTTACTGCAATACAGGCGAAAGATATGACATCTGTAACATTTTTGAGCACGGTAACTATCCAAAAACATATCCGGTTTAGCAACCCTTGAATCCAGTAAAAAAAAAAAGTTTTGAAGTGGCCAGCTTAATGTTTGGACCTGAATAGAACATTTATGATTGAAGGTGAAACGGTGTTTTAAAACCAATAAATTTCATCGCAAAATCACCTTAAAATCAACATTAGCAGTCCATTTAACAAGACGGAATTCTGGCCTTATTAAATTTTATGCCCCGATGGTGTTCAGCAGTTATTTCTGCCAAACAAAATAATAATAATAATTTACAAAATAAAACGTGGTACAAGCTGCTAAATCTTTTAAATGTTGAAAAATAAGTTCTTTATCAATGCCAGATATATATTTATATATATATATATATATATATATATATATATATATATATATATGGATAAATTTCTTGACTGTTACTATTAAATGTTTAGTAAGGTTCTTGAGGCTCAGTCATAAAATTTTATGACTATATATATATATATATTTTTTTCCCCTTTCAATTAATTTTTTTTTTTTTTTTTTTTTTTTTTTTGCCGAAAAACGTTTTAATTCTTAATGAAACCCTAGATTAAAATAAATTAAACCAAATTTAAAATAAAAACATCGGTGAAATTTTAGGTTGGCAGGAAACTTCTGAATACCACTGCGTCTATGTCTATAAATATATATTCTTAAATGTAACGAATGATAATGTGTGACACAATTGTGCATTAATCCTAAGTAACATTGTTCAGAAAGGTTCCAGGTTACATTAGCTAATGCCAAGGATAATTTCAACCCCTGCACTGACCTTAAAGGCCAGAATTAAGCGCAGATGTGGAAGAAAAAAGGAAAAAAAAAAGAGAAAAAGAATCCTAGGCGAAGAGATAGAGGGGGGAATCAGAGGGTTCTATAGGCGTTGGGATGGGGAAAGCCACTGGCGGCAACTGTTATGCTCGCCTTTATGGTTCTCGGTTAGCAGTTAGCAATCCAAGCTCCTCTCATATCGATAGTCCCATAGCACCTTACTCTCGGGCTTTTTTCTTAATCTACTTTCGAACTAAACGCTTCCTTGGGAACTACCTCCAGGGCAGAACGTTTTCAAGGTTTCATACACTATATACTGGATGTAACAGAAAAGTTTTAGTATTTTAGAAGACTTGTACGATTCTACTCACTTTCATCAATACATAAAATATATAAATGCTTTCAAACTCCAATTCTCGGTCCTCACTTACAACGGTTGAAAAAAACCATCGCATCCTTCCAATATCCAATCTTATTCAAAATCTATCGAAAATTTCTTAATGCTCCTTACTTTGTCGCAAATGAACTGATCCACAAAGAACTTGATATCTCATATGTCGCTGATTTGGCACGAACCGGATAGCATTCCTCTCATAATAAGCTGTATACTCAAACAGATCCACTCGTTTCTCATCTTGCTTCCCAATTTATTCTTGGTGGTCCTCCTAGGCGTGTGAAAAGAATATAGCCACAGGATCTTCTTCATTTGTAGGAGTTTCATTATTGTTCTACCAATGATTGGTTTCTCTGAAAGTGTTTGTCATGTGATAACTTTGCCTTGTATTTCGCATACATACTAGTTTATTTTTGTAATACAGTTATAAGTTTCTATGAGTAAAATAATTAAAAAACATATTAAAACCATAGGTTGTTGAATGAAAATGTTTTTTTTCTTTTTCTTTAATTGAAATTAATCTTCAATAAAATAGGAAAATGTTTTATTGCTGGTGGAGACTATAATGCCAAACACCAAGCTTGGGGTTCCCGTTTGTGTACTCCGAGAGGTAGATATTTAAGATCTGTTCTCCATAAACTTTCGTTAGACACTATATCCCCAAATACTCCAACTTATGGTACTGGCCCACATCGAGACAGAAAACCCCTGACTTACTTGATAATTTCATCACTAAAGGACTTCGCACCATACCTTACACAATAAGCAGCAGTTCCGATCTCTGCTCTGATCATTCCCTGGTTCATTCGACACTTTTTGATGAACCTATAAAAAAAGAGAAAAGATTATTCCTAAACCAAGGCGTTTTGGGATAGCTATCAATCCAGGTTAAATTCGAATCTGCTGATACCAATGCAACTAAAAACCGAAGAAACGATTGAAGAAGCAGTTGATGTATTAACCAAAGCTGTACAGGAATCTGCATGGGCCTCATCCGTTCCTAGAATGAACAAAAGAGGTTCTCTACCGAGTTACCCACAGTACATCAGGGACCTGATCACAGCAAAGAGAAGGGCGCGAAAGGTATGGCAAACAGACAGACTTCCTTCAGACAGACGAACATTTAATAAATTGAATAACGAACTGAAAAGACAAATTATGAAAATCAAACAGACCAAATACGATCATTACTTATCCAATATCACGACAGACGACGGAAGCTTATGGAACCACACTAAATAACTTTTAAAGCATCACTGTGATTAAGTCAAATCCTGGAGCTTTTTTTGGTGACAGCTTTCTGATTACTTGCAATACATCAGAAGGAGTGAAAGATAGTGGTGGTAATGTCAATTGAAGGGGAGCTTCTAGAGTTTCTTGTTGGTAATTTTCATGTTCATTGTCTTGGTAGTCTGTAATTGTTTATAGCTGTAAAACGGGCGCTTCTTCAAGTCGATTTTATTGCATGTTTTTTCAAAGAAATCGATTTTTTAGCAATTCATAATGAAAATATAAGCCCTTAAGAATAATATCCCGGTCATCCGAAGTTCAAAATGTGAATCACGAACGGCCCGTTTTGCATTGAAAATATCGATATCGAGATAAACAAAAGGTATATCTCAGTAAATAATAAAGATAGGAGGACGGGGTACATCCTATTTTTCTTTGGGTTTAAAGAGCTTCCTTTTTCATCAATAAAATGTATTAAAAAGGCCCTTTTTGTTTATAATAATTCTTATGCAAAAAGGGACATTTTAGAGGGTTTTTTGCACTTTTTACGACAACCAATCATCAGAATCGAACGATCAATGGCTTAAATTGTAGATATTTTTATTATCTACAACTTTTATATACAACATTTTATGAAAAGCCGCGTTATATTTGCTTATAAATTGAAAAAACTGCTTTTGGCCATGTTCTCGTGCCCCTAACTCTAAAAAACTCACCAAATCTTCGGGGCACTTTTGACAGAAATACTTCTTTAATCGCCCTCAAAAACTCTGTGCGGGTTGCTACCAGCCCTTATTATTAGTAAATTTAACATGGGAGTGATTCCCTATTGACTGGACTAATAGTGTTATAAATATGGTAGAACTAAACAAAGCTACAATGTATTCTGAAACGTCAGCATACAGCAAATCATAATGTTTTTTTTTTGTAATATCATTAAAAAATATAACATTATTCTAAAAAATCTAATCACAATTGATATCAGCTAGGGCCTGAACTCCTAAGAGGAAAAATCAAATAATATGTCACTAATTAGCTAACATAATTTTCAAACGAACATCTAAATATTAATTTTTAATAACAATAAAGGAAAACATTGCAGACATCAAACACTACAGGTATAAAACGTTATTTGCACCGGTTCTAAACCTTCGGTCTTAAAAGATGAAATTGGTTTTAGTAAACGTTAATTATCATTTTGTTCTTTTTTTACGGCTTTTACGATTATTATTGAGATTTTATCGTAGCTAACTAAATATCTTAGATTAAAAAAAAAAAAAAAAAAAATGCATAGTTACAAAGGACGTCTGAGTTGTATTGGTTTGAATAAAAAAAATCACTAGCTCTGTTGGCGTTTTCAGATCGAAAATTTGGCGATAGTTTCCTGATCAGAAATTTAATTAGGAATATTTAATGTTTTATAAAATTTATCGCTAGGACCTTACGTTTAGGAGGAGAAGAAGAAGAAGAAAATGAACTTTATTCTGGGACTACTTGTTCCCTAAGAATAACATATGATTACAGTACATAGGACAATCGTCTGGCTAGGTTAATTAATTATAATAAATAATAAAAAAAAATGATTAATAATTAAATTATGAGTAACTAAATAAATGAGAAATCTTGTAAAAGGATGCATCTTATGGGTACTATTATAATCTATATTACATAAATATTTATGTATCACATTTGCTCGAAAGATTGAAAATTAAGGAGGTAAAGAAATAAATTATGTTTAAAGAAAGTAAGAGTGGAGCATTTTCGAATTGTGATGGGCAATGAATTCCATGAAGAGAAAGCACGGATAATAAAGGATTTCTCGAAGCCTGCATTTTGATGCGCCGGAGTGTACAGGTTGATGGGTTGGGTTCTAGTATTTAAGAGGAGGTCATGAATATAGGTGGGTTTTTTGGTTTTCAAGGTTTGAAATACGAGTGCACCCAGGAAGTATTGACGTCGGGAACTGTGGTAAAGCCATCCAATTTCTGAATACCTGTATATAGGAGCTATATTAGTTTGAACTAAAAAGGTCACGTTTTGCCTACCTTCTTTAAGAGTTGCGGCTTTTTTGTCACGTTATATATTTATTGGTGTTGCTTATCAGAAAACCAATGGAGCATATTTTTAGTTATATAACACTTGTTAGTCCAGTCAATAAGCCCATCGTAGAGTGCATGGAATATGCGATAATTTACGAATTAACGAAGCCATAAAGTCAAAAATTATCGCATTTTCCATGCACTCTACAACCCTCATTTCAGCACTCATTGACTGGACTATGTCGCCATAACATACTTTGAAGGAGTTATATTGTTAGAACGAAAAATTATTGAAACCCCTATTTTACTATCAACTTTGTTTATTTCGAATAATTATGTTAATTTTATTTAATTATCAATTTAAGTAATTTTATCCTTTAAATTCTAAAAGGGCAATAGATTGTTTTTCCCAGTCATGGAGGAATTTTTTTTTATTTCTATATTATTATTGTATAACAATGAAGATAGAAACCTTACTTATAAATAACACAGGCAATTTTATAAGTTTCTAAAAGTTGTTAATAAAAACGCAGACAATGGGATGTTGAAGACCCCACTAGAGCGAGGTCAGAGGGAGCACTTGAGACACATTTATGTTCTTCCTATCAAGATGGGACTGCCAACCCCGCATGAGACTACCAAGACTTGAGCTATGTTATATTAAACTTTCTTATGTTTCCAGCTTTATTGCCTCTTTCATATGAGTTTAAGTATCTTTTTATTTGACCTTATAATCATGGAAACTCGGTTATTGTAGCTACTTCAGAAGATGAAAAACATGAACTTTAGCTATTATAAAAACTGGAAAACAAATATTGTTGTTATATTATTGTTTAGACTATTCACTTTTAGATGACATTAATTCAACCACAGCTTCTTGAAATTGGGTAAATCAGTAGTCATGGCCACCTCTTCAATTATGGCAGGCTAAAATAAGTTTCTAAGATGTAGGTTATTGGTTGGGTTATGCAGTCAAGAAAAAGCAGTAAAAATTAAATTTTAATTTTTACTGCCGACATTTCGACATGCATTACAAGTCTTTATCGGGGCTAGAATAAAATAAAACAGATAAAATATATAACAAAATTGCAAAGATTATAATATATATATATATATATATATATATATATATATATATATATATATATATATATATATATGAAAAGAATAACTGTATTAGAATCAAAAAATATATTTTTTTTTTTTTTTGGTATGATCGTTTTTAAAAGTGTTAATTATTGAGGAATCATTGTGAAATTACAATGATACACAATTGTTTGTTTTTTAATTATGCAGCACATCATTAGAATTCAGGCTTCCACACAAGCTCTATTATGTTAGACTATCTGATTTTAATTAACAATAATTTTGAACTGACCATAACGCGTTTATAAATAGGGATGACCATAACCCATATCCCGTGGGATATGTTCACCCCTATCCGTTTCAATTTACTTCGGTATTAAAAATATTCTTTAAGCTAAAAAAGCAAAAAAAATAATAATAATAATAATTTTCTTTGTTTGAGTATGTCATTTTAAAACTTAAATACTAGTGTCGGTCATGTTTGATCTTACGTTTCTTAAGTAAACATTACTAGTTAATAGAGTTATAATCTGTACTTCGCGAGGGACTACTAAAAACTAGAAATATTGAAAGGAGATAATCCATACAAAATGTATTCCGATTTCTTATAATTTATTTACTTTTGAGTGGGATATGATTGTTATTAAATTATATGTAATACTTGCATCCCCCGTCACGGCATCGCCCATTCCTTACTTTAAGTAAAGAACTTAAATACTTTTAACTCTTAATTCAAGTTTTTATTTGTTTATCGAAAAAATCTGGTATTGAAATATCCAATCGAGCATTATTTCTGCAGTGATATTTTCGCTTATAGCAGTAATTTTTAACCTTGTCAAAATTCAATGATTGGGTGTTTGAATATTGCATAAACGCCTAATTGGACATCCAAATATCAAAAAGCTGAGGATCGATATTTTGATTTGGTAATAATTTTTATTCAGCAGATATAATTTCGTCAAGTATGATTTTAATTTCTAAGAATACAAACCTCGTTCCTGCCACTCAACATTATAAATTAAAATTTTTATTATTGTAAAATATATTATTGCTAAACCTTTCCAGAATTAAGAATATGGCGTAGTTCAAATATGGCACAGATAGGTTCAGTAGTTTTACTATTATAAACTCTATTTAGGATTAGTGCTAACCAGAAATCGGTCGATTTTCAAACTTCACTGGGACTCAAATTTCACATCACATATTTGAATCATTTTTTAAAAATTTAAGTGAATATAAATAAATTTTCTTATCAATTTTAAACTGTATATAACTCCGTACCTTTGTAAACTCTTATGTAGAATGGCGCTCGCCACCTAACGGTCAATTTTCAAACTTCAATGCAATCCACATTTTATCGCTTTTTTAAGAATAAATTAATTGACAAACAGTATATTATATTATTGCTTAACTTTCTTCAAATTATAAAGACGACATGGTTATAATGTGTTCAGTAGTTTTTGTAGTTGGTGATCACAAATGAAAACTGGCATGTCCTTCTGTATAATGGTATAGATCTATTATATGTAAAAAATAGTTTCGTCAGACAAGAAATATGATTTCAATTTTTATGTTGACAAGTAATATATAACTTTTCATTAGTTTATTATATTTCGTATGCAAACACATTAAATAAATAAAAAAAAAACAGAAAAGTAAATTAAATGAAACCTGTTAGAAGTATTAAGTAAAAACACCATAAAAAAAAGTGTTAAAGGCAGCCATCTAGTCTTAAATATGGGAGAATTAAAATCTCCTTTCATAATATTCAATCATTTGATAGAAGGAGAGGGGGATAAAAATACAAAACAGGTCGATCTAAAAAAAAAAAAAAAAACTTTTTAGGCTCAGCCGACAAAAGCACATCGTTACGACCACTTCATCGACAGAGACCTAATGATCCATGAATTTTTTATATCATTTTTATACTTGACTAAGTCTAGGGACTTTATTATGAGGCTTTAGCAGCCCATGTTTAATTCATCCGGGGCCCTGTCAGGCCACCGTAAACCAGGATTGACGTATCCCATTTACGTTGGCCCCTCGCAACGTAATTGACTCCTCAGCCTTATGTCTTTCATTTATGGGCAAATTATGAAAGGGCAATTTATCGTCGAAAATAAACTTCGTCCCCTCTCCCCGATTATAAATAACTCATTTATTTTTCTATAAAGGGGAAGAATCCCGTCATTATTATTTTTTCTTACAATAAATTACAAAAAAAAAAAAAATTAGACATTATAGAAGGTGATTTTCAAGAGGCGGGTTATAGCCTTTTATAAAATGATTAAGCAGAATGAGTTAAGGAATATTTTGTACCAATTATATAGTTTTCTATATATTCTTATACATCCTTTATATTCATTAGGTTAATGAAAAGAATAACACTATTGAAATACAATATAATTTATATAAATTAAATTAGAAACTCTAGTTGGGAGACATGAAATGGGCAAATGGATAAATTTGCGTTATTATAAAAAATCTAAGACTTTTTTGAGGAAAACACGTTTTTTTACTAAAAAAGCTGTAATATCTCCATTTAGTTTAATCATTTTTCAAACCGACCAAATTTTCGGATTTAGCTTTAAATTTCCTATAAGAGCAGAGTACATGCAACCTTGAATTTTACTAACTTGGGATCTAAAGAACAGTTTGGTCTTCACCTTATTTAGGGAAGTTACAATGTCATATATTACTTCAACGCTCACCGTTTTTTGAAAAAACCATCCACAAAACTGCGAATTTTACAAAAACTTGCAAATTTAATCAGCTAACGATTGATATGTTAAAAGTGATTTTTCTGTTTCGATTTCATGGTGACATTCAGTTTTAAAACCGAAAAAAAAGAAAAAATGTCAATAAAGCGAAACCGTATCAGAGGAACTTATGTTATGACGTTTATTTATTTATTATCATTATTTAGGATTTATTTTATTAGATTTTTAATGTAAGGTTCAAAACCCAATGATAATGAACATAGACCTCAATTTTGCCGTTTGCTTCTGAATGCAGATGATATTGAAGAATACCATTTTTGAGGTGAAATTATGGATAGATGAGTTTATTTTTACAGGAGAAGGCATTTCTACCTTTCCATGAGGGGTACCGTTGGTTTATTCAAACTTTGTATTGCTGTCGAATAGTTTCGAAAAATCGTAGTTTGCCCAACAGATTGAATGATGAGAATTACTAAAATTTGTTACAAAATATCCTACTACAACTTCATCACGATTTTCCTCCTGAAGTTCGGCAAAATATGATTTTTCAACACCATGGTTCTTCTCCACATTAATATAAAGCAATAAAAATATAAACCAACGATACACATGGATAGGTGGAAATGCCTCCCTCTGTAAAAACAGACTCATGTGCCCATATTATTCACCTCAAAAAGTAGTATTCTTCAACACAATCTGCATTCATAAGCTAACGGCAAAATTGAGGTATATTTTCATTATCATTGGGTTTTAAACCTTACATTGAAAATCTAATAAAATAAATCCTAAATAATGAAATAATTTCATTATTTATGGCATTCACTCCTCTTTATTATTAATAAATTAAATCATGTTACATGTTTCGGGAACAACAATGTCCCATCCTCAGACTTTAAAAACTTTTCTTGGTGTTAACACACCGTGTCAGTTCCTTTTACATATCTAAATAAATTGATTAAATCCTAAATAATTATAATAAATAAATTAATGTAATAACCTCTGATCTGGTGTCGCTTTATTAACAGTATTCCTTTATTTTCTATTACACAATAATTTTTTTCTTTGCTTTTTATTCTAATGAAGAGTTTATTATGTTTAAAATGCACATTTCTATTAAGGGATTTTTATAATGTTTTATTTACACAAGTAACTGATTCGTACGCCAAATGAGAACAATGTTTTTTCGGTTTTAAAAGTGAATTTCCCCATAAAATCGGAACAGAAACATTACTTTTAACATATTGATATATACAGCATAATGGATTTTCGTCTGAATTTTCCAATATACTTGTCCCTTTAATATCTTCCGACAAGGGTTTATAATTTAATTTATAAACAATATATTGTATTTTAAAAGTTTTATTCTTATCAATAACTCTTTTAATATAAAGGATGTGTAAGAATATATAGAAAATTATATAGATATTTAAAGTTTATGTACAGTTTATGGGACGTATAATACGTATTTTATGTAGTTTTTGCGTTCCAAAATAATTTAGCTAGGGTATATAAAACATATAAGGATTATTAAATATTATTCAAAATAATTATTAAATACAATGCAGCATTACTTAAAAATATTACCAAGCAATATTTAATTTACAAATTTTTAAAATAATGAGGTTCATATCCATCATATCATCCTTTATGTTTATTGCATCTTGCATTGGACGGGGTAGGTCTAATGTGATTTTAAATTAAAAATAAATAAATAAATAAATAATAACAATTAGATGATTGGGCTCAGCATATAATTATATAAACCTTACACACTAAAATACCGCAAATCTAAAACTTCATATTTAAAATAATGTCTACCACCATTTTGGTGCTCCTGCCGGTGAAATTTGGCTGGTCAGGGTGTTTGAAATATGTTTTACGATATTGAAAAATTTTAATGTTCTCTAGTCCAAAATCTCATCAAATTCTTTAACTTTTAATTTCTCATATATTTTAGATGTTTTAACTCTTGCATTTTAGTACCTTTAACATTTTATTTATTTTTTTTTCATTTTGGAATGGTTGTATTTGATTATATAGTTTTTCATAAGTTCATACTGCAGAATTGGACGGATCCATAAGTGTAATTAAAAAATTGTGTTTAAAAAAATACTGTCACAGATTAGGGATTAAACCTCGTCATTAAAATGAGAACAAAAATCTACCCCTGGCCCTTATATAAAGTATTTTTATATGGATATACCGTCGTATATTAATATAAATGCAGATATATGTTCGGATGAGTTAACAGAAGTATCTATATTAAAAGTAAATGCAATAAGAGGATTAAATACGCATTTAGTATATAATCTGAGCTTTTAAGAGGAATCATTATTTGTGAAAAGAAGGTTGTAACCTTAAGAAACAAGAGTCCTGCAGGGCAACGACTCCAGAGGGTAATTTTGAGTCATTAGTCAAGCTGACAGCCTCTGCTTCCAGGATCCAATTAACGTTTACCTTAAATTACTACATAGCCTCCCCGTACTGGCTAACATACAACATATCTGCCCTAAGCATGGACACTAATTACATGCTACCTCTATCTGCTAACTAGCATAATGTGTCTGCACGTGGTGTCAGTTAACTCTACAAAAAATTAACCTTTAACAAACCAATGATGAATTGGAAAACTATGGGTACAAGTTAGGTTATTTTTTTATTATTAATTTTTTTTTGGGAAAAATTGATAAATAAATAAAAATAATATACAGTTGGCGAAAGGAAAACCAAACGGAGCTGGTTTACAGAAGTGGAAAAAGACTAACAGGAACTGGGTGCCTCACACAAGACCGTGAGAAGAGGAAACTGGAAAAAGTACAGAGTTTTCAACCAAAACCCAAAATAAAAACAGTCAGGTTATGAACTGAAGAACGAAGTGTCAACTGAAGGCGAATGTCCACAGAAGGTCAGAACGAATTAAAATATAAATAAATATACATTTAGTAAAAAATGTTTGTGGAAAACTCACGATTGAAAATATTATTCATTTTTTTTTAATTAAGTGGTTTCGTTAAGAAATTTTGTTTATGGATTTAATTCACATGAATATTCTAATTTTTCGGAATTATAGTAATTGAATAAGGAAATGTATTCCAAAAAATCTGTTTACAAATTACAAAGTATAAAATTTATAAAAACATGCCGAGGAAACCAAAAACAAGGGGAGAACGAGCCATGTCAAGTATTAAGACTGTTTATTGCGAATTAGTTTCTTATAAATATGCATGCAATAG
Organism: Euschistus heros; assembly: GCA_003667255.2. Taxonomy (NCBI): domain Eukaryota; kingdom Metazoa; phylum Arthropoda; class Insecta; order Hemiptera; family Pentatomidae; genus Euschistus; species Euschistus heros. The sequence goes on from RCWM02000077.1 coordinate 453,233, forward strand.
CTCAACAAATTTCAGATTCCCTTTACAGTTTAGGTATTTGTATAAACCCTTCTAAAACTGACACCATAGTTTTCTCGTTTTCCCGCCAATCCCAAAGGAAAGAGATCCAGCCAATCAAGCTTAATAATACAGAAATTCCTATTGCGTCATCTTTTAACTAACTTGGTATTCGGCTCTATCGACACAACCTTTTCCAGTCATTCTCGTCATCGTTTAAACTACACTCGTCAAACATTCACTTCTCTTTCGCATCTCTTCCGCACTCCAACTTTATTTCGCCGACTAAAATTTCTTCTCAATAAAGCTATCCTACGTACTCAATAAGCTCCTCTCTTTCGACACTTAGTCCCAAGATACCATCAATAAATTAAACTGGACTTGACACAGCAGATGGACCGATCCAAGACCCGTTGAATGTGTGGGGAGTCCTCGATCTTGACAAGAGTGCCCGTTTTTCCCCGGGAGCGTTCTTGATAGCCCGTTCTTCCACTGTACCCTATTTTTCAAGCGCTTGTTACACGCTAGACCAGTTTTTCACAGAACTGGCTGCACTATTGGAAATATTTCTTATGAAAGGATATTTCTATTTATTTATTTATTTTTAAACAGGAATGCTAACATTCGAATAATGAAAAAAAAAAAAAAAGCATAAAATTAGCTCAATATCTGTTTCTAACTTATTATTATTTTTACCTTAAATCTTATTTACCCAAAAAATAAGATGACTTCAGGGCCTTCTAATATTCAACTTTCATTGAAGTCATTGAGCAGTTGCTTTATAAGTTGACTTGTCACAAACCGAGTTGATTAAAGAGATCTTCCCGGAAAATAGTTCCTTGGAACCTGCCTACGCCAAGTTATCAACACCCGTCACCCTCCTTTATTTACAGTACTTTAAAATTCAAGTCTGTAATCAAAATACTACATACAAGACCTCGTCTTTCCGATCTCTATACTCCATCCTACAGAAGTACTGCATTCTAACGTTCCTTCCTTGTCCAATCTTCTATTCTTTAGAATCCCTCCCTCCCTCTCCCTCCCCCTGCATTCGCAATGCTTCTTCCCTCGGAACATCTAAAACACTTTTCTATCACCATTTTATTTCACCCCAACCTGACGCCCTCATATGGATGTATGTACTATATATGTAATCATATAATTTAATCACAAAGTCTGTCAGACATAAACCATTAGCATAAATTATAGATTGGTTGGGATAATTTTTTAATTTTTTATCTTTTCTTTTTTATTATAATTTTTCTGTTTATTCTGAAATTTTGTTTATAATATTAACTCTTATGTTGTCTATTTTTTTTCTTTATTCTATTGTTGCTCTATATTTGTTCTCATACATATTTGTAATAAATATTATCTATGTTGTTTTATTTTTAAAATCTCTCAGCTAGTTATGAATTTACTTCGTGTTATGAAATGTTATTCTTAAAAGACTTTGCCCCAAAATAATGTTTGTTTTATTCTATTCTATTGTATGTAGATAATTACTCATATTTACTAGCTGTGTTTCTACAGTTTTAATTTTCAATAAATAATATATGTAAAACATTATTCTTTTACCTCTTTTTTATTTTGAAATATTTTAAAGATACTTATCAGAAGTTTCTCAGATCGAGGAGTTGTCTTGGGATAGTGCTTCGATCACGAAAACACAGTTGCACCACCAACGTTCGAAGGAAGAAGCATTACAACATGAATAATTCTTGAAGATAGACTAGTTGGAGATGCACACGTGAGAATAGAACTAGCTCTGCTCCTAGGAGGAGGTTCACTATCGGGCTGTGAATGTTTTATATCTGTTTAGGAGAGGATCGCTCTATACCAGCGGCTGGGTCTTGTATAAATTAGAAGACAGTTTAACTGGATCTCCGCACGATAGTTTCCAGGGCGGATATCGTTCTTCCTACTAACTAATTCCAAGAAGCAAAAATAAATATTTTTATAAAACAAGCTCTAGAAATTATCTAGTAATCATTTCATATACACTAAACATTTGGACGTTAATTGACGGTACATGTAAATTATAGTAAAAGTTGTGAAACTTATGAAAAAACAAAAACATAAAAAATCATATGAATATGAAAAAAAAATATTAAGCTGTAAGTTAAAAAAATTTCTAAATTTTTATATACTTCTATTCCTTATTATTTATTATTTAATAGTTTATTTTTATTATAAAACTAAAATAAAAAATAAATAAATAAAATAATAAACTATACTAATACAACCCGTAGAGTAAGAGATTCAGTTTTTGCTTCAATACATCATGATATAGTAGAAGTTAGATTGTATTTTAACATTAACGAATTTTAGTTAAGAGAGAAAACAACTTGAACAAAAAAAATATTAAATAATAAATATAGATATATTTTCTTAACTGTTACTTTTAGATATTTAATAAAGGTTCTTGAGGTTCAGTAAAAAAAAAAAATAACATATTTTTGCGACTTTTCGATACTGTGTTGTTCTCTTAATCATGCCCTTCAGTGAAAAAAAAACAAAAAAAAAAACAGGTTACGATAAAATTGTATAACTTACACTGGTTATTTCAAAAATAAAGCTAGCAACAATACAAATATAATCAAAAATGCGTAAGAATACATAACTACAATATAATAACAAAACACGTAAGTGTAGGAAACTACTTACAATGTTCCTAGTGGATACGGAATCTACTACTAAATTATAACAATTCGAGTATACAATCTAAATTGGAGATATTTGGAGAAAAAATTAGAATTTAAGAATCGCGCAATAAACATAGAAAAATATCAAATTTTCCAAAACTGTCAATTGTGTTTTAGGAAAGGAAGATCGACGGTCGGACCACTGGTACAAATAGAAGCACGAATTTGCATACGCATGTATTAATGACGAGCAAGCAGTTTCAGTCTTTTTCGCTAGCAGCACACGCCGCTTATGATAGATTACAACAAAACTCATTTAAAAAACTCTATTACCTTGGTTTCAGTGGTAATTTTAACACTAATTGTCGAGGAATTTCTTCATGGTCGATTCTTTAGAGTACGAATTGGACTTCTATTTTCCAAAAAGTGAAAGGTAAGGAATCCCACAAGGAGTGTTTTAAGTACAAACTCTATTCGCCCTCGGGTTCAATGACCTAGGAGGATAAATTAACACGTGGTGTAAAGTAGCTTTTGTGCGACTGCCTATTCTTTACCGATCGAAAAAATATCATTAACATCAAGAAAAACTCAAGATGCACTAATCGGATTAAAGAATGGTCCTATTCAACCGGACTGCTCTTTTCTCCGGAAAAAAAAAAAAAATAAAGTATGGCCCTTTAGTAGAAAGAAAAAAAAAGATACCTCAAACCACTGAACTTTTTCGGGCGCTGGGTCACCTTACCTTTTGTCAATAGCTACAAATTTTTAGGTTTGAAAGTAGATAGACGTCTATCTTGGGAATATCATATACCATCATTGAAACGGAAGATGCTTGAGAAAATGAACTACTACGAGTTAATTAGTGGAACAAATTGGGGAAGCGGACAGAAAAACCTTCTGCTTAAAATATATGTAGTAGGACGGCTCTAAGATAGATTAGGGAAGTGTTTTTTTTTGATACAAGCTCGCAATAATACTTTAACTAAACTCGGATTCCGCTGCCCACACTGGAATACGTGCTCCAATGGAGCTTTAGGATAGTCCGACGCTAAGCATTTGGTCGAATGGCTATTACGCGTCATGTTCTTCAGAGACAAAAACTAGCCGTTAACTATCTTATTACCTTATATTTTCAATTAGTATAATATTAATTTATTTATAAATTTCTTCATATTTAAAATTAGTATAATATTAATTTATTTATAAATTTCTTCATATTTAAAAATTGTTTCCTAACTTAATTAATGGAAATAGTTACAAGAAAAAACACAGTTAATGCCACATATTTGAGTGTATTAACTGTTTCCTCTAAATAAAATAAAAATGACAAAATCTATAGATTATTAATAAGAATAAAAATATTAATTAGACTTGGGGTTGATATAACAGGCCATAGAAAACTGGCATGAGCCGAAGAACTTTCTTTAGATTTCTCTAATAACACAATTTTAAAGAAATATAATTTACCTATTTCTTTTATCATACTTGCTTAATGTCTCCCTGTTACGGACGAGGTCTCTCGTAATTTAAGAGATTATCTGAGACACATATTTTAAACATGTTAATTGTGAAATTTAATGAGATTAATTCTGAATAATAAACGTAATAATTTTACAACGATTTTATAAACAATGTAATTATTAAACATATAAACCTTTCAACATATATAGTTTATATAATTTTGTCCCTATAAGATGAAATCTATGACTGCATTGGTGACACAATCAAATGAATGAAGCACCTGAGACGTTTGTAAACCGATTAAGAACCACAGTCCTGATTGGGTCTTCAGGATTTCTTGGTGAGATAAAACTTGCAAGAAATAACTATTGGAGGTTTCTGGAAGGTCATACTCAGACTCCGAGCACATGAGCGTTCTTCCTTTCAATTAGTATGGTTACAACAAACACGATTTGGCCATTCGTTATGGCGCAATTTGCACTGATGACTGACTACTGATCAGCCAGGATCTGACGATTTTTTGAGGCCGGAGGACATCCTTGGCCACTCTCTCCTTCCACAATAAGAATTAGTTTATGTCCATAAAGATGCTGTTTTAAGATGGCGGAATTTAACGTTTTATTAGTTTTTAGTCCTTAAGAATAATATGTTAAAATATTTAACGATTTTTAAGTTATCCGAAGGATAACTTCCGCCACTGATGTTCTTGAGGAATTTTGAAATATTTAACCATTTTAAGATGGCGGAAGGATATTCTGCCTTTGTTAACGCATTCTATGGGATCTTGCAACAACTTGAAGCTAGGCTTCTAATAAAGATATATGACTATGCGACTTTGTTTTCATTAATAATAGAAATTTCTTATCGTATATAGACAATATTATTTCATATAGACAAAAAATAATCAAATCCTTGTAGTTTATTTTAATGTAGATGGGGTAAAAGAATCTTTTTTGAAACTAAATAATAAGTGACATGTTGGCTTCAACACTCCCATCTAAACCCTAGTACCCAAACAGCGCTGACGCAATCTCCCCTTTATCATTTAAATCCATCAACTTCACACCTATTTATTTTAACCTCGTGAAGCTATTACCTGAACCATATTTAACGTATAAATGACTCAAAGATTTTCTAATTTATATGTGTTCGTCCATTTTTCGGCCAGATATGCGATACTTTATTTTCGAAAACTTTAAGGCGTTCTTCCTCCTATAACGCAAATTGCCATCTTTTACATATATAGAAAACTGTTGGTAGTAAAATAATCTTATCCTAATTTTCAAATTTTTGGAGAATAAGCTCGAACTGAGTTTTACGATCGCGAAATAACAAGCGTTACCGCTTTTTTTATCTCGACTTTATCTTATCTTGAATATCATTTTTCTTCAAGGTAGACCTTAGATATGCTGCTCTACTTATTCAAATCAAGGAAATATCTACATCACCGAAATTATTACCACTAACCATATATTTGTTGTTTATTGGTATTATTTGCTGGATCAATTCTTTTCCTGGATTTTCTACGCAGCGTTGTCATTATTTTAATAAGATATGGGAATTTCATAGTCCTTATTTCCAAATCTCCTTTTGATGTCAGTTTATTTTTATTTTTTATGTACGCATAAAGCCTGAAGGTGAACTCGAAAATAGCCATAGTTAAAACATTTAATTTTAATCAAATAAAAAGAGTCAAAAAGAAAAACAATTATCAGGAACAGAGGCCTAAGAATCTCATATAGCTAAAGAGAACCGGCGGTATATCTGGCTGGGTTTTGCTCTATCGGGAGGGGGGGACTCTCATCTGGGTCAGAGCGTGCCTCTAAATTCGACCACGGGGAGCATATTTCGACCTCAAAGGAATATACGATCAGGGCGGCCGGTCTTAGCCTCACCTACCAGACCTCTTTGTGCCCTCCAATATCCTCCCTAAACAAAATGGCCTACCTCCACAAAGAACAGAGGAATCTGGTCAGTGGCATGCCTATGATGCCATCTTAAAAGACCTCTCTGCTAGATGTCGGATAACTTTATCTATAAACAGTTATCCTTTAACAATTTTCCCTTGAAAGACCTAAACGGTGAATATTTGAAAAACTATAGTCATCCCTGATAATATACTTCAATCAATGTTGTCTTTCTTCACTGGCGAGAAAGGAAATACTGTGCCAAGATAATAAAAACTAATAATATAAAGAAAAATTATATTAATCAACGTAAATTAATCTGTTGATTCATAAATATATCAATATAAATATATAGTGTAAATATATACTAGGAGAAAAAATTAATGATCCACAATAATTGTTAAATAAGGGTTAATTTTTAGTCTAGTGACAGACAAAGAAGTCCCAGGAAATAATAAAGTATAAACGGATAGACAGTCACGGTAATGACATTTTCGGAGCTAAAACCTGTAACAAACCCTTAATACTTTAAAATTTATTTTAAAAAAATTGTATCCGTGTCTTATTATGCTTAAAGTAAAATAAGGATACAAAAGGGAAATTAATTTAACTTGCCAAAAACTTGGCATTTGGTGGGATAAACATCTCCTAGACATGAAAATGGCCAGTAATCATAGAATCAACAGTATACATATACCTGTTCTGACACATATGACACATATTTAAGAAATAAAATAATATATTGTAACAAGAACAACACAGGGGTTTTCTACTTACGGTTTATTAACAAATAATTATCAAGATATTAAACAGGGTTAAACTTAAATAGTATAACCAACTCATAACATTCACTCTTGTTACTGCACTGTCCGTGGCAACCAGCAAAACTCTTAGCAACGAGGTTAATTCTCCTTATTATGTTGCAATATTATCAACGTAATGAATTGCAATTATTAATTATTTAGTAAATTATTATATCAGAAGATTATTTATTAATTCGTAATTAAAATTTAAAAAAATCATTTCTTTTTGAATGGTTGCAAATCACTCTAAGGAATAATTTCAAATTTAAGAAATATTACACACCAGATACCTATCCTTTCATAGTAAGCTCCATAATCACTCAAATCCGTTAGTTTCTCAACTTGCTTCCCACTCCATTCCTGATAATCCTCCGAGGCGTCTGAAACGAAGATGGCCTAGAGACCTTCTAGTGTAGAAGTTTTAATTAAGTGCGACTGTTGAGTTGTTCTTTTCAAGTTTTAACATGTTATGATAATCATTGTCAATACATTTACTTGATGTATATATTCTGTACAGTTGTAAATTTCAATAAATGTATATAAAAAAAAAAGAAAGAAATATTCCATCTTTTTAAGAAACGGTCTTCAGAAGCTTCCTGAATCAGCAAATATTTAATTGAACCAGGATTGCAGCTCACATCTAAGTAGACACCTCTGCCCGATCGCAAACGTTAGATAATACTTTAATTGACTGAACCAACTAAAGTTTGAACTGAATTACCATCAATAGCTAATCGGAAGGGAAGAGGCCATGCTGAGCTAGGCGGGGCAATATAAGCTGTCAAGAAACTCGTAAAAGGTAGTTGGCCAATTCCAGTTAATTTAATAGCCAACAAGTTTTGTCCAATTTAGTGTTTAACTAGAATCAAATTCGCTTAAAGTCTAAGAGTAGGCAGGTAAGTTCAGCACTTTCATTCGATAAAATATTTGTTCACAACCTAAGCATGTAGCTAGAATTTGATTAGCTTTATCAAGTAGATAAGTTGAGAGAAAATTATATTTAATTTATGTGATAATGTTTAAGTATTTTTATTATATTTTCAATATACATAAGTAGAGTTAAAAAGTTTCTTATATCATATTTTTTGGGTCGTATAAAAATTAATTTTTTTAAAATTCCCGTTTGGTCATTGATCTTCTGTTTTGGCTCGTAGATGGACATTGTGGTTTTATTTATATTTATCTAGCTTTCCATTAGCTTCGAGCTTTAAAATATTTTTTTTTTAAACTATTTTTCATATTGCTATGACCACATTCATTTTTTTTTATTTTTGATTTTCATTTATTGATATTTACAACTGTACAAGAAGATATATACCAAGTAAATTTGTCGATAGTGAATACAATGGAATGTAAATAACTTGTGAAGAACTACTTACTAGTAGCACGTCCATAAAATCTACACTAAAAGGATTATCAGGAATAGAGTGGGAAGCAAGTTAGGAGACTAGTGGATTGGAGCTTACTATGGAAGGACAGGTATCTGGGTTGTGCTAAATCAGCAACATAAGCAACATTAAGATCTTTATGGATATATTTATTGGTCACAAAGTAAGGAGCATTGAGGATTTTTCGAAGGATTTTGGATTGTAAGAATTGGATACGAGATGGAGCACCAAAGCTCAACTCCGTACGTCCAAATAGGTCTAATCACAGTCTTTTGTAATTAATTGGAAGCTTTAAACGTTTGCCTGGTAAATGTTGAAGTGGTAACTACGAGCAGTTTCTTGTCGTTTTAGTCTTGTATCTGGATTCCAAGTAAGACGTTTGTCCAAGTTGAGTCCTTGATAGCGGATCTGTTCAACAGGGATTAGTGGAATAACATATATGGTATATATATATATATATAGATAATGAAATATCGTTTTCTTTAATAGATAAAGGGAAAACTAATAACGTAATTAATAAATAATGGTTTTTAAACAATAGACTGGGTTGAACAGTAATTAAATACAAATCTTAAAATGAAAATCTCATAAACATTCATATTATATCACGCAGAAACATTAAAAATGTTAGATTATGGTTTCAATCTATAACTATAATTTATCCAAGCATTGAATAATTATATTATCTTTTTAACTAAAGAAAATAAATTGAATAAGCTATCGGATAATTTGTGTTGTAAATTGCTTAATTTTGTTTTTCGGAGATAAGGCTTTCTATGTTATAGAGGCAGAATGTAAATAAAAATAATTGAACTGTAATATATATATATATATATAGTTATAGAAACCCAATGGTATTAAGGAATAATAAATAAATGTACACTATCCCCCCTCTCCTAGATAATTGTATAAAAGGGGCACCCCCACCTTCGTCGGTGACACTCTGCCTCTACCCGTTATGATGTCAGTTTGTTCCACGAAGTTTTGTAATAGGCTTTAAGTTTGTGCTTTTGCTTGATATAATGTATGTACTTCAATAAAATCTCTTTTTAAAAACTCAGCCCCGTGAACCTTTTATTTAGCTGGCGCCCGAACGGAGGGACATTTGGAAGCGTTAACGTAACTTCGCGGCAGTTCTATCTTATTTCAGGTACAGAACAGCGAGACCTCTTTCCACTGGCATGAGAAGATTGGGAGCTGAGTACTAATACATCAGCAGATCTTCAAGTCTTTGGGAGCGCTTTGGTATTCCAATACCTTAACCAGAAGGACCTTCAACCTCTTTGCTAAGGAATCGACGGGAAGGAGCTAAAGGAGGAAGTCATCGAGAAGACATCGAAGACAACGAAGACATCGTTGTATCAAGAAAAAGTATAATTATTTTATTTTAATTTTTATTTTTAAGTAATTTTGTAATTTAAATATAAGTTAGTAATAAGTATAATATTTAAATTTAGCATTTATCTTTATGAATGGTTTGGAAGAAAAATTAAGTAACTTAAAAATAACAGGTTCAACGTTAGTTAAAAAAGAAGATATTAATATGGCTCTTGAAATTAAAAATCACGATTTAGCATTAATCCCGGAATACGACGGAAATCCGTTACAACTAGTTGATTTTATCAGAAATAGCGAATTTTTATATAATTTATATTGTAAGGAGGACAATACTCATAAAAATACAAATCAAGCAAAATTAGTTTTAACAATTTTAAATAAATTAACAGGTAAAGCTAAAGTCGCCGTATATGACAAAGAATTTAATACCGTCAAAGAAATAATAAAATTCTTAAAAAGAAAATATCAGGACACGAGAACTAGGGAACAATTAATTTCAGAAATTTTAAATACGCGGACTTACCATAACGAAAACCCACTCGATTTCTTAGAACGACTGGGCCAAAAAAGATGCGATTTATACGCACGTATTTATTCAGACAATGAGATACTAAACAAACAGGACGAAATGTATAGGTATGACAAACAGATATCCCATCACGCAGTACATAGCTTACATCCGGCATTAACAGATTTTATTTATCACATTAAATTTGACTCGTTAGAAGACCTAGAAGAAATATTAAGAAACAGCGCGGCTCATATTGTACATAGACTTTACGGAGATAAAAAACAGTATAAGAATAACCCAACTCAAAATAATTTCAAAAAGAAAAATTTCGAAAATAATTTTAAAAACAAAGAGTACCGACCAAACTTTAACAACCACCATGATTATCAAAATTACAACCGACCCCATCAGTACCACCGCGAGCAATATGCGTCGTACAATAATCCTCAACAATACCGACCGTATCAGCATGAACAAAGTCCAACCTTTAATTCTTATAACAATAACAATCAACATAACTTCCGGCCACAACAGCGAGCAATAGAATATCAAACACCAATTTATAACCAACAATGGGACCCCCAGTCACAGTATAAATTTTTTAATAAACCGCCCTCCGGAAATATTAGGCAAAATTACCAACAACCGCAAATAGACTCCAACACTGTTTCAATGAGAACCGTTTCTAATAGAGTACACGCGATAGAAGAGGAAAAGGATAAACAGATAAAATTATTACAAGAGCGTATTGAATCTTTGGAAAAAAGACAGGATCATTTTTTAGAATTAGGCCCGAGCACAAGCAGACCTCCGGACCGGATATAAACAATTTAAATTCTAAACCGGATAAAGAAATATATAACCAGGATAAACAAATAGAAATTCATGACTTGAACTTAAATAACGACTTACCAAATCTAATCGACGAAAAAAAATGAAAAAAAAAAAAATTAATCCGCGACAAACATATAAAATCGGAAATAAAAGAAAGTTTTAAAAACTTAATTCGCGAAGAACATATAAAACCGGAAATAAAAGTAACTGTAGAGAATTCTGTAAACAATATTAAGAATGTGGAAGAAGCGTATAATTTAAAACCTGAAATAAAAGAAAGTGTAGAAAATTCTGTAAACAAATTTAAGAATATGGAAGACGACGAAAATTTAAAATACCAAAAACTTAAAGAACTTAATAAAAATAAAGAAACAGTCCGAAATGAATATCGTAATTTAAATAAAACAATAAAATCCGTTAATAAGTCACGGGAAGGAAACGAAAAAAATATAATTAGTAAAATTAAAGAAACAGAAGACTTAAATTCAAATATTGTGAAAGAAACGAACAATTTAAAAGCTTCAAAAAATAGTTTAAAAGTAACTGTTGAAAAATTAAATAATAATGTAACAAAATTTAATAAATTGAATCGGAAGACATTAAAAGAAATAATAGCTTCTATTTCCATAAAAAGTAGGCTGGATCACTGCGGCAATAAGTTAAAAAATTTTAAACCTCAACTAAATGTTGCTTTAGGCGAGAAAGCAGTACACAACCTGTTTAAAAATAGAATAGTTAAAATCAGACAAAGTAAATCAAAAAAAATAATTTTCCACTTTGGATCGTACCAAAAAAGATGTATAAATATAGGAAAAAACTAAGTAAAAATATTTAAATCGGATAATTTGTTGATTCAGGTAACTTCGAATTCAACATCAATACAATTTTTATTAATATTCATAATCATACCAATTATTAGTTTTCAAGTTTATGTTTTAGAAGCATAGAGATTTAAACAATAGAATTAAAACGATTGTTTTTCAATCTGATAACTCTCTTAACTATTATAATTTATATTCATACCAGTTTTTGTTAATACTTAAATTTATTAATATTATCATTAATTATTAATAACACGTTTTAACTATTTCTGTAAAATTATAACTTACTTATTTTCATTTAGATTGCAAAATTTAGTTTTATGTTACTTCTCATTACGATGTTTCGTTTATAATTAATATTAATAGGTACTAATTTTGAAAATAGTAGTAAATTTCTAACAAATCAAAAATCATTATTTAATTTTAATAATAACTTAATAATAATAATTAATTAATAATTTAATAATAATGATTTAGTTGATAATAATTATTTGTATGTTAATGTTAATTAGACTTTTAAAGAATGTATTTATATGATTATTGCTCCGATAATAATGTTAACTTTCATATATGCGTTACTAAATACGTTTAGGATTAAACGGTTGTATTCGTTCTATTTTTAAGCTTCTATTATGCTTGCTATTTAAACAATTACATAATATCAACGAACTAAAGAATCTATAAATTAAAACTGATTATTTTATTTTATTTTTCTAACGATTCAATTTAAACGAAACGAGGTATGATCATTTTATTTAATGTTCTATTAGTCACTGGAATTGAAATATTAAATATAAAGCTAAAGGGATAAACGATTTCACAGTTTTAAATTTAAATTTAAATGTAATATGCATAGCAATTTCATTTATCTACGTGATTAAGTATTGTCATTTTTGGGTAAAAATCTAATAACTATTACTATAGCCTTAATCTTGATTTCTTGCTTATTTTTGTTTTTAAGAAGTTGAATTTAATTGTTATAGACATTTTTTTATGCATTTATAAAATGAAGTTAGCATTACAGACATTATATGATTTAAATGGTTTACACTTCAAAAATTTAAAATAGACTTATCAGAATAATTTGGTTAATATTCATTCAAACATTAGAAAAAAATATCATTTTATCAGTTTTATAGTCAGACAGAATTTAAGTTAATGATAGATATTTTTAATTTTAGTAATGCACTGACTAACTACATGACTAAAATAATATTATTTTGCATTATACTAGTGAGTGGCTAGCTGAACTCAAACTCTTTGGGATTATTGAACAGAGTCCACTCTACCCTAAACGAATTATTGAGAATAATAGGAAAAGAAAAAGATAAATGTTCTATGCAGCAGAAATTAAGATTAGCGGTAATAGCGTACAATAATACCTTAAATAATAAATTAAAATTAACGCCCAATGAAATTACTTTCGGAACCTCCAGATTAGAGTCAGACGAAAACACCGACCTGACGGAACAATACGTATTAAAATATCACAAGGACCAACAATTATTACATAAATTAATTAGATCCAAAATAAATGACGAAAAAGAAACAAGGACTGAAAAATTAAATAAAAATAGAGAAGACCCTTTGGATATTCAACGACAATTAGGAGATGTAGAATATTTAAAAAATACCCAAGCAAAAATAAAAAGTAGAGACAAATTTAAAAAAGTAAATGTACTAGTGAAAGATAAGAGACCGATTAAAACCCATATTGACAATATTAAAAGGCCCACTAGAAAAAAGAGGAAAAAGAAACAATATATTTCAGACGACGATAATGAATCCATTCGCGTAAATATTTCGGATGTCTCGGATAACTATGACTCAGATAATGATTCTGATTAAAAATATTTAATTTTATTTAAACAATATTAAAATGTCTTAAAAATCTTTTATTTTAAATATAATAAATATAATGGTATTAGGAGTAATGTTTATGTTATATTGAAAAGAATTATCTATATTAAACTGACAATGCTGTAGTTTATTTTAATAAAGTCGGACTTTTGTATTTTGTTGTAAAATATTATATTCCATGTTAATAATGTAAAAGATCATTCAAAGCATTATTTTATTTCACGATAATATTCTGTTTGATTTATTTTGTAATTAATATTTTGGAGAACTATAATAAATATTAGGACACTATTATTTTGTCTTGAAATATTATTTTGATTGATCATTGAAAAAGTATGTATTTTATTTTGAAATTATTATTAATTGTAGTTATTGTAAAGGAGTGTTTGAATTATTATTTTGATTTAAAATATTATTATTTTAATTGAGTAATTTTGAAGCTAAAAGTATTATTTGCAATAGAGGAAACTGATTCAAAGACTCTTATTTTAGTTTGTCCTTTTGTTTAAATAATGTATTATTTAGTATTAAGAAATATCCTATTATCTTTTAGTTATAAGGAAAATTGTACTTTAGCATGTAAGGAATTTTGTAATGTATAAACATTTTATAATTTAAGCTTATTGTTAATATTAAGAAGGGGACAAGGTCTAATCCTTTTGTTTATGGGAAATTGACAATCATATAAATCTTATTTTAGTGTTAGAGCACAAGGTTTAATCTTTTTATTTTTCAAATGTACAGATCCTGACTTCATAAACAGGAAGTTCAAAGTCTAATCCTTTTGTTTATAGGAAGCTGATAGTTGTATTTCAGTACAGAGTTTAATCTTTTTATTTAAAACTATACCTAAACTTAGTACACAAGTTATAATCCTTTTATTTTTGTATAAACTTAAATTATAAGGTCCAATCCCTTTTGTTTATAGAATGTTATCTATTGCAATGTTATGACTTAGTGTAAAAGGTATTGAGAAATGTATAAGGTCCAAACCTTTTATTTTTATAGAATCTTACCTATTTACACTAAGATATTTGTTCCATCGGAGACCTCGGAACTTGGGGGGGGGAGAAGTTATAGAAACCCAATGGTATTAAGGAATAATAAATAAATGTACACTATCCCCTCTCCTAGATAATTGTATAAAAGGGGCACCCCCACCTTCGTCGGTGACACTCTGCCTCTACCCGTTATGATGTCAGTTTGTTCCACGAAGTTTTGTAATAGGCTTTAAGTTTGTGCTTTTGCTTGATATAATGTATGTACTTCAATAAAATCTCTTTTTAAAAACTCAGCCCCGTGAACCTTTTATTTAGCTATATATATATATATATATATATATGATATAGACGCATATGTGAACAACTAAAGCAGAATATACAGAATAGCCAGACATATCCATGATCAATAGTTTTTTCCCAGACAGGGAGTAATTCAGTTTTTTTTTTTTTTTTTTTTTTTTTAAATAAAATAAAATTCTTTAACAAAAGAGGTTTTTTTTTAAAAACAAATGCTGGATGATTATATTCAATTAATCTCTTTATTATCCTAATATTTTTAATATGATCTGATTCATGTACATGGGTATTTTAACCCCTAAAAAAGAATAAAACATTTAGCTGAGAAAATTAAAAAACCCATTGGGTGAAATTTTCTGCATGTCAGTAGATATAAAAATTGTTCAACACTAATTCTACTATACCGAATTCAAACTACCTTTTAACAGATCAAATAAGGAAAGGAGTAAGGGGAAAAGTAATAACAACGACTAAAAGTCTAAAAAATTTAATCACCCTTCACTGACATTGTTGACAAAACAAAAGCAGAAGAAAACTGAGAGTTAAATAATAGAAAGGGGGAATAAAAAGAGCGTAAAGTTATACATAAATAAAAGCGTGCTTGAAAGAAGAGGGCGCGCTTAACAAGACTGACCCGTTACAAAGACAGGGCCCATCAAATATTAAAGCAAGGACAGGAAGGGTTGTAACTTACCCTCCGACCTTAATTACTTCTTGTATAATTGAGCCTCATCGATAGCACTGTCTCGATTGATACCTTATCCAGAAGAAACAGGCGGGGTTTTCGATAAGTCATTGCGCTAAATGACTCTAATATCAAAATCATTGGGAATTACGGCGAAAAATGTATAATAAATCAGAACATAACTGAATGAAAGTTGTATGTAAAATATTTTAGGGAATTCATTTTTTAGGTTAATACCACTAGAATTATTTTCTTGAAACAGTGCCAAACTAATTGTTGGTAGACCAATAAGTTTTTCATGTATTTTTTGAGTGGATGAAGGAAATAAGTATGAACACTTCGAAATCATCGGACATAAAAAAAAAAAATAATAATATAAAAAATATAAAAAATTAACATTTTATTAATCCGGTATCTACAAAAATTGTTTTTCTGGCATTTAATAGATTTCTTTAATTCTGTTTTTGGTTAACCCTATTATTTTGTAATGTTGTATGAAGATAAGCAAACCATTAAATTAAAAACTACGACTCTCATAAAATATGACGAAATCGGTCTAATAATAAGTACCAATCATTGTTACTGGTAGAAAATGATGGTGATTTCGATTATATAAGTATTTCAAGGATTACATTTGAACTAATTGAAGTCATGGGAAAATAAATGCAATCATAAAAGGATATTTTTAAATCCATATATAAGTTATGAGTATAATATATTGGGTTGTTTCACATGAAATGTCCGATTTTATAATATTTGAAATACATAGAGGATTTTGCGAGTCTCTGTTGTTTACTTCTTAAGTTCACATATCATAATCAAGCAGTTACTAATCCTCTACTTTTCTTTTATAAACATTAGCTTCCCAATCAATTACACACTGTTTAGTATACCTTCAAATATGAACATGGAAACACGCGAATTTCGTGTAATATTTTTTTATGAGTTTAAACTAGGTCGTTCGGCAGCTGAGGCTGCTAGGGCACTGGTTAGACTCAGGGCAGTGGTTAGACATCGACGAAAGCCCAGGACAAATGCCAAAACCAAATTTGCACACGAAAAAATTTATGGTTACAGTATGGTGGTCCATGGCTGGAATCATACATTATTCCTTTTTTGCCTAGAGGTGAAACCATTACCTCTACAACCTACTGCAATGAAATTGGCCAAATGCACGAAAAATTATTGAAAAAACAACCTGGATTGGTAAATCGGAAGGGCCCTATACTCCTACACGACAACGCTAGATCCCACGTTTCAAAACTTACCATGCATAAATTGAAAGAGCTGGGGTACGAAGTTCTTCCGCACCCACCATATTCTCCCGACTTGTCTCCAAAAGATTATCACCTTTTCAGGAATTTAGGCAACTTCTGCATTGGAAAAATTTTTGCAAATGATGCTGAAATCAAAAGTGCGTTTTCAGATTTTGTTTCACTTCAAAGCTCAGAGTTTTTTAAATCCGGGATAAAAAAGTTGTTGTCACGTTGGCAAAAATGTGTAGAAAAAGAAGGTAAATACTTCGAATAAAATTATATTGTTTTCATATTGTATTTTTACTAAAATCTGTTTACCTTGAAAACGGACATTTCATGTGAAACAACCTAATAGAAAAACTCACTCAAATAAAATCACTGAAAACCTATTAAATAAAGGATGAATATAAAAAATAAAATTAACCATAAATATTAAAATATATATACACCAATTATATACAATGCTAATTATGCATTGTTAATATAATAAATAATTTATATGTGTTAATATACTAATAATATATAATAAAATATAAATTATTATATTCAATTTATGTATATATATATATATATATATATATATATATATATATATATATATATATATATATATATATACACATTTATCATATTTTGCTTATAAACTAATGATTCTTTTTAAATGGATATGTCTTTTGGCTGGGACCTTATAATTTTTTTTCTTTGTAACGTCTTTTTCTATCTCAAAAAACATTTTGGCCCGCTCTTGCTTTGTGTTGCTGAGATCGAAAATTTGGAAAGTTTCTTTTTTAGAAATAGATCTATGGTTTAGGAGTTATACAAAATTGAATTTTAAAAAAAGGACCCTTAACAACGCTATTTTCTCTTAACTTTGTTAATTTAAATAATTATTGATTTTTAATTTTAGTTATTTATTTATGTAAGATCCTTTTGAATCATAGATGTAAATTTTGAAAAGCAGAAAATTATAGAAAGACAAAAACATGATTCATTATTTTTTTAAGTCAGGGAGAAAATGTTTTGACATTTTGACTCACTCCAGCTCTCTTGTTATGCTCGGGTCGAAAATTTGACAATAGTTTTCCAATTGGAAATTTATTGAAATTTTTTTTTTGTTATATAACGTTTTTGACTAGAACCCACCGGTTAGAAGCCATGATGGTTTGAATGAAAAAAAGTGACTATCAAAACATTACCGACTGTTTAATTAATAGAAGCAGTTAATATAAAATGAGTAGATTACATATAGATATATCCACGATTTACCGTTTTTCCAATTCAGGGAGTAATTGAAATCTTTTCAATTTATTTTCCCAATTTTTTTATTTCAAGATGTTATAACCGCTTATTAATTGGAACTCTATTTAAAATGGATCAATCAAAAAAAGCAATAAATAATATAAAAATTATAATAGTTCGCAACTAAACATATTTCGGTGTTTTAAAGAATGTAGGGAAATAAAAAAAATATCTATAACGTATAATAAAATGATAGTCGTTTTGAACAAACTTATTTATATTTTTAATAAACATGAACGTGTATTAATTAAAAGAGAATTAATGTAATAGCACATTTATTTTGTCCAATAATTTATTTTTTATTTAATTGATATGCAGATTCGCAATTAATGTATCGAGAGAATCCAGACTAATTGGGTCAATTGAGAATTCATGTAATTTTTAAGAGGACAATATATTTTATAGTTTTTTTTTATTATTCGTTCATTATCAATAATTATTTATAGATCAGTATTGTCGCTATAAATAAGTAATAGAGAATGACTATATATATATATTTGCGATTTGGTAATTTAGAAAAAAAAAATTCATTATTCTTACATTTTTTGTTGTTTTTTTTTCTTCAATATTTCTATATCATTGATATTTAAATATTTTACATGTTTGTTTTTTTTGTTTCTGTCCACTTTAACCAGTTTGTTTTTTTAAAAATTACTATTATACCTCAAAGTAGGGTTTGGCGATAGTCGATAGTCACTATCGATATACCGATATATAAATATAGTGTCGACTATCGATAGATCTTTTTTACCCTCAAGTTTTGAAACTCTGGGAATTATGCTGATGTGTCTTTGTCAAGTGTCGAGTTCTTTTGAAATTGAATTCAGAATTCCTAGAGCTCAAGGGTTCTCTCAAGCCAAAGAAAGCAGAAATGCTAGTTTTTCTTTCGGGAAATATTTGGCTCAAGGAGCACACCCGACTCTTGAAATTAACTATTACGTTATTTTTCTTTTCTAAAGATTTGATTTGTTTATTATTATTGTTTGTTCAAATAAATTAGTTTTTTTTTTCTCATCTTTATGATATAATCTTATAATTTATAATACTGCGAATTTCAAATAGTAAATAATTTAATTTAATTAAATTAGTAAAAGTTCTTCATTCAATAGCTTTGGAAAAAAAAAAAAAAAGAAGCAACTATCGAAAAACTATCAATAGCAATCGATAGTTCTCAACCGATAGTATCGGCCTATCGATAGTCCTAACTATCGACTATCGCCCAACCCTAACTCAAAGGCTCGTTCCTTTCTATTTCTTTTTAGGAAACATAAACTTCATACAATCGCAGAAAGCTACATTTGTCTTTAGCATTTTTTAATTTTTTTTTTTTTTTTTAATATGTTTTTCTACTGTATTGTGATCACATAATGCTATCCTTAGGCATACACCAATATTTAAATCTCAAACAATAATACATATTTATAGTTATTTCCTTAAGTATAGTTTAAAATAATAATTGCTTCATACTATGTCTCCAACAATATCCTACATAATTTTCGAAATTCCATTAAACTCGGAGATGAAAACAGCATTGGCCATGACACCTTTCGTAAATATAATTTTATTTTGTAGTTTTTGCAACTGCTTTTTAACTTAAGCTATGAACGAATCTGCTATAGTACTTTCATAGTGCTATAGTGCTTGCCTCTCGAAATGTAGGAGGTAGGCACTCTTAGTTTCATATTTTCCAGAGTCATTTTATATCTAGTATGATGGTGTTTTAATTTATTTTAAATTATTTCTTTTTCCTTGTTATTGTTCCTTTTCTTTCTTTTTTATTTTTATGGTAAATATTTCATGATTTGATTCATTATTGACATTAAGTGAGGCAGCTTGTAATGTTTATTCAATATAACTGTTTCTCTCTGTAGATCGACTTACAGTTGAAAAACAATTGCTGATTAAATGTCTGATTCTTCATCGGAAATAATATGCTAGCTAAATATTTAAGAAGTTCATTTAATTTTTTGTGGATATACACTTTCAGAAAAAAACTAAACCTCTGATTGTTTTCTCGATTCAAACTATTTCGGAAATAAAATCAGGGCTTAAACGGCCGTTTTGACGGAGTCAATTTGGACCTGGTGCCGAACCGAGAGATCATTGTGGAGCCCAGACAATGGCGGGCAGCCCCCAATAAAAGAGTCACTCGACAATAAAAACAATACTCCACCGGGGCCGTAAACCGATTTGTCACTCCTCATTCAGTTCTCCCTATTACCTGTCATTATAATAAAAGAAGTATGGAGTACTCTTTCGATTGTTGAATTCACATTGTTTACCTCTAGCCATATATTTACAACTGTATTCAAGATTATTTATGTGCACGGAATTACGATTTCAAATGGTACAATTTGACCTATGTACAAAGTATCATAATTTTGTAAAAAGTAGATCAAACAATATTATACATAAATAACAATTAAAGTCAAGTGAAGCCATCAATATCAAACGCTGTTTTATAGAATTTGTTGCATAGTGAATAACGACTGAGATATAGCAATGACCACAGAAGATTGTTCACAGTAAGACTATGTCATCTTCGAGTCAGCATTTATCTAAAGGAATGCCATTCAGGACCTATTTACCTGACATTCCTTTTAAAAATAAAACCGATTCAAACTGCTCTCTTGTAAGTTATGGAAATGTGACATAGTGTTATGTACCTTTGTGGTACAGATATATATAATTACAATACACGATAGAGACGGTTCTTTAATAACATAAATGATAACAGGAACAACCTTAATATGGAGTTATTTTTATGAGAGATGCTATAGTATATGGACGGCGTCTTTGGTGGAAGACCATGGTCTTGGATGGGTGAAATGTCATCAGAGGATGATGGTGTTGACTAGGCTCAATGATCGTATAAGTGGAAACAAGAAGACAAACAAACAAGACCTCCATTACTTTTTATTCATTTTTTCCATTATTTTTCTTATCATTTTTTATTCCCTATAGTTGGGAGAATATTTTTTTTTTAATGTATTCTAAGGCCATTTTGAATCTTTGTTCATCTTGAGGTAGGGAGGGTTCAAAAATAAAAATTATCCTGGAGTATATTTTCTAGCCTTTTAAATAACCATCGTTCCCCCTCTAACTAATATCTTGGAAGTTTGAGATAGCAGTTAACTTAGGACGGTTAACGGAATTATCAATCCATGTAAGGCGTAAGTTGTTACCCAGAATATTATAAAGTTAGGGATTGGTACACACTATCTTTGAAACTATCTTTTGAATACGGCCCAACTGCTTTCTATTTCTGAGGAGGGTTATGAATTCAACAACTTAAACTTGTATGTTAAAATCATAGCCGTCTGAACCAAATCACGTTCCGTTAAAAATGAATCAGGATAGAATATGAAGGTGGTCCAAATATTAAATCTTTAAATTGAAAAGAGAAGAATAAAAAATAAAATAAAAGTGAATTGCTTTTTGGGAAATATGTTTTATCATACCGCATATCCAGATTGAAAGAGGCATAGTTTTTGGAAGGCTGTTTGAAGCCAATTCAATTATGTATCTTTTTTATCCGACTTGAATAGGAAAACAAGTAATGAAAATACGTTTATTGAATTATGCATCTTATAAATTCATTAAATATTAAAAAAAAAAAAAAATGACAGTTTTACATGCAAATTAATAATTTTGTTCCATTATTTTAGAATCTCCTACCATCCTGAAAGGGGAGAGTCGAGGACTGTGGGGTAATGGAAAATTATGTTGTCTGTTCTCGAAAATTATGGGTTTTTCAGTAATTAGGCCATAACTTATCCTTCGCGTGCTTAGTCGGAAGATTTTCTTTAGATTATGCAATATATTTCTTCCAGTGATATTATCGATAAAATTCAATGAGTAATTTGATTACATTAATTTATAAGTACATGTTCATGACAAATTTTTCATACATTTTTATTTAGTTCGCAAATTACTTTCAATATTACATTACCAGAGGACATTCTGTACTACACCGATTTTGATCCGAATATTTTTGGTGATTCTGTAAAAAAAAAAAAGAAATAAGAAAAATCGAAAAATAATTTTACATTTTATCCTATTGGCCCTAGGAGCTTGAAAATTTTTTATTTTATATGATACCAAGTGAAAATGTTAATATTAAAATATCATTATATCTTAGTAAAAAAATCAACTAAAATAAAGAGACAAATATTCATAGAAAAAAGTAGCATTGTAGAGTTTTCGACAGAAAAAGGTAGATTAAATTTATATTTAATACACTAAAAAACATTTATTTAAAATTGCTATTAAAAAAAAATATATATTTTTTTTACTGTTACATTTTGAGGCTCAGTATCTTTTTATCAGTTAATCCACTGTCGTCGACATTTCTTGACCAATCGGAAATCAAAATCTTCCTCGTTTCATTCAAAATAATTATTATATCAGTTTTGGCTTAAATATTTAGTTTGTTAAAATTATGTGTAAAATACGATATTGTAAAATAAAAACAGGTTTTTAACAATTTAGGTTCTAAAACATACATAAGCACTGCATGTGAAACAAATCGTGTATATATATAGTTGTTTTGTATTGGTTAAATGTTGATTGAATTCCGGGAAATTTGTTTGAGGGGTTTGGATTTAGAATTTTTTTTTGTTTAATTCTATTTGTAAAAAACAACAAACAAAAATCAAATCAAATCAGAAACTACAGTCACAAAATCCTTGCGAGCAATTAAAATCCGAAGCAGTGACCATCAGATTACGACTAAACCCGAATATCGACTAACCCACATACACTCGTATAATCTAGCCACGCAATCATAGCCCTAAATAATGCGAGAAAATATTTACTGTGTGCCAATTAGAGTCATGATAAACATATAATTAGCAACGAGCATAGCTTGAATGATTAATTAATTATTTGTAGTCATTAATCAACAAACAGCCTTCGTAGATTAACTACTTTCTTAGTACCGTGGTGTACTTTTTAATTTTTGGTTCGTATGAAGATTTTCATCAATTTATTTTTTTTGATTATTCTACTGAAATTTATATTGATATAACAATTTTATTTTATGGTCTATATTTTTTGGTAAATCTTTTTTTTTTATTCTTGTTCTATTTATGATGATATTTGAGAAACCATTATACTGCGTATAATATTACGTCATAGAATATAATAGAATAAAATAGAATAGAAAAGAAAAATAAATTTATTTTTGTACTAAGTCCTTCAAGAAAAACAAATAAGTACAGAAATAAATACAATATTTGGTCAAAGACAAATTAAAATTAACAATAGTTGAGGAAGAAGTACTGAAAATAAAGATAAAATTTTAAAGGATCTTATTATTATTGATTATAACTATTATTATAATTTAGTTTTCAATCAATACATTATTTGTTACTTTTTAAATAGCATTTAGAACTTTTCTTATATGCTTTTTACTATTTTAAGCATTATAAAATGGGAACTTTATATTTTATATTTAGAGTTTTTTTTTTCTATTGACCAGATGTAATTATAACTGTTTCTGTATTTATATGTTTTCGGTTTCAGAATATTTTTTATTATTATATTGTATGTTTATATGTATTTTTTTTTATTGAAAACAATAAATATTGATTAGCCTTCCGGCTAAACAAAGAATAGCATGGACGATGTTTTAGGGGTCGCTCCCTTATGCGCTTACGTTCTTTATTTTTTGCCACTTACCTATATGATTTTTATTTATTTATATTAAATTAGTTGAAATAGAAATAAAATTAGTTGAAAAAGTTAGGTTTCAAACGTTACTATTTTCATTCAACCAATTATAATATGTTTATAATATGACGTTATTTTATTCTGAAGAGACTACTCACTCGTAGCACTTCAAACGTTCCATATGAGTAGGTCCAGATGCCATCTTCTTTTCAGAGGTATCGGATGGCTGTCGGGAATAGAATGAGAAGCAAGTTGACTTACTAGTCATTTAAATTAGTCTTTTGTAGTTAATTGAAAGCTTATATTATTTATTTTTTAATAGTCTATAAATGTAGTAAATGTTGGCAGTTTCTAGAAGCAGTTTATGGTCGTGGATTCAAAGTTATACGTTTGTCCAGTTGAGTCCTAATAATTAATTTAAAATTTAAAATACATGTTGATTTGCAAGGAAATGTTAGTAAAAGTAAATGCTAGAAAATATATTTGAAACTAATCCTTTCTAACTTCTGGGTTATAAAAAGTAACCAAGGAATGATTTTAGATTCCGTTGCTAACCCTCACTTGACAGGCTGACAGTACCCAAAGGGCTAGTTTCCTGGAACCGAGGCTGCCCTTTGGTTTTCTTTATATTTATCTACTTATTTATTCCGATAGATGGGGCCCTTCGGTAATAAAGTTACAAAGGGTCCCAATAACGTTAATACGATGAAAAGGTCAACCGCTGCCTTAAATAAATAATTGGCTATTGTAGACAGTCACATCCACCGATAATTTCTATGAACTTGAGGGAGGACATGGCTTTGAAGAGGGTTAAGTGACATAAAGTGGAAGGATATTTATAATTTATTCACTCTTCTCTGATCGCAGGAGTTTAAAAATATATAAAAGCAAATATGCGATCATTATTAGCATTAGTGTATTAGCATACAACAGTTATATATATTTCTTAATATATTGGTTCATTATAAAGTAACAAAATAACCAATAAAATCACACAAGTAAAAAAAAAAAAAAAAAAAAAAAATATTCAAGCTTACCTGTGAGCCACTTGTGCCACCAACTACAGTAAACTAAAAATAATTAAAAATTTTTGAATGAGCACCATTAATTAACCCACCATCTACAGATGTATACACTATGCTGTACGATATTAATCAAACCCTATAAAATTTTATATCTAGTGACAAACTAAAACATCCTTTAAAAACAATCATTCCCTAATTCCATAAATTTGTAATCACAAGAATTATCCCTCGAGTAAAATCCCACCGTTTGACACATGAAAATTGACACAGTTCCGAATATCTATGACCTTATATGGCATTTGAATATTTCTGGGACTTCGATGATTTCCTAGACGAGTAGGCACTATTAAAAATCTTACAAAGATTTTTTAGAAAATTAATTAATTTGAAATAAGATATATATTAATTTAGTTTAAAAATATTTTTCTTAGAATTAATATTTAATACCTATATTTATTTTATTTACATTATTTTTTTTTTTACTGTACATGATAGGTCAGTGACTTATAGTAACGAAGGAGTAAATACAATAAAAAAAAGAAATGTGTTTTTTTAGTTGGTTTTTATATTTATCGGGGCGATGGGTTATTATATTATTTTATGCAAAAAATATTAGTTGTTTTTATTATGTTATGCAGGTTTTTTTTTCTTTTTCTTACTGCTTAGAGAACAACTTGAATACATCAAACATATATGTTATTTAATGTTGAATGTTAATCATGTAAAGGATGAAAGACCTCAGTATGTATACTTAAATGGATTTTTAATTGTAAATATTTGAATAAAGAAGGCATTATTATTATTTTTATATATAAATAATACACCATTGAGAGACAGAAAGCCGTAGCAGAATGATAATCGCTACGAAATTTTCACAGAAACAGATAAAAATAATTTAGAAAATGAAAAAAAAAATATAAAATATATATATATATATATATATATATATATATATATATACACATATATATACAAAATAAAGAATTAAAGAATTACTTTGTATTATTTTTTTAAATTATTTTTATTTATTTATTTTTTAATAATTGTTGTATCATCTTGGGCACATCCATTTTGTTATTTCAGTCCTAAAGAAGTACCGAAAAACAGGCCGAAACGTCGGCACACCAATTATAAAGTTTTTTTCTTTAAAAACTTGGACGTGCTTATTTACTTGAATGCACTCTTGACCATTTCTTAACTTACATTTCATCCATAGTTAACTATATAATCATCATCACAAATAAAATTTATATTAAGTGGAATCTAAATTAGGTAAATAATTATTGATAGGATTCCAGAAATGCAAGAAAATGTCATTTAATTAAGTAGGTTAGGTAATAGTGAAATAGTGAAATTTAAATGCTTATAGGGGATTTTTCTTCTCTAATATTGTTATAAATAATTTTATTGAAGAAGGAAACATCAACTGGGTACACATCATGTAATATATTCATCAGCATAGTAGTTATAAAGTTTAATTCAAATTGTTGATAGTTTGAATGCCACCAAATGAAAATGTATAACATCAGAAACTAACTTGTTTTAACTAAACTTTCGAATAAACTCGTCATAGAGGTGGCACAGTGTATTCATAAATTCAGTCTAAAACTTTTTTTTTTTTTTGTGATGCCTAAAAATTTGTGTATAATATTTATTATTTTTGACACATTTTCAGTGTAAGTCTTGATTGAACTCATTTTATTGCAGTAACATTCTAATAGAATATTGTTTCATAACATAGATCACAATTATCTAAAATACACTATTTTTCATTTTAGTGTATACATTTTAGTTGACATTCAACAATTTTAAACGACTTTTTTTTTTAAACTCATATCTAAATGATTGGTTTACAAAATGGGTATTTTATTTTTGTTTCTATTTTTTATTATTTGTATGCACATATTGCATTATTATTTATTTTATTTTTTTTAATGTATGCTTGGTATTAACTTTTTAGGTTGGCAAAGCAAAAATTCGAACCTAACGTCCCGATAAATATAAAAATACACATTTCTTTTTTTACTGTATTCACTCTTTTGTTGCCACTAGTCTATTATGTACGGTCAAAACATTAATGTAAATAAAATAAATACAGGTATTACATATTAATTATAAGAAAAATATTTTTAAACTCAATTAACAAATATATTACTTATTAATTAATTTTATAATAAATGAAAAATCTTTGAAAGATTTTCAATTGTGTCTACTCTTCTAGGAAATCATAGACGTCCCAGAAATATGCAAATGCCATATAAGCTCATAGATATTCGGAACGATGTCAATGTTCGATACTCCTGATGTTGAAACATGGACTTGCTGCAATAATTCATGAGGTGACAGAATTGCAGCGATGGACAGTACGTTCCTACGGGGATATATTACAAACACCTACCACAGTCTATGGCGGAACACGCGGGAGACCCTAAGTTGATCATGTCAAACGTTCTCTAGCTGAGAACATGCCATTTTCATAATATAAATTTATAATATAGATTTATGAAATATGGATGAATAGAATATAGATGTATTAAATAGATGAAATCATCAATTCATATAAACCTCCTTTAGACAAAGTCTTACAATGGGGCACAAGTCCAATGATCCTCTTTGTCCAAAGGATTATACTTCTAAAATCATAATTTTATAATTGTGCACAATCGTGTGAATATTATAAGACTAACAATAGTAAATAATTAATTATATCTGTTGTTTATTTGAGCTTAACGTCCTTATGTACTCCAACTAGGGCAGAAAGTACGGGATTATGAGATCTGTAGCCGATCCCTGTTCTACACTGCTTGCTATATAATAGTCAAAGAAAATAATAAACAATTTGTTTAGCATTCGAGATATGGAGGACGCATGTTTATTCATATTAAAAGATTTTTTTTTTTCAAAGAAATATATATAACTTATAAGATTAACAAATATTATAAATAAAAAATAAATAAAAAATTAATAACAATAATAATAAATAAATACAAAGTACAACACCCTGTTCTTTTATCCGTTTTTTTTTTTTCTGAACTTTATATTGTATCTATTAGATCAAATATTTTGACCTACATTCTACATTTAAAATAGAATGTAAGTACAGTATATTAGCTGAGAGAATATTATTTTAAACGGAAATAAAAATATGTTTATAATAAAAAATAAAAAAAATTAAACTAGCTAGATTTGTAATCACAATATTACAGTAAAAATAATTATTTACATGTAAAAAATAGTTTTTTTATTTTATGAACTATTATTCCAAACAATTTTTTTCGAAGAATGATTTTTACAAATAAAAGCTCTTTCATCACTAAACTTAACATAGGTTTCTGTATTATGATCTAGAACATTTTTTATTTCCTCTTTACTCAAATCCAAATTTCAGTTTTTTACCTACTTCTTTTTCCTTCCTCGAACAGGTCTTGCAAAATTTGAACGATCCCTTCAAATTTTATACATTTCGAATAATTAATGCATCGCTCACTAAAACAAACAAAATTAAAACTGCAAAAGAATCCTACTTACATTATGTAAAATCTATCGGATTGCCGGGAAAGAGACTAAAAAAAAATCAAAACGAGAGCGGTCGCTTGTTGTACTCGTACTTACTTCGTACCACACCGAGAACAATAACTGATTAAATATTTTCCATGCAGGAAACTATCCCTCCTACCACACTGAAAAATTAAAGATGGCGGTAAATAGTACAATATGTCGAGGAACAGCTAAAGCCATTTTTCCGAAAAGCTTACTGGAAGCGAGGGAGAGAGAAAACAAGTCGTCTGTTGTACAAAATACAACGGCGCGATCGGTGCAAGTTTAAACAAGCACCTGGAACATTAAAAAGTCCATTACGTTTAAAAAAATATGCATCAATGCCTGAAATAAATATGGACATTATAAAACTTTTTTCAATCATACTGCAAATGATACTTTCAAACAGTTTAATTGACGCCAGAAATTTCAAAAATATACTAATTAACTGCTGAGATGTATGTTGGCTATTATATTATCTATTTTATCAGCTGTGGATCGATTCTAGTGCTAGTAGAATCTCTTGGGAAACATTTTTATATAACGTGAACTATGGGCATTTGAAAATGAATTCTGACTATTTCATCGACTTGTATAACTGCTGGTCGTAAAAAAAAAATACTTCCTGAGTACTCATACAAGACCTTCAGTATATGGCAACATAAAAATTGAAGAATTTGAGGTTTTTATTTCAATATGTAGAACAACTTGATTAACCAAGGTCTACAATTACTTGGAAAAATGAAATTCAGGAGTAAATAACGGTAAGATTAAAATCGGAGTAATATTAAAATCGGATATGATTGTTGTTTTTCTACTACTCAGTTTGCGATTACTCTCATGAAATTAAAAAAATAAGATATATAAGGCTATCATAATACCAAAAGTTCTTTATGAATGCGAAATGTGGACTCAACAGTTAAAGGAAAAACACAGTTTTAAAATTTTCGAAAATAAAGTACTGCGTAGAATAAATGGCCCCAAAAAAATATATGAACATATGTGAGAATTAATATGGAACAAAAATGCGGCATTGCGGTCTTCATCGAAAAGTCCATTACGTTAAAAAAAATATGCATCAATGCCTGAAATAAATAATAACTCGGTAGGTACATTTCAGGTAACTGCAGCGCGACGGTTAAAATGGTCATGATTTTAAAATATGCAGATTTTTCTACCAAACTTCTGCATATAAATCCTATCCAATGAACTATATTGCATTTAAAAACAAAAAAAAGTGATAAAACCCCTTCACCCGCCAAACCCTCTATTTATCTATTTTAAATTATATTATTTAACTAAGCCTTTATTAATCATTTATTTCCAAATCAGAAACAATTATATCATTTGAATCCTCGATTTTTTTTTTTTTTTTTTTTTTTTTTTTTTTTTTTTTTTTTTTTTTTTTTTTTTTTTTTTTTTTTTTTTTTTTTTTTTTTTTTTTTTTTTTTTTTTTTTTTTTTTTTTTTTTTTTTTTTTTTTTTTTTTTTAAAGAGAGAGAGAGAGAGAGAGAGAGAGAGAGAGAGAGAGAGAGAGAGAGAGAGAGAGAGAGAGAGAGAGAGAGAGAGAGAGAGAGAGAGAGAGAGAGAGAGAGAGAGAGAGAGAGAGAGAGAGAGAGAGAGAGAGAGAGAGAGAGAGAGAGAGAGAGAGAGAGAGAGAGAGAGAGAGAGAGAGAGTGATATTAATACTTTTTCACATTTTTACAATTTACAGTTCATATTAAGTATTCATGTCCTAGCATACATCCTCTACATGAATAATATAATTTTATTTAATAGTAAATAGGCTTTACGATTCAAAGATTATCTTTAAACAGTGGGAAAAATAAGAAAAAAAAATAACAATATCATTCAAAAAACAATTTAACAAATATTGAACATACCTAACAAGAGATGTAAGGAGTACATGTTTTGTTCCTTTGTGCTTATATCTTTTATGTGATGTTTTATTGTAATTACCGATTTCTCAGTTAAGTGATTTTTATGAAATTATTTTTTAAATTTATGTTTTGGTCTGATCGTAGACGTGAAGTTGAAAAGGGATAAGATTGAGATCGTGAAGCATTTTTGATATTTTTGTATACCGAGGGTAATCATTGATTATTCTCATACACAACTTTTGTGTCCTTTCTATTTTACCGTAGATGGTTTTAATAATTGAGCTCCACACTGGTGAGGCATGTGTAATCTGGGATTGAATAACTGTTTTACACAAAACTAGGGGAACATATGATTTTTTTTTTGCTCAGGTATAATATAGACTTCGCATTATATATGATAATATTATTTAATACAGCAGGCAACCATTTTGTTATAAGAGAATACAATAAGTTACTCAACAGTCGTTCCTGGATCGTTTTGATGAACGTGCTCCCATTCTTAGCGGTCTAAGGTCCTTACAAGAAATGCAATTCCCTCCGATAGAAAACACTTTGCATAGAAATAACCCCACTAAATTGAATCGAATTGTCGACCCTCTCGAAGACGAGTGGAAGGCTATAAAACAAGAAGGGAGAAGAACGGGATGAAAAAAAAAAAGGAAAGAATAAATCGGAATCTGTACAGAAAACAAAAGTAGGGAGACAAATCTTTACCTGAATTAGAGGAGTGGCGTAATGAGTTGTGACCCCGGCTTCTTAACCAGGTAAATTAGGCATTCCTTTCATTCTTCAGTGCGGGACTTTTCGTAAGTGGGTTTTTAGTGCGCCAAGCATCTTGGAACTAAGTTGCGTACGGAGTTTCTTAAGTTTATAGCTCTACCAGTTAAGATCAAAAATGTTTTAAATAATAATAATTTTCCCCTCATTATGCATTATATGAGATAAATGAAATAAAATAATTGGTAATCGTTGAGAAAAATTTAAAAGCTAGCATTATATGAGTCGTTCAGAATCAAAACCACTGATATATATTCTCAAATGTGAGTTTAAAAATGCCTTTACGAGTGAAGTTAATAGATCAAAAACCACAAGATCCTAACAAAAATTGAATTTTAATCGGACTTTATCACATAACAAAATGAACGATTTGAGAAAAAAGACCCCGAAGTAGATTAAGAGAGGAAAGGAGGAATTCGTGATGAAGAAGTTGAAGAAAAAAGTTTTCATGTTGAACGCAATCAAAGCTTTTGTACAATCAAGGGAGATCATAGCAGTGGCGTGATTTTTAAGAAGAGCAGTGGTAACATAATGTTGTACACGTGAAAGTGAGTGTACAACATTTAGACGAGGTTGGAAGCCTGTCTGTTCGTAAGGGATAATTGAGAGTTAAGATAAGTTTGAATATGCGGGAGCAATAATTTTTCAAAAAGCTTTCCTAAATGGGAGAGGAGGCTAATGGGACGGTAATGATCCGGATTTAAGCCAGTTTTATTAGGTTTCAAAAGAGGTATAATAAACATGGCTTTTTGCCATGAGCTGGGGAAATGTCCAAGAACTGAGCAATTGTTGTAGATGGAGGTAAGATAATTTAAGGTTATGCGAGGAAGATGGCGGAGAAGAATAGCCTGTATATTATCTGCCCCCAGGTGCTTTCTTAGGTGCCATTCGAAATATCGTTGCTTTAAACTAATTTAGCATCAAAATGGGGTACATCGGAAGATTTTTAAATGGCAGAAAAGGAGGAACATGAGGAAGAGGTGCAGAAAAATGTTGAGCATAATGATCACAAAGAGCTTGTGCTTGCTCTTGTGCTGTAGGAAGCGGAGAGTGTAAAGTGGGAAGGTTAATAGGAAGGCGTTTATGATAAGATGATCGCGATAATTTCCCAAATTTTTGTAAATTTTGGGAGGCAGCTGTTATTTTATTTTCCCAGATTGAGTTTTTCCATTTTCTGTAAAGCTGGAGATTTGTTTTGTAACAGAACGGAGAGCAATGCGGTCTTCTGGTCGATGGCATCTCCGCCACCTATTTAGCAAACGATGACGGACAGATATTAACCAAAGAATATGTTTCGGAGGTGTTTGTAATACTAAAGGTTTTGGTTGGAAGGTAGGGATAGAATGAGAGGCTGATTCTTGGAGCAAAGTGGTGAAACGATCAACTGCGTTGTCTATATCAGCCGTGGTTGGTGTATCAGGTAAAGGGGGCAAGGAAGAAGGAGAGTTTTTGAAAAGAAAGGATTGAAATCTTATCCAGTCAGCTTTAGAATAATTGTAATGGAATGAAGAGTTGGTGGGGTGCTAATAGAGGATATGTGATAGACTACTGGGAAATGATCTGAAAAGGAAATGTTGTTAAGAGTATAACAATAAGTAATAAGATGAGGTGCATGGGTATAAAGTAAATCTATTGTACTAACATGGCCTCGAGAAGACTGAAATGTAGGAGAAGAAGGGTAAATAATAGTTCCTGGGAGTTGTGCGATGGCTGTTCCCCTCGGATTGGAGGAAATATTATTCCACATTTGATGTCTGCTATTAAAATCTCCTATCACAAACGATGATCTTGGAACAGATTGAAGGAACTGGGTGAAAGGTTTCACTGGAGAAGAAGGACGAGCGTAAATTCCATACAGCTGATGAGGAACTCCATTGACATATAAAATTATACCCAGAAGTTGAATTGAAGGATGAGGGGATGCGGTTTGAAGAAAGCGATGTTTAATGGAATTGAAACAAATATGGAAACATCAGTAGTATGATAGGAAGAATAAGAGAGAAAACGAGTGTTTAAGGGAAGTGAACCATATCAGTAAGAATAAGAATATCAGGGCGTGCAGAAGTAAGAAGGGCGTGAATACCTGGAATGAAAGGAGAATGATTAATATTAAAGTTAACTACCTTAATCTCAACCATTAATGTCCATATTTGATGAGGCCTGAAGAGTGATAAGAAGTGGCTGAAGAGAAGCAGAGAGCTGCTGGATGCTTACTAAGAGAGCCTGGAGTTGAGTGACAATGGGCTGAAGCGTAGAAGTGATGGTTTGTTGTATTATCGGAGTTATCTGCTGAAGGAATGAAACTGCTGGCTGAGGAGAATGCGCTGAGCGAACATGTGTGCGAGATGGCTGCGGTGCCACGATATTAGGAGCTGAAGTTCGTGGAAGATTTGAAAATTCTTCTGAGGATAGTGGTGGCGGTAAAGGTGTTATTGTAGGCTTGGCAGGTCTATTTTTTTGCAACATTTATGTATTCCAAACGTCGTGTGCATTGTCTAAATGAAGCCGTGTGCTCTTGATTACATCCTGCACAACGAAGTGGGAGTCTTGAGGGCAGTCTTTTAATTCGTGATTGCCACTACATTTCACACATTTAATAGGGCGAAAGCAGTAGGTGGAAATGTGCCCGAAGGATTGGCACCGAAAACATTGGCGAATTCCTTCTGACGGTCTTTTTCGTGGTAGTTCGACCCTGTATCTTATGCGATTGACTGATCCGGGAGCCTGGAGATTTTCAGGTTTTACTGAAGGGGATGTGGTGACTATAATCTCAGGGAGATCCATTTTGGTTCCATCTGAAAGTGTTTTCTTTAGTCTTCGTATAGATTGACGCCAGGAATGGCCAAAAAGGTCCTGTTAATATCTTCTAAAGGAGGAAAGTCTGTTAAAAAGCCGGTTATGAAATATCGTTTATCATTGGGTCCGGATCCGTATGTATGATGGCTGATTTCTTTCGAAGTGAGCCAATTCATGATTTCTGTTCTCTCTTCAGTGTTTGCGGGATGTAGGCGAATGTCTCCAGATCGTAGTGAGGAGAAAGAGGCAGTTATATGAGGTCGAGAGTTGAGAAAGGTTAATAATTCATTCCTCGTTATGTTTTTGAAATAATAATTGGTGGAATCTTTGGAGGAGAATCAGATGAAGGATGTGTAGAAGCTGATGTATTTAGTTAATGGCCTTTGGTCAGGATGAAAATAGTCTAAATTTAGATCGGGAATTAAATTCCATAAGAGTTGGGAAGCGCTTGTCTTTTGGCTGCTGTACTAGACTCGTCAGGCGGCCATGGCCTGGTCGCATGGCCAATACATAGTCTGTTTACAAATTATTTAGGTCATGTACAAACTCACAATTATTCAGTGATTTCTATTATGCGAGTTCTATATATTTTTCACATTAGGTGTGCATAATAGTGAAGAAGGATCAATTAGGAATGATTAATTAATAGTTACTTCTATTTGAATTATGTTTATTTGAAAACTAGTTTCGAATTCATCACCAGTTCTAAAATGAAATAAAAAGTTCAAAACAACAGCATACTGTTACAGCATAGATTACAACAACAGCATAGATGATATAAATTAAAAGCATCATACTTCACACATATATTCAATAATAAATAAAAGATTTATGAAAATTCGATAAAGAGCAAACATTACGGAATAATTAATCTTTGGACTGACTTTCAAAACAAAATCCGTTATGTATTTATGCAAGCATATATTATAGCTTATTATAGCATGAATTGAAATTGTACAAGTTTAAGACCACTCCAAGAACAAAATATCAAAGATATGTTCAAGGTGTGATCAAAATTGTTGTCTGTATAAATTTTTTTTTTGTTTGTAATTTTTTGTTTTTCTGTTAAATTTTCAACAATGGAAGGATTTTGATTCTAAACGACTCATATCTATATGTTATAATATAAGAGTTTTTTTTTTTTTTTAATTTGTTTATGAATAAATTTTTATCTAACTTTTATTAAATTAAATATTTCTTAAAACATATATTATGCAAAAAACTATACAAAATGGTTCAAAAAATATTTATCTTAAAATAAGACATTTGTCATAATGAGCTATTCCATCTTAATTTTTTTCAACTAAGATTTGGCAGACAGAAAACAAATATTTACACAAGATATTTGTAAATTTTTCCAGGTCCCTTTAAACTAATTGTATGTATCTGCATTTATTTTTTAAATGTTTGATGTGCGAATCTTGAAAAAAAGGGGTTACCAACAGAATTTTTTTTTCTGATTCCATTATTCCAGGATTTAACGATATGATTTTTCTTTTGAGTTAATAAACAGTGAAATTAATGTAATATTTAATAAGTGCTCTTTTCTTTTACAATCATTTACAAACATCTTATAGTACATGAAAATTGTAATAAATGTTTCATATTTAAAATCTGAGTGACTAACAAAAAAAATAAATAAAATAAAATACAAAAAAAGCGACAAAATTGAATACAGATCCTAAAGCTGAGGGAAGTAGGAAAAACTAAAGGAAATCTTGTTTGAAAAAGTATTTTCTGTCGGTAAAACCGTGAGAGAAAAACACCTGGGGAAATTCATCGCCCTTTACAATATATTTCATATTTTTCTATTTGAAAATACTTCTCTATATTCCCCTAACGATTTTGTTACGAATATTATTTATAAATCGTCCCTTAATGAAAATAAATAAATAAAAAAGTCGTTCCTTTACATCATTAAAAAAACAAAATAAAATATTGAAAAATTGTATAGGTGTGAAAATAAAATTTCAATTCAATAAGGAAAAAATGGAATGTACTCAATTAAACATTATGTAGGTACCTGTATCCGGTTGTTTACGGAAATATATCACATATAATTAATTAGTATTTTTTTTTATATATTTTAAATTTTGCATTAGTAAAATAATTACATTAAAAACGGCTAATAATTAGAAATCTCTGTCAAATATTAGTGATTAAACATGAAGAGAATGGTAATATTTCCTGAAAGGGAAATATGTATAACGTGTATATATTTAAAGCCAAAACGTTCATAAACCATGTCAAATAGAAAATCAGTTTTAGTTAAAGCTATGCTAAGTGTTCTTAATACACAATTGTTCAAATTGCATCATTTTACATAAATAATTATAAATAATATGACCAATACAAAGGATTTCATTCTAAAATAAACATGGAATAAAAGTGGAGAAGCTCTCGGAGTAGAGATTTAGACCATGGCACTTGCTATTTATAATTGAAGATCTTAGAAATTGAAAATAGAATTATCCTCCCATTGTAATAAAAATTCAACCATTACAAAACCTAATGGTCTTATATATAAATAAAAAAATTGCTCAAGAAATAAGTAATACAAATAAAATAAAAAGGAATACTTCACAGAATAATTTAAACTGATAAACCAAGATAGAGGCACACTTATTTTAATTTGCTATGAATTCAAACATTGAAATGTTATAATTATTAGAAGTCTTGGTCTTTGAATATTTAATGCAACTAACAAGAATTTGATGAAATCAGTCACATCGGAATGAGATTTGTTTTTTTATATTTATTCCGATATCCACACTCATCAAATATACAGGGTGATTATCTCTTAGTGTAAAAAAAAAAAAAAAATGGGTGAAACTAGATCAAAAATGTAGCAAAATGCCGCAAACCCCACATTCCTATTCCAATCCGTTGCAGATCTACGATAAATCAAAGACTTTTGAGAAAACCACGCTTTCTTTCCATAAAAACTGTATTATCTCCATTTTGTTTAAATACTTTTCAAACTTTGACCACATTTTCGGATTTAGCATTAAATATTCTATAATAGCTGAGTACCTGTAACCTTGAATTTTACAAACTTGGTATCTAAAGAACAGCTTGATCTTCACCTCTTTTGGGGAAGCCACGTCTTATATTACTTTAACGCTCGCCGTTTTTTGAAAAAAAAAAAAAAAAACTATCCACAAAACGTCAAATCTCACAAGAACTTGCAAATTTAATCAGCTTTCGAATGTTATGTTAAACATAATGATTTTGTTTCAATTTCATGGAGAAATTCACTTTTGAAACCGAAAAAACATGGTGTTCTCATTTGGCATACAAATCAGTTACTTGTGTAAATAAAACATTTTGACAGTCCCTTAATTGAAATGTGCATTTTAAACATATTAAATTCTTCATTGCAATAAAAAGCAAAGAAAAAAAATATTGTTTAATAGAAAATAAAGGAAAACTGTCAATAAAGCGACACCAGATCAGAGGAATTATGTTATTACATTTATTTAATTAGATTTTCAATGTAATGTTTAAAATCCAATGATAATGAACATAGACCTCAATTTTGCCGTTAGCTTCTGAATGCAGATTGTGTAGAAGAATACTACTTTTTGAGGTGCATTTTATGGGCAGATGAGTGTTTTTAAAGGGGATAAACCTACCTATCCATGTATATGGGTTTATATTTGTATTGCTTTCGAATAATGCGGAGGAGCACCATGGTGTTGGAAAATTATATTTTACCGAACTTCAGGTGAAATATCGTGATGAAGTTGTGGTAGGGTATTTGGTAACCTATTTGGTAATCTCATAATTCAATCTGTCGGGCAAACTATGATTTTTCAACACTATTCGACAGGAATACAAAGATGAATAAACTAACGATACTCCACATGGAACGGTATAAGACATTCTGACTTTCCCAAATAAGGTGAAGATCAAATGTTCATTAGATACCAAGTTTGTAAAATTCAAGGTTACAGGTACTCAGCTATTATAGAAAATTTAATGCTAAATCCGAAAATGTGAATTCAAAATTTGAAAAGTATTTTAAACAAAATGCTATATATTATGTTTGTTTTTTTTTTGCTATATTTATTTTGTATTGGATATTTTCAGATGTCGCATTGAGATTAATTAAGTACGCTGTGTATTTAGCAACCAATTTAAAATGAGCAACACCGCTTATTAAACTGTTTCACTCCTACCTACTTGTTTATGCATGTATACTAGTCCTTATTAGATCTCCGCTATTCTTTGGTAATCCAAAATTTTTATTTATAATATCATATGATTTAACGTGATAAAATTGGCAGTATGTCTAAATGCGTTGACTGAACAATTAGTATGTTTATCAATGGGTGTATATAATTTTGTAATTTCTCCCTCTGACTCAATCATTCCAGTTCCACACATCCTTATAACCCCCTCGCAGATAAAAACGGCAGTGGCTACGAGAAATTTTGTAAATATGTAATTATGTGCCATGGATGTGTGTATATTTCAAATAAAGTATAATTGTGTTTTTTACTTTTAATTTGAGGCAGGTTGTAATACTTATCCAATAAATATTTAAAAAGAAAAATGTTTTTTGGATGACTAAGAATGATGTTATTTTAAAGTATTTTACTTAATAGTTCCATTAAAATATATAAAAGTATAAAAAAATAAAAATAGCCATAGTAAATAAATAACTCACGGTGTGAAACCTGCCTAAAAATGTACCCATAGGTGGACGCAATCTGTACTAAAATAAATTATTTAAATAATAGATAACGCCTAAGCCTTAACAAAAGACTGAGGCTATTATATCCAATTCTACATAAACGATCTAAATTGAAAATGACCCAAGTACTAAACACATACACTTACTTATTAAAACCTCTATGGACGTACGCCTCAAAAATTTACGGAAGAGCTAAAAAAACACACATCCAAAAAATACAGACTTTCCAAAAGACTTTTCAAAAACTTTAAGACTCATTACATAATCACCCTGGTATGTCAATAGGAAAACTACACACAGACTTACACATACCCATGTTAAAAGATC
The DNA here is from genome assembly GCA_003667255.2 of Euschistus heros. Classification (NCBI taxonomy): domain Eukaryota; kingdom Metazoa; phylum Arthropoda; class Insecta; order Hemiptera; family Pentatomidae; genus Euschistus; species Euschistus heros. The sequence continues at coordinate 492,049 of RCWM02000077.1, forward strand.
ACATCCAGACTTTATATAAAAGACTTCACGACAAGTTTCACGGACATATCAATAATTTAATACAAAGTATGGCCTCCATAAGCTTGCCAGATAATATCCAAAGGAGACTAAAAAGGAGTTGGTTGAGGGATCTACTCCGTTAAAACTGATTATATATCATGTTCATGTTAGGAGTAAGTACCGCTGGGTGCTGTCCTCCCTCATGCCTGACATGCCAATTATCTTGTATATAACAATTATCACATCTGCTTGTTGTCAAATGATAAGTCACAGGTGTGGATTAAACAAATAAAGAGAAAAAAAAGAAGTAATAGATCACAAAAATATTTCCAATATCAAATTTCCTCTGCAATAGATAATGAGGATTATTTTGAGTTATATTTATTTCAAAAAATTAAAACGAAACTTATTGCTATTTAGAATTATTATCCGAATGTTGATAGTAGCCAGGGCTAGACTAGGAACGAGGGACCAGTCGGATTTCAGTTCCATTAGCCCGACGGTTCTCCTGACAAAGATTAATTCTCCGGTTCGATCCAGCTGTCACCGGTTCTTAATTTATTGCCGAGATAAGTGAATATTTTATTTGCATTAATTTAACACAGCGGGTGGGGGGAGGGGGAGATAGGCCTTTTTTGTAGAGCGCTTAGCAAGCAAGTGTGTCACGGTCGTCCTCGGAACGGAAGATCGGCTATATCCGCGGTTTTTATCGAAAGAGAGAAATATCGGGCAAAATTAAAAAAAAAAGTTTTAACTATATTCATATAGTAATTTAATTAAAGAAACTTGTACAAGAAACCAACATTGTATTATAGTACGGAACCATAATAAACTTAATTGAAGAGCTATGTTGAATGACTGGATGATTATATTGAATATAATGTTGAATATGAAAATAATAACCTATATATATATATATATATATATATATATATATATATATATATATATATATATATATATATATTTTCATATTCAACATTGGTTATATATATATATATATATATATATATATATATATATATATATATATAATATATATATATATATATATACAGGGTGAGTACCTCTTAGTGTAAAGAAAAAAAAAATGGGTGAAACTAGATTAAAAATGTAAAAAAATGCCGCAGACCTTACCTTTCTATTCCAATCCGTTGCAAATATACGATAAATCAAAGACTTCTTTGAGAAAATCACGTTTTTTAGCATATAATATCTCCATATTGTTTAAATAATATATATGATATTGAAGAATACCCCTTTTTGAGGTGAATTCTATGGATAGATCAGTCTGTTTTTACAGGGGAAGGTATTTCTTTCGTCAATATCATCTACATTCAGAAGCTAACGGCGAAATTGAGGCCTATGTTCATTGTCATTGGGTATTAAACCTCACATTGAAAATCTAACAAAACAAATCCTAAATAATAATAATAAATAAATAAATGTAACAACATGAGATCCTCTGATCTGGTGTCGCTTTATTGACAGTTTTTCTTTATTTTCTATTAAACAATAGTTTTTTTCTTTGCTGCTTTTTATTCCAATGAAGAATTTAATATGTTTAAAATGCACATTTCAATTAAGGGACTGTCAAAATGTTTTATTTACACAAGTAACTGATTTGTATGCGAAATGAGAACACCATGTTTTTTCGGTTTTAAAATTAAATTTCCCTATGAAATCGATACAGAATCATTACTTTTAACATATCATTCGATAGCTTATTAAATTTGCAAGTTTTTGTGAGATTAGCAGTTTTTCAAAAAACTGTGAGCGGTGAAGTAATATAAGACATTGTGACTTCCCTAAAACAGCTGAAGACAAAGTTGTTCTTAAGGTAACAAGTTTGTAAACTTCAATGTTACATGTAATCTTTTATAGCAAATATAATGCTAAATCCGAAAATGAGGACAAAGTTTGAAAATTTTGACTGTATTTTGTTAAAGATCATTTTGTTCAATCTTTCCTCCTTCATCCTTTTCATGTGCCCATGGAACATCAGGCGTCTGACTCTTATCTCGGTTTCCAGGTCTTTGATTTCTCTGTAGATCTCTTCGTTAGATCTTTACCTGTAATCTCCCTGTGTTTTCTTGGGCCCATTCCTCCTTTCTATTCTTAGCAGCTTTTCCAAGTTCAACTATATTTTATTTTAATCGCCAAAATTTCGGCCAAATCATGGCCATCTTCAGTCCTAAAACAAAGAACAGCCAAATACAAAAAAAAGGGAGGGAAGGAAAGAAACATAAATAAATAAATAAATAAATAAAATTAAAAATTTAAATAAAATGAAATATAATAGGGTTTATAAACAATATTAATTTTTGTATGTAAAGAACTGACATTATAAACAAGTTAAAAATAAAATACAGGAAATTTAAATTAAAACAAATTAAAGTAATAACAAAACATACCAGATGGGGGGAGAGGGGGGAAGACTTAAACCCATTGTTATTTCCTTGCCTCAGTTCCCTTTATGACCAGTATAATTATAATATTTTTTGTTATTACTTTATTCTGTTTTTATTTACATTTTTTGATATTTTATTTATTTGATCATCTAATATCTTATTAATTTTACGTTATCTCATTTTTTACCTCATTATCATGTCAACTGTTTACATACAAAAATTCATACAGTTTAGTAACCCTATTATATTTAATTTTATTTTTATTTTTTAAATTTATTTATTCTCTTTATTTAGACCATCTAGGACCGCGTAAAGTAACCGCATACAATAATTTCCGTACTTCTTTCTTTAACCCGGCGTTGGTCGATCTGGTACACTGTTAGTCGCTAGGTGAGTATTTCCCTTACTTCTTTGATTTTCATAAAAGATGAAGTTTTATGTTACTAAATATGTAGTTATAAATGGTAAATAAATTTCATCATAATGTATCAATAATTGTAGTATGGAGCATAAGGATTAAAAATATATTTTTACAAAATTTACAAAAGATTTATTGTAAAACAACAAAAAAAACCAAACAAAAATTAAATATTTTACTATTTATGCCATAATGGGATTTTCATCAGCTAGATCATTTTCTTCTACTTCTATACAATTATTACTAGTATATTGTATAGGTATAGGCCTATACCAGATCTATTTTGTATTGCCTCGAGCAGCCAAGAACAAGAATATGAAATAGTAACAATTTCAGGTTCCTATTAAATGATTGAAAAATAATTCACGACGATTTATCAACTAATTACTTACAATTTATCTTTTCAGTTGGCCTTTTATCCAAAAAGTCAAGCATGTTAGATCCACGACTCATTTTTAACCCAAATAATCACAAATAATCAATCGAAAGAAATTAGAAAACTCGCTCAGTAAAATGTCATGAATATCCTGCACGAGAGATAAGCTGATACTGAGTGTCGAAATGGATATTTTTAGTAAAAATCTCCCAATATCCAACCACCTGCATCCGTTTTACTTAGAAACCAAATATTCTTATTCGCAAATGTCCTAAACTCAGCAATAATGAGGGCCAGTGATGAATGTTTAATTCTGTCGAACTTATTAAATATTTCTTATAAGGTTGAGGGAAATGCTTGCCTAGCGAACAACGCTAGGTTAATTTCCAATAGTTCTTCATCCGTTCACTTTGCTGTCTCCTTCTCTCTTCTGTCCAGAAGCTAATTCTTTCTCTCGTTTTCTTCTTCTGGAGACCCTTACAGTTTAGTATAATTCTTCTGAAAGCTGTTCTACCTTGTATTATGTTATCTGTTGTACCAAACCCTGCCATGTCTGTCTTAATTCGCTGAATCCATTGGTTACCATCCCCATCATATTAATTATTTATATAAATATCTTTTTCCTTTCCTCTCTCCTTTATTTCCGTATTTGACTATACTTTGTTTCATCCTCTATCTTTCTATCCTTTATGAGACCACCTTAAGTGATGGATAACCTGGCGATAAAATCTCAGTTTTGATTTTTTTTTTTTTTTTTTTTTAGATTCCCCCTTTTATCCTAACAACCTTCAGTTGTACTGGTCTTACTATGTATCCAGAAATGTAGTTTAAATACTAACTAAATATAGTTTCAAAAATTTTAAGCCAGGTATTGTCGATCAAAGATCTAAGGGTCCTAAAGGGTACTTAGGACAAACGAAGCCTGTTAACCTGTCACTCCAACAATTTTAATAGTTATTATAGAAATATCTATAGCCTATAATAATTATTATAATAGTACCCATAATAGATTTGTGTTCATATTAGTCTAATGAATCAAAGCGATCATCTTCGAAATCGTTAGTAGCTTTGCTAATTGGATTACAATTCCCACACATAGTATTTAATCAAGCTAAGAATGAAGGGGGAAGAAAATCTTTGATAAATAGGTAATAAAAAGAAAGATATGGCACAACTATTAGGTATTAATCCAAGAGGCAGAGGTGATTAATTGTCCAATATATAACCGTTCTTCTCTCAGTCATAAATATCTCCGTCTTACTCCTATCTCTACTGAAGCGCTCTCTGAAAAAAAATTGCCGCTTCCTATGATCTATTGCCTCCGGATCTAATAGGGTATTAGCAATTTCCTATTTCATAGCTTGAAAAAATGATCTCTCCTTTAGGAGCTTAGAAATATACAGTTTTATACTTTTTAACAACACTCAACGGCTATAATCATAAATACAATTAAAATTAATTATATTAAAATAATGAAATGTTAATTAATCAATTACAATTTAATTATAACATTCGCGCGATTTATAATTAAAAGTTATACAACGCATTGGTTTTAATATGATTTACCAGCTCGGAGATACTTAAGAAAAATATGTCAATGCTCTTTATTAAAGCACTAATATCCCAGCGATTGTTTTTTTTTTAAATTTATATATTTCAGGATATTTACAACTGTGTAAAATATACTCGTATATAGGAAGCAAATGTATGTTTGAATGATTAGATAGATAGATAGAAAATAAATTTTATTCTAGGACAAAGTCCCTTAAAAATAACTACAAATAAATTATAAAAACTAAATCACATCTGGCCAAAATATTTTAAATAAAATAATGAAATAAGATAATATAAAGTAAATACAAGTTTATGATGAAATAATTTACATATATACACACAAAACCATATACACATTCAGTAAAGGAAAAAATATTAAATACAGCGTTGATTGAAAGATGAAGTTTCTGAATTCACACATAATAAGGTGTGAAGAAAAATAATATTTGTTGAGAGGGAGCTGACAGAAATGATAAAAAAAAATAAATAAAAATGAAACAATATTTGAGTAACAGTGGAAACATTATCATAAGAAGATTTGAAAAAGATTTTTATTTAATATGCTGATATTACATTCGTTATAAAGCTTCTATATGAATAAATAGCATCCGTTTGGATGAGATAAGGTGGTGGAAGAGATGTATTTTAAAAATTCCGAGGGAAGATGCGTTACAAATTGAGGGAGGCAGAGAATTCCAAAGAATAGCGGAACGGGCAAGAAAGGAACGTTGGAATGCAGTCGTTCTGTAGGATGCGCTATAGAGATTGGAGAGACAGGACCTTGTATGTAGTGATTGAATTGAAGACTTGAAATGTAGGATGTTAAGGATAAAAGGAGGGTGATGTGTGTTAATAGCTTGAAAGAGGAATATACCAAGGAAGTAATCTCTACAGAAGGAAGGAAAGAGCCAATTTAACTCGGTGTAAAGATGGGACACAGGAGAGCGTCTTGAGGTTCCGAAGACAACGACAATAACTTATGAAGAAACTAACACTGAGGAGCACTTAGCATACTAATAAATGTTTTTCATTAGAAGGTACCATATTTTTAGACGTCTCAGAGGGCTATCGGGTATCGAGTGGGAGACAAGTTAGGAGACTAGTAGTTTTGAGTGGGTATGTAGTTTATCACGGAAGAATAGTTATCTTGTTCGGGGCAATTCAGCAGCATATGGAGCATTAAAATCATTATGGATAGGTATTTTTGTGACATAATGGATGGTTTCATGAAGAACTCTGTATTTTAAGGATTATATTTGAGGAGATTTAGAAGATTCCGTGGAGCCCCATAGCTCAACTATCTATTTTCTATGAGTTTGGAGTGGATGGCATGCAATGAAGAGGTAATCATTTACTAATGGCATCATGTAGCAACGTGTCATCAGTGTACGTGGAGAGGAAAGTGCTCGGATAAGTTGGTATGTCACCTGTATACACCGTGTAGAGGATGGGACCTAGGATACTTCCTTGAGAAACCTGTTTCTTTAATTAATAAAAAAAAAAAATCCAATGAAGGATGCTGGAGTGCACATAAGCTGCTAACATTACAAACAGGGAAGCTAGCCTTTACTAGAACCCTATTGTCTATGTTTACATTAGAACTCAAAGCCACTGACGTTTTAGAAGAACTAAAGGGATGTGTGGAACTAAATAAGAAGACATTTTGTAGAAATCACAGTAAATGTAGAGTAATAACAGCGTTATCATAATCTGTTCATAAAGAATTTATTTCTTTATTACCTTTTATTAAATAAAGTTAATAAAAAGAAAAATAACTGAAATTTTCAGGTATTTTCAAGTAAATTTTCACGGTAAATTAATAACAAAATTGAAACAAATCTTCTGATTTCACTCGCAGAATGCTTCCTTAATTTTTTTTTTCTTTGTCGAAATAGCAGTTGAAAGATTTGTTTAGAATTTAATTATAAAAAATACCATTAACATATGTATCTAGGTTTTCTTTTATCAATTCATAATTTTGATACAAAGGGATAATAAAAAGTAAATATTCAAAATTTATTGATATTTAAGGAAATGATAAATTATTATTACTATCCCTTCTTTCATTATTTAATGGTATGAATGAGGCGAAACAGTTTTAGGACCTGGAAAATTTCGGATTACTTTGCGAAATTAATCTATTTACTGCTCATCCTGATGTTATCACAGGGTAAACTATAAATTGATACATGTATTTGTAGTGAGTATATACGATTTATTGAATTTACGAACTCTGGTTTGGTAAGATATGATTAAAAAACACTAAATAGGCCAAAAAGCGACTGACAGCCATCTTTTATTTTGTAAAGAAGCTTACATATGAAATCTGAGGACTTTTTAACACTTCTCTTATAAATAAAAATAATGCAATTGTTAAATTGACAGCTTCCAATGTATTATTTTTCTATAAAATTTAAATTTTATTTTAATCTATTAATTGAATTAATGAAATGAATATATTACAGGCAATAAGCCCCAGTTTAGTCAATAAAAATAGAAAGTAAAATAACAAAGATTATTCTGTGGCAGGATGGCTAAACCAATAATTTAATCTGCAACCCTATTTATTTGTTGTGTTTTTTTTTTTTGTTTTGTTATCGTTATATATATTTTTATTGTCTTTTTTTCTTTTCTTTTTTTTACCACTTCTTGTTTTTCAACCATTTATAGAATTTAATGTTTCTTTTTTTTTCTTTCAGAAAACAGGGAATATATGTGTTTCAGAAGAGAACACGTGGCCTAAGAAATACTAGCAATGAAATCCATCCATGGCACATGCCAGTAAAAAACCAATAACTTCAACGAAGAACAAACTATCCGATGTGTATCTTTGTCCACACGTTCCATCAATTATTCGAACACCGTAAAATCCTTTGATGCAGACGGAATATGGAATCCGATATCTCTGTACCAAAAAGACGTGAAAGAAACACTTCGTGGAAACCCCGTAAAATAATAAAGTCCGCCATCAAAAATAAAAACCAAAGAACTACAAAGTGATAGTGAAAGGTTAGAACAGAAATGATAAAAATGGATTCCGGTGACGTAGGTACTTCATGATTCGAATTCAGATTATAGGCAAATGTACAAGGAACAGATTTCGGCAATGTAAAAATATGTAAATGTAATCAAGAGGAAGGGCCATGGGTAAAGGGAGAAAAAGAGAATAATAAAAAAATCACGATAGAAAAATGTAATCTTTAAACAGAGTCGGGGGGGGGGGGGGGGGGGGGGGTATGAAAGGGCTTTTAGGGTAATTAAATTGAAAAAAGAGCTTTTTTTCGTATTATAGGCTAATGACAGAATGAAATTCAAATAGACGACTAGAAACAGGGCCAGACTTAAAAAAAAAAAAAGAAAAAAAAAAGCCGTTTGAACCATACCACGTCTTGCGCGTGTTATTATTCAAAAACTATTCCAAGAAACACCAATTACTGATGGTAAGCCATTAAAATTTAAACGAAAAAAATTAATTACCTTGCTCTTCGGGGAAAGAATATTATGTCACTATTATAGTAACGAATAGTTAATTATTATTTCATTTTCCTTCTAGTTTTTGTTATATAACGATTATGGAACCAGTTGAGGCTTAGAAGGCTCAATACAATTAGGAATTTATAGCTCCTTTGCCATGACATGTATGATTTTTTAACATTTATATTGGTGTAGAAATAGCGAACATTTATCAATTCGTAATTTTTTGTATTCTCCTTTGTCATCATATGTACCTCAACTGATTCTGAAGCCCTTCCCTCTTGTTGCACTACCAAGTTGAAAAAATAAACTTCTACTCAAAAAATATTTTAAGCTCTCTCACTCGAGGGAAATAAGTGATAAAGGAAGAAAATTCATAATATAGAAAGAATAAAAAGAAATTTCATCTAAAACTATACAAGAAACAAATTGTCACTAATTAATGACGAAGTGAAAGAGAAGTGCAAGGAACTCCTGGAGCCCTGGTTGGTAATACTTTTTTCAGATCTGCCAGGATCTGACGATTTTTAGAGGCCAAAATATTTTTTTTTTTTTTTTTCTTCCAGGATTTAACGATTTTATTAGTTTTCGTTCTCAAGGATACTGTCTTGAAATGGCGGAAGGACATCTACGGACCACATATATTATTTTTTGTCCTTAAGGATACTATTTTGAAATATTCCAGGATTTTCCAGTTTTATGGTGGCGGGAGGATATTCCGCAATTCTTAACGCATTCAACGGGAAGTTGGGGATCAACGGGAAGTTGGGGATAAATAGTTTTTCAAAACTATCTTACATGATGGAAAGAAGCTGGTGTGTTAGTTCTCAGCCTGGGTGTAAGTATTTTAAATAAATAAGAAAATGATGTTTTTTTTAAATTATTTTATGTATTCACTGACACCTATTTAAATTCACTGACAGGTAAAAAATTCTCGTTAATTGATTTTAACAATGTCTTAACTCAAAGTTTATATATATATATATTAGGTCCTTACGTCCCCATATGCTTAACCACAGAATAAGAAACGTATTTGGATTATTAAAAATATTAATTAAAAAAATCAGCAATTTTAAAAATATTACTAACCAATTTTTAATTTACGAAATTTTCAATAATTGTTCATATCTGCTCCTTACCTTCATTAATATTTGTATTCAATGGTAATAAGTCATATGTGATTTAAAATAAATTCGTCAGAAATAATTCAAAACTGTAATATATCATATTAATTAAAATTTTCCTAACTTTATTTTATATTTTTTTATTAAATACTGATGGTTTACATTTTTTTAATAACCCTAATGCGTTTAGTGACCCTGGTTACAGTATATAGGGACGTAAACATCTAAAAAAATAAAGAATTTTTAGCCAAAGAAAGAAAAAATAATTATAGAAAAAAAATTAAATAATCTAGAAAACGGTTAAAATTCTAATGTAAAATCTAAAATGTTGGAATGAACTCATGTCAAAATTCATCTGTAACTAGGACTCTCCTCAAATTAAAAATGTACAATAAAATTGCTTCAGGTCTGTCAGCTGTGGCAAGTATCACAGATTAATTTAAATAATTGGGTAAATTAGACCCATTATGCTAATATTAGCTAAGCTGGATCGCAGATGAACATTGATATTGTAGTTTTCAGCACTAGCTATGTTTAAATTGCTATGAATACATTTCATGGTGACGAGAACACCTAGATAAGAATGAAACTTTCAGCCGAGAAAATAATTAAATCGATTGGGTGGAATTTTCCGTCTATCACTATATTAGTATTTATTTTTCATTGCACTTAAATTTTCTTTTACATTGTATTTATTTTGTTATTTCTTCATTTATAACTTCATTCTAGACGATACTATCTGTCGAAATAAAATCATACAATGATATTGAAATAAATAACAATTGAAATTTGATAATGATCAAAGTTTCTAGAATATTCCACTGAGATAATGAATTTACAGAAAATGAAAATGTTAAATCCCGTCGCCTATTCCAGAAAAAAAAAGGAACGAAAAGGTCTAAATGAAATTGCTTAAGACTCTAGAGAGAAAGGCGTTATTTTAAAGTCATCTCTTAAAAGAAACACGAAGGTGGAAGATCGATAGAGTTAGTCGACCTAAGGGCCTATCGTGATCAGCTAAAATAGTTGTCGATGTTAAATCTGAGCGATTTTTCGTTGGCGTGTTCGAGGAACAATTGTCGAATTAGCCTCACTTCTGGGAATAGTTGCAAAGGAGCCAAGACTTCAGGCATTATTCACAGTAGAATATCGACCTTAACCAGTAGTTTGATAATGAAGCGGCTCTTTCCAGAAATATCTTTAATCATTAATCTATTTGGCTGTACGAAACAGTATTTATTTACACACGGAGCTATTCGTTCCACGAATGGAACTTGCTACGATGAAACTCACATTGAAAAGGTTAAAAGCAGCTGGTCAATTTCGATTGGTCTATCACTTATTCTACAAACGTTCGAAGACGAATTTACACTCTAAAAAGATCAACTACACGATCCATTTGTATTGACGTTATCAGGTTCTTTCCATATACATCTCCCCCTTTCCAAAATCCTCTGTAAAAGTCATGTTGTGTTATAAGCACTCTATTCCCTCCCAAGGACTACATTTTGATCAACTAGTGGTAAGAAACTAACAAAAGTTATATGTAAAATACGTCCACATAGCCTTAAAGATTTATGTCATAGAAACATAATCACAGCTACTAAATGAAATCGTATCAATTGATTTCTAAATAGTAATACGTTGCATCTAGTCACAAACTACTATGAATAATTTCCTATATCAAAAACCTTCATATAATTACATTTGTTATTACACTAATATCTGAAATACCTGATCTCAGCCCACTGATTGGTGAATCTGTTTCCTTTGAAAAAATTCATTGTTGTAATATGCCTCCTCACTCAAATCCTTTAAACATTATTTATTTTTACACCTCCTCAATTATAAATCAAGAATAAATTCACATATTAGTTTTTAATTCTTTTCTTTATTTGGTACCACCATATAAGTAATGATTATTTATATATTTACATGTTTCATGCCTTATAGGCATACTACATGTATGTATATAAAGTACCTAGTTTAGCATGATTAGTTATTGAAACAACATAAAAAGTTAACAAAACAAAGAAAATAGAAGAAAAGGACACTCACAATTGGTCCCATTTGTCAACCATATCTAAGCTTTATATATGAAGGTAACAAATCACTCTCAGCCCCTTCTAGGACTTCTTCTAGGTAATCTACACTTTCGTATCATATCAATTTTATACACTTATAAATACATATATAACTTCTAGTCTACAGAAGCTGCTGTTGGAAATGTACTCCGTCAAAACATTTTTATTGTACTTCGTTGTTATTCTTGGGGGACAAGGTGCCCCGGGATAAAGATTATTTTTTCATTCTTTTTCTTCTTTATAAACAGCGGAAATCGGTCTTAACTACTTATACTTTCAGTTTTTCTTTGAGGTTCCTGATAGATATCAGCTTAAACTAATAAAATAAAGAAAATATTCCGTACCACCTCACTATTCCGTACCATTCTACCTTCCCCCTTTATAATAATAAAATATCTAAACATCAAATCATTCAATGCCTCTCACTACTATTTTTATTTAGTTTTTATCTTCCGCATTTCCGTCTCTCATTTTTTCATAATTTGAAAAATAAAGAAAATAAATACTGTCAAAGGTGGTAAAACCTGGATCCAACAGATGGATCCCAAAGCGAAAAAAAAATTTAAATGATTAATCTCAATTATTTTTTCCAAAGCTGTTTCCGATATACCCTCAGAATAAGAAGAGTTAATTTAATCTCAGTAGCTAATCCATGAAGCGAAGACTATCAACCATCTCAGAGCGTCTAATCTTTCCCCGGGTGGAACTTAGCCCCGAGTCCCGATTGTATTTGAAGACTGTTGGCTCAGCACGCTACTTAGACTTAGCAAGGGTTTGGCCCAGTCCAAACAGCTTCAGCAGATTGGCCTCAGTCAACTGAATACGGCTTTGGAGGGAGTAATCTGCTTCCTGCTTCCTACAGATAGCTCTCCAAGAAGCGGTCTCAATTACACAGCCACTAATAAAAAGAAAATACCACTCGGTTGATGTCAAGTATTCCTCAAAGTTCAATAGTATTTCAATCAACAAAATGGGGTAATTTATAACAGTAGTAAATTTAAACAAACAAAATACTTTGAATAACTAATGAATAAAATGTTTTAATCTGACATTTTGGAATCATAACATCTGGCCACATTATGATGTGGTGGCTATGGTAAGTCTGGCCTAACGATTTGCTAATTGTAATAGCAAGTGAAACTTTGATTAAAAATTTTAATGGTCTGATTGTGAATTTAAATGGAGGATTAGTAGAAATCATCAGGGTTCTAGGAATAAATGCAGTTCCTCCAATCACTGTTTCAGTGTGAATCGAATTCGCATTGATATGTCTAAGCATATATGTAATCTTTAAATTGGTACCAATGGAAACATCAGGTGGCTCAAGATCACGTAAAAGCTTAAAAGGACATTTAATGGACAGAGAATACTATTTATTACAAGTGTTATATTGGTCTATTTTAAAAACTTCACCTGGATCCACACGTCACACCATATATCTGTCACCCCAGTCGAATTTTGACGAAAATGAGTGAAGTGACTAAAACACAACTTTAAGGAGCTTTCTTTATGACGAATAAAATATTAAATAAGTTGTTCATTTTTAATAACTATTTTTTTAATGAACATCTTACACCTCCATGTTTATTTTTTGCCATTAAACTCATTCTGGAAAAATTCGATTTAACCACTTATTCACTGGAATAGCAGATATATCATTTTTTAATAACAATTTTATTGAAAATAAGTAAATTTTATAATAAATTTCAAGCTCTTCATAACACAGTACGACTGACTGTAACCTCTCTTGAAGAATCGCCACCTATCGGTCGATTTTCAAAATTCACTGAAATCATCTTATCTATCGCATTTTCAATAAATATTTTATTGAAAATCAGTAAATTTTGCTATTGCTAAACTTTCCTTGAGTAATGAAAATGATGTAGTTAGCATTTGGTACAGATTGGTTCAGTATTTTCTATGTTTAGTGATCACAACCGAAAGCTGACTTGTCCCTTAATATAATAGTATGGATTAAGGTTTTTATGTATAATGGAAAAAACATTTGGAATTCAATTCGTATATTCCTAAAATCCCAATCTTACTAATACACCATATAAAATCAGACGAAAGACTCATTTTCAATTAAAAATAACTATTAGGCTATTTGATATTAGGCTTACAAAAACGGTGTAATGGATCTTCAGACTGTTTCTCTCACGGTCTTTAATACGCAGGGTTTTCAAGAACTGAAAATAATAACAATCAAATCATGTTAATAATATTTGAGGACAAAACACGAAATGCAGTTTAGTATGATGTCTTATAAACATATTTTGTTCTTTTTGCAGGCTTTCTAAAACACAAGATTTTTATCGATAAGAAAATAAAACTGCAATTCATAGTTAAAATTATCTAAGTTCTTTACTCATGAGAGTAGACGAATCCGCGGCGGGGATTGGTAATATTCCATATTTTGCTAGTTTTAAATGATACCTATCATTTCATAGGAAACTCCACTACTCCACAAATCCACTAGTTACCAAACTTGTATCTCATACTATGCCTGATAAAGGTGTCTAAAAATAAAATGGCCGTAGGAACTTTTATTACTGAACGTTTATAGAAATACTATCAGTGGTCAATTGCTTTAACTTGTACTCTTGTAATCTTTACGTTAGCTTGTACAAGTATTTCATTATTTTAAAAGCATTACTCCTCTTAATTTTTTATTCATTACTACATGTTTCGGAGCTAATTTCAGGTTCTTACAACTGTGATATTCTCACATGGTCACATATCCTCTCTCACTCAGTGTTTAATTTTTTAATTTTTAATTTTTGATTTAATTATTATTTTTATTTAGCCCAAACCAGATACCTATCGTTCCATAGTAAGCTCCATAACCACTCCAATCAACTAGTCTCCCAACTTGCTTCCTCCTCCATCCCTGATAATCCTCCGAGGTGTCTGAAAAGAAGATGGCCTAGAGACCTTTTAGTGTAGATTTTATTTAAGTGCTACTAGTGAGTAGTTCTTCACAAGTTATTTACATGCCATTGTATTCACTGTCAACACATTTACTTGTTGTATATTATTTTGTACAGTTGTAAATATCAATAATGAAAAAAAAAATATAGATATATATATATATATATATATATATATATATATATATATATATATATATATATATATATATATATATTATTTTACATAAACATACGCATAGTACATGTGTCAAAAGTTAATATAAAGAACAAGAAGTTATACAATATTAAAATTTAATACAATCAAGCAACAATGTTATTCTATAATCAGAAATACCTTTAAAAAAAATAAATAATAGAGAAACATGTAGTAATGAATAAAAAATTAAGAGGAGTTAGGCTTTTTAAAAAATGAAATACTTAAATTAAATCTCCTTCAATGAAACAATTGCTTTTACTTATAATTTTTAATTTTTCATTTAATTATTATTTTACATATACATACACATTGTACATGTGTCGAAAGTTAATATAAAGAACAAGAAGTTATACAATGTTAAAATTCAATACAACCAAGCAACAAAGTTATTCTATAATCAGAAATGCCTTTAAAAAAATATATATATAATAAAGAAAACTAAATGAAATTTTCATGTTTTAAACGTATTTTATAATTATATCCTCAATTTTTGGTAAGGAATTTAAAAAAATATATTTTTTATTCCGTTGAAAATATTTATGAACAGATAAATAAAAAGTTTTATCAATATTTTTTTTAAGGTTTAACATTTACCATAATGCTTTAATTAAAGCACCCCCGGTGGTTTAAGATATGAAATAATTGGGAAAATAAGTTAATTGTGTTTATTTAATTTTATTGTAGGAATTTTGATTTACGCAGATGTATATGTAGAATGAAAATACTTTTACTGTGAAAAATGTTTTATTTTTTAAAGAGAATTGATTCATTAGTGTTATATAGATTTTATATTTAAAAAAAAAAAAAAAAATAAATGCTTCAACTAAAATTAATAACACAAGTAACTAAACAAACAGCTGTTATGAATATTCAAATTTAACAATTGTTCGTTCAAAAAACGAACGCATGAATACAAAAACAATTCAGAGATTCAAAACGTGCGATGGGACCAAAATATTCAGGGCCATTAACCGCCCGCTAATGAACGTTTTGATGGAACGATCCGCTCCTGTATGGATTACTACACTGTGTCCTCTCCAAACCCTCCGTTCCACATTTATTTGGCTAAATCAAGTTTAAAAACCGCCGTTATTAAATTTGATAAAAAAAGTATTGCTTTATAAGATTATTTCAAAAGCAATCCAAATATCAATAATTTAATTCCTATACGAAAAAAGAATTCACTAGTTTCATTTTTTTATTCAAAATGACTGAACTTTTTATGATCACATCATTGGCTAAGTTGATATGAAATCCTCATTTAGTGTTAAAAATTTAGGTTTTAATTAAAATGCTCTGGGAAAAATGAGATTTTCATATCTATTTCATTTTAGGCTAAATATTAAAATAAAAAAACAAACAATTTTTATCATTGAATTTGGCATTCTAAAATATTTTGTGAAGTTTTTTTTGTTTTTTTTTTGTAAAACTCAGAAGACGAAAACTTAAATGTTACATTCCATTTACTATATAAAAGATAAAAACTAAACTGTCAAAACAAAATGTTAGTTTAAACACATTCTTGAAACGTTTTTGAGTGTATGGAATATAATTTAAGGGTTCTGCAAAACCCAAAAATATTTCACACTAACAGTACAGTTAAAAATACTTAAAACGGTGCTTACACGCAGCGTGGTACATTTCTGATCACACAATAGACAATAACAGATAAAATGACATACGAAAAATAATTATACATTAAGTACATTCACGAGTTTAATTAGGCAATACAATAATACATATTGTTGAAAAATACCTTAAAACAATAATATATATATATATATATATATATATATATATATATATATATATATATATATATATATATATGTTTAGTAAGGTTCTTGAGGTTCAGTCATAAAATAAAAAATCAACTATTTTGGCGACGTTTCGAGACTATATTGTTCTCATAATCATGCCCTACAGTGAAAAAAAAAACAGGTTACAATAAAATTATATAAGTTATACAAGTTATTTCAAAACATAAAGTTAGCTACAGTACAGGTAGGTATATAACAACATGTGTAGGGTAATACAAAATATATATAATTACAGAATATAGAGGAGTATAAAGCTACTTACAATGTTACTGGTGGATATGAATAGACTAATAATTCTAGTACACAACTAACCTAAGGGAGTGAGTTTAAACAGACAGTTAACAAGGGTTAGTGGGGAAAACCATATTTCTTAAAAATTAAGTTAAAAGGACTGTGTGGGTATTCCCAAAGATGCAGGTACAAAAATATTTCAGTGTAATATACTAATAAATGGAAGAATGGTTTGTATGATGTAAATAAATGTAAATGTATATTATTGGTTGAATGTATTAAGTTGGAATAACAGGTGTTAAGAAAAAATGAAAAAATATTGCGCGGTTTTTAAATTTCTCTATGGCTATCATTTCTTTAATATTTCTTTTAAAATTATTTTGTTCATGGTGAATAATTTTGGGGAAATCCAATTTAATTTCTTAATTGTTGGTTATGAGAACAATATAGTCTCGAAACGTCGCCAAAAAAGTTGATTTTTTATTTTATGACTGAACCTCAAGAAACTTACAAAACATTTAATAGTAACAGACAAGAAATTTATCCATATATATATATATAAGCCTTAAAATGAAATAATATTTTCAGAAAAAATAAAAGTTTATAAAAAAAAAAAAAAAAAAAAAAAAAAAAAAAAAATTTTAAAAATTCGAATTATTAGAACAGAACACTTTCTTTTTTTTATTTTAATTTTCACAAATATCACAGTCTACCGCACTTCAGTGAAAATGAGTTATAGGGACACAATGTAGGTACATCTTATGATGTAGGAATACATCAATTGTAGTAAACAAAAAAAAACAAAAAAAAACAGTTTTGTTGTTCCTTTTTTTATACTGATTAGGTACCTTCAGTTAGATTAGTTTATTGGGGTGGATCATTGATATGCTTTGCTTTAATGTATTCTTCATCACCGAATATTTTTTGTCAGTGGTCATTCATTTCTTAACAAACTCTTGATCCAGTATCCACTCGAAGAACAAATACATTTAAGACAAGACGAATCGAAATCCACAGGATGAAAGAATGTTCTCAGAAATGTAATTGGTTCTTGAAGGGTAGAACTAACTCCAAAGCCACAGCCCACCCGATCACATAAGAAGAAGTAAAGCAAAACGAAAACAGTTGGAAGGAAGAAAGAAATAGCGAACACACGATTCGTCATTGCCTCGCCAGCTTCATTTATCAATTGCTCCTTAAGTTTTTGTTTACAAGTTCTTAGGCCGAACTGAGCAACCACATAACTTACTGTACTGTACACATTATTCATATAATTATGAAAATTTTTCCCTGCATGATTAATTAAATTTGTAGTCAAATCAAAATATGTAACTATTTAATATGTAGTGTAAAGAATCAAAATATAATTAAATAATTTATAACTGACTAATAATAAGTAGTGATCCAAAACAAGAGAAGGAGCTGATTAAGAATGTTGTGAATAAGCTGAGAAATGAATTTTCTGGAAGAAGAGGGACTTGGAGTTTTGGATCCACTCGAAGAACCTCTCTTGGGCCCAAGGCGACTTTAAGAAAGAATCATTTGAATATGAATGAAGTCAATTACAGCTGTGAATGTATGGCAGAGCAGGTTTTATTCAAAGGAAGAAAATATAAGGTTATACGATAAAAATTTAGGTTTGTCAATGAACTAATACATTTAAAGAAAATAGTAAATTTAGCATCTCATCTCCTCATTTCTAAAATCAGATTCAAATACAGTTCTTCCATGATTTAGATTGCACTTAATATAAATTTACACCCTCCGAATATAACGTTTAGGTACCTCTATTGTACATACAACTCTAAACATTGTACAAAACTATTTTATTTTTATTTTATTTTTCTTCTTTTATCGCATTTGAAAGAGTATTCTTTTATTTTATTTTCTGAATATCTAACTATGTTCTATGTATATATTATCACTGTTTTTTTTTTGTTTTTTTTCATTTTATTATGTCTCTTACCAGACGTAACTACATTTATTTCTGTACTTATCTGTTATTTTTAAGGGGCTTTGTCCCAGAATAAATTTTTTTTTTCTATTCCATTCTATTTTTCTTTCTTTTTTTAGGCATCATCTAAATATGTAAGTGATTAATATATGTTTTAGCTAGTTAGTGTTGTTTATAAAGGGTGTGAAACATCTATGGTCATCTACGCCCATAGGGTTAATATATATGTAATTATCCCTCAGATATTTCTTATACCAACATAACAATATATATATATAAAGACGTTGCTTTCTAACAAAACTATTCTGTCGGAACCCATCACACAGTGGTATTTACAACAGTCAGGTAAGACAGGCCATTTTAGTCCTCCAAGACCGAGGAATAAGCCTTTGAAAGGGACTGAGTCTTCGCGCAAGATTGATGGAGGCTAACTCCTGACGAGCAACCCGAGTGCCCTTCTAATCCAGTTGGCTGGTTTGTTTCAGTTGATTTCTTCTTACTACTTTTTATTTTATTTTTTTCCAAAATTCAGTGATATTTGTTCTAAAATGTATCCTGCTAGATTTTTAAAAATTACTTTAATTTGTTTAATTTTATATATCAATGTTCCATAGGGACTATTAAGGTGAAGACTTTAATATGTTACATGAAAATAATAATATTTTTAGCAATAAAAATATAAGTTTAATTAGTTTATTATAAAACTAAAAAATCACGCTTTAATAGCCAACCAAACTAAAAATTATAAATTAATTGTTATTTCTTTAATAGTTTGTGTTATGACAATACAAGGTCAGATAATCAATTATGAATAATTAATTTGGAATAATATTAAAGTAAAATTTAAGTTATTAACAAAATAATTCAATTTATAGTAAAAAAATTGTGAGATGCAACAAACATTTGTTACGGAGGGACGGATGGACCAACACCATTAAGATTTTATTATTATTATTATATTCTTAAAAACTATAATTTTAGAAATAGTTGCCAATAAAATGTTTGTAACATTTAATATCAAGCACAATACTACCTTAATGTTATTAAAATTAATTTTATAAATAGTTACCAATAAAATGTTTGTGACATTTAATTTCAAGCACCCCACGCTATTTTACTATAAATTGAATTATTCTGCTCATAAATTAAGTTTTACTTTAATTTTATTCCAAATTAATTAATTAAACTATTCAAATGATAAAGATTTATTTATAATTTTTAGTTCGGTTTGCTATTAAAGTGTGATGTTTTAGTTCTTTTAAACTATAATTTATTTTCTTAGTTTTTAGTCTCCAAACGGTATCAATAGTATTTATAATCAAGTTCTATATAAACTTATATAATAAAAATGTATAAACTTGGAGCAAACAATTCTATTTAAAAAGCTGGACCGAAATTTGTGGTAGTACAACCACGATTTTAAACAATCGATTGTGGGGAAACGGCAGAATCAAATTTAGTTTAGGGTTGTCTTTAGACGCATAATTTAACTTTAATTTTGTAAAGAACACATTTTCCTATTGAAATCATTTTGTATACGTTTTTACGAAAATCTAAAAAAAGTCCAAACGTTTTGGGTTTTTTTGCCCCTAGAAAATTTTACCCTTATCAAATGCCGTCAAATTTTTAATATTTTATTCTCAGGACCCATTCTGACCATTTAAAAACATAAAACTTACTACTTCACCTTTTGCAATACAGACCCCCTTTTTGGGGTTAATTTTAATCGACTAAGTGAGAATATAGGAACAAAGTTGTGCAATTATTGTATTACCATCGGTTCTTGCCACGTGTATCAATTTTCTAGTTGACCAGATTGCTGGAAATTGGTGAAAATTACGATGAAACATTCCGTTACGTACAGGTCAAGTTAAAAATGTAACATATTATGGCTATTCGTAAATGAGTAATTCGAATTTTTACCAATATAAAAGAAAAATGATTGAAATATTTAAATTTCTAGTGACAAGTGTTATAATGCTACATTAGGTAATTATATTGCAAATAATACTTAATGAAAATTTTTTTTCAAATTTTTTCGCCATTACAATCATTAGCGCAAATAAAGGTGCAATGTGCACCAAGGTGTAATACTTGCTTGAATAAATAAATATTTCAGAATTGTGGACATTTATACAGTTTACACTTTTTTCCCCTTTAATTATATCAAGGAGCACACCGTTTTCGAGAAGTAGTTTCGAATTTCCTTTTCCAATTTTTTAGTAGTATTAATTTATTTCAGGATAGCACGATTAAACTCTCATTTTGGAAGTGCTGGATTCTAAATTCTGAATCTTTACCAGATACGCGCAGCTCCTATTCTCAGCTATCATTCTTGCTTTATTTTCTTCTTTGATACAATTATCCTCAGTAATAATAGTACCAAGATACTTAAACTTTGGAACTCTCTTTCGAAGCGCTATCTAGGCCCCTCAATATATCTATTTCCTCTTTAGTCTTTAATCGTTACCATACATATAGTGTTTCCATTGTTTCCAATCTCTGCTAAATAGAAGAGACCTGGGATGGTTGGGACAGTGAAATTTTTTATTACTAGGTTGACTCTACTGAATTGGCTATACAGCTGTTGATCACACTCCAGAGGCAGGTTATAATACTGTGCTTTGGCGGCTATATTTTCTGAAAAGATAGGTAAATTTATCCTTATTTTCACCATAAAAGTAAATATTTGAATGAACTTTAAGATAGCTTTTCTTAAAGACAATAAACCCTGCCAGCGTCTTAAATTAACATATAAAACTCCTATCTGTTATCATTTGATTCCGGTAATCAATCTTGAAATACTAACCTACATGTTTGTCAGGACCACGTATTAAATAAAAAAGTAACCAAAGGGACGGTTGGGACACTTGATCTCTGGGACGGGTGGGGGAGTGTCCAACCATCCTGTTATATTTTTGCAGTTATTTATATTTTGTTACTTGCGTTTTCTTATTTTTTTTTTCTTTACAGAACCTTATTTTTCAACACCATGCCTTATTTATTTATTGGTAAAAGTGTTCCTTTCTTAATTTAATTTATACTATAATTTGTGTAAGAAACATGTAGTACTATTTTATTATATTTATGTTCATCATTTAGTCTATAAAAATATTGAATTGTAGCTGATGTGTTACAAAACTTATGTATGTCCCAACCATCCCTTATCGCTGACCCAACACTTTTAAATGTTGTATATTTTTGTTTTTTTACTGAATTGTGTTCATTATTATAATTTAGAATAAATCATACGTACTTCTAAAAAGTTATTAAAAAAGAAAAATATTTCAAAAGTTACAAATAATAATTGTAGCCCTAAAAAAAAATTAAAAATAAAAAACTAGTCCCAACCATCCCAGGTCTCCCCTACATACTCTTGTGTGAATCTGTCTCATGACTACTTCCAACATTAAATTTAATAATACTAAGATAAGAGGATACCTCGTTTAAACACCTGCAGAGTATTATTGATAACAGATTAATAAATAGTATTAATAATTATGAATGGAAAGGGAAAATAAAAATTGGAAATCATAAAGGGGGTGGCACTTAATGGTGTATTTATCTTAACTATAAGCATTAAAAGCTTAAGGGTGAGTGAGACCTCAGGAAGCTGACTTTTGGCAGAACAACCAACTAGGAGTTCTTAGATCCCTTACAAGCAATACCTGGACAAAACGTTTCCAACCAAAGGAGTAAAATATTAAAGTAAGAAATGAAAAGGTTACAATGATCACTATACACAATTACGGCTAATTTGTTGAGCGTGAATTTTAATTTCAGATGATATTGGACAACAAGATTTCATAAATAATTAAACAATCAGTTTTAGCACATCAAACAAAATTGCAAGAAATGTCCTGAAATAGCCCTTTAAAACAATTCTCAGTAACACCCTCCTCTGTTAGCAACATAAACCCCAATTCCGTGTCCTCGCACAGTCCACATTATCCTGCTGGCTAAGCACTGTTCCATTGTACAGCCATATGGTGCAGCTTTATTATATTCGAGTCCGGCCAGTGAAATTTATGCACTGTACCAGCAGGTGCTCGAATGTCCCCTGTCTAATAACTTGTTAATGCCTTTGTTAACGGATCTTACCAGCTGTTGAATAGTAACCGCTTTATGTCACCGCTATTGTATCTAGATATGAAATAATTTCACGGAGTTAAAAAAAAAAAAATAATAATGGACCTGTGCTTTCAAATATCAGTAAATCATTAAAACATTCATTTTACCTAAATAAAAAAAAAAATTGTAATATTTACACAACATATTCTTTGTCGTAATTTTATCAAAACAAGAAGAAGAACAAGAATACAGGATTTACTAAATAAAATAAAATCTCAATAAAACTTAAAATTTTCAAAATATAATAATATAAATATATGCACTAAGGTTAGGATTTTATAACGACGAAAATAAAAATAAATTGGAAAACAGTAAAGAAGCTTCAGATAGGTGGATCAGATATTTTCCAGGACTTAATAAATGTAAATAGAATAAAATATGGTATCTTGTTAAAATTCGGCTTTGATAAAAATATCAATATTATATATATGTAATTGATATTGTAGTTTTTTTTTTTTAATTTCTGAAGGATAATTTTTCGATCAAATTACATATAAAAATTTAACAGACATTTTTATTTGCAGTCTATAAAAAAAATACAATTTTTTTTTTTTTTTTTCCATGCCGAAGGCTTTCTCTACTGCCCGTGTTTTCCAGGGTGGGAAGGTCAAGATTTATTCGTGAAGTTCGCCACAAAATAAATTTTAATCCGCTCAGGTGGGATTCGAACCCACGACCTTCAGTACCGAGCGCGCTGAGACCATCACTCCAACTGACAAGGCCATCAGTTTTTTTTTTTAAATCATTTAAAAAAAGAATGTATATTCATGCAGAAAATTAATATATTACAATACATACATAAAGTATTTAATTAATATTTATTATACATTTTAAAATAATATTTGGCAATAATATAAGTTAATATTAAAATACAACATACACTTTTGGTAATCAAGGTTTTTTTTTTATAAAATTTGCTATTGGCTTTAAATTCAGTATAAATTTAGTAATTCGTGAACTAAAAAAAATATAAACCGTACAACCTTCAGTTTTTGGTTTTGTTTCTGCGGAATTGCAAACAAATCACCCTCCCTGTATTGCTCAACTAAATTTTCTTTATTTAAATAATTATTTGTTAATGTTGACTAGGTCCCAAAATTTTAGAGAACCTTTTTGACCTAAAACGTATTCCTAAATCCAAGTTAAGCTTCTTTCAAAAAAAATCCTTCTCATTGCCTTTATGATCACCGTTATCTCTTTTCTCCGACCATTACTTGCATTAAATGAACTACATAATATTTTAAAATATATTTTGATTCTTTTTTCATAGTTTTACTGTAAATTTAAACAGTTATTTATAGATTTTTTTTTTAATATTTATTAAGAAAGTGAACAACATTTTTTGTTAGACCAGTTGATCAAGAAGTTTAAAACATCTTATACAACTGCCTGTTTAAGTGATGTTCGAACAGCAAAATTATTATAGAGAAGGTCTCTCAGTCATCTTCTTTTCAGACGCCTCGGAGGATTGTCGGGAATTGAGTGTGAAGCAAGTTGGAAAACTAGTGGATTCGAGTGAATTTCCCCCAAAACATATATCGCTAATTATACAGTCAAACGCTTATTTTTGAGAAAACTAATTGCATTCTAATGAGAATGAATTTAAAATTTAATATTATTCTTATTTTATAATGGGTTCTGCGACGAACCACGGTATTCCCTGCGATCACCTGCTTGCTCGGAGAGAGTTTGGAGAAGACTTAATTAGTGGCATGAGGCTTCACAAAAACGAAGCCACGGTAGAGTAGGAGTTATGATTTAGGTTTGAATTAATTCGAAAGCTTGGACTGAATTAATTTTGATAGAGGGGTTCTAACGACTGCTATACATAGCATCTTTTTATGAAGGATGTTGTTCCATTCAGACTATACGTTAGAGATTGATTTTCACATACAGCAACTCTTGTTTCCTGTTATCTGAAAAATGTAATTCAAACCAATATTAAAAGTTGCTACTAAGTGGTTCATATCTAACCAATAGCCGTCTATTTGACGAGTTGTAAAGGCTGAAAAAAAATAAATAAACAAATAAATATATATGTTTAGTTAGGTTCTTGAGGTTCAGTCAGTAACATAACTTATTTTGGCCACGTTTTGAGTTATGAGTTATATAAGTTATTTCAAAACAAAGTTAGCTACAATATGAATATATATTTAAAAAAAAAAAAAAAAATACATGAGTTGGAATAATTAACTACAAATAATTACAAAGTATGGAGGAGTATGAAAGGAGTAATGGTTGATATGCTATTGGTATATACTACTAAATTATAACTATTCTAGTACACAACTAAACTGGGGACATTTTGAAAAAAGGATTGAGAGAGTTGGTATTTCCAAATTCAAGGTAAATAATCGCGCAATAAACCAAAATCAGTGATCTTAAATCTCAAAACATGTTATTCTAATTTAATACATTCAGACTAATAGCTAATATACATTTATAGTAATAAACACTTAAATGCAAAAAAAAATACCGGACTCTCAGATTTAGTCTCAATTTTTTTAAATACGTTAATCTTTTTAGTTTATGGTAAGAAATGGTTTATTTCTAAGTCATTTACAAAAAGATATGCAACAAATGAATAATTTTTAATAATTATTAACAAAAAATAAGAAAATAAAGAAAAAAATTTACATTTTTGTTTTAAAATTATATTCTTCATTTTTATCAGGTTTTCTGACAAGAGGTGTTCTAATAGCGGGTATTTCTCCCCCCGTAAACGACTTATAGGTAGAAACGACGAATGGCCCTAAACCTGTCAGCTATAGAAGATATTAAAACAATCTCATAAATAACAACAAGAAGTTGAATTTTCGAAATTTAAGTAATAGAAATTATTTTTTTAAACCTATTCAAGAATTCCTTCAAGAAAGGAAGGTATGTGTCTGGTAAAAAGCATAATAAAAGAATTTTTTTTTCTGTGCCGTTTCACAACGTATTTAAAAAAATTACTAGACCAAATCTCAATGTCCGGTTTATTTTTTTGCTGTTGAGTGTACCTCATATAAATCATTAATCCATTATTATTATTATTGCACAGAAATACGGAAATCTCTTCTACCTGTACCCTGGGAATACCAGTAATTTGGAAATCCCCATCCTTATCCATTATTTTCAGAAATCTCCCCCAGTTTATTTGTGTGCAAGAATTGTTATAATTTATGATTAGATACCAATGGCACATCCATCAGTAACATTGTAAGTAGTACATACTCCTCCATACTTTGTAAATAAATGGAGCTAAGTAGTCCAACGTCTATTTTTTTTTTTTTTGTTAGTTTTTTATACATATATTTATTTTGCAGCTAACTTTATGTTTTTAAATAACCTGTACAACTCACATAATTTTATTGCAACCTGTTTTTATTTTTGTTATTTTTTAGTACTGAACCTCAAGAACCTTATTAAACATCTGATAGTAACATTCAAGAAATATATATGTATATAACATTATATAATATATGATTGTACGTGTCAGTCTGAGTTCAGGGTGTGAATTCAAATACCCACTTCACTATCTTCATTCAAACGAGAAGTTCGGTAAACAGGGAGGAAATTGACTAACCTGATTAATCGATATTTGCGATTCAAAGTCTACCGGGGCCGCTTACTGTCGAGTCGAACCGTGACATTTCCAAATATCGAACAGCGAGTCGATTCCAAATCCCAATTAAGTTAATGGACGACGCTACCTACAAAGGGCCCCAGGCCACAACATGGGCTTCAACATCCCCGCTCTAAGGGTCGATATCAGGGACCCCTCTCGATGTCTTTGTCTGAGGGGCAAGTGATTGTGATGATAGTGTAACAATATCAGATATTACAATCAACAATAATTTAACATTCGACAAGGCGTAATACGGAAAATCAAAATAAAACGATGTAAATTTATCAACTTTAGTTATTGACGAAATCAAATAAGAATTGGAACTAGCATTTATGATATACACTGAGATGAAAAAAAATTAAACAATTGATTTTCTTAACTAAAATTTTCACTCTAATTTTTTTTTTTTATATCAATTTAACCTTCCACCGGTCGCGCCGTTGTATTTCGTACAACACTCGACTTGATCTCTCTCTCTCTCTCTCTCTCTCTCTCTCTCTCTCTCTCTCTCTCTCTATTTATATTTATAGCCTCGAGATACCCCTCTATTTGCCGTCAGTAATTTTTTAATGTGTTATGAGGGATACTTTCATAATTAAAAAATATTAAGTCCTTAGTGTTTCACAAAGTACAACAAGCGTTCTCGTTTTTTGTTTTTTTTTCTCGTCCCTTTCTCGGCAATCAGATGGATTCGATATAATGAAAGTAGGATTATTTTGCATTTATACTTTTGTTAATTTTATTCAGCGAAGTATTAATTATTCGGAATTTTCTGATTAGGTGGAAACCTACAAAACTGGAACTAATTCCTCGAATTTAGCAGAACTAGACGAGGAAGAAAAAAGAACCGGACAATCAAATAAAAATTTGGAATTGAATGAAGAGGAAATAGAAAATGTTTCAGATCATGATACAGAAACCTATGTTGAGTGTAGTAATGGAGATGAATTGTTTTTTTATTGTTTTCAATGATAAACATATTTTAAAATATCATTGTCTTAGATAATATTTTGTACATATACTCTACTTTAAATGTAGAATGGTCAAAATATTTTATTTAATAGATTTAATACACAATTTGGACAAAAACGGATTAAAAAAAAGGGTGTACTTTGTACAGCATGCGACCACTCGTATTACGGAAATTGGTGCTGTACTAGTGGAAAGATAATGAAATATATATTTGTACTGAATATATACATCAAGTAAATGTGTTGATAACGATAACGATAACATGTTAAAACTTGAAAAGAACTACTCATCAGTAGCACTTTATGAAAAATTCTACACTAGAAGGTCTCTAGGCCATCTTCGTTTCAGACACCTCGGAGAATTATCGGGAAAGGAGGAGGAAGCAATTTGAAAAACCAGTGGATTTCAGTGGTTATCGAGCTTACTATAAAAGGATAGGTTTGGGCTAAATCAGCAACATATGGAACATTAAGATCTTTATGGACAAGTTTATTGGTGATAAAGTAAGGAGCAGTGAGGATTTTTCAAAGGATTTTGGATTGCAAAGATATGAAACGAGATGAATTGCATGGTTTAGTAGAGCCCCAAAGCTCAAAACCTCTACTTATATAGGGTCACTATCTAAGAAAAATTGAAATACAATTTTTTTTATTCAATTTTACTATTAGGAAACATTATGTTTAATATATTTTTGTCATGCATTTCAATTGCATTAATATAAATTTATTATTTTTATTAAATAAAAGATATAACCTTAAAGACAGCCTTAATAGACTGTGTTGAAAAATTAGGTCTTCAAGAGGAAATAAAAGCAACATTAAAAGCTAGGAACGCTAGTTGCTTTCTGGTCATAAAATTACTTCTATCTAAAGGCTTTTAAACTAAATACAACCCTAATGGACACAGGTAATGAGGCGTTCCTAGAAATATAAAGGACTTATATATGTGTATATATATATATGTGTGTGTGTGTGTGTGTGTGTGTGTGTGTGTGTGTGTTTGTGTATTATTTTTTTTCTTGACTGCTAATAAGTTCTTTGATGCTTTAATAAGTTCGATGAGGTTCAGTTAATAATATAACAATTACCAACATTATGGCAACTTATCGGGACTATAGTGCCCTCATAATCGTACACTGCACCTTAGTGGAAATGTCATCATACCAATGGAAGATAAATAACATAAGAATATAAATGGTAATTTACATAGTGGTACCACATATCTCGCTGCGGGATTTTTAATTAGAAGAACATGAATGCAAAAAGTTAACAGAGAATGTTTCATATAATAGTGATGTGTTAGATGAAGTGAAAACTTTATATAAAAATAATTAAAATCAAGGCTCTTGTTATTAACCGTACAAGTTATTGACAAAATAAATCAATTAACAGGAAAAAGGTGTGGGGTGCTTCATATCAAATGTTACAAAATGTTGGTAACTAATTATATAATTAGGATTATTATGAAACTAAAAATGAGACTCTTCTAATACAAAAAGTATTTAAATTGCCAAGAAATCCGTCGTCAATATTTTAAAGTTTTTTGTTGTTTCCTAGGAAATAGAATCCAAAAAATATAAAACAGTTATAATGATCCAGCAACTGTTAAAAAAGCTACAAAAAAAAAGAAAAGAAAAAAAAGAACGGTGCTATGCAAAATCAAACCGATAAGTACTGAACAAACTTAAGAGAGTTGGAGCTCGAAAGTTCGAAACGTCGCACAGTAGGGTATTTGCCTTCAAATGCTGGCCAAAAGTCCATTTTGTAAAAGTTATCTCAGACGAAAAGTAATTACTGTCAGATATAGTTGAATAGTCTGTCAACAATGTATAAGGCTAATTTCTTTGCCTGGATCATCTGTGAATCAGGTGTAATACAACAAAGTCACCACTCTTTTTTTTTGCACTCACATGGTAACTGTCAGTCGGATATTTATCTTTGTAAAAAGGTTATTTTTCTCGAGTTGGGAATTTTCAAGACAATTTTTGATTATGGATCACTCTGAAGCAGGTAAGTGAGAGAATATTTATCATTTTTTAGCAATAATTAGACCATTTGTAAATTAGATAGACCACAAAAGAAAATATAAAATATTCTGGCGTTTTTAGTGTCGAATTTCAAGTTATTCGAATGTTTTTTGTTATACTTCCAAGCATTTCCAACCACTTATTTTTATATCAATATAAAGAGGAATGATTCAACTTTAAGAATATATAATCAGTAATCGCGGATTCGCGCGGATGTGCGTGTACATGGCTGTTAATGTCTGTTGTTTTTTTTGTTAAATGTGATTGTTTTTGTGATAATTTTTAATGTCATTTTGTTTTTCCTTTTAGGACCTTCAGGAGTCAAAATAATGACTAGAAAATGTGTATTTGACATCATGCGTCAAAAAAAAAAGACCTCAATTATAAAGAACAATTACATTATGCCCTTAATATTTTGTTAAAATATGATGATTGGTCACAAAAGCAAATTAATGAAATCAAACACAATTTTTCCCATTTTCAGTCACATTTTAAACAAAAATGGTTGGCAGCACACAAAAAAGATGCTATTTTTATCAAAAATAATGAAGTATGGCTTCAGGGTAAATTTTTGTTGCCAATGGCAAAAATGCGACCAGGGCGACCATTAAAGAGGTTTGAAGAATCCAGTGAGCGCAGTCGTAGGCGTAAGACAGAAAAGTTACGTACTACTATGGACTCAATGGAATTGATGTATGCTACACAAATGCAATTACGAGCTGAAGGTAATCCTCAAGCTAGTGATTTATTAAAGAATATAACTAGCTCTCCATCACGCGCAAAGAAATACATGGGTACCTGTTCAAAACGAATGAATACAGATCAAACCCCACCACTGTCACCTTTGCAAGCACTAGCTATGTTTGTCGAAGCTGGACTCACTAGAAAACAATATAATATAATAAACACAAATCTTAAATTCTTCCCCTGCTACTCAATTTTACAAAGGGCCAAGAAGACATGTTACCCTCATAAAGATTCATTTCTTGTGACAGCTACCTCTGCGGAAATAAATTTACAAGCATTGTTGAATCATACTGTCACTCCCCTACTAACACATTTAGAAGTTGTTTTAGAAACCATAAACGAAGAGGATTCCAATTCGTTAATGATGACTTATAAATGGGGATGTGATGGATCCCAGCAATCACAATATAAACAGAACTTTGCAAATGATTGTGAATCTGATGCAAACATATTTCAATCTTCTCTTGTACCGCTACAATTAACTTGTGGCTTATTTGAAAAACGAGTTGTTTGGCAGAATCCAACACCATCCTCGCCGCGGTATTGCCGTCCAATTAGAATTAGGTTTGTCAAGGAGAATGCAGATAATACGAATGAAGAAATACAATATGTTCAAAATTCAGCAAACCAATTAGAAGTATCGACAATTGTATTGGCACAAAGATTGTATTCTGTTAAGCATAGGTTGTTATTGACAATGGTTGACGCTAAAGTGTGTAATGCCGCAACTCAAACTACTTCTACAATGAAGTGTTATATATGTGGTGCAACATCAAAAACATTTAATGAGTTGTCACAGATTACATCAGTTAATGAAGAATCATTACGATTTGGTTTATCTATTTTGCATTCAAGGATTCGACTATTTGAAGGATTATTACATTTGGCCTACAAATCACCAGTGAAGAAGTGGCAAGTAAGGGAAGAAAAGGACAAATTAATTGTAAACGAAAAGAAGGCAGAGATTCAAAAACAGATGAAAGACAAAATGGGACTTATTGTAGATATTCCTAAGCCTGGTTTTGGCAACACAAATGACGGGAACACAAGTCGTAGATTTTTTGCAAATCCAATGTTAGCAGCCGAAATAACTGGCCTGGATTATAATTTCATATATCGCATCAAAGTGATATTGGAAACTATTTCCAGTGGTCATCGTATCCATATTGAAAAATTTGCAGAATATACAGCAAATACAGCTAAATTATATGTTCAGTTGTATGGTTGGCATCCTATGACACCAACTTTGCACAAGATTTTAGTACACGGGCCAATTATTGTGCAACATGCTCTCCTGCCTATAGGGCAATTGTCTGAAGAAGCAGCCGAAGCCAGAAATAAGAACTTTCGTGAATACCGGCAGAGTTATTCAAGAAAATGTTCGAGAGAAGCTTGCAATTTAGATGTCCTAAATAGACTTCTACTTACTTCAGATCCTCTCATAACTGGATTGAGGCCGCTACCTAGGAAAAAAAACCAAATCCTTCCTTAAGGAAACTATAGACATGCTTCTACCACCTGAGCAGAAATATAACTATCCTGACATTCAGGAGCGAAGTTTTTCTTCAAATAATGAAGATGGGTCATCTGATGAAGAAGGCATTGACACAAAGCATTGAGATCAATTTCTGAATGATTTCAAGGAAGTGGTGTTGGTGTGTGTTTGTGTGTGTGTGTGTGTGTGTGTGTGTGTGTGTGTGTGTGTGTGTGTGTGTGTGTGTGTGTGTGTGTGTGTGTGTGTGATCAATAAAGACTGATAGTTGATTAATAAAAATATACTTGTATACCTAACTTTAATATTTTTTTTAATTTTATTTATAACAGTAAAAACACTATTATTTTCTTAAAATCTACTTCTATATTCATGTATTAACTATTTTTTTAGCATATCGGATCAAATAAAATGGATTAAACATCAGAAATATTTTTGGCCAAGAAAACCAGTCAAATACCCCACTGTGCGTCGGCACTTCATATAAAGTTTTTTAAACTTAGACGTGTAGTTTATTAATTCTGATTGCATAAAAGACCATCTTCTTCAACCATTATATCATACTGTCAACCATACTATTTTTTATAACTCAATATTATGTACTACAAGTACGCTCATCCTCATATAGAAACCATTAAGCTTTTAATTAGACCATGAATACTGAAACAATCACTCTAACGACGCGTTAAATAAACCTATGTTCTACTATACAGTATTTCCTTCACCACAAAAACGGTCAAGAATTATACAGAGCAACAAAACCTCTCCCGACAACTGAGAAATCGGCAACAATATGTCGGCAGAGAGATATTGTTTGTGTGGGAAATTAATAAACAATAGACTAGCTTTCAACAGCCAACCGTTCGCCATTCAGTTTTGAATAATTGCTGAGCCGGCTCCTTTGAGCTGCAGCTAATGCCCTCTTATTAGCTATGCCAAAGGTAGCTTGTGGATTAGCTGCGGAGCTAGCCTAACTTACAAACTAACCCCTGGATTAGTGGCCTATTTTATGGCAAAAAGTTAACTTTTACGTCTCTCTATATTAAACCGCGGTCAGGAAACGTGCAATTGTAATCTCGTTACATAATTAAGCATACGATTCAACTAAAGACTTTAGGAATTAACTTTTAATAACGAAGAAAATAAATACAAATTAATTTTACTGTTAAATACAACGTATGTTATAACATCTAATTAGTAGAGACTAGTCGGGAAACCCGTCGGCTACTTCTGTAGTCGGCAAATATACGGTAAAAATCGGCGACTAGTAGGCCACTTTACCCTTAAAAAAGTATTATAGATTCATATTTACAGTTTGGTTTTTAATCCACCAACAGAAAACAGGCTTATGATCGAGTCTGGTACCCGGGACTTCTTTCAAACCTCCGTATATTTCCTTATTAACCCATCCTATATCAGTAAAAGAGTAATCAAAGTAAACCATCAGTTTTCCTATTCAACCTCTTTATCATATTTGCCGGTGTTCCTCAAGGTAGTATCCTAGGTCCTATCCTATAGACGGTGTATACAGTTGACATACCGACTCATCCTACCACTTTCCTGATGACCTAAGTATGTTATCGGTAAATAATGATCCTTTAATCGCATCCCAATTACTGCAGTCTCATATCACAAACTTTCATGAATGGTGTCAAAAATGGAGAATCAAAATAAATCCAAATAATTCCCATCTAATAATCCGTTACCCTTCGTCGTAAACTCACGACTTACTGCCCCACAGTACTCTTATAATAGTATCCCACTGATCGCCGTCGAACAGATCCGCTCCCTAGGACTACATCTGAACAAACGACTGACTTGGAATCCACATACGAGACTTAAAGTCTAGGAGAAATCGTGATATTTTAAAATTTATTTAGTTCACTTTGTATATTACGTAGGTAGAGGTTCTTTTTTTGTTTTCTTCTTTTTCCTTCATTAATTATAGTATATATTGTGTCAATGGATTCATGACCATCCATATTATTTCAACTATAGCTATCCATATTTCAAATATAGCTATACAATTAAAAAAAATACATACTTTTTTAAATAATATAGTATTTTAAAAGCTGATCGAACCCTTTTCAGTGACCAATATTTAGTCCTTCCAATCAATGCAAAAAGTAACCTAAGCTAGCAAATAAATATTTTCATTAAATAAAAATATTATTTTTATATTTAATAAAAACGTTTATCCAATAAATGATTTCAAGGGTCATATAATTAATTAATATAGTGTAATAATTTATAATTAATAAATGACATACCTCTACATTACTTAATATTAATATATTATCGATCAAATAATGTAAACAAAAAAATAAATTCTAACCCTTGAGAAGATATACATGATCACAGTAACATTAGTCAAACAAGACCGAAACTGTTCTCGTGTGTATAGCCGCCGCTGTTAAACAAACACAGGCCTCAGGTCTCACACACAGCGCTAATCCCTAAGGCGATCTACATCTCAATGGAGGTCACTCCAATCAGTCTAAGCGGATTGGAGACTGTTTCCCCTTTGTCGGTCGAAATATTTGCAAGGGTCACAATAGGATCAGCTAGGACCCTTCGAGGGATAGCAATCAGCGGGCAGTCGTTGAGAGGTAGCCGGCTGGCAGGTAGAGGGGGGGTGAGGTGGGGGTGTTGTGGGGGGAATCGGAGCACCGCTGTGAGGGAATTAGCTATGGTGAAGAGGACCTCTAGTAATGTAGTAACATGAAACATTAGTAGGTATAGGTATCGATACACGATATATCAAAGAATCGATATTTTTCTTTTGATAATCCAATGCTTTTTCCTTAAATATAACAGAATAGTTTTCGAGTCGGAAAAAATACTCTGTCGTTTATACTTAGAAGTGATTTTTATATGTCTACAATAAACATATCAGCAATGATTTCCGAAGTTAATGGCTGAAGGACTGTAATAAATATATTGTTTTTATAAGGATAATGAGCAATGATATCTTCCAAAAATTTTAATAATAAAATGGGCGACGTTTCATGGCTTTGCTGTATCTTCAAGCCCTTAAATATATTTCATAGTCAATAAATTGTTTCGACAATCCTTATAAAATTATTTCTTAATCATCAGAATATTTAAGTGGCATTCATTATATAGTACTACCATATATGAGGCGTCCAGTTGCAAAACGTAGCAAAACCTAATTTCTAAATTTTTCACCAGAAGCCAAAAGCCATAGCAATATGATGCTCACTTGTTAGGAATGTAATTTTTCTCGCATAATTAGCAGATAAATAGATGGTTTTAGTTGGGCAAGCGTAATAAGGGCCCCGGTCAACAGCAGTTTTTTTAAAAATTGGTTTTCTTCTGTACTTACTCCGTTTTGCAACAGTTTTGGGGACTTACTCCGTTTTGCAACAGTTTGAGACTTACTCCTTTTTGATAATGAAATAAATACATGCCCTGAGTTGATTTATAGAATTAAAATGATGGGTTAAAAAATTATTTTACGTTCAAAAATGTTACTTATTAGTTTGGTGAACAATAAAAACGAATAGTAAAGTAATAATCCAAATAATAAAATTATTATTCTTCCTCATCTTACTTCTAGACAGACTTTGAGTAAAACTTCTTTGAAACTGGTTAAAAACAATTTATCATTAAAAATATTTGTATACATAAATGTGATTATTTTTTAGAGTATTGAGGAACAAAATTAAAACCATGAAGTATTGAACTACGTAGTAGTATCAAAATATTATTGACTGTTTTTTAGTAGGTAACTTTAAAATTCAAAACAAATATCTATCTAAAATTTTTTTAATTGTTTAAAAACATTTATTAGTTTAGTTTCACAAACAAAAAAAAAATTAAATATAATTTAAAAAATTGACTTGTCAATAGTAATTACGATCACAATAACATGTAACTTTTCTAAACAGCTAATATTGTTTCTATCACCTAGTTTATGCCCCCTAAATCTGACAAATAATATGCCTAATGTTACAGTCATATTGTGAGTGAGATATGATCCCTTTTGCAACAGTACGTAATTTTTAATTGTAAATTTGAACAGCTTTTCCTTCGTCTTTAAACCTAAAACCTAGTCAGTCTTCTGCGTGGCAAGGAGCTGGATCGAACGGTATATAAAACTCAATTTCGATTTTCGGTGGATTTACTAGGTTTTGCAATTATGGGCCTCATATAATGTGTTGCCACCCTACATCTTATCCATATTGTGACTGAAAATATGGCAAAGCATTGAAACGTCGCCGATATGATTATTAAAATTTTTGATTAATAAAACTAGTTAGGGAGATATCATTGCCCATTATACTTATACAAATTTTAAGCGCCTTATATAATTAACAACAACAAATTTTAATTTAAATTTCGGTTCAACAATAAATGTTATGCAAGAAATGTTTGATGAACAAATTTTATAAACCAAGTATGTCTTGGTAAGCCCTAGGCTTCAATCTTCTAGCAATCGAGTCCTTATATAATAAATACATATAAAAAAAATTAATTTCCAGTCAAATATTAGATTATGTTTTTTTTTATATTATTATCCCTGACGACTAATCACTAACTACATTATATATATATATATATATATATATATATATAATACATTATAAAAAATAAATAAATAAAAAAATAAATAATAAAAATACATAATAATACATTTTTTCAAATCTTATGTAGGTTGGCTGGAAAATATGTCTCAACTGTTTCGACTTTAGTGCCAACTGAGTGATTATTTTCTAGAACAGGACCAACTATCACCAACAAGGAATAAACATCTTGTGTTAGTTACTTTTCCCAATAACTACTATTCCTAATAGACCGAATTTTCTCAATAAATCTAGCGTTAACAGCAAGAAGTAATTTATTTTATGAAAGAAAAAAAAACTTGTTATTTTGACTCAAATTAATATGTTTGATATATGTATGAAAGGTGTGTATCTGTGATTAAAAATATATATATATGAATGTATATATATGAGTATATATATATATATATATATATATATATATATATATATATATATATATATATATAAAATTAAATTTTAAACATTTGTCTCAATTTTAATATAGACTAGAATAGAACATAGAGAAATAAAATTATAAACGAACATTTCACAATCAGCCCTTTAAAAAAATATATATATATATATGAATGTATATATATGAGTATATATATATATATATATATATATATATATATATATATATATATATATATATATATATATATATATATATATATATTAAATTAAATTTTAAACATTTGTCTCAATTTTAATATAGACTAGAATAGAACATAGAGAAATAAAATTATAAACGAACATTTCACAATCAGCCCTTTCTTGATTATTTCCGAAAAAATGGTGTTAATTTAAAAAAAAAGAAAGAAATGTGTTACATTGTTTTGTAAAAAAGTTATTTATTGTATTAATGTAAACAAATTATATAAAAAAAACCGACATATAATGATGATGATCTACTTTATCCGTGAAAATCTATGTGTTTTGAATATCAATCTCTTATATTGATATAAAAATTATATATAATATAATATAATATATTGGTATTAATATTATAATTAATATTAATTATAATAATATAATGTATTCATATTATTGCCTTATAAAAAAAAAAAAACTGATACATAATATTTTGAAAGTTATAAAAAAACAAATTTTAAAAACGCACACCTTATGGATTGTAACTAATTTGAAACAAATACCTGAGACATCACAGAATTTTTTTTAAAACGGGAAAGTTAAAAGAATACAAAGTATTCTTTTCTTCCTGGATTTCGAGGAAGTTTTAAACAAATTCTAAAGTTCTTTGAACAAACTCAGTACCAGGGTAAACATTCGCAGTAAAGGTCGTTGGATTTCTTCGCACCGGCTGTTCACAAAGGGAAAAGAAACGCCCACGGCAAACTTACAAGGAAAGATGAAAAGAAAAATATTATTTATTCAAATTAAGAACTGCTAAATATAAATAAAAAAAGAAAGAATATCAAAGTAAAATTATATTTCAATACATACTTACATCAACAAGACCAGGAGTAATAAGTATTGATAAAATGTGACGTAATGATGAAAATAGAAATTAAATTCATACCATAAATTATTTCTTGTTCAGACGGTTGTAAGCATTTACCTGAAAAAGAAAAAAAACAAAACAAAAAGGTTAGATATGAAGAATATTTTTTTTTTTATATGTTGTAATCTACCACACTTAAGTAATGCAAATACACACAATACAAACATGTAATACTTATTTTCAGATAATACAGATAGTGAAATAAAAATATATTCAACCATCAGCTGGCCCACATGTGAGGGATAAACCAGAACTCATGGAGATCCTAACGCCTAATCATTAGAGTGTCGCTGATATTTAACTCTCCAATAATTACACATACTGTAATTAGAAACTTTTAACTAATGACAACTCAACGAAGTTATAATGAGCAAGGCATTCTACTTCCAAATTAAGAGAAGGGTTTTCGTAAAATATTTCGTAATATGCAAGCTGTTGTTTGAATCAAGGGCTAAGCCATTCCAAGTTGGTGCAAAAATAATGCAGGTTTTGAATATTCATTTTGTTTAGGCAAGTGAATAATAAACAAAGTTATTCTACAGTCCACCTAATGGATTATGAAAAATGGCTATTGATTTTGTTTTTCTTCAAAGATTAGTTCAGTTTGTGTTACATTTTCCATGAGTGAGGACCTTTGTAATTCACTATTTCAGAACAAGATAATAGCCAATTTCTTTTTTTTTTTTTTATAAGTTCAAACTTGAAGTGCAGCCAAAATCGCGCGTAGCATCGATGTTGTTAGATGTAAAGGAAACATCAGTGAGCGTTCAGTACAGCGATGGTTCCAAATATTTCGTCTTAGAGATTTCGATCTCGAAGACAAAGAAGGTTGCGGTAGGTCTTCTGTTGTTTGTCACGACTATCTTTGGTAGAAAAACCTTTCGTAGAACTACTCGAGACATTGCGAGGGAAGTTTGTATTGACCTCTCACCATTATAAAGCACACACAATTATAATAAATATGTTGTTACATATTAAAGGTGGCATTATTTTTACACCAGCCCAATATCTGGTTAAAAAAACTAACAATTTTAACTACATCCCCTCCATGTATAGTAAAGTTGTACAATAGTTTTCCACCATATTTATAAATGTATCTAACAATTTTTATCAAAATAAATAAAGTTTGTTTTCGAATCCCTCTTCCTAATAGCTTATTTAATTTTTTTCCCCATCAAATCGGTCACCAGGAGGGAACGGAAATGCCATGGAGATCGTGACTGGAATAAATTTACCTGCGCTGGACAGAAGGGATTACATCTGGGTTATAGAGGCGGATGGAAATAAACTGTCCGAATCGCTTAGGCTAATGAATTAGCTTGTGCTGCTAATGTCAATGTAATAGAGGATAGGGTGTCTCCCTTCTCCTCTGAGATTTATGTATTTATACATATGTAAATAAATATATGTACTTACACAAGCAGGAGGTTTTTGCCCGATTCAAAAACTCAAATGGTAGGCAATTATTCGAATAGCCATTGCTTATAAGCTTGGTAGTTCAACTTTATTGCTTAACAGACCTAAAAATATTGGCTGCTAACTTACACTCAGGAATCCACAAAAATTAACTATTAAATCTAATATACGCAAAAATAGATGACATTATTTATAAACGTCGGACGTTGTACCTCAACATTGATTTAAAATAATAAAATCAAGCAATATGAATATGAAAAATATTATATATATGAAGGAGTTTTTCTAACATTATAGTTGTAAATTATATAATAGCTTATATAATGTGAGAGAGAGAGAGAGAGAGAGAGAGAGAGAGAATATAAAATAAAATTGTTAACTCTTGAAAAAAAAATAGAATCCTTAAGTAAGAAAACAAATATATATGTGGCCTAAGGATGTCCTTCGGCCTTCTTAAAACAGCACCCTTAAAGACAAAAACTAATTCTAATTGTGAATGGATAGTGGTCAAGGACGTCCTTCGGCCTCGAAAAATCGTCAGATCCTGGCAGATGTGATAAACAGTATACGAAATCCTTGGCTATTATCCTTCCACAATTAGAATTATTCTTCATCCTTAATGATTCTATTTTCTTTCTTTCTTTTTTTCTAGATTTAACGATTTTATTAGATTTTCGTCCTTAATGATACTGTTTTAAAATATTTCAGGATTTAACGCTTTTTAATTTATCCGAGGGATATTCCGCTATTGTTTTCCTTGAGGATACCGTTTTGAAATACCAGAATATTTAACGATTTAAATATGGCGAAAGGATATTCCGCCATTGTTGTCCTTAAGGTTTCTATTTTGAAATACTGTACGGTTTTAAGATGGCGGAAGGATATTCCGTCGTTGTTAACCCATTCTACGGAAAGTTAAGATTGTTTTTCAACACGAACTATAATATGGATAGATATCTATTAAACACACACACACACACACACACACACACACACACACACACACATATATATATATATATATATATATATATATATATATATATATATATACACATATAGATAGATAGTGATTAAATATGAAAAGTGATTATTTTATTCACACAATGTATTGTATTCATAATTACAAAAGTAAAAAGTTTAATCATTTTTGGTACGCATGATGATATAGTTGGAACAACACAATAAGGACTGATGAAGTATTTGTCACTTCCTTCTAAACTAGTTTCGATTGTTAGTTTGTTTATTTCGTTTAACGTCACTTTATGCTGCTATGGCTAATCAGACGATGCTACGGTGGAAGTCCTAAATTTTGCCTATCCAAGTATAAAGAGGATAGGGATCTTTTACGAGAACCTGACATCGCACAGGCTCGGGACCCCCATTTTGCGCCCCTTCCTAAGGCCGGCATAGCTAAGGAGAAACTGTTTTAGTTTCAATTGTTTAACATTTATCACGAGTTCTCAAAATTTAAAAAAATGTCCAAGAAATTTGAAGTTGGGTTTGACCTCGACTCCTAGCCTTTACAGTTTGAGAATTATAATATGGGTTGGAATTGCATTAATGGATTTATTAACTAAACTTATAATATCGATGAATTCTTGTCTTAGATTTTTTTTTCGACTGTATATGTACTTAGATATGTGGGCATTTGGCAGAATTGCTGCAGATACATTTTTGTTTTATTCATCTATCTTTTTTATATCATTATTTATTATATCATTATGAATTTTGTCCCGTTTCTTATACGATTTCATCTTGTTTGATTGGAATCTTAAATTCACTACCATTAGGCTTTTTAGGATTGATGAATTATTTGTCCCTCCTCCTCCTGATTTTTTTATTTTTTTTTTTATTTGAAAAATTAGTTAAACATTCATCATCAGTTCTAAAAACATCAACACTTTGTCGCATATATATATATATATATATATATATATA
The DNA here is from genome assembly GCA_003667255.2 of Euschistus heros. NCBI lineage: Eukaryota > Metazoa > Arthropoda > Insecta > Hemiptera > Pentatomidae > Euschistus > Euschistus heros. Next base: position 533,052 of record RCWM02000077.1, read on the forward strand.
TATATATATATTTTAAATGTGAGATATGAAATCAAACATGTTCATATTACCTAAGGAGGCAAAATGAAAAATGATTTCTAAAAGATATTAGGACCTTGGGGTAATAATAACTGTCTTAGCTATGACTGAAGCAAAAGAAAGAAAAAAAATATATATGTAAGCATGAGCCTAGGTATTCAGGTTGTATTTAAAGGAGGTCATAGCATTGAAGGTTATTAAGGTTGTTTCAAAGGCGGGATTATCTCTGAAAAAAAGTTTAATCCCATTTAATCAAAGATTAATGTTTCTGTAATTTCTCCTGTCATTTATTATTTTTATTTATTATCACATTTTTTGCTTTATTAATTCAATTTTTTTATTAACTTAATACCGGATGTTTACTTTTCTTTGATCCTAGACCGTCTCGGGGTTTCCGCTCTTTTCTACCCTGTTATTTCGACCCAAACCTAGCACAGTCTTGACTGATAAGGTTAAGTAAACAGTAAGGTAATAAAACGTGTTTAGAATTTAAGGTCTAATAAAATATTTTATTTTAAATTATTTGCAGTAAATTTGTTATTAATTGGTAATTTAAGCTAATATACAAATTGAATTTACACTTGAACTAAAACTCAGATTAAAAGGACTTGTAATTCTCAGATATAATTTTGAGGCTTCATAAAGATGGGAATATCGGTGAAGAAACAAGGGATACCAAGAGACCAGAAATAATAAGTTTTTATAACCATACTGATAATGAGTAGACACTCTTGGCAAACTTTGCGGATCATTGAAGGTAGCGAGAAATACAAGAAATATGGTTGTATTTTATCTTCTAAGAGCTTCAGCGATTTTCATAGAAATTTAAAGTATAATTTTTTTTTTAGCTTTTCGTTTATTAAACGTAATTTTGTAATCTTTTATGAATTACTAAAGTAGTTGTTAAAAAAAAAAAAAAAAATCAGTGAGGTAAAGCATAATATGTTTATTTTATAAGATACTCTTATTGTATATTTTTTATCTATTATTTTTTTTTCCCATGAGCTATACTAATGTAAGTTAACTATACCAATTAACATACCTGTCTTTTCTAACATGTTTATTACATATATATGGTGATTAATAAGGCAGATATGCTTATTAAATACCATATGAGATATGGGCGGCAGTCCTTGTTGCCTAGAGGTAGGTTAAAAGTTATTGACATATTTACATTTACTTAATGTATTTCGCAAGTTTAGTATAGTGCCAACAATTCCTTACTCTTCTATTAATAAGGAATCCTTAATTATATCTGTCCAGCCCAAACCAAATGTAATTTCTAATAAATTAATAATAATAATAATAATACAATAAAAGAGCTAATATCTTCACTATCATAAGAAGGCATAATGAATATGTATAAATATCCAAAGAATATGGAGATAGAAGATAAGCATTATCTATGTATCTTTTATCATTCAAACTATGTTATAATTGTTGTATGAAATACTGCATTCATCATTGACTGATTTGCATTCATTTTTATCTGATCAGGACAGTTTACAAACTTATTAAGACATTTAGTAGAAGGTAAACAAATACCTATTGTATTCCAGTTTATTGAAGTAGCAGATGTCTCTTAGTAAACAATAAAACTAACACAGATGTAGATCAGACGCTGGATTAGAATAGACAATAGCAAAGTGGATAAGGAACATGCTAATCTAATATGTAAACAGGCACTGGTGTGAATGGAGACTAGGACAAACTGGTAATGAATCTACTATTCATTGCATACTGAACTTTGTTCCCCCAGCAAGCAGAAAGGGTAGCGTTCAACAAGAATTATCACAGTTAGAATGAAAGATGTCTTCACTCTGTTAAAAAAAAAAAATATATATATATATATATATACCTATTGCCTGGTATGCCTGAAGTATTTTAATCCCATCCATAATTCTATTTATACTTGAGAAACAAATTGTGTTACGGATTCAGGACTTTAAAAAAATATGAACTGCGGTATGATGGAAAATTGCAATTTGTTTTCTGGGCCAAATAATGAAATTATATTAAAATTAATATGGATGAATCCGTGAACAAGTGCCAACTTTATGGATCAAGCTTTACTTAGTTGCAAATGTGTACTAGTTCAGTAGTTGCACTTGTGCACAAGTGTTAGGGTAAACCAAACAGTTAATCACACCCCAGATATTTATTGTCACCCTAATTTGAAAATTAGAAAAAAAAATTAAACAAAATAAGGTATTAATAAAATTCCTGTGTAAAAATACTTTGAATTCTGTTCATATAAAAAGATATCTTAGGGTGTCAATAACTGATTTTGCATTAGCTGTTGTCACTATCTTGTAAAATACATTCCACAAATAATGTTTTGGTCCGAACTTTCTTGTTTAGCTTAAAATAGACTAATTAAGGAAAAATAACTGTAAATTTAAACATTATTGAACAATTCTTTTTATAATTAAAGTACAAATATTTCCTTGAGGGTGTCAATTGCTGAGCACAAAAGGTTGAATGTTTTTGGTTAGTTGATTTATGCAACAATGAGTAGTACTGTGAAAGTGAAAAACACAAAATGAATAGGTGTGAAAATCTAAACAAAGCATAATAAAGCATTTACAGTGAAGTGACAGTCAATATCGTCTAATATCAAAAAAATAATTAGGAATCACAACTTCAGTTCAATACCACCTTTGCACTCGGCATGGCATCATAATTCCAAGCAAATTTAAATGTAATCTTGAATTTTTAATTTTTTTTTTTATCATTCATTCTAACAATACTACTATGATATCTAAAATAAAAAAAAAAAAAAAAAAAAAAAAAAAAAAAAAAAAAAAAAAAAAGAGAAGTAAGTACCAGGAATTAAAACAGATTAATGAATCTCAACACCTATAAGTAACTGTTATTTAATACCAGTTGCAACCTGTCATTAAAACAGTTTTGTAAATTTATAAATTGCTCAATCATTGTTTATTATTGTATAATTTTTATTTGTAGAATAATGTTGAACTAGATTACATAGAATTATAAAATATAGAATAATTATAGATTATATAAGAACTAAATATACTATATAGATTTCAGTATATATATAAACTATATAAATAGTATAAAATAAATATAAGTAGTACTAGATAAAATTTTAAATATATATACACACACATAAACATATAATTTTTTTTTGGTGACAACCCTCCAAAGCATTTATAACATAATCATATGTCTCAAAAGAGTCAGTCAAAAGAACACAATCTTTGTATTAACACTTTACATAGAACGCACTGTTTACTTAAAAGAGCAAATAGTTCTTGTGAAAAAATTGATGACTGGAATGTCGTCTTAAGTATAATCTGTATTAGAAGAAAAAACTGCATCACTAAGTTGATGTCATTAAAAAAAAAAAAAATACATACATTAAGTTAACTTAAAAAGCAATTCCATTATAATAATAATAATAATAATAATAAATATAAATGAGAAAATAGAATAACTAATATACACAATATTGTCTTCATTAACTGTGGCATAATCTTACAGTTTCTATAATTATAAAAGTTAAAAAAAATGAATTCATTAGTTTATTGTTAGAAATACAAAAGGAAATAAACATAAAATAGAATAAAAAAATTAAAAAAATTAATATCATTATTGATTAAAATATATAATCCAGTAGCAATGCACAGTATTTCTTGTATATACAAAAACAAATTATGGAACTTCAACCATACTCATATCCATCTTAGGCCCAACCATACAGACTGTAACTCGGATATACTGCCTGGTTGTATGCGGAGGAAGAATCTTCCTTATTCAGAGAACGACTGGCCTTAGAAGATGCTGCAGATTTCGAACTTTGGTCATAGCCTGATTCAGCATAAGAACCTCCACCATAAACACCATATGCTGGGTAACCGGAAGCAACCTTTGAGTACCCTTTGCTGGAGGATTCTTGGGACTGTGCGTTTTCACTGCTTTCAGCGGCATTAAGTTTGGATTTGGTTGAGTAACCAGAGCCGGAAACTACGCCTGGAGCCCAAAGCCCTGGTGCTACAACTCCAGTGTTGTAAGCGGAGGCCGAATTTTCCTTGTTAAGGGATCTGCTTTTCTAACTAGATGAAGCAGATTTGGAGCTTTGGGCATAACCGGATTCGGCAACAGTCCCTGCTCCAACTCCATAAACACCATATCCTGGGTAACCAGATGCAACTTTGGAGTATCCCTTTTTGGAGGATTCTTGGGATTGTTTGTTTTCACTGCTTTTGGCGGCATTAAGTTTGGATTAGGTTGAGTAAGCAGAGCCGGAAACTACGCCTGGAGCCCAAAGCCCTGGTGCTACAACTCCAGTGTTGTAAGCGGAGGCCGAATTTTCCTTGTTAAGGGATCTGCTTTTCTAACTAGATGAAGCAGATTTGGAGCTTTGGGCATAACCGGATTCGGCAACAGTCCCTGCTCCAACTCCATAAACACCATATCCTGGGTAACCGGTAGCAAACTTGGAGTATCCTTTGTTGGAGGATTCTTGGGATTGTGCGTTTTCTTGACTTTCAGCAGCGTTAAGTTTTGATTGGTTTGAATATCCGCTGCTTGTAGCGGCTAAAAAAAAAAAGCAAACAAAAAGTATATGAAATATATTTTATTTTTATTCTGTAACCGATATTCTGAGTTCTACTCACCAACTGGTCCATAGGCATGGAGGTATGAGGTTGGTACGGTACCACCACCACCACATTTGCCAGCGAGGGCACAACCTGCCAAGAGGAGTAAAGCGGAAATGGAATAGGTGTGCATTGCTACTGATCTGGCTTTGCTTCTGGACGTACACCTTCTTATAGTCCCCTGTATGTTGGTTCAGCTGGTTTGCCCAGGTGTTCGTTCTGCATCTGTCATGCGTGACATGATTGTTGGCTTAATAAATTACCATGCTTCTGCAAACGTACAGTAAATTAAAAAGTTCTGATATCCAAAATGCAATTGCTGTGAAGGAAAATTATGTTATATATATATTTGTATTTATTTAGGTATTTATTTATTTTTTTTTTTTTTAAGCATAAATATTTTTCGCCAGATTGTTTCCAGTTAATCTTTAATAAGTTTATTTATTTTATTCTAACATTCTAACAAATGTTACTTATTTTTTCTGTTTTACATTCAAGAGACCGTTTAAACTAACTCAGCTTAGACTGTTTAGACTGTTGTCCTCTTTCGTCATTCTTGTGATTTTCGCCTACATTAGATTTTTTGCTGTAGGAGAAAAATCAGGTGGTTATATCCACCATGTATTTCATTAAGGAATGGTTCAAAATAGCAACAAATGCTATTGGCCTCTGAAGAAATTCTTCTAAACCGTAACGTCTCCCAAAAAAAAAAACCAATTAAGAATAAATAAAATAGTCCATCGACCAGTTGTGATGAACGGCAGTTAGGTGTAGATCCTTAGAAATCAACAAGACAGATATCTGAATACAAAGGAGAGGACACTCTTTATAGATAAACAGTCCAACAATAGTCAATAATATATAAAGAAATAAACTGAGGGATCTACCCTTATGAGGTCAATATCTCGTTTCATGTATCAGGAAGGAAAAGATAAAGTGGTGGGGATCTGTATATCGTTAGAATTAGAATTCTCTAGGAAGAAATCGAAAGGACGACGGGAGTTAAAGATAGAGGTAGACCTTAGGTCTCAACTGCATTTGGTGAAAGACTTCAAAACTTACCTAAGACGTTCTTAGTGGAGAATGATTCTTATAGAGGCTAAGGTTCTTCATGGACAATAACGCCAGCAGAGTTAGTAAGATATATTGGTTTCTCTCAATATTAGTTCCCTGCACAAAAGTCCAATATCCTGTACTTGGTTGTGAAAATAAAAATAAAAATTAGTTGACTCAGAAATCAGGTGTTTTTTTTTTTGTTTTTTGTTTTTTTTAATTATTTTTTTTTTATGTAGAACTAGTGAAATAAATAGTGTGAATTTTGGTGAGGGAAGAGTGTAATGTAATAAAATGCTTATCAAAAATGCAATCAAGACTTTGTAGGAGCGAGGAGCAAATCACTACAAGCTTAAGAATTAGTCACTGGCGTTTTACCAACGATTACTTGATGGCATAGAGGGATCAACTTAGTCTCATTGAAATTAGTCACGCTAGATTATTTAAATTGTCCACTGTGTGGTGGACCTGATTCTGAGATTGCACTTCCTAAATCTTTCTTGTTATTTATTAATTATTATTATTTTAATGATTTAATTATATTTACTGTATCAAAATGACATTTTTTTTTCGTATTTTGTTTTTTCACCTTTACCCTTTTGGTTCATTGGCCAAAATATCTTTTAATTGTATCCTATATAGGAGTAGGTATATATATAATATATATTTATAACTCAATAGATAGTACAAATTTATATATTTATATATAAATATAGATAGATGGTAATATTCTGTATTGCTACAAGAATATGCTATTTTTAGGAATTTAAGCAATGTAGCTACCACCTATTCGTTATCTCCGAGGATACCTTTTATGCTCGTAATAATCCTGTACTCTTGATTTTTCACGAATAATGGATACTATTGTAGGACGGTTTAGGCATTTTTGATAGCATGGAATTTGTCACACATCGGAGTATGTAAATTACGCCGAAGGCATCCACAAGTAAACTCACAATGAACAGTGCATAATCTGTTTGAAATACAGAACCTTGATTTAATTGTATCTTTGATTACATACAATTTTGATTCATATGTAGTTGTACTTGCCCTTTCCCTTAGCAATAGAGAGAAATTCGTAATTTATAATTAAGAGAAACTAATTTACAAAAAATAATTTATGAAAAAATAGTACAACCAGCGCTCGATTAACCGATCCATCGGTTATTTTATTTTATTTTTTATCATTCTTTTATTTCACAAAACATTTGATTGCCGAACAAGATATTAGGCAATCTTTGCACTATTATTACTATGGGAGGATGTCTGAAGTATGAGGAGAAAGGTCTACTAGGAAAACGAATCTTCATAAAGAAAGGTTTGCTGAGTTAGAGAAGCCACTTCAATACCTCAAATTGATTCAACATCGTACGATTTGATGTTTTTTAGAGAACGGAGAGGTCGTCCGTTGTCAGAACAAAAAATACTAATGATGTAAACATGTAAAGTATTATCTTGTTAATAAGTAGATATGTGTACTACATCAATTGTCCAACGTTATTTTTTTTTTATTATCCCAACGACGTCGGTTAATTTAGTCCCAAGTGTAATAAAATAAAATGTATTTACATTAGTGATATTATGTAATAGTAGGTTTTTTGTTCACTTTTTCAAGTAGAATTGCATAGTTAAATAAACATGTAAAGTTAATTAAAGTATATTATTACAATATCTTAACATAAAAATAATATTTTGGTATTTCTTGATTAATTGCTTTTATTTCTCATTAGAAAATCGTTTAAAAAAAAGTAAACTATTAAAGGTGATTAATATAAAAACTAAGGAAAGTATTATACTTTACCTTTTAGGTTTTATTGGATATAAGATGTATATTTCAATCCCAGTTTCTACATCGCCATATAGGATGCGTGGAACGCTCTTTAATAATTGGTGACCATAGAACATTTATACAAAATAAAGAAAGATCGAAACAAATAGGAATAAAAAATAATATAGCAATTGTTTTAATAATAAAATTTATTATTTAGTAGTAATGCACTTAAGGTTTAACAGATCCATCTTAGGCCCATCCATACACAGAATAGCCTGGATATGCTGCCTGGTTGTATGCAGATGCAGAATCTTCCTTGTTCAGGGAACGGCTAGCCTTAGAAGATGCTGCAGATTTGGACCTTTGGTCGTAACCTGATTCGGCAACAGTACCATAACCATAACCACCACATCTTGGATAACCGGTAGCAAACTTGGAGTATCCTTTGTTGGAGGCTTCTTGGGATTGCGCGTTTTCTTGGCTTTCAGCGGCGTTGAGTTTGGATTTGGTTGCGTAACCAGAGCCGGTAACTACTCCTGGAGCCCAAACACCTGGAGCGACATATCCGTTGTTGTAACCAGAGGCGGAATCTTCTTTGTTAAGGGAACGGCTGGCCTTCGAAGATGCTGCAGATTTGGCGCTTTGGTCGTAGCCGGATTCAGCAGAAGAACCACCTCCGTAAAGACCGTATGCTGGGTAACCGGAAGCAACCTTTGAATATCCCTTGTTGGAAGATTCTTGGGACTGTGCGTTTTCTTGGCTTTCAGCAGCGTTAAGTTTGGAATTAGTTGAATAACCGCTACTTGTAGCAGCTGTAAAAAAAGTAAAAGTAAAATATATTGTATATATAGTAAGGTGGAACTGATTCTTAACATTACTCACCTACTGGCCTGTATGCTAGGTATTGGGCTGGTACAAGACCTCCACCACATCTACCAGCAAGGGCACAACCTGCCAAGAGAAGTACAGCGGAAAGTGTATAGACGTGCATTGTTGATGATCTGATTGTGCTTCTGGACGCATGCCTTCTTATAGGCGTATTTTCGTGTACTCAGCTGGTTTTCCCAGGTGTTAGTTCTGCACATTTCACTGCATGACATGTGTGTTGGTTTTGTAAATTACAGTGACATAAAATTACTTTCCATATACAAACTGAAATCGTTGAGAGTTAAATTACAATTATATAATCCAGTTATTTTTTTTTATTTTATTTTTTTTGTTGCATGACTGTTTCGAATAGTTAAATGATTCGTTTTTTATTTTTATCTTAATTTCTAAGTAAATATTGTGCCAATAATGTTCATAATCTTATATGATCTTTCTGCAGAACTAGTATTTTGTCAATAAAACTTATAACAATCGCCAATTTTTCGGTTAGTAGGGGCACTTTAAGTGCACACGACCTACACACCTTATGCTGCACATGTACTTCAAATTTAAATGATTTTGTTAAATACATGGACTCTAAGAGCTATAGCTTTCTCGAGTACATTCAGCACATCAAAATATACATGTTTCCACTTTGTCCATAGAAATTATTTTACATATTTAATACAATGTCGTCTAAAAGAATTGGTGAAATATCAGTAGATATAAAAAAGGAATTTAAAATCTCGTTGAAGGTTACATAACTAGTTAATATGTCGATGCACAATGTAGGAGCTCAAATTTAATCAGACTGCTGATTGAAGTTTTCTTCTGAAAAGGGTATCAGACAGGGAGGTGCGTTAACTTGCTTTTATATTGACATTAAAGAAGATTGTTTAAGATTCAGGCATCCAGTCAACAAGCACGGCTCAACTGCTTGGATATGCAAATAGATTGAACTTTGTATCGAGAACCATACGCCACGGAAGTACACACTATCGATAGAAATTTTCTAGAAAACATAAAAATCAAAATATTTCTGCAACATATTTCTATGTTATTACACACCTTGGAGGTTTATTAGATACTTTCACATTATTCAATAATAGATCTAGACACTGATATCACAATAGCCCCCATCTATTGAAGTCTAATCCATTTAACTTTTATCTTTCGTGCTAACCAATGCTGTACTAGGCTGAGTATGGTCTATTAATAATGGTTATTAATATTTATTTATTGATACTAAATTTAAATCATATTACTGCGAATTGTATTACACTTGATCTACTCATGGGCCAGGACACAATTTACATTATACACTTATTCCTTCCTGTTTGCAATGTATGGTTGCTTATCTTAAGGGTTATAGGTCAATGCTGGGCTGTTCTGGGTCTATCTTGACAGGCTACTTTGCCCATGGCCTTCTTTATCTTCCTCCTCGCCTCCTGGTCCAGCTAGCATTCTCCCCTTGGATCGTTTTCATCCAAAAGACCTGTATCTATTTCTCAGGTCCTCCTCAAATAGAGGTATATGCCCTCCATCCAACCTTTGAACTTCTCTTAAATTTTAAATTTTTTGACCTTCTTCGAGAGTATTCTAGGTACCTTGCCGACACAAGTTATACCGACTATACAGGGCACCCTAGTTGAAGTCCAGCCGAAAACCCATTTAACTAATAACTATTATTATAATTTAATTTAGTATCAGTTAAATACATTGAAACTATAATATTCCGTTATTCAGTAATCTCATGTCTATCATTCAAAAATATCATACATTTTTGAGATACATCACTGAATGTAGTTGCAAAAATAACGAAAGCAGCTTCCACATTTTCACTGATGCCATTATTATCTTACTTTGTATATTTAGCTTAATTAAGTGATTAATTAATTGATTATTTTTTTAAAAATATAAATCTTCCTAAATTTAAATGTGAAATATTTTTAGTTTTATTGCAGGATTTTGATGCGGTTTTTTAGTTTTCAGAGTAAAATGTACAGATAGATATATATTTTAATCGCTAATGAATTATTTTGAGTTAAATTCAAATTGATTATCAAAGCTAAATTGACATTGATTCTATTTGATTATGTAGAAAGGCTAATGTGCCATGGACTAAGCTAGAGAACTAGTTGCACCACTTATTCTGGGTTTATTATTATATTTTTTACTTTTTGTTCTCAACCCCTTCTTTCCCTCAAATTTATTTTTATAGGATAAGTATGTTTCAAAACATATAAGAAATATTTGGCATTGAAACTTTAATATGTTCAAGATTGACAAATGTTTAAAGAGTCAGCCAATGTCAAGAATTGTTTTTTTTTTTAATTAAAAAAAAAAAAAAAAAAAAAAAAAAGAGAAAAAATGTAGAAAATATTTTATTTTATTATAATTATTTTAAATATTTATTTACTTATATTTACCAAAGGATAAAGAAATACATCAAATATTGAAATTAATAAATGGATAGTGAAAAATGATATACCAATATAGTAATTACTATAATACTATATTGCTATAATTATCATTACTACACTGATGAAAGTTCAATATTAACAGTTCCCTTGGTCATCTTCTTTTCAGAAACCTCAAAACGTTATCGGAATCAAATGAGAAGCAAACTAGAAGACTAGTGGATTTCAGTCGGTTTTGAGCTTATCATGAAAGGATAGGTAACTTGTTCGAGCCAAATCAGCAAGATATGGAACGTTTGAGATCATTACGAGTAAGTTTATTTTTGACGTAATACTGAGTATTGAGGATTTACCGAAGGATTTTGATTGTAAGGATTGGATACGAGATGAATTGGAAGGTATAGTAGAGCACAAAAGCTTAACTCCGTGTGTCCAGATATATCTGATTACAGTCATGTAAATGAATTTTTTGTAATTGAATAAATACGAGAGGGTATGGAATACACCATGAAAGTTTTGCTTTGGAAGTTTGGGCCAAATTAACAACGTATCGCTCATTAGCTGCAACAACGACATAACTCCAAAACAAGCATTTGAGTTATGCTGCGCTTTTGATTGTATAATAAACCATTTACTAATGGAGTTTAACTCGGTAGAACGTTATATTTGAGCTTTAAAACTATTCACTATAAAAGAGCAGGATATGTCACCATTGCATGTCTACAGATAGTCCTGTACTTTATTCACCAAACTTTCCTTCTGCAAAATTGAGGTTTTTGAGTTATGTCATTGTTGCAGCAAATGACCAATATGAGACATTAAGATCTTCATGGATAAGTTTATTGACAAAGTAAAATGTGATGAGAAAAATTTTTATTGTGAAGATGAATTCGATGTTTAGATTGAGTCCTACAGTTCAACTCATTATGACAAAGTAGATCTGATTATAGTCATGTAAATGGTTCATTTAAAGTTTTTTTGTTATTATAGTCATCGAATACATCTTCCTCAATAAATGTTTAAGTAGGCAAGTTGCCAGGCTCGGTCTAAAGCATATTCTACATCAAAAAGTGCTGCCGTTCACATTTTTCATTCCTAGTTGGAGACATATTCCACCACATGGTGAGATTTCTAGCTAGTGGAATTTAGAGATCAGAAACCATACTGCTTATCGAAAAATATGAAGCTGTTTCAAAAAAGATTTTCAAGTATTTTGTCTACGATGGTAAAACTGAACTGTTTTTATACAAGGTTTCATCCTTTTCTTTTAATTATAATAACATCGGTTCAGGTAAACATGTGTTAACTCATTGTTTTTACTTATAAGGGATAAGTTATAATTTAATTTTATATTAAATTTAGATAATTGTTTTTCGTATTGTACATATTAATAATTTAAATTCATGATTTTATTGCTAATCGGTTCTGTTTACACTTAGTTGTATACTGGCATTATGACAATAGATCGCAGTAGTCAGTCATGTGTGAGTTTTAAACCGCAAAGACATATATGATGTGTGCAATGACCTTTAATAATTGATGACCGTAGAAAATATATACAAAATAAAGAAAGATCGAAACAAATAGGAATAAAAAATAATATAGCAATTATTTTAATAATTAAATTTTATTATTCAGTAGTAATGCACTTTAGGTTTAACAGATCTATCTTAGGCCCATCCATACACAGAATAGCCTGGATATGCTGCCTGGTTGTATGCGGAGGAAGAATCTTCCTTATTCAGAGAACGACTGGCCTTAGAAGATGCTGCGGATTTGGAACTTTGATCATAGCCAGATTCAGCATAAGAACCTCCACCATAAACACCATATGCTGGGTAACCGGAAGCAACCTTTGAGTACCCTTTGTTGGAGGATTCTTGGGACTGTGCGTTTTCACTGCTTTCAGCGGCATTAAGTTTGGATTTGGTTGAGTAACCAGAGCCGGAAACTACGCCTGGAGCCCAGAGACCTGGTGCAGCAACTCCAGTATTGTAAGCAGTGGCGGAATTTTCCTTGTTAAGGGATCTGCTTTTCTTACAAGATGAAGCAGACTTTGACCCTTGGGCGTATCCGGATTCAGCAACTGTTCCAGCTCCAACTCCATAAACACCATATCCTGGATATCCAGAAGCAACCTTAGAGTATCCCTTGTTGGAGGATTCTTGGGATTGCTTGTTTTCGCTACTTTCAGCGGCGTTAAGCTTAGATTTAGTTGAGTAACCAGATCCGGAAACTAATCCTGGAGCCCAAACACCTGGAGCGACAACACCGGTGTTGTAACCAGTGGCAGAATTTTCCTTGTTAAGGGAACGGCTAGCCTTGGAAGATGCTGCAGATTTGGAGCTTTGAGCATAACCGGATTCTGCAACAGCCCCAGCACCAAGTCCATAAACACCGTATCCTGGATAACCAGAAGCAACTTTAGAGTATCCCTTGTTCGAGGATTCTTGGGATTGTTTGTTTTCGCTGCTTTCAGCGGCATTGAGCTTAGATTTTGTTGAGTACCCGGAGCCGGAAACTACTCCTGGGGCCCAAACACCTGGGGTGACAACGCCGGTGTTGTAACCAGTGGCAGAATTTTCCTTGTTAAGAGATCGACTTTTCTTGGAAGATGAAGCAGACTTTGAGCCTTGGGAGTAACCTGATTCAGCAACTGTTCCAGCCCCAATTCCATAAACACCGTATCCTGGGTAACCGTTAGCAACCTTCGAATATCCTTTGTTGGAGGATTCTTGGGATTGTTTGTTTTCACTGCTTTCAGCGGCATTGAGTTTGGATTTTGTTGAGTAACCAGAGCCGGATACTACTCCTGGAGCCCATAGACCTGGTGTTACAACTCCATTGTTGTAGGCGGTGGTAGAATCTTCCTTGTTAAGCGAACGGCTGGCCTTAGAAGAAGCTGCAGATTTGGAGCTTTGGTCGTAGCCGGATTCAGCATAAGCACCACCTCCATAAAGGCCATATGCTGGGTAACCGGTAGCAAACTTGGAGTATCCTTTGTTGGAGGATTCTTGGGATTGTGCGTTTTCTTGGCTTTCAGCAGCGTTGAGTTTAGATTGGGTTGAATATCCGCTGCTTGTAGCGGCTACAAAAAAAAAAAAAAAAATTAAAAAACGTATATGAAATATATTGTATTTTTATTCTGTAACCGATATTCTGAGTTCTACTCACCAACTGGTCCATAGGCATGGAGGTATGAGGTTGGTACGGTACCACCACCACCACATTTGCCAGCGAGGGCACAACCTGCCAAGAGGAGTAAAGCGGAAATGGAATAGATGTGCATTGCTACTGATCTGGCTTTGCTCTGGAGGTTCGCCTTCTTATAGTCGTTTAGTAGTTTGCTCAGCTGGTTTGCCCAGGTGTTCGCTGCGCACCTGTCGCTATGCGGAGTGTTTATTGATATTCATGTTGATTATTCGGTCTTTTACTTACCAAATATGTGAATCATGGGTAAATATTAGAAAATAATACAGAATATTTTAGTTCACCAGTCCCTTCATTTTAAATTGCCAAAAATCGTTCAATTTTCAAAGTAAGAAAACATTGCTAAAAAAAATTGTTTATACATTCAATATGAGTTCGCACCATCCCATGCTAATTAATTATGAAAATATTCTTTACTAAAAACCTCGGAGTTACCTTTGATTAATATCTATAATGAAACAAATATATCTCACAAATCACCAGAACATTCATCTTAATCCTCAAGAGATTTCCTGATTTATTTTTCTCCAAAGTACCCATCAACTTTTCGTTTACTATATGTGCTTGAAATATGGGACATTGTCTGATAAGCTTAAATGAGATTAAAGAATGATAAATTGTTTTATTGGTTCATCTGAAGTTTTTAATCGTTATTCTGAGCTTTAGTAGAGCTTATCCCCAATTTCTGACGGCAATACTTTCTCTGTTCTTTCTTATTCCAATCACTAAAAACCAAATAGGCTTCATTTATTCCCACCCAAATCCCTCTGTTTTCAACCCACATCCAGAATTTAAGGAGCTACTCTTTTAACCTGTGACACTCTCCTTCATATTGAACTAGTCCCTTTGAAAAATCTTTATCATTTGCGCTAATCTAAATGGAATTTTCTTACTAATTCCTATTCTTAAAGCTACTTCCTTAACTTTTTTTGAAAATCATTTACTATACCACCTCATAGATAATCAATCTTTCTCAAATATATAAATAGTAGGTATATTATGCTTTTATATATGAATCTATTTTTTTCTCTCTTAATTCTTTGTACCGTAAAAACTGAGTATTGATATGTGAACGTGTGAATGCGGTCGTAATATAGTATCAGTAGTTTTTTTTTATTCTCATTCATAGGGAATGATATGTCCCAGAATAAAGTCTGTATTCCAATTAATAAATTACAAAAAATAGAAAACTATCACTATTGGTGAAGTTTTCGGAAATCTGTAATATAAGACACTTTTGTACAAAATTTCTTTTGATACGGATCTCTTTTGGATCTATATTTTATATATTTTTACTATATATATATATACAGTAGACGCCGCTTATAAGACTCACTTTGGGACCAACAAAAAAAAGTGAGTCTTATAGGCGAAAAGGAAAAAAAATATTAAAAATTTCTTTAATTTACGAAAAAACTTTATTTTATCAGTTAATATAATATAGCGTGTATGAGTTGAAGATAATGCTCAAACATAATTTACGTTGGTTTTAAAAATTACGTTTGTTTTTTATTATTGTCTAGTATTTCAAGAATGTATCGCTCGTAATCATAATGCTTTTCAAAATTGGTCCCTTGGTGTTGGACAGCTCTCCTCAACACCCCCAGAGCCCATAGAACCTCAGAGTGTGAAGGTGGAAGCGTCACTTCATCAGTTTCTTGCTTGTCAACTTCGTCACCGTTCGTGACATTCGACGAACTGCTGCTCCCGGCTTATCTCATGACAGACTCACATATCAGGTCCTCAGAATACACCTCATTGTCATAAATTCAGACAGAATATTTTAGATAGTTTTGAAAAAAAATTGATAATGGCTTAACATCAAGTCTTAATTGTAAACATATTCAAGCATGAGGAAAGGAATGGTTCACGTATGCATTCATATGAATCCATAGTTCTGATGATGATACTTTTAGTGAAATCTCAACTGCCTAAAATATGTGAGTTTCTCCGTAAATGAAGGAGAATAACCTTTTCCCTCGAATAGTAGCGACTAAAACTGGTATTTTGGGCGCGCGTAGGGGTTGGTGACTGTCTTCTCCACCGGCACCTGAAACGCGAGCATCCTTATCCCTAACTTTTAGAAACCATTCTTTTAACGAGTATTCAACATTAGTTATTCAACAAATATATATATATATATATATATATATATATATATATATATATATATATATATATTTATTTTATTTTTTTTTTTTAATGATACCTAAAATACAGAAGTATGGTTTTTTTTTATTTATTATTTTTTTTATTTTTTTCTTATTCTTATCTGTTACAATGTAGGAAGGTGATGAGAGGTGTTTTCCGTTTAGTCGTGGGGTGATGGGGAAGTAGCTTTGGGCGATAGTCGATTGTTAATATCGATATATCGATAGGTCATGCCTATTGACGGTCACTATCGATGGCGTCGACTATCGATAGGTCTTTTTTACTCTCAAGTTTTGAACCTCTCGGAATTATGCTGATCTGTTTCCAGTGTCGAGTTCTTTTGAAATTGAATTCGGAATTCCAAGAGCTCAAGGGTTTTTTTCTAAGATTAAGCCAAAGGAAAGCTGAAATTCTAGTTTTTCTTTCGGGAATTATGTGGCTCAAGGAGCACACTTGACTCTTGAAATTAACTATTTCCTTATTTTTCTTTTCTAAAGATTTGATTTGTTTATTATTATTGTAACCATGTGAATTGAAAATACCTTTTTAAAATTCAAATAAATTAGTTTTACTCTCATCCTTACGACATAATCTTATAATTTACAACCCTGCAAATTTCAAATAGTAAGTTGATAATTGAATTTAATTAAATTAGTTATAACTCTTTAATGAATAGCTTTGGAAAAAAATGAAGCAACTATAGAAAAACTATCGATAGCAATCTATAGTTCTCAACCGATAGTATCGGCCTATCGATAGTGCTAACTATCGACTATCGCCCAACCCTATGGGGAAGTGAGAGGAGTGCTATCTATGCCTTGAAGATATGCCACTGTCATTAAATTAAATTTTATTATTAACTATTTACTTCGAATTTTATGTTAATAACGAAAGCATTATTATTAGAATAATAATTTATACTAGCTAGAATGCTAGTATGCTCTCTAGAATGCTATTTATGCATTTACTCTGGTGGATGAGTTTTGAGCCTAGAGAGATTCAAGCTAAAGTCGCAATTCTAGTGCACTGTTAACTGAGCAACTATTTGGTGATAAAAGGCTCATTTTAGGTAATAATAGACAATAGCGATCTTTGCAATTAAGGATTTTTAAAAAGTTGACTAAATTTTTTTTTTTTTTTTGCCTCAAACAGAATAGTGAATAATAGCCATTACCAGAAATAAGTAAGAGTAAATGAAGATCAAAAGGATTCAGAGTATACCTGCTCACAAACCGCGGGGCATGGACAAATTACGAATCGTTAGAGACGTGAGAAGACCTGATAAATGACTGAAAGGAGAACCCGTGGAATAAGGAACAAACGACATTTACGGTTGAATAATGCCGGCCATAAATTCGAGAGTATCAAGGATGGGGTTACTGGGATCGTCTCAATTGAGCGAGACCTGTTTACCAATTTTCAGACATTTCTTCTGTCATGAACGGCTAAAATTTGTTTTAATATAAATTTATTGCTGGCTGGAAGATCAATATTCAAATACTTTTAGGATGAAAATAATCAGTAAAAGAAATAATAATAATGGTACTTAAAACAAACCGGACTTCTCACAGCAGGTTTAGGTTACTTGGTACATGAATCTTACAATTAATTGTTTTATGGCGGTCTGCTAATTGAAAAAAAAAAAGTTTTAGATTTAAACAAATGTTAGATATAACTAAATCAGCAAAATAAGTAATGGGAATGTCAAAAAAACAAATTTCCAAAAATGAATATAACTATATAATCGGATCTTTCAACCATTTTTTTTAGTATTTATTACTGTATACATTATATTAAGGTAAATTTGAGGAAAATGAATACAATGACATGTCAGTAGCATATAAAAAACTACTCACTACTAGCACTTCAATAGTTCTACATTAGAAGGTCTCTTGGAAATCTGTTTTTCTGACGCCACGGATGATTATCGGGAATAGAGTGTGAGACAAGTTGGAAGACTAGTAGATTTGAGTGGGTATGGAATTTACAATGAAAGGATAGATATCTGGTTAGGACTTAAACAGCTACATATGGAAAATTAAGATCTTTATGGATGAGTTTGCTTTTAAAATAATAAGGAGCATTAAGGATTTTACGAAGGATTTCTGATTGTAAGGATTGGATATAAGAAGACTTGGAAGGTTTAATGGACCCCCAAAACTCAACTCCGTATGTCTAAATGAATTTAATTGCTGTTATGTAAATAAGTCTGTTGTAAACCACTTGTGTAGTAAATGTTTGAGTAGTCGGAAACGACGAGTACTTCCTTGTCATTTAACCCGGCGTCGGTCGCTAGCCGATCTGGTACACCGTTAGTCACTAGGTGAGCGTTTCTCTCACTTCTTTGATTTTCATAAAAAATGCAGTTTTATGTTGCTAAATATGTTGTTATAAATGGTAAATAAATGCTATCATAAGGTATCAACCATTGTAGTATGTAGCATTAGCATTAAGGATATTTATTCTTAAAAAAAAAATACAAAAAAACAATTTATATAATAACGTGTTTTTTATCAGCTAGGTCATTTTCTTCTATTTCTATAAAATTATTACAAGTATATGTAGTATATTTAGTAGTATTTTTTTTTTTTTTTTTTTTTTTTTTTTGTACATTTTTTGGACCTATACCAGATCTATTGTGTATTGACTCGAGCAGCCACGACAAGAATCTGGAATAGTAAAAATTTTAGAATCCTAGTAAATTATTGAAAAACAATATAAATACAATTCATGACGATTTATTAAAGTAACAAATAACTTACTAGGTATCTTCTCAACTGGCTTTTTATCAAACAATTCAAGCATGTTAGATCCACAACTCATTTTGAACCCAAATAATCACAAATCAATCGAAAGAAATTAGAAAACGAGAGAGAGAGAGATAGAGAGAGAGAGAGAGAGAGAGAGAGAGAGAGAGAGAGAGAGAGAGAGAGAGAGAGAGAGAGAGAGAGAGAGAGAGAGAGAGAGAGAGAGAGAGAGAGAGAGAGAGAGAGAGAGAGAGAGAGAGAGAGAGAGAGAGAGAGAGAGAGAGAGAGAGAGAGAGAGAGAGAGAGAGAGAGAGAGAGAGTGAGAAGGAGAATTATAAATTATATATTAAATTCATTTATTCTGGGACCTTAAGTCCCTTAGAGATATAAAAATTATGTATGATCAAGGGCCTTCAGAGCCTAAAAATGAAATAATAATTTTTTAGAATAAGAATGATAAAATTAAAACAAACAAAAACAGTTGTTAGTAAAAACGTTTTACTAAAAATTAAAAGAAAATTTAAATTCACTTTGCACAAAATATACAATACTATTTCATGTATATAAACTGTTCATATTTTACATAAATAAAAATTGGATATTTACAGTTTTCATGGATCTAGATGTATAGTAAGTATTTGGTATTTGAAAGTGGAAGGAGTAATTGAATGGCGGATGGTGAGAGGGATGGAATCCCATAGAGAAGAGGATCGGATCAAGAAAGATCTGTCGAAAGCGGCTGAGCAATGAGCAGGAGTATACAAATCATACTTTATATTTATACATAACACTTTTTTTTTTTTTGGTAATTTTAATCTTAATTCATTGAAGAAAAAGAACTCAGCGAGAAATGTGGCACCAGTTTTCCTGACCATGAACAATAATTAAGGTTACCAGAGAGCGTTGCATACAATGGCTTCGATCATTCTCCTAACCTTCGAGGGCCTTGAGAACTTACAATTTTAAACTACTGACATGATAGATTTTATGGTGATAGTGAAATATAGTAGTCATAATACCAAAAGCGTGACATGTTTTAACAGTGTGCTAATTGTCAAAAACTTTGGATTATCAAGAGTCGAATGAGAGAATCACAATATATTATTTTTCTTCAAAACATCGACAGTTACTATCCAAAGCTATAACTAGTCTTGGCTCAATTCAATAGTAAAATTATTTAAATAATCAACAGTAATGGAGGGAATTTCTTAACATTGACAAAATTCAAAGCAATCGTTTAAAAACTATTTAAAATCCCCAACAAAAGCTTCCATGATTTGCTTCAAAAACTAAGAAAAGGAAGACTAATCTTTAAAAAGCCTATGGATGCCGCCATTGTATTTCCTAAGTAGATCCGCTTAAGAAGCAGAGGTTTTTTATCCGATGCGGCAGCCATTAACTCTCAACTTGGGCAATTAAAATGTTAAGTGCGCAGCCATTTGGACTGGGACCAGGTTGGAGCAGAAATATGGCGCAACTTGACTTCTGGCCCAAGAGTTGCGATGACTTGGACCTTTGGCGAGTTATATCTTTGGAGATTAGTCGTTATGGGACTGCTTGTCGATTCAAGTCACGTTTAAAATTAAAATGAATGTCCTTCATGAAGAATCACAACTTTTTATTCTATTTTCTTTATATATTTATTTACCTATAAATATTATTAAAATAATTATTCAATATGTTTCTAACTTATTCAGTATTTATCAAATGAAAAACGAAATTTACATCATAACGGAAATTATTCCCAAAATAAACCTATCCTTTCCAAAATTGGATTTTAATTTTAAAAAATAATTCAGATCCTAAATAAAATGAGATGACTTATCGAATATTGTACTTTTTAAACAACCAATAAGACTATCGATGAATGATCTACCCCTTCCCCCTATACCTTCATTAAAAATGTTTTTATAAATAAATAACTGCCTATCTCACTCAATGGCAATAAATAATCGGGAAGATAGTAAATTTAATGCAAAAACAACTCCCACACAGTCTGCCTTCTTATAGAGTATAACGTAGAATTCAGCTTTGCAGTTTTTATATTTGGCAGTAGAGAGTTCGATTCCAGATTTTGAAAGCTCAATATGGAAGATAAATAAAAATCTTAAAAATGAATTTGTAGTTATGAATTGGGAAGTACTAAATTTTTTTAAATATTCATATATTTTCTAACAATCAGTGTATTAGCGCTCATACTCGGCCTCCTATGGTGTAGAGTGACATAAAATCAACAAACCTTTTGATGTCCTCTTCGTGGAGGGCGAGATCTTCAATTTTTTTATACTTTTTTGATTTTATCTTCTATTTTTTTTTAAATGTGAAATGGTTTGAATTATTATTTCTGAACGCTGGAATATGAAAATACCAATTTTCTGACCACTCTAGATATTAGACTGAGTTGCAGTCTTACTCCATTAATCATTAAAACATTAACCGATTTTTTTACTTAAAAGAACACGACTGGTAATGGGAATTATGCAACACTGAGGACTAAATATTTTCCATAGAGGAACCTATGCCTCTTATCACAATGAAAAATTACCAGCGGCAAATAGGAGGAATAGCTAAAGCCAATTTTCAGAGAAGAACGCCGGAATTGAGAAAGAGGAAAAAGTCTTGTATTGTACAAAATACAATGGCGCGACCGATGGGAGGTTAAGGGATCAGCGTTTTAAGTTCTGACCAGATTCGTCAAATTTACGTTTCTTATCTGCGAAAACAGGATTTAATGACCTTATATTTGACCCACAAAATCAATATTACTAATTTCAAAAGCTATTGCTTTGATAATTAATATTTTCGCCATCTATAGATAGATTGATGGATTCCTTAGTGCCGAAGGACAGTTTCGATTACCCTTCTTGCAAGGAAGCTGAGACAGCGAGATAGCATTAATGAGAAGCCTATTTATCTGAAGGCTATCCTGGGCCCTTTGTCCCGGGCACACACATCTGCTTGCTCTGATAACATTGTCGTCGGTGGCTTCCTTCGGCCCGCCTTTGACTTCGTGCTTTCTGTCTCTTCTACTAAATTCTAGAACGCCTCTTCGCTTGGATCGAAAATAAAACAGTAAGATCAATATATACTGTTGATTCAAATTAATTTAAAATCCGTGGAGTGCACGCAATACCACTATTATAAAAAAGAACTATTAATTGATATTCACAACTGTATACATTTAAAACTAAAAGTAAATTATATGCAGACTTTCATTTTTAAACCAAAACCTGATATTATTATTACAGAGATTATTGATCTCTTTACCACAACCAAGACCTTACATTATTTTCACTCTATGTCGTAGTTTCGGCCCAAAGGTCCTGTCAAATAAGATTACATTACCCGTAACTGATACAGTGTGAAATCTTGGTTTCATCATCCAAGGAGACGTTTTGACTCGTAACTCACAGATTTGAATGCCGATTTTTGTGCGGGTAGTAGGGACCTATAATAGTGCAAAACTGGAGTTATATTTAGATTTTACGAAGGATTTTTGATCGTGAGGATTGGACACGAGAAGAACTGGAAGGTTAGAGGTGCTT
This sequence comes from Euschistus heros, assembly GCA_003667255.2. NCBI lineage: Eukaryota > Metazoa > Arthropoda > Insecta > Hemiptera > Pentatomidae > Euschistus > Euschistus heros. The sequence continues at coordinate 555,459 of RCWM02000077.1, forward strand.
CAAAGCTCAACTCCCTACATCAAAATAGGTCAAATTAATGTCATGTAAATAAGTATTTTGTTATTTATTGGGAGCTTTGAACACGTCTTGTAAATATTCAAGTAGTCTGACGACGAGCAGTTTCTTGTCTTTTAAGTCTCGTTTGTAATAAATAAATAGGTATTAAAATTACAACCATTATTGATTTGAAAGTGATGTACACCCTCTGTCATCACGCTACAAACTTTTAAATTCTGTTATAGATTTACAGTCTAATATTCTACAAGTCTAAAATGTTTTCTAAATTTTTTTTTACTTTTTAAGCACTTATTATTATAAAGTAGTCAAAATAAATCGAATTCACAGTTGGGATTTTTTTTTCTTTGTGCCTTTAAATACCATTGTATCATAAGTTTGTGTTTGCATTATTTGAATATGCTTATTAACAGTAAGGTGGTTTGTATCAATATTTTTTTAGGGGATATTCAACAGAAGCGTTTCGCATGTAACAATTTAAACAGTTTTTTTTTCAACCATCGGTACTATTACTATGACTAATAATTAGTAATTGTAAAACAAATAACTAATAACAATTTTAATTTTTAATAAAATATTAGTGAGAATATTAAAAAAAAAAAGAAGAAAAGAAAAGAAAAGGGAAAAAATCGTGGTTTAATAACGCAGTTAACCAGAATAGCAGGGCCTAATCACGAGGGCTGAAACCCAAGTGTTCTCTGCGGGACAATTTGGTAAAACATTAAGCTACTACGCTAATCTCTCTTAAACCCAACGAAATTTTATTTATTTATTTATTTGATATCAAAAATATTCGAATTAATAATTAACGAATCATTGTTGTTGTTTTTTTACGTCAAATTAAAGAAAAGGAAAACTTAAAGAAAAAAATGTTTCTGGAATTTTATTACGTTTCGTTTCCTGGTTACTGATTCATGATCAGCAATTACCAATATGATTTACGTAATATTGTAATGTTAACATACATTTAAGGAATATCCTCGGTTTTTAACTACTCTTAACAAAATATTATTATTATATTATTTATTTATTTTATCCTTTATTGTTTTTTCATAAACAAGTGCTAATGGAACGGCGCCTACTTCTTGATTTCATACTTCGAATCTTGCTTGGTACTTAAAAATTTAAAACGTCTTGAATGAGATCATAATGTATTTCTTATTTGCTATAGAATCGTTTTTAATGAATCAATATATATTCATTAACTGTCAGAAAGTGAATATTCTGTTGCTACCGAACCACGGTTTGTTCAGATTCGATATTCGAAAACTTTTTTACGGCAATCATATAAATAAATCAATTGTTTCAAGCAATATCTTATACCTGCCAGGGTTCAAGTTTTAATAAACTTTAGTCAGTCATATGTATTCAGTTTTCTTATAAACATTTGATTTACAATATTGTATAAAAATTGAGTGCATCGATAAAAACACTTCATCGTTTATAAAGGGAAATAATATTGAAATAAAACAACACAATCTGCCGTTTAGTGCTTTAAATAAAAAGGCATAGTAGGTTCCACCAATAGTATAGACACAGAAGAAAAAAAATTGAAAATGTCTTAGAGTAGAAGATATTTCATCTTAACTCGACTAAGATATTTAAAAAATTGAGAAAACGTTCTTCAATGCTGAAACATTAACTATATATATCTTTCTATAAAAAAAAAAAAAAATTAATTAAAGTAATTTTAAGTAGCGTTATAAGGGTTATAAAGTTTTATTTCATAAAGGGTTTTCGCTTTACAGAATCAGAAATAAAGATCTAGTTTCACTAAACCCGATAGTTTAATACTGTAAATCCAGATGATCCTCAATACAGTCACGTAGAAGAGTGTTTCGTATTAAATTGATTGCTTTTGTCTTGAGAATTTTGAGCAGTTACTTTCTAAGAGCAGGTTTAAAGATTCTGATTTAGACACTTGCCAGGATGATGTCTTTGATACACCTGTTCTAACGGATACAATTATGCGGTTGAAAAAAAAAAAAAAAAAAAAAATCCTGAATATTATTATTAATAACCTGGAATTGTAGATTTCCATTTCGTTGTCACAGGGAATAAATCAGTAAGTAGGAAATCGTAACTTTTATTTTATCTTTGAACTTTTACTTTAGATCCAATTTTTGAAAATAAAAATAAAAATGTTAAAACCAATGTCTCCAAAATAGCGGTATAATTAATTTCCAATCCTTATAATCCAAAATCCTTAAAACAATTCTCAATGCTCCTTACTTCGTATCAAACATACTTATCTGCAAAGATCTTAATATACCTTGCGATTCTGACATACCTCAAACCAGATATATATCCTTTCATAGCAAACTCCAAAACCATTAAAATCCATTAGTATCATAAATTGCTTCTCGTTCCACTGAAGATGACCCTCTGAGGCACCTGAAAAGAAGATGGCCTCAGGACCTTCTAATATAGAACTTCGTTGTATAGTATATTTTTAAGTGCTACCTATGGGTAGTTGCTTTAAAAATAGTGGCATTTTTAGCAGTATCCTCTCGTTAACTTTAGATCCAATTTTTGAAAATAAAAAATGTAACCAATGTCGCCAAATTAGTAGTATAATTAATTTCCAATCCTTATAATCCAAAGTCCTTAAAAAAATTCTCAATGCTCCTTACTTCGTCACAAACATAGTTATCTACAAAGATCTTAATATACCTTGCGATTCTGACATACCTCAAACCAGACATATATCCTATCATAGCAAACTCCACAACCATTAAAATCCATTAGTATCATAAATTGCTTCTCGTTCCACTCAAGATGACCCTCTAAGGCACCTGAAAAGAAGATGGCCTCGGGACCTTCTAATACAGTACTTCATTATATAGGAACCTTTATAAATGCTACCAATGGGTTGCTTTAAAAGCAATTGCCATTTTTAGCACTATCCTTACATTTACTTGATGTATTGTATTTATATATTGTATACAGTTGTGAATTTCAATAACGTAAAAAATAAAAAAAAAATATTTTGAAGAAAATTTTATTCTCTGGAGCCATTCAAGGATTTTTTTTCTTCGTAACCTGATTGTTCAACAGAAATTGCTAATTTAGCCATCGGACGTAGCTATGTTCCAACCTTCCATAATATGAACAACCGTTTTTATCATTTTGAAGTTGATACTTTTATTATATATATATATATATATATATATATATATATATATATATATATATATATATATATATATATATATATATATATAAAGAGACTCTCATTTTTTTTTTTTTTTTTTTTTTTTTTTTTTTTTTTTTTGTATTTCTTCAATTACAAAGATAAAAAGAACAGGTAAATGTTTTTATTACAATGAATAATAAAGATATTTTTCAAAAATATAATTATTGTTTAAGAAATAAAACAAGGGAAGTCATTTACTACGATGACTTTTTTTTTCCAAATAATTTTAACAATTATTTATAGATCGTATATGCAGGAGAAAAATATATGTTTTAAAAGTATTTATTGGTATTTACAACTTAATACAATATAAAACAAGTAAATATGAGGAAAAGGACTACAATGATAAGTAAATAACTTGTGAGGAACTACTCACTAGCAGCAGTTAATTATAAGTTCCAGATTAAAAGGACTCTTGGGCATCTTTTAAGACGCCTCAGAAGGTTATAAAGAATCGAATGAGAAGCAGGTTGGGAGATAAATGGAATGGGAATGGAGTTTGAGAAGGATTTTGGATTGTAAGGATACGAGAAGAATTGAAAGGTTTAGTGGAACCCCAAACCTCAACTCCATATTCCAAACAGGTCAAGTAACTGTCATGAAAATGAGTCTTTTGTAATTTATTGGAAACTTTAAACGTTTGTATTGTAAATGTTGAAGTGTTCCATAACGACGGGCAGTTTTTTTTTAATCGTTTTAGTCTTATATAGGAAAAATCAAATGCCATACTCGTCGATCAAATTAGAAATAAACAAGCCTAAGAGTTATCAACCTCTTTTTTTTTTATTATTATCGCATTACACAGGAGGATTAGGAGAATCAGAGTACGCTTGACTCATTACGGCCAATTTTTGAATTACCAATTTATTCACTGTGAATATCGAATTATTCATATTCAGAATTAAATAATTAGTATTCTTAAATTTAAAGACGTGCACTAAAAAATTACTGTTTTTAATTGTCAAACCGAAAAAAAAAATAATAACTCATATCAAACAAAGAGGAGAAAACGAAGCGTTGAATGAATATATCATAAAATTCCAAACGTGCCAATTAAAGAGAAATAGGAGATCCTTACCTCTTGGTTTCGACGTCGTTGGACCATTTATATTATTTACAGCTTTTATATGGCATAATATATATATATAAAGAGACTCTCATTTTTTTTTTTTTTTAATCAATATTGACATTTTTTACATTCTGTGTAACGGAATTTACATTGTAGAGATCACACAGTGTAATCCAATCAAAATAGTATTCAGTTCTGATAAAATAAAACAGTGTTCAATTCTAAGGCAAAGGAATACGAATTTGCATTTACCTGGAACTTCTCATTGCAGTTAATTAAATTGGTTCAATAAGGGGATATTGCATTCAGCGAATGCACCTGCTGCAATCCAACTCTTCCAGCATTATCCTCAAAGATGAACAGATCAACTATCTAGTGTTTATAAATTAGTTCACAAAATGATGTGATCTAATAACCATTTATTATCCAGAATATATTTATTTAAAAAAAAAAACATTAGATAATGAAATAAAATATTATTAATTGTATTTGTAATGAAAATACATTTTTTTAGTTACATCCTTAAGAAAAATAAACTTATACTTTAAATTCTTATTTTATTCCAATAGCGATTTTTCAAATGCTTATTTCAACTTAATGTAACTATCGACGGTCTATTTAAATAATTTCTTTTTTTTTCTTCTTTTTTTTTTTACTTTTCTTCGCAGTCTTTTAATTTCGCTTGTGGTCACAATTTGAGAAAAAAAAAAAATTCGGTATTGAGGATAGGTGATTCCTATTGGGTTGTCACACATGAAGTGACCGTTTGTAGAACCAGGAAGAAAATAAAAATCTGAGATCAAATCATTTATTCAATGTATTTACCATCATTTTCGGTACACATCTGCCAACGGCCTACTAAGTTTTATATCCAAGTCTGTATGGGATAGATTAGAGGAATATGGGGGGTGTGGTAAGACTTCATAGCCCAACCCCTTTAATTTATTCACTGTCTGTATTGAAACATGAGGTCGGGCGTTATCATGAAGGAGAATAGGTCCTTTCCTGTATACTAGTACCGGCTGTTGCTTGATAAAATTTTGATGCATCTGATCAATTTCTTGGCAGTATCATGTTGAATCAATTGCTTTTCCCCACCAAGGGGCAGATTTTCTCATGTCATTTCTCTTAAGAAAATTTTGTAAACCAACGACGGATGGTTCTTTCATTAGCACTTCCTTCACCAAATGATTAATATTTCTTGCTGCCTGGGCAGCGGAATGACCATGTGTGTTTCCATGGCCACGGTTAAAATTATACTAAAATCTGTATGCCAACTTGGAAAAAAACAAAACATAGTTTGCAAATAGTGGATTAACAATTGCTTAATATAGATAGTAAATAATTTGCTATGATTTAACAGGCCACGCTTTAATCCTCTATAAAGATTAAGATTTAAAAAATCGGAGATTTCATATGTGACAACCCAATAGAAACCAATCTTTGTGTCATGATACCTAATTATGTAATATATATATATATATATATAAGAGCTATATAATCTTATCTAAATTGTAACGGAAACAACACTTTAATAAATAGTTAAGGATAGACGATCCCTTCTGAAGAACCTGAAGTTATTCCTGATGAATTTCTTCCATAACGAAGTGGACAGCAATCAATTTTAAGACACAATAGTCCAACAAGCAATACGATCCCTGGAGACTGGAGTACAATGCTCGGGAGAACTATCCCAAGGGAGAGGTCCTGAATTATTGGTGCTCATCAAAGTGTGAGAGGTCTTCGGCTATTGAACGGCAGGGGAGGACCACGACTGCCAGATCTGACTGTGTCACTCCAATGCTAGGACTTCTGTCAGTATTTATCTATTGATAGAGACAGTAGTGTCCTTTCTAGTTACGTTGTGGCAGGGCTTATGAAGGAAGAAGGGGGAGTTCTGATAATACAGGAGAAAGATAATACTCCCTAGTAATTGGATTTCTTTATTTAATACATTATATATTAGGGGATGGAGAGAGAGTGTGATAAAGAGAGAGGGGTAGAGGGTGATAGAGAGCAGAGAATAGAAGATTAACTGGAAACATCTTTCACAAGAAAGTGTCGTTTAAAATAAAGAGGACAATATTTTTCTTGTTACAGATTAAATCTAATTAAACAAATTTAATTTGATTAAAACATTTGCCAGTTATAATCATCGTATTTGTTGAAAGAGTTAAACATTTTAGAAAGCTGTCAAGAGAAGCGAAATAGATCATATATTGTATAAAATAATATTAAGACCTATTATCACATACGCGAGTGAGACATGGGTACTCACCAAGGTTTATGAAGATGCTGAACTGTATGGAAAGAAAGATCTTGCGTAAAATCTGTGGTCTGGTACGAGATGGTGATAGGGACAGAATGTAAGAATGGTGATACGGAAAAATGAGGAGCTAAGAATACTGTACCAAGAGCAAGATTTAGTTGGTTGGATAAAGAGAGGAAGGCTGAGATGGCTAGGACACATTATAAGGATGGAGGAAGCACAGTACTCAAGAAAATTTTTGGAGGAGGGGAAGACCTAGAAAAATATGGTTAGAAGACGCAGAAGAAGACCTTAGGAGCCTGGTTGTCGGAGGATGGAGACAGATTGGTCGGGAGAGAAAGGAATAGGAGAAAATGATGGAGGAGGCCAAGGTCCTTCGAGAACCGAAGTGCAAATAAAATAATAATAATCGTATTTTAAGGTTATGAACTGTTAAGGATAGGATTGGATTTAAGGAAATAATATATGTATATGTATATATATATATATTATATATATATATATATATATATATATATATATATATATATATATATATATGGATAAAATTCTTGACTGTCACTATTAAATGTTTAGTAAGGTTCCTGAGGTTCAGTCATAAAATAAAAAAACAACTATTTTGGCGACGCGTCGTATCTCTTATTAAATTAAATAAAATTATAAAATATAAATATAAAATTATATAAGTTATACAAGTTATTTCAAAACATAAAGTTAGCTACAGTACAGGTATATAACAACATGTGTAGGGTAATAAAAATATATATTATTACAGAATATAGAGGAGTGTGAAGCTACTTTCAATGTTACTAGTGAATATGAATAGACTAACAATTCTAGTTCATTCAATTCTAGTCTATTCATATTCACTAGTAACATTGTAAATAGCTTCATACTCCTCTATATTCTGTAATTATATATATTTTTATTACCCTACACATGTTGTTATATACCTGTACTGTAGCTAACTTTATGTTTTGAAATAACTTTTATAACTTATATAATTTTTTTGTAACCTGTTTTTTCACTGTAGGGCATGATTATGAGAAAATATAGTCTCGAAACGTCGCCAAAATAGTTGATTTTTTATTTTATGACTGAACCTCTAGAACCTTACTAAACATAACAAAATATGCAACCGTTTATAACTTATATAATTTTATCACTGTAGGACATGATTATACCTTACTAAACATAATATATATATATATATATATATATATATATATATATATATATATATATATATATATATATATATATAGAGAGAGAGAGAGAGAGAGAGAGAGAGAGAGAGAGAGAGAGAGAGAGAGAGAGAGAGAGAGAGAGAGAGAGAGGGAAGAGAGCGAGAGGAAGAAGAGAGGAAATTAGTGAGCGAGTGTGGGAGGGAGGTAGGGAGCCGAATAGAAGGTTTAATTGATACATATTTTTTTTTACATGAAATTATCATTTGAAAATAACCAAACAATTTTTTTTTTTTTTTTATGGTATGTTTGTTGCACATTAAATTTAAATAAATAGTTTTTAAAATTCCAATTAAAACATAAACTAGTTAGAATCATCGTAATTTAAGATTTGGAACTGTAAAGGATTGAATTGTATTGATATTGAAATATCAATTTCACATATTTATGTATTTTTGAATAAAAATTTTATAGAAAATAAGAAAATTTATTATCACTTTTAAACTCAAGATAACTCAAGGTCGATTATTCGAACTTCACTGAATATTCAAAATATTTATCACAGTTTTAATAACAATTTTTTAAATTGCTTAACCTTCCTGGAACTAAAAAGATAATTTGGTTAATATTTGGTACAGATTGATTCAGTATTTTTCTTGCTTAGTAATCAGTTAAGAAAACTGGCTTGCCTTTTTATATAGTCCATTGTAAAGATTTAAAAAAAATCGTCTGGTAATTGACCCCGTGTATTATTGAACTGAAATGTCAACTTATGAATCAAGGAGGAGGCCGCGTACTGTTAGCAAGGTCAGTGATGAGATCAAGAAAAGATTCATGATGGCAATATAGCGTAGTTTGGTATCGTAAACTTGATAAAATCGACTTTACTCTCAAAATGCACTAATTTAAAGATGTATACATCGTTAATCAGGCCCGTAGTATGATGCGGTGCAGAAGCTTGGACGCTCAAAAATGGTGCCATCATGCTCCAATGCGAACAAGCCGCCTGGAGCATAAGGAGCAATAATGAACTGGAAGAAGTAATCAAACATGCTTATATTGTGCGGTTCATAAAATCAAAAAGAATAAGCTGACTTAGACACGTCGAAAGGATGACCAATGACAGAATGGTGAAGAAGATTATGGTAGAAAGCTTCCCAGAAAAAAGAAAGAGAGGACGCCCTAGAAAATCCTGGCTAAAGGATGTTGAGGAGAACTTAAGAGTACTTGGGGTTACCGACTGGACGAATAAGACTCAGGACAGTAGCGCTAAGAAAGAAGAAGATTATTAATGGAATACTTAATTAATACATAATTGGCATTACTTGTTTGTTGTTTTGGAAGATTTCGTGGAAAACAGAACGCATTTCAAATTAATTTTGTTCTGGAAAAATGTTATGAAGATAATTAATTTCCGAGAGGAAATGGATCAGTCACATAAATATATTTGTGGAATCATTGATTTATGATGACGAAACGTTGAAAATTAACGCATCAGTATCCAAACCGGCCACCCATAGCAGTAGTAATCCTTTGACTCCTGTGATTCCTCCCATTCGTACCTAATTGTCTACCGATCCGGTCAGCTGCCCATTGGGTGATAACTAAAACTCATCCATGACGTTTCATAGCTTATTTCATAGAGTAAAGAAAAATTATTAAATGGGCTAAACTTACTAAATTTTATTTTATTTCACTATACTAAAAAGTATTAGGCTGTCTGGAAATTTAGATAGATAGACATATAGAAAATAAATTTTATTCTGGAACAAATTGCCTTAAGAATAACAACAAATAAATTATAAAAAGTAAATCACATCAGGACAAAATATTTAAATAAAATAATGAAATAAGATTCTATGAAGTAAATAAAAGTTTATAATAAAATAATTTAAAGGAAAAAAAATATAAACCAACACACATATATATACACACAGAACCATATATACACTCAATAAAGAAAAAAAGGATTATATACAAAGTTGATTGAAAGATCAAATTTCTGAAGTTACACATACTAAAGTATGAAGGAAAATAATATTTGTTGAGAAGGAACAGAAAGAAATGATAAAGAAAAAAGAAAAATGAAAAAATCTCTGAGTAACAGTGAAAACATTATCATAAGAAGAATTGGAAACGTTTTTATTTAATGAAACGTTTCTGGTCTGACATTGAAATGAAATGAAAAAATAACCTTATTTTGGGACTTAATGTCCCCTAAGAATAAAAATAATGCACAATTAAGAATTCCAATTGTCTGGCCAATTATTTACAAATTAGATGCTTCAGTAAATACAGCACACATTTTTTACAGGAAAAAAATTAAAAAATTTTAAATATTAAAAATATATATATATATATATAATATATATATATATATATGAAATAATAATCATAACATAATATACAATCGTATATATAGGAAAGAAAGAGAAAAAAAAAAAAGTAATTCTAAGTACTCATTTGATTATTGACATCCATACATAAGATTGATTATCTAAAAGGTACAGGAATAGATTATTTTTAAAGGAAGTTATGGAAGCTACTTTACGAATAGAAGTGAGTAGGGATTTCCAGATGGAGGTAGCACGAATGATGAAGGATTTGTCAAAGGAAGCGGATTTATATGAGGGTATATATAGGTTAAAAGGTTGGAATCTAGTGTTTGGGAGGTGGATAGAAGAACGCAGAGTTAATAAATCAAGAATATAGGAAGGGTTTTTGGTTTTTAGACATTGGAAAAGGAAAGTACCCAGAAAGTATTGCCGTCGGAATTTAGGAAATAGCCACCCAAGCTCAGAATATCGGCAAGTAACGTGTGACCGCCTAGGGCTCCTGAAGATAAATCTAACAAAACAGTTCATTAGTCTCCTTGATATCTTCATTCAGCTTCATCTCGATATCCCCAGACAGTCCCCCATAAACCAAGCAACAGTTATCAAAGCAAGGGAAAACAAGAGAGGACACTAGAAGTTGACGGGTACTCCGGGAAAAGGAATCTCGAAATCTATAGAGTTGTTCGCTTTATAACATTCGTTATAAAGCATTCATATGATAAAATAGCATCTGTCTGGAGGAGGAAGAGGTGTGTTTTAAAAATTCCGAGGGAAGATGCGTTACGAATAGAGGGAGGAAGAGAATTTCAAAGAATTGCGGAACGGGCAAGAAAGGAACGTTGTAATACAGCCGTTCTGTAGGATGTAGTGTAGAGATCGGAGAAACAGGATCTTGTATGTAGTGATTGGATTAAGGGCTTGAAATGTAGGATGTTAAGGATAAAAGGAGGGTGATGTGTGTTAATAGCTCGGAAGAGGAGTATACCGAGGAAGTAATCTCTACGGAAGGAAGGGGAGAGCCAATTTAACTCAGTGTAAAGATAGGACACACAAGAGTGTCTTGAACAAACCTTATAAAGCGATTTGTGATACGCTTTAATCTATTCTCAAGAGTCATCGAGAGCCCACCATAAATCACACATCCATAGTAAAATTGGGTGAAAATGAGGGATGATTTAAGCAAGTTTTATGGTTTTAAAAACACAATTACTCCCTGACTGGGAAAACAACAGGATTTGTCCATCAATAATCTAATTTGTTTTCCAATTTACATTTTAGAATTAAAAGGATCAAATTACTTGAATTAATAATTAAATTAAATCAATAGTTAATGATCATTCGAAATAAACAAAGTTGATAGAAAATAGGGGGTTTCAAATGTGACTTTTATCATTCAAACCAATACAGCTCCAAAACGGTAGGTCTTAGCGGCAAATCTTATATAACTGAAAATATTTTCTATTAATTTCTGACTTCATTCTATTTAATAATATACTGCTTTTGCTAATTTACATTTAAAAATTCAAGGATTTGTTAGATGAAGGTATTACGTCACATTTTTTTTTAACACAACCTAGTTCAAAGGGTGACGTATTTATGTGGAAAAGTGTGAGATAGCAAAATTTTAATATTTCAAAACAACTTGAAAAAGAGATACGAAGAAGATGGAGGGGCTGTATAACATTTTTCTGTTGAAGGAAAATCTAAACAATAAATAATTGTATTTTCTTACACATCCCCTTCATCAACAAAACCTTCAATTAGAAGAATCAAATTACTTCGCTGTATAATCAAATTAAATTAAAAATTAATCTTTATTTGAATTAAACGATGATGAGAGGAAGGACGGGTTTCAAACGTATATTTTTTCATTTAAACCAATACAGCTCCTAAACAAAGTTCTGGTGGCAAATGTTATTTAAAAAAAAAAAATTCTATTAAATTTCTGATCAAAAAACTCTCAGCAAATTTCTAAACCGAGCAACACCATCAGAACTAGAGTGTGTCAAAATGTTACATTTTTGTGGGAGAAAAAGGTAACAAAAAAAAAAAATAATAAAAAATAATAATAAATAAAATATAAATATATATATATATATATATATATATATATATATATATATATATATATATATATATATATATATATATATATATATGACCCTAGACAGAAGACGAATCCTTGTAATACATAAAAAATAAAATAAATGGTCCGAAACAATTTTAATGAATCAATATAATTTCTATAGCTCTCAATAAATGTTTGCCAACTAGGTAATTCTATGCCCTGTGAATAGAAGTTTAAGTGTTTGTTATTAATTAATTCTAAAAAGACATTTTCTATCGAATTTAAATGATTAAATAATTTATTTCTTATAATTTATAAACAACAGCTATTTGTCCTAGCGAAAAAAGTTATATAACAAAAAAATATTTCCGTTAAATTTCTGATCAAGAAACTATTAGCAAATTTCCGAACCGGGCAACACCATCAGAGCTAGAGTGAGAAAAATGTTACAGAGGGAGAAAAAAAATATTAACCTCAGATAGAAGACGAATCCTTGTCATATATATAAAAAATAAAAAAAATTATCCGAAACATTTTTAATGAATCAATATAATCTCTGTTACTCTCTATAAATTTTTTTCAACTAGGTAATGAATTTTCTTTGCCCTATGAATAGAAATTTGAGTGTTTGTTAAAAAAATTTAAAACAGCATTTTCTATCGAATTTAAAAGATTAAATAATTTATCTCTCATAATTTGGTCGGGTTTCTAAAAAAAAAAAAAAAAAAAAAAAAAAAAAAAAAAAAAAAAAAAAAAAAAAAAAAAAAAAAAAAAAAAATTAAAAAATAGTCGCTTAGACGTAATTTCTCGTAAAATAGACGAGAAACCTGGAAAGTAGTTTGGATGAAGTAAGTCTAATAACCAAGTTCATACAGTTAGCGATGGTAGATTTGCTAAGAGATTCTCTGCAAATTTTCGAACAGTTATTTGAAGTGTATCTTCAACATAAGCTCTCAGAGCATCTTCATCAAGGGACGGGGTTCTTCCTCTTCAAGGCTAATATCTAATATTCGAATTTTTTCAAGCCACCGTATTCACTCATAATACCATCACACGATATTTAATTAATAATTCTGATAGTTTGCACTTCGTTCTTCTTTTTTACCCGTCCTTCCTACTCTGATTGAAGTACATAAATAAGCTAAGCCCCAAATAAAAAAACTTTAAAAAAATTCCCGGTCCATCGTTAATTAAATCTTTTACGCCGAAGCTGAGGTCGATCTGTCATTATGTCCAATACGTCATGGTAATGTAATAATGTATTTTTTAGAATTTAAATCCTTTCAGTATGCAGTGAATTCCTGAAAGCGTTGTGAATGTAATTTAATTTGTGAAAGGTTTCTTTGTACGTTATCAACGAGGCTAATTTTTACAGGCGATTCCAAGAACTCTCCCTTTACGATTCGATTCATCGGAAATTATATTATAATGGATAATAATTACACAAAGAAAGTACAATGTACAGATTACTCACTTCATTCAGACAAAAAAAAAAAAAAAATAAATAAGAAGAATGTTCATCGACGCTTTTTTAACTTTCTTTTTTACTCATAGGGTATTTTCCAAGTTAACATTCTAGCCCCAATTCATTTCACGATCTTTTTTTTTTATTTACAATTTATTGAAATTTACAACTGTACAATATACATTAAGTAAATTTGTTCAAAACGCTTACAATAATATAGCAAAACTTGAAAAGAACTACTCATCAGTAGCATTTCAATAAAAATCTACACAAGAAGATCTCTAGGCCTTCTTCTTTTCAGACGCCTTGGAGGATTATCGGGAATTGAGAGGGAAGCAAGATGAGAAACCAGTGGATTTGAGTGGCTATGGAGCTTACTATGAAAGGATTGGTATCTGGTTTGGGCTAAATCTGCAACATATGGAACATTAAGATCTTCATAGATAAGTTTATTGGTGACAAAGTAAGGAGCATTGAGGATTTTTGGAACGATTTTGGATTGTAAGGATTGGATACGGGATGAATTGGATGGTTTAGTAGAGCCCCAAAGCTCAACTAAAGTCCATATTGGTCTAATCAGTCATGTAAATGAGTCTTTTGTAATTAATTTGGAGCTTTGAACGTTTGTCCAGTAAATGTTGAAGTAGTGTGTAACGACGGGTTGTTTCTTGTCGTTTTAGTCTTGTATGTGGATTCGAAGTAAGACGTTGGTCCAAGTGGAGTCCTAGGTAGCGGATCTGTTTAACTGGGATTAGTGGAATATCAATAAAGGATACTGTAGGATAGGAGGTCGTAGGTTTACTATTCACGGTGTTTAAAACTTAAATTCCAACCGATCCTTGCAGCACCCATTTCTTTTACGTTAATGATAGTTATGTCACCAGTAAATAATCCATTTTCTTTACCATTTCGATCCCATAAGACAGAACTTCAAGAGTTGTTTCCACTCCTAGTGGAACAGATCCGCTTTCAATGGTCATATTAATCTTATTTGTTATCTACATAGACTGAAAAGAAACTGCTCGCCGTTTTCCATTAATCCAGCATTTAATATTTTAACACTCTAAGCTATTTATAAATTACAAAAGAATGATCTACGTGACTATTTTCGGACCTTGAATAACTGAAACTGACCTTAGACTCCCAAAAAGTAGTGACCAACTTTTCTTCGTTTTAATGTCACTGCTGCTTGGAAATGGTTTCATTGGTTATCTAGATCTTACAGCCATCTCATTAGATGGTAACCCATTAGTAACAAGTTTCTCACAAAGCCATTTTTCGTTTACAGTGACAGAAAGTTCTTTTCAATTATAAAGCCTTTTTTTTTTTTTTAATTTAAACATTTAACAACATAAGAGTAGTTTGAAAAAAAAAATCACTTTACATCTCTAGGTAGATAGAAACTGCATATTTTCTGTTTTCCAATTGGTTCACAGCACCAAACGTGAGAAAATTCCATGCAGTCCGAACCGCGTTTTTAACCTAAACACAAATCCTAGATTCAAAAATAGTCCCAGCTGAATGATAAACGATATCATTCTTATACAGTAATTGAATAAGTAAATCGACCAATCCTGAATTTTCTAGATTAACCAAGTTATACTTTTTTTTCTTTTTTTTAAAACTGTTTTTAAAGTAAATATTTATAAAAAATAAATAGTATCATTATTCCAAAAAAAAAAAAAAAAAAAAAAATTAATATTGGTACGAAATTAATTTGAATATATACTTCTTTTTTTTTTTTTGAAGCTCCATTAGGGAAATAAAAAATAAAAAACACATATAAATACTTAGAGTTCACCAATTGAAGACAAGATTTTGATGTTGGAGGTCAACCAATGACATCTAGAATTTATTCTTGCCACTTCTTACACTCCAAATATATAATTGAATTATTGCCTGATTCATGTCACACACTTATTTCAGATCATTTTTAGCTAACTTATAATTAAAATTTCATTGTTTAGATTTTTGACTTTCGATCGCCAAATTGGCAAAAGTACGACCTGTAGAATTTCGGCTTTTTAATAATTAATAATTATTTATTATTATTCATTTTTATCTGGCAGTGGATTTGTAATCTATATATAGGCTAGAATATATAGATTACAAATCCACTGCCAGATAAAAACGAATAATAATGAATAATTAATAATAATATTATCATTAATTATTATTAATTTTTCCATTTATATGTTACAAGTCTGGGAATGAAGATAAATTTTGACAAAACCGAATACATGAGAATAGAGGAGAAAGAGGAGGAGGATCTCTGGATAGAAGGAGAAAAATGTAAACAAGTAGAGGAATTTAAATATTTTTACTCCATTCTGGATATGGTAGGAGGATGTAAAAGAGAAATACAGAGATGATGTGGAATGGCTAGGAAGGCAATACACATCTTACATCCGGTTTTGAGGAGCAGGACCTTATTCAAAAATAATAAGAAACGGATTTTTCAATTATTTATTGAAGGCATCCACACATCTGGTGCAGAAACATGATCCCCTCACCAAGAGGATTAGAGATAAATTAAATGTAGTTGAGATGGATTACTGGAGGAGTGTATCCAGAAAACCAGGGCAGACCGCTTAAGAAATGAAGATATAAGGAGGAAAATGGAAATAACGGAGAGCGTGACGGAACATGTTATGAAGAACAAGTTAACATGGTATGGACATGTACGTCTAATGCCTCCTGGAGGATCGCATGAAATGGTTAGAAAATGGAACTCTCCTAGAAATAGAAGGAGAGGGGAGGATAAAATAGTGGAGGAAAAAGTAGGAAGAGGTATGAGGGATGGTGATTGGTAGGACAGAAAACAAAGGAAAAAATGTTTGATCTGACGGAAACCCAACGAAGGGAAACACCGTTTCAAAGAAGAAGTAGGATAATTAAATAGTAGATTAAAAACTAATTTTTTTAACGATATTAGATCAAAGTAGAGAACCCGAATACTAAGGGAATGGAGGGTTCCTACCTCAGAACAGTAAACAGTAAAGTTTCTAAGAACACTCCAACACAGAATGGTTTTTAAATAATAAAATATATTTCAACGATTAAAAGAAAAGAAAGGGGGGAAAAAAGTGATATCGATTCGGAAGTTAGTCAGCGAGGTTTTTTCCCATCAACTTCTCGGAAGGTTCTCGATGAAGCCGCACTTTATGAGGGCTGGGTTTTTCCCTAAAAGAGTCGTCTACCCCAGGGAGTATGAGTACAGAAACATTACAAAATACATTTTCTATTATCTCATCTGGTAGATCCTTACCTGAAATTCAGATGTCGTAAAGTAATTAAAACTTTTTAATAAGTAAAACCTATTCTGCTTAAATTAAACAAAATATCAAAATAGGAACTGAGTACTAAGCGTAAATTAGAAAGAGAAATTAAGAAAACCAGTGGAGGCTGAGGAAGCCGGCAATACGGAACACTATTCATGATCGATCCCCTGCGAACAAGAACATTTCCTGATCGTGTTGTAAAAGTTCTTTGGAAGGACTGCCGCTGGTGAAGGTAGCCGCCCGGTAAATTGGAGGCTGGATTACGGGAGCCAGGGGGACCAAATTGGGAACAACTCCCTACCTTGTACAGCCAGTAGGCTGTCTTTTGTATTATATATCCTCTTATAGGATAATATCGCCCTATTTCCGAATACGACCTTCATTACGAAACTTTATAGGATTATCTTATAGTTAAGGTATAAAAAAAAAAAAAAAATATATAATAAACCCGAGGCTAAAAACTAATAGTATCTAACCGAACCACCTTTTAAGGAAACAAGAGATATAAGGTAATATAATTAATCAGAAAGTTAACCAATTTTGTAACATCATTTTTCCAAACTAGAAATTCAAAAAAATTCCTGACCGGAAAAAAATCCTCCCTATTGATTTTTCTGTTAAAAGTTTCATTCTTTTTTTGTTTACGTCCTCATATACTTAATCATATAACTAGTGTATATGTAATATATAAGGATTATATAAAGGAACTGGATTTAAAATAAAAATAAATTTACAAAGAGAGAGAAATGACTTTATTAAAATAAAAAGCATATTGCTGTTCAACATTACTGGGTTGCTACATATTCAGCATACTAATCTGTCTAATTATAGATTGCAATATTCTATATATCAGTAATTCATGATATTCACAATTTGGGTATAATTCTAAGATATAATTTTTTTTTTCTCTCTTCCTTTTTTTCCATATTTATTTCATTTTCCCCCTTTTTATTTTATTTCCCTCGTAATAATATTTAAATTTCTTGTATGTTTTTATTTTTTTTCTTCTTCTCTTTTCCTCTTTCAACTATTAATATTACTACTACTTAAAAGACACACAGAAAATAAATTAGTACACACATATATGCAATAAACATAAATTGCATTAGTCCGTCCTATATAACATGTATGTGGTGGTGGATAATGTCATTAATATTAGTGAGTTGTCTTTGAAATTTGCCGACCTCATCTATTTCTCTGAGAGGGGTGATAGGTTATAGGTGTCTATCATGGCTGCAATGATTAAATAAAAAAATAATAGAAACGATTAAATAAATTAAATAGAAAGAGTTTATATTTTTTTTTTCATGATATATAATTAACTCAATTTATGTATCATACCTGAACACTGAGAATAATGAATGAAATGTTTAAACAACAGATTATCCACATCTCCAAATATTTTTTATCTTAACTAAATAATTCAATAAAGAACATTATATTTTTATTTTATTTTTTCTTATATCAATTGAACGAAATTTACAACTTTACAAAATATATACATCAAGTAAATGTGCTATATAACGATAACTACAACATGTCAAAACTTAAAAGCACTGTTAAATAGTAGCATTTCAATAAATTGTCTACATTATAAGGTCTCTTGGCCATCTTCTTTACTGAGGCATTGGGGGATTGTATTGAATTAAATGTGAGGTAAGGTAGGAGACTAGTGGATTTAAGTGGGTATAGGATTCGCTATGAAAGAATAGGTATCTGGTTTGGGCCAAATCTTGCCGCAACATATGGACATTTATGAAGGGTTTTGGATCCTTTCCAACTTTGGAGCACCAAAGCTCAACTCCGTTTGTCCAAATGGGTGTAGTAACTGCCATGTAAATAAGTCTTTCTTATTTTATTAGGAGCTTTTATCGCTTGACTAGTATATGTTGGAGTAGTCTAAAACGAGCAGTTTCTTGCATTTTAATTTTGGTACGTAAGCTAAGACATTAAAATAAACAAAGTTAAGGTTTCAAGAGAATAAACACCGAATAAATATAAATAGAATGTCAAATATAAAGAAAGGGACAGCAACGAGTGGATGAAAGGACCCAGAAAAAAAAAATCATAAAAGGTCAAGAGTAGAGGTCACCGGAATTTCTGCCTTCACGAACCACTCACTTCTTTCTTTTCTAAACAATTGTTTTAATTTAGGAGTGCTTCACCAAGCTAAGTCATCGTCATCTTGATCACAGGTTTCTCAACTCTCTTTTTGACTTTTAAAAGCCAGGAATCACTTAAGAACATTTTATGTCCCAACCTTAAACATTATTATCTGGCCGAGCAGATCTAATGTGATTCCAAAGTGATTCCTGAGTCAGGAAGGTACTTTGAATTCATCATAAACGAAATATATAGATTTTTTTACAATCGTCCTATATCCATTTAACTTGCTAGTTGGAGTAATCTTTACTCATATGGGACTGTTCATGTTATTAAAATAATTAATTTGTAATTCAGCTATAGTTTTATTTTTTTTTTTTTTAAATTGTTATTGATATATGCTGTTCATAATTGTGAAATTTTATAGGCTTTATATTGTAAATTTGTGGTTAGTCGAATGATTCAGATGATGAGTTAGGCTATAAATTAAAAATTACCGTATAAATTTGAGACAATTTTGAATTTATTATTAGTAAACCGTCTCCTGATAAAGATTCTTTATATATATTTGATTTTTTTATTTCAAAATATAGAAAAACATTACGTTTGTTGCAGATGTATCTGTAAGCAGCATTTAGATAAATATAAAAAATTCGGCATATATTAATCGGAACAAAACAGCGATGAGTTAAACTTTTTAAATCAATTGTATCTATATACATATTTGCTACTTTCTTTATTTTTTATTTATTATTTATTTATTTTTAGGCATCGTATACTGCATCGTGGCCAGCATCTGCAGGTTTCAATTTTTATATTACATAAAGTTCTATTTTATTAGGAGCTTCTGAAGATCGCATTGATGTTTTTGGAAGACTGTGTTTTTAGTCCCTGGATGAAACGATTTCCTGCTGAGGGGTGTTAGTAAATAGTAGAGTATATTTTAAATAATAATTAAAACTTCTAATTTTTAGATGTCCTATTGTAATTTTTTATTTGTTAGGTTTCGTAAATTAAATATATATTTTTATTATTTTTTTCAATAAGCATAATTAAAATTTAAAGAATATTTGAGAGAAAATACATTTCCAAATTTCGTCCTAGATGAAAAGATTTCCTGCTCAGGGGTGCAGTAGTGTATGTTTGAAATAATAATTAAAATCCTTATTTTTGAGATTTTCGTATAGTAATTTTTTATTTTTTTGGTTTTATAACTTTAATATCTATTTTTTTTTTCGACAAGCATAATTAAAATTTAAAAAGTATTTGAGTATGGAGTTTTCCAAATTTTGTTCTTAAATAAAAAAAAAAAAGTATCATTAGGTATATATTGGGAGCATAAAATGGTCCTTGTCTACTGCGAAATAGAACAACTACCAAAGCGTTAAGGAAAACGCTTTTTCTCACCTCCAGTAAATTTGTAATATATTATTGAACTGTGAGAAACCTGCTCTTAATTTTTATTTATTATTATTACTTCTTGTTTGCAGGTTATTACATCTAAGAACGATAGTTGTCCTGTTCCTATGTCCGATCTAACTTCCGCGTATATAAACCGTATTTATCGATTATTTCATGGCCGTAAAAGGAAGATATGATATTCCTTTGACTCAATAAATGTCATCCAATCGCTAGCACAAACCTTACTAAACGGGAATCGATCGAGATAGTGCATTACTAGAACCAAAACGAGGCAATCACAGGTAGTGGTCTCTCAAAGAAAGAGTTCATTTCCCTAAGTGACAGCTCGCTATTGGTGAATTACTAACTGCTAAATTGCTAGTTGTTAAAAAATAACTACGGGAGTGCCACCCTGGCCTAGATAGTAGAGCGTCTTCCTAGGTCTCAGAATAAGAGAGATATAAATCGCAGTTCATTCGCTTGATTCGAGATGTTTCAACTATGCGGTTAATTGTTTGTTTATTTCGTTTTACGTCACTTTATGCTGCTATGGCTAATCGGACGATGCTACGGTGGGAGTCCTAAATTTTGCCTATCCAGGTATAATTAGGATAGGGATCATTAACGAGTACCTGACATCGCACAGGCTCGGGACCCCCATTTTACGTCCCTTCCGAAGGACGGCATAGCTATGCGGTTGATATAAATTATTTATATTCCAAGATTCTTACTATTCAATGTATGAATGAATGAAAAAAAAATTTTATTCTGGGGCCATAGTCCCTTAAGTATAACTATAATGAACAATATAATGGTGACCTAACTTTATACAATGGAGACCTATAATAGTACAAAAATAATACTGGATATAATCAATATTCTGAATATCCATATTTCATTAAAAAAAAAAAAAAAAAAAAAAAAAAAAAAAAATGATAAAAATATATTTGACTGGTACGATGAATGGAGTAGAAGATGATCAGGGATGCAGTCATCGTCCTTCTCCTCACAAGTGTGGTTCGGTAGCCCTGAAGAAGACCTGCAACGCAGGTCGAAACGTTGGCACGTATTAAAGTATTTCTTCTGACCTGGCGTTTCTCTTTGACTGCATCTCTGATCATTTTCTTCTCATTTTAAAAAAACATTTTCATCAATATGACTGTTAGATTGAATATCTAACAAGTAAACGAAAAGTCGGGAATTAAAGCTATTTTGGCAACATCGATCATGTGTAACCTTCCCGACCACATAGTCCACTTCAGAACTATTACTATTACCTTACATTAGCAATCTACAACATTTCTTTTTTTTTTTTTTTTCACTTTTTTTTTTGAATCCACAACTGTCAAAAAAAGAAAATTGACAATCAGCGGATGTGCTGAAATCATAATATTACCAAAATTGGCATGTTAGGCATGAGGAGAGATAGTGCCCAGTGGCACATCTTCCTTGTCTTTGATTTACTTCTATATAAGTAGGTCTCTTATCCAGTTTCTTTTCAGTCTCCTCCTGGTATTCTCCGGCATGAGAGATGTGGCCATACTATTGATGAATTTGTTTGGGTGTCCCTTTAATTTTTCATGGAACAGTCGGTAGTGGGTCCAGAATGTTCAATGACTGTTGGTATTTCTAATTCGGTGTGTATAGTTTTATTGTTAATGTACCAAGGTGTTTGTGTTATTAATCTTAATGTCTTGGATTGAAAACTTTGTAATCTTTTTATGTGTGTCTGTTTAGCAGATCCATAAATTTGTGATGCGTAGGTCCATAAAGGTTTTAGTAGATGTGTGTAGGTCATTAATTTTTGTCTTATATGTAGTTTTGATTTTTTCCTGAAAAGTGAGTATATCAGTTTCAGTCTCATATTTAATGATGTCCGATTTCTTTTTAATATGTTGGCCCCATGTCATTCTCCTATCGAATGTAAGTCCTAAATATTGTATTTTGTTCGTTTGTGAGATTGGGATATTGTCAATGTAAACGGGAGGGCATGTTTCATGTCTTAGAGTAAACGTTATGTGTTGGGACTTTTGGTGATTTAGTCGTGTCTTCCAAAGTTTACACCAGTCTTGTATGTCTTGTAAGTGGTGTTGCAAATTCAGTGATGCCTGTGTTGGATTTTGGTGTCTAATAATTATTGCTGTGTCGTCTGCGTATGTGGCTGTAAGAGTCTCGGAACTTTAAGGAATATCATGTGTCTAGAGTATATACAGTAGTGGTGCTAGTATTGATCCCTGAGGTACACCTGCTAGAATTGGGCTAATAGATGACATTCCTGAACCATATCGAACATAAAAAAATCTGTCAGAGAGGAAAGACTGAAGAATAAGATAACAGGTAAAGTAGTCTTAAGCTTGAAGAGAAGCCCCTGGTGCCAGACTTTGTCAAACGCTTACAACATTTCTTAAAAATCATGTATTGTTATGACTTTGTATTCATTATGTAGCCTGTGCACAGGATGTATTAGGATATTCAATTATTTTAATAGTACATACATAAAGTAGGTGGGTATTCTCCATAATGCCCCTAACTTTGAAACAAATAAAATTATCCATAAAGATCTCAATGTGCCATAAGTTGCTGATTTAGCCCAAATCAGATACATATCTTTCATAGTAAACCCTATAACCACACTAATCCAATAGCTTCTCAAATTGCTTCCCATTCTATTCCCGATAACCCTCCTAGGCGTCTGAAATGAAGATGGCCCAGAGACCTTCTAGTGTAGAATGTTTATTGAAGTGCTACTGATGAGTAGTTCTATTTAAGTCTTGACATGATATTGTAATCATTATCAACACATTTACTATATGTATATTTTAGTAAAGTTGTAAATTTCAATACATAATAAAAAAAAGAAAGAATAATATTGAATTTTTCAGCACGATACTCCAAAAACTATGCAATTTCTTCCGTGGCAAAAAATAATTTACCTGTCCTTATCCCATTTGACAGGTAGTATGATACTGGGCGGTATTGGCATACCCCGCTCCTGATGGGGCGTTCAGCTTTAAATGCTCTACCAAATAATAGTTGTAAACTTTAAAACACTAAATACATAAGTATTAATAAAATTTTCTACTTTTCCTAGTAAAATATGGGACAACTAAATATCAATGAACTCATAATTAATTATTAAGTAATTAATTATATCCTGGTAAGTAGTATAATGTTCAAGAGGAATAAATGTTGCTGGATATATACGTGTAAATCAGGATTAGAATATCCAACATACAGGCTTCCTCCAAAATTAATATTCACCCAATTGAGTGGATGTAATTTCTTAAAAGCAAAACAAATACTACAGTAAGAGTAAAAAAAAAAAACATGATTTGAAAATAAAAACACTTTGGCTGTTTATAATACAGTTGCATTCAAAGGTAATGAGATATTATACTGTGATTCAGATTCTCAGAAAATAAATTGAAATAATAATAAGAACAAAATACGAAACATCTAAAACACAAAACTAAAATCCACATCAAAAGGCAAATCTGGCTGACCTGAAGAGAATAAACGACAGAGAAAATGGAGGAGGCGACTCGGGATATTAATTTCAGGGAACCCTAAGGGTCCTGCCTGCCTTATAAATATTTAATCGAATTTCCATTTTATTTTTTTTTTTTTTTCTTTATTATGCTTAAGTAATAAGTCATAAGGAAATTCCTTTTTACAAGTCTTATTCCGGAAAGTACCTTTTACGTTTCAGAATACATTACTCAGAGCATAAATCAGGGTTTTATTTATTTATTTTTTTATGGAAATGGCGCCTTTCCCGGCAATATCGTCTGTGGATTTCTTCTCGGACAATTGACTTTATGTTTAGTTTTTATTTTATTGTAGAGAATTATTTTATACTGTCAAAAAAAGAAACTCTAGTTATTCTGAATTCAAAATCTTTCCAATCGTCGAAATTCTCTGGCTCAATTCCTATTGCCTTAACCATTATTATTACCCTCCCAGAAGATTAAAACGGCAATGGGCCCGGACCTTTTGTAATGTAAAGTTATGTTTGAGTCATGGTAGCGCTCCCACTCAGCCTCCACTGGATATTACCAGTGATGCAGCTGTCAGAGCACCGCTGGGATCACTTCGGGTCTAGAATTGACTCTCAATAACTAGGGGAGAAGGTTAGGGGTTCCCCAGGCTGTGTCTGTATTGTACATATAGTATGAATGTAACTTGATTTTTTTTTTTTCATTTTTGTCACTTAATTTTTATTATTTCATTTTATTTTTGATGATTGTAAGTAATTATTAGTTTTATGTTAATAATGGTTATTTGATTTAATCTTATCTTTTATTATTATTAATTTTGTGTATATATGTTATGGATGAATACATCATTAACAATGTTACATATTACCCTTCACTGAGGCAGATTAAACATATATTTTAATTGAAGTTATGGTTGAAAAAAAAAATTCTGATTTTCATTTAAAAAAGTACAATTAATTTCGAAAAGTCAATAGAGTTTACAAGTTTACTTTAACCGAAACGGTGAATCAAAGAATAAGACATAAAAAAAAAGATTATTAAAATAACATTAAAAAAAAAAAGAAAACAATGAAAAAATTTTAATGTACAGAAAGAATTACTAGACTCTACAATTAGATCTTTTTTTCTAATTTTTATTCTCTAAGTAAAAGATATTCATATCATGGCCCAGTAAATTTCACGATAGATCAATTGATAAATAATATTTTATGTGGAACGAATTTATGTAAAAACAACAGATTTCACGTGTATGTTTCGATCCTTAATAACGGATCAAAGATTTCATATTTTTTTTTTTTTTTAAATAATTTCAGTTCGTTATAAATTCATATATCGACCCGTTTTTCGTTCTTTCTTTAGTAGAATAGTAATTTTCAAGATACTCTGTATAACAAAAAGGGGGGTATTTAAAAAATATAATTTCCATATTTCTACTTCTGTATTTCTATTTGATACAAAATATAATCGATTTTTGGCGATAAAACCATTTTAACTTTTTTTAGTACTGACGGTTCACATGGGATACATCTATTATAATTACATAGGTTACGACTAGGAGACGTATTTGCAAACCAGTTCGTACAACAGAAATTTTATGTATAATAAGACTTGAAAGAATTGATAAAACAGTATCCACTAATGGGGATTCCTGCTTTGATATTGGTTTCATATATTGATTTAAAACTAATAATCATAATAAATAAAACTGTTTAACGTTAAAATAATCACAGAGAACCATACTTAATGATGGTTATTTATTTTAGCTTCTCTGTTTGTTTTAAATTCAAACAAAGCTGACATTCCTCTCTCGTCTTATTTAATGTACGGTTGAATAAATGAATATTAATGAATATAAGATCGAACTAGGAAAACTTCACATTGCATGAAATGGAAATGAAATTTATATAGCACAAACTGATATTGTTTATAACGATACAGGATATCTTATCTCCTGGTCATGGTAATTTTCTTAGCCCAAGATTTCGAATAAACCCTGGGAACAAGATATGTTTTTATTTATAATGCTATATTCACTTGTTTGTACATAATGCTGAAAATTCTTCTAATGTGAAAATAAAAAAATTAGTCATTTGAAGTATGAATGATAACTACCTTTAAAAGAATTGACCTAATTAGGTATTTTTATATGACGTACCACTTATATAAAACGTTTAATAGGTTACAAACCATTCATTTTTTTATTAAATAAAAATTATGTTCAGCTTCACTCAAGCTTAATAACAAATAGGATTGGTAACCAAGTTACTCATATGATGTCAAAAATAAATAAATAAATAAATAAAAATATCACTATACAAAATATAAAATAAATCTTAAATATAATTAGGAACTGCTCGTCGTTTTCGAATCCTTTAAAATTTACATCAAAAACTTGCAAAGATTCCTAGAATATTGTTATATGAAGCTTTTACATAACCTATTATTTATACTTTAAATTATTTACTAATTATTTGTCTATTAAACAAATTCTCTAATATTAATTGTAATCATAGATTTTTTTCTGATTTTTTTTGTAATCATTATAGCGTTGAAGATAGCTCTTTTCTTAAACATTTAATTATAATAATAATAATAAAAATAAAAAAGTGCGTAGACAATATCCTACGTTTTTATTTAAACTATTAACAAAATTAGGACAACCAATAAACCAAACCTGTTTAATGGGTGATTCTCAAACTATGGGCAACTTCATGCACTACCTATTCAGTGAAAAACGCGGCCTTTTGGCCTCTTTTTTTGGATTTAAAATTTTCTGTGAGCAGACGTGTTACTTATAAATTTAAAATCATAACAAGGTTTTCTGTTTATGTGATCAAATCTAATTGATTTGTATGCTATTTGTCTTTCCCATGGTTGTCACCAATGACGATTTTCATTGAAACTAGATACTTTGGTCGATAGTATTCAATTGTTTACCGAAATTTGTTGCCTTGATTGTAAAACCAAGGAAGGAGTAATAAATAAAACGCGCTGTTTAAAAAGTTTCGTTTTAAGGATACATTAATAATTTTTTTTTTGAAAATTGTCACTCGGAAGCAACGTCATTCCGTGGGCCAATGTAAAAATAATCTATTCATACATCCATCAAGTGGGGATTTAGAGATTCAAAGAATTAATTTCAAAAATGGCGACACCTTCCAATGAATGTTTAGTCCTTCTTACTACCTTTCTTCAGTTTGTCAGCGGATGCCGCCCTAATCTTTTATCGGAAAGCTAAGTTTATGTTTATTCCCGTCATTCCAATGGTCTCAGTTTTAACGCTTTAAAATAGTTTCATGTTTTCCCCCTTCTTTGATTCTTAAACGTGATTACATTTGTTGTTTTATACATTAAATATTTTTTAAAAGAGAAATTTGTTGATGTTTTGTCATTACTCTGGTCATTCCCATGGCCAAATATTCATTCATGTCAATGAGTAATTTCCACACTGATAACGAATTTATGGGTGGCACGTTCCCCCCTCATTTAATTTAATTTAGGTGTATTTCTATTTTCCAGTGCCTTTTAAACAAGCCCTACAAATTTTAATGTCCTTTTATGGGATTATCAAAAAAAAAAATTAATAAAAAAAATTTGAGGAGAAAATAAAAAAAAGCAAACAATATTCTTGTTTGCCACCGTTCTTTTTTTGTATAAGCTACTGAATTGAATAAACCCATAATCAACTTCATTGGGTCATTAAAAAAGGTTCAAATTTGAACGAAGAAAAAAAAAAATAAAAATAAATTGGGCCACTACTTTTCTTATGAGGTGCTGAATGTTATAGACCATTATCAGCTTCATCAGATCATGAGAAAAGGTCACAATCTGAGGTTGAAAATATAATAAAATTGTTCAGTAATGTCCTTTTTGGTATAAGCTGAAATGAAACCATAATCAGCTTCAAGGTCAAACTTTGAAATCGAAAATGAAAAAAAAAACTGATGGAGCCGCTATTTTTATTTATTTATTTTTTTTTTTTTTTTTGTGTTGAATCGAACTAATCCATAATCAGCTTCATTGGATCATGAGGAAACATCAAAATTCCAAGTCGAAAATACAAAAAAATAAAATCAGCTTCATCGGGTCATGAAAAAAGGTCCAAATTTGAGGGAGGAAATAAAAAAATGAGATGGTTCGATGACATAGGGAAGGACTTGAAACAATTGGAAGTCAGAAGATAGAGGGAGGCTGCTGCCGATAGTACAGCTTGGCAAGGAATTTGTGACAAGGATCTAGTCCTTGAGGGCAGTAGCGCCATAAATAAATAAATAAAATAATAATTGAAACAATTTAGGCAATTTTAATAAAATAATTAAACAAGAAGTCATTGCAACAGCAATGAAATTTTAGATAGAATTTTAAAAATTTCAAGCGACGATCATGAGCTGCTATAATGCTAGATTTGCTGTGTTTGAGTCCTAGTATTAATACATTTAATAGGTGATAGTGATAAGGCCTGTTTGGACATACGTTGTTGCGATTTGGAGAACCAAATCCAAAATCCTATGAAAAATCCTTAATGCTCCGTTATTTGTCAGGAATGAACATATCCATAAAGAACTTTACGTTCCACAGGTTGCTGATTTTAAACGAACCAAACACCTACCATTTCATAGTAAGCGGCATAACCACTCTAATTCACTGGTCTCTCAACTTGATTCGCATTCCATTCACAATAACCCTCCGAGGTGTCTGAAAAGAAGATCTGAGGATCCTGTGATGTAAAACTTTTATTAAAGTGCTACTTATAGGGAGTTCTTTAAACGCTATTGGCATGATATTGCAATTATTCTCCATACATTTTCTTAATATATATATTTTATACAGTTGGGAATTTCGAACTAAGCCAGTCCAACAACTTATGCGGGACGAACGTTGATTCAATGAGATCCCAGTGCTATTTAAAGAGTTGTATTTAATTTATTAAGAATATTTATAAAACCAAATTGCAACATCCAACATCAATTTAATCTTTTTCAGTTTGTATGTTGTGCTGTTCAAACCTTGCTCAGTTTTAAACTGAATTTAATTTATTTTTTAAGTTTTAAATAAGAAATTTCTAATTCTTATGTTTAATAAGCTTGATTAAACAAAGACCAAAATACATATATTGTTAAAAAAATAAATACTGACAGTAATAGATAGTTTCACTAAAATAATAATTTAAACTTCATTTTAAATTGCTAATGCAATTAACGCTTAGTGTCTTTAGAACTGAAAATAAAGATAGTTCGAAAATAAGTTTTTTTGGAAAATACTTTTTATAGAAATAGCGCATTGGAATAAGTAATATTAAAATATTATTATTGTTAATTAAAGAATTAATTTCTAATTAATCCATGGAAGTAGTTAGTCAATGAGAAAGTTAAAAGTTCTTGATGTTTAGTTTTTGTGTATTTTATTTCAAACATTCGTTGCTATAAAAAAAAAATTAATTTGATTTTTTTTTTTTTTTTTAATAAATGACTTCTGAGATATTATAAAAATAATTTTTTTTTTTTTTTTTAATTACGAGCAGGTTTACAAAGTAAACTTTTTATA
The DNA here is from genome assembly GCA_003667255.2 of Euschistus heros. Lineage (NCBI taxonomy): Eukaryota > Metazoa > Arthropoda > Insecta > Hemiptera > Pentatomidae > Euschistus > Euschistus heros. Next base: position 584,887 of record RCWM02000077.1, read on the forward strand.
ACTACCCTTTGAGTGTCTTCCAAGAAATTCGGATAATGACCCGACTTGAATAAAATTATCCAATTTAGCTTTTCTTTCCGATTGTTTTAAATTAATATTTTTAGGGTTTTTTAATCTTACCTTGATATATCTTTTTTTAAAAAATGCTGTATTTTAACGCCCTCAAATACTCTTACTAGAGCAGGAAGGTCTCGAACAAGATTAATCTCTTAAGTCTAGATGATTATATGCAGTCAAATGATTGTGTTAATGGTGTGGGGCATTAAAGTTCACCACGATTAGGTTGCGTGCTCGAATATTCCTGATTTATCCGGTTTTTCAGAGCTTATATAAACACATGGAAAATTGGATAAGGCTCAGAGGTGACCCATGGCGTACTAAAATTCATCACCATTTTTACCTTATAATGTTCTAATACAATGTTATTATTATATTCATTTAAAGATAGTTAAAAGGGTTACTTAGTGGAAATAGACGAAGTTTCATCCATTCATTCAAAATCACAATTTTGCGCATCGAATATCATTCATTTGTGAAAACACAGATTCTATTGTCAAATCTATATATATATATATATATATTATTATATAATATTCTATATTAAAAAAAAAAAAAAAAAATGGTGTCTTGACTACTAAAGAGAAAAAAATAAATCAATATCTCCCTAACTATCTGGTTTTAGAAACCTAGACAAAAAATTTGTATCTTTTATCTGCTACTTTTATACCTATCACTTCCGATAAGGGAACTATCGTCCAATTTTCGATCCGAGCAACACCAAATGAGCTAGATCGTGTCTATTATAAAAATAATAGAAAATATTAAATAAATATGAAAAATCCCTTCGTCGTAAGCCTACAACCCCCTGCCCTACAATATCCTTTAATGATATTCCACTAATCTCTGTTGAACAGATCTGCTACCTTGGACTCCACTTGGACAAACGTCTTGGAATCCACATACAAGACTAAAACGACAAGAAACAGCTCGTCGTTACAGACTACTTCAACATTTACTTGACAAACGTTCAAAGCTCCCAATTAATTACAAAGGACTAATTTACATGACAGTGATTAGACCAATATGGAATTATGGAGTTGAGCTTTGGGGCCCTACTAAACCATCCAATTCATCCCGTATTCAATCCTTACAATCCAAAATCCTTCGAAAAATCCTCAATGATCCTTACTTTGTCATCAATAAACTTATCCTTAAAGATATTAATGTTCCATATGTTGCTGATTTAGCCCAAAACAGATACCAATCCTTTCATACTAAGCTCCATAACCACTCAAATCCACTAGTTACTCAACTTGCTTCCCTTTCAATTCCCGATAATTCTCCGAGGCGTCTGAAAAGAAGATGGCCTAGAGATCTTCTTGTATAGATTTTTATTGAAGTGCGACTGATGAGCAGTTCTTTTAAAGTTTTGCCATGTTATTATAAGCGTTTTTATTACATTTGTTAAATGTATATTTGTACAGTTGTAAATTTCAATAAATTGTAAATAAAAAAAAAATATATAAAAAATAAAATTTTTAATAGGCTACTTAAATTTCAGATATGCAATACGAGCTTTAGAATACAAGATTTAAAATACTGCTCGTCGTTTCCGACCACTTTAACATTTACTAGGCAAGCGTTCAAAGCTCCCAATAAATTACAAAATACTTATTTACATGACTGTAGTTAGATCATTCGGAAATAAAGAGTTGAGGTTTCGGGCTTAACTAAACCTTCCAATTCTTCTAGTATCCCATCCTTAAATCCACAATGCTCATTATTATATAACAGATTTATCCAGAAAGATCTTATTGTTCCATAAATCGCTGATTTGGCCCAAACCACATACTTATCCTTCCATAATAAACTCCATACCCACTTGAATCACTAGTCTCCCAACTGGACTCAAACTCTACTCCCGAAAATCCTACAAGGTATCTGAAAAGTAGATGACCAAGAGACGTTCTAATATAGAACTATTGAAGTGCTACTAGTGAATAATTTTTACTTGTTATTGACATGTGATTGAAACTATTTCCCTCAAAATTAAGTTTTGTAGGTAATGTTGTATAAATCAATAAACAATTAAAAAAATAAAAAAATAGGCTGTTGAGGAACTAGTATCGATTTTTCACCTAAAACATGGATTAACCGATCAGAACGGTTAAATAAGGTTATACTGTTAATAATGTAGCCTATGCTTTGGTAGGTCAAATAAACATGTTACTAAGCTAACAATTTTGATTTTAATTTACATTTTCTATATTTAATCCTCTGGATAGAACTTTTATTAATTTTAATCCACAGAATGTTACTGATAAACCTGTTCTAAATTAGTGATCTGAGATTTAAACTAAATAAAAACATTCAAAGTCCACTAGAGCTTTTAAAAATAAAATGTACCAAGTTGGTGGATTCGAGGAACGATTTCCTTGGAATCATTACTATCAGGAATGTTAATTAGACGAAAAAGCAAACTCTTTAGCAAATAAAACAAACAGAAGTTTGGTGATGCTTTCCAGGTAGCCGGATGAATTAATCACCTGTTCCAAGTATTACACAATGTTTAATTCTCTCTTCCGAAAGCAACAGGCACGACTGAGGTTGGAAATTCGGACTTGTTATTTCCTAGAATTTCCATTTTTTTTTTTTTTTTTTCTCTGAACTGTGATCAGTTTTTGAGGAAGGATAAAATTAAAAAAATATATATTTAGAATAATTAATTAACATAGAAAACATAAATCACAAGTAGCATTAAAAAAAAAAAAAAGTTTACACTTGTTAACAATGGCTCTACATTTAATTTTATGTAACGGATTTCCTTTGTTATTACTATTGTAATCGGTTGAACACATCAGGTAATATGACCCTTAGAATTTGTTGATGAAATCTCAACTTCAAAATTTTAACGTCCTCGAAAGGGGTAAAAAAATCAAGATTTTTTTATTTTGATAAAATTTGACATATAAGGTTTTTTTTTCAAATCGAGATTTGAGGTCGGTTCTTTATAAAAAAGAATTTCCACTAATTTACAGTGGATTTTATTGAAATTTTGTCATTTTTTTAGGGTTATTGAGCCAGGTGCCATGAGCACAACGAAAGTATTTTCATTTGAAATAGGAAACAAAACTAAAATTAAACGTGAAAGAATCATTTCTCTATCCAGCTCTAAGTATAAAATATGATACATGGGCTTTTAGTTACTAGCACTGATAATGCAGTCCACTATCTGCAAGAATTTCTTAATAGACTCTCAATCTGGTTTACCTACTCACGCATTAAAATAATAAATTAGGTGTCAAATTATTCTTTTACGCAATCTTTATACAAGTAATCCATTCAGGTTAACCAGGTTAAAATTAGTGTATTATAAAATTGAAGAAATGACGCTCAATTAGAACTTTAATATAAGATATTTATCGAAAAACAGATCATCTTCAATCATCAGTTGAAATTATCTAACAAGGAGACGTTTTGACTTGTAACTCACAGATTTAAATGCCGATTTTCGTGTAGGTAGTAGGGACCCGTAATAGTGCAAAACTAGAATTATAGCCGCCAATGAGCATTGGGTGCTGTGAAGAAATATAAAATATGAAAATCACGTTTCTAAAAACGTTTAAGGAAAAAACTATACAACTTAATGGTTATGGAGAAATTCATCTGACTAACCCTTGAAAATATAATATATATTAAACTTTTGTAAGGATATAAAATTATTTCTGCATATTAATATAAAACAAAAAGGAATAAGAAATTTGAAGTAAATTTCTTAGACTTGAATAAATGCGTACATGAAAATTAAAAAAATGAATTTTCATTAGCAAATATTTTTTTCATCATGGTTATGGAGCATTTAAAAATCCCCCTGGCTGACTTCTATGATTACCGAAAATTGTATAATGATTTTTAAAACATTGCATAACATTAGAAAATATTTTTTCAATACTTTAATCTAAAAAATTGACATTAAATTTATGTATTAGTAGAAATAAAAAATTTTGCAAGGACTCCTCGAGTAATAGGCACCAAATAAAGAGTTGAAGGGATCATATGAGAAGGCTAAGAAGTTGGAGAAGCAGTAAATATGGCTTTGGAAGCTGGAAATGTGATTGGAGAAGTCTGGAAGACTGGCCAACTGGAGTGTGCTCCCCAGGGCCGGGGCAAGTTGGGCTCATTGGCAATAACAGATCACCTAAGGGACCTTCACGTTTTGTCCAGTCGTTCCTTATATGCTATTTTTTATTTCTTTGTCCCCTCTTACTTTTCTCATCAGTTTCTGTCAATTTTTCTTAGTTTGGAGTGCGATTTTTTTTTTTTTTTTTTTGTCGAAGTAAAAGTTTATTTTCGACAGAGGATGAACTTAGTTCATTTGATCTATTGCACAATGGGGACCGTCCGTTACGATATATATTAATGAATATGTAGGTTTTTGGGGTATTCACTATGCAATCATGGATACACATTACATTTTTTTTTGTCTCCCTTTCAAATTTTTATTCACACCTTTTATGAGAGTAGCAATAAGTGAATTTTATCATATTTTAGTTATACAGTCCTTATAGTCGTGTGAGAGACTAGCACTCAACAGTATCTTCTCCTGGAATGGATTAAAAAAAAATTGAGCAAATCTGTTTATATTCTTATTGTGTCGTTATCTTTTTATATTTTCATTATGCCCATGAACTCTGTCGTGAAATATTCTATAAAGGTTATGTATATGTTACTTAAATGTGGGTACCTGTAAGTGAAGTATGTGTTTTTTAAATCTCCCTAGGTGATTTCGTGATTAGTCTGAGTATTTTTGATTGAAATATTCGTATTTATGGATAGGAGAATAACAAACAAAAATATATGTCAAACAGAGGGAGTAAATGTTAAAAAGATAAAAAAAAAAAAAAAAAAAAAAAAATATATATATATATATGAAAACAAAAATAAATGTAAATAAACTAATTTAATAACTTAAATAATAAATGAATAATAATTAAAATAATAATAATTTAAATAATTAATAATAAATTGTATTCCACATTTAATTTATGTATTCTCATATAATTTATTTTGTATCTCTTTATTCACTTTATCATTTAGTTTTATATATATATATATATATATATATATATATATATATATATATATATTATATATATATATATTTATTTATACACTTGTCTTTTTTATCCTTGTAAAAACATATTATTTATTTATTTTTATTTTATTTTTCTCATCTTTTTAACATTCACACCCTCTGTTTGGCATATCTTTCTATTTGTTTTTCTTCTAGCCCTCACACTGTAGGCCGAAACGTCGGCGCTATAAATTAAAAGTTACTATTTTAATTTTGTGTCTATGACTGCGTACCCCAACAACACACATCTTCATTAGTTTTATAGTCAACAAAAACCTCATCATTATATGATGAGTATTATTTATTTATTTTTAAAGAGCTTTAACCACAATAGATATTTAATAGTTTTCATGAAATTAACATTATTTAGGTGTTTTCAAAGCTGTTCTAAAAATATGTACCATATTATTGTATTAAATTAGATATTTTCTATATTAGAAAATTGGCACTTAAATCGATTCAAAATTCATGATCGTAAAAACCGGTTCAGCCAAATGCGTAGACTAATAAATAGGATATCTCATCTTTCCTTTGAAAAAAATAAAAAACTTCTCGTTTACAGAACCATTACTAAACCTATTTGAACTGTGGGGGACAGGTTTGTCTCCAAACAAAATTCCACATAATGGTCACAATGTGTCTTACGTCCTCTTGTAAAAAACCCATCACATTTTTGTCATAAGTCACATGGTACAAATATACCGCGGAATTTAGGGGTACTTCTAACAGTACCAAATTTATTACAGATGAGATATTTCAGTTTTTTAAATTTTAGGTTTTGTGTAAGTTATTTATTCAATTTATTATACCTTATGGATATCGTATTATATGTCCAACGTTCCTTAATACTTAATTATACATATGGTAATGTGTATTACAGACATTTCAGAATAATTTGTAAAAACATAACACGATATGAATGCATATAAAAAAAAAGGAAATAAAATTATATTGTCTATGTTTAAGCACCGAACCCTGCTATAGTGTTATCTTATAAAACAAAAGAATGGAATGAAAAGCGGAATATTCAAAATATAGAATTGTTTGTCCCATAGCGAACAGATGTTGGGTTTAATGGAAAGAGGAACGAAATTGAAAACATAAATATCGCACAATATACATTTATACATTTATTTTTATATAAAACATTGACCGAATTCAATACAATCGTACAGCTTTTTTTTTTTTTTAAACACGTAGTTTATTAAATTGTTATTTTAAAAGGATATTAAAAGGTTTTTTTTTTATTTTTTTGCAATATGCTAATTTTTTTTTTTGTCTGAATTAGTTTCAAAAACGTTTAACCTTTAATATTTTCTAAAGCATCGTTCTATGACTAAATCATTTTCCAGATTTCTGGAATTCTCGTCTCAGTTTAAACTAATAGTGTTTCAGTAGTGTTCAAGTACATGAAGTAAAATCCTAGGACTGTTCAAAAACTTGCGGAAAAAATAAAAGTTAAGAAATCAAACGACGCTGGCCACCTCAAGGAATGAAAGAGCTCAAGGATAGAACGCAAAAAAAAAAAAAAAAAAAAATAATAAATAAAAAAAACCTTAAGCCTATCAGCTGTAAAAAAAAAAATTACATATAACATGTTTTAGGGTTTGACTGTTAGTGCTCATATGTAGAGACCGGATCTCTGTGTTATTGCACATTTGGTTCGCTTTGATTTAGCGCTCTCTAACCCAAGTAGTTATCTCATTTATATAATAAGGATTCCTATTCTTAAATTTTATTTTGCACGAAATTGCACAAATTTGACATTGTGAGCTTAATTGCACGAATTCGAGTTTTACTGCACGAAATTGCACAATTGAACTAAATTCATCTAAGTGTATTCACTTAACCATTTATTTTTTGAAAATATTACTTAGGATTATTAGGCAACATTTATAACAATTATTTATATTAAATAGGTTAAATAGTTTTAAATTGAAAGTAAAAAGTTGCTTAAATCAAATTTATTTGTGACCTACTACTTTTAAATGATCGTTTTGAATTGGGAGCTTTGAGGATTTAGGCAAACATTGAGGATCGACGTACTTTCTAGAACTAAGACGTTTCCTCAGAAAATTTTACTCCCCGCTTCCCATTGTATTCCCCACATGTGATTTAACACAAAGGCCTTACCTAGTTGTTGACAAGATTTTAAACTATCAACTTTGAAAATGCCAAAAACGTCCGCGAGTGTTTCTACAAAATTGAAACAATGGACCAATGAATATCCAGAGCTGATATTTGTTTGAAACTCACGAAGAAAGCTTAAAACGAATTGAAAATGAAAAGGGATGATGTTTATTTTCAAAATTCGAGTAAATCCTCGAAAAAAACTATGGCTAAATTCGTTAAAAAAATTAAATTAAAAAAAAAATTAAATTATTATATCAACGAAAAGGAAATAGAAGCTGATAATCTGGACTCATCCATAATCGCATGCTACAAAAATTGTCCTGTTACGCCCATAGATGTAGAACGTTCCTTTTCTTTGCTAAAGAACATTTTACTAAGTGACAGGCGGCATAATTTTACTGAGAAATATTTTGAAACTTATAATGTCGTATATTTTCACGAAACTTTTAAAAACGTGGAGTATAAATTTTATTTTTCAAAAACATTTAATTATTTGTTTTTTTGTTTCCGCGTAAAAGGAAATTTTAATGAAGATATTTTATAATTCTTTAAATTAACAATTTTTTTTTTCCTTTTCCCCCAAGTTTTATAGTTAAGATTTTATATTTGTGTAAATAAATGGATTGCTGCATGTATTAAGTTTTTAAATTTACGTTTTGAGTTTTTTACTGCACGCTTTTGCATGTTTTGAGTTTTTTACTGCACACTTTTTGATTTTTTACTGCACAAAAATCCGGTCTCTACTCATATGCTTTGTTTTTTATTGTGTTTTTTTTTCGATTACCTGTGATTCAAAAGACTCTAGGAGATAAATTTTCAAATTAAATATCCTTATTCTTCTGTCTGTCTATGCCTTTATGTTCTTTATATTTTCTGCTTACCTCCATGGTTCTAAATTAAATTAACAATTAATGGTTATACGAAAAAAACAAAGTTGAGGAAAAACAGGGGTTTTAAATGTGACTTTTTATCATTCAACAAGTATAGCTCCTAAATGGTAGGTCCCAGTGACGAATGTTATACAACAAAAACTATACTCCATTTATATGTAAACTTTCAGGAAAGTTTTAATTTTCGAGCAACACGATGTAGGCCAAACGTTACTTTTTTTTATTCAAACCAATATGCTCCTCAACGGTAGGCCCCAGTGACAAATGTTACTAAAGAAAAAATATTCAAGAATTAATTTCTGATCAGAAAACACATCAAATTTTTAATCCGAGCAACACCAACAGAGACAAAGCGTGGACATGCTCGCGTTCTCTCAAAACGGATTACTTTTGACTAACTAGCCCACGGGTAAAATCTGTTCCATGTGAGAAAAAAAAAAAATCTTTATCAAAGTTACTGTCGTTATAAAAATTGGAACTTATTGTTAGTTAAAAGTCTCTGCCTCAACCATCGTTCTCTGCAGATCTCTTGGTTAGTAACGATGATTACATGCTTTGTATATGAAAACTGTTCTATTAAATAAAATTATTAGCGATTGGTTTATAAAATTCATATTCAACAGCGTTGGAGAGTTTATCTGTTTATAACGTGAAAATATTCATAACATCGTTATATTTCGAGGTATCACCTATTTCATATTCAAATGAGATAAATATGAACAACTGCATATGTATTGCACTGACAAGTACAGGTGAGTTTCAATTATCTGAATAATCAAACAAGCTCTATAACAGATGTAGAATACCATTCCCGAATCGATCGCCGTCCATTCCCAGCGACCCTAATCCCGCTTTAATTCCCTCCGGAGAGTCCTGGGTCTCTTCGTCGAGGAAGGAGTCCACCTCCGCTCATCAAAGATGCATCAGAGGACTGACCAGATTTACACAGGCAACATTGCTCCTCACTCCGCCCTCGATCTATGATTAAAGCGGACGGTGTGGGCAAATAGCTGTGCAATGCTACTCTCTCGCCTGGTCCGCAACTTCTGATTTCGTAATGTAGTTGGAAATCTGATAGAATCTACAAAGGGAAGCTGGTGCAAAAATGTATAAATAACGGATTTCAAAGCATAATCTAAACGCAATAAATCCTAAGGCTAAAAATCTACACTATTATATAAAAGGTCAAGCCTTTTTTCGTTTATCACTAGAGCTCGGATTCTCGTGCGATTGCATCTTTTTATTGCAAGTTCGTAATCAGTGAGAGACAAATTATTTATACGAATTAGGACGTTTAGGCCAAATTTACCTTAGTTTAATATTGTACAAAATTGCACGTTTTGGGGGTTACTGCATAAAATTGCACATTATGCAGTTTGAATACACGAAATTCCTGCATTAAAATCCTGAATGAACAACACTTTCGTGTTTTTGGAAAAGTAACAATTTTAAGAACAACTTTAGATTGACTTTAACTAGGGAACTCAGGTTCCCAACTAACATGAAATTTTGCCTCTCCCTCCTAACTTACGGATATTTTTAATAAGTACAACATAGTTATTGAATTAAGCTCTCTTTACTGTTAGAAAACATTTTCACTTTAAACAAAGCAAATTTATTCTTCTGCCTTCTTAACGGGAAATTAAATAAAGTTTAATCATTCCTAACATACATATTTATACTCCTGAGTAATATGTACATATAGCTTATGTATACCACGTACAATAAAATAAAGATATGCGATTTGTTCATATTGTATTTTAATGATTATTTAACTACTCCCTTACTAAGGACTGGATCAATAAATTTTAAGATAAAAACAACTTTTTGGAAAGAATTGTATCTAGCGAATTATTTGTTCAACCTTTTTTATCATTTGCATTTTATGCTGTATGATTTTAAGTTTTATCGCACGATTTTGCACAATCAAGTTTTTATTGCACATTTCAGAATTTTTGTTGCATGAAAATCCGGGCTTTAATTATCACCAACCGCAAAAAGTACAGAGCCAATCTGTACCAAATTTTAACCGCATTATTAGGAATGGTTAGCACCATTCCTCAATAGAGTTGACTATGGTAAAACTACTGAGCCCAACCGTACAAAATTTTAACTAAATCATTTTCATAGTTCTATGTTTAGCAATAATGAATTTTAAAATAAACATTTAAATGTACAATGTCAAGCGGCAGAAATAAGGTTTGCCTCACAGTCAAATACTTTTATGGTAAGAAATTTAAACCCGACCAGATGAAATCAATGAAGTAATTTCTGTCGAATAAAAAATACCACCAAATAAAATTGTTGATCCTTTGCTTTTTGATAATGTCGAAATGTGATTCATGGGCCTTTTGTTGTAAGCACAGATAATGCAGTCCATTATACACAAGAGTTTAATTATAGTCTATTTCCATCTGGATTACCAACTCATGCATTAAAATTAAAAATTTAATGTCTAATTATGTTCTAACGTATCTGCAACTACTTAATCAGATTTCAACCAGATTGGAAATGACTGCTATGTGTGAAATATTATTGAGGAAATAATGCTTATTAATGCTACAATTTAAAGTAATGGATAAAGAAATTTTATATATATATATATATATATATATATATATATATATATATATATATATATATATATATATATAATTATTTATTGAAATTTACAACTATACAAATATGTACATCCAGTAAATGATCTTATAACGATTACAATGACATGTAACAACTTAAAAAGAACTACTCATCAGTAGCACTTCAATAACATTTTACACGAGAAGATCTCTAGGCCACCTTCTTTTCAGACGCTTTGGAGGATTATCGGAAATGGAGTGGGAAGGAAGTCGAGAAACTAATGGATTTGAGTGGTTATGGAGCTTGCTATGAAAGGATAGGTATCTAGTTTGGGCAAACTCAGCAACATATGGAACATTAAAGTCTTTATAAATAAGCTTATTGGTGACAAAGTAAGGGGCATTTAGGATTTTTCGAAGGATTTTTGATTGTGAGGATTGGATACGAGATGAATTGGATGGTTTAGTAGAGCCCCAAAGCTCAACTCCAGACATCCAAATAGGTCTAATAACAGTTATGTAAATAAGTTTTTTGTAATGAATAGGGAGGTTTGATCGTTTGTCTAGTAAATGTTGAAGTAGTCTGTAACGACGAGCAGTTTCTTGTCGCTTTGATCTTGCATGTGAATTCCAAGTAAGACGTTTGTCCAAGTGGAGTCCTAGGTAGCGGATCTGTTCAACAGGGATTAGTGGAATATCATTGAAGAATATTGCTGGACAGGAAGTCGTAGGTTTACGACGAAGGGTAAAGAATAGAAAGAGAGAATAGGAAAATTTATGGTTTACTTGGATAGTTCTATTACCAAGATAGAACGGATAATTAGGAAGTACCTTGAAGGAAACGAAAACGCCAGACTCGGTCAAAAGCCTGTCCCACGTCCGTGCAGTACATTCCGGGCTCCAATGCGGAGGAAACAACATCCACCACACGATGACATTGCTGGATTGTGGAGTGGGAGGTCTGGAATCCAAACTGGTGATCTTGGATTACGTGATGGGAATTTAAGATAGGATACAAGCGTTTAAGGATTAGTTTTTCAAGGATTTTACCCATGATTAGCAAAAGGGAAATAGGACGGTATGAGGATGGGGATAAAGAAATTAAACTTCAATTATTGGTTTTCCTCAAAGTTATTTACTTGTATAAGCGGGTGAAGCTGGAATAATAAAGTTTCTATAAAAGAACTAATAAATACAAAGTTGTGTGTTTAAATGTTTTTTTTTTTCAATCATTCTCGCATCCTATCCTTAGAGACCAAACTCCTTCTTTAAATCCTCAATGCCTCTTGATTTGTCACAAATAAACTTATCCATAATGATCTAAACGTTCTCATGTACTGAATCGGCCAAAACCAGAAAAATTTCCTTTCACACAGATCTACCTAAATCCACTTTTTTTTTTTTTTTCTGCGAGTCGGAAAATAACATGGTTCAGGATACTCCGATGGAAAACAATGATAATTAAATATTTGATTTTTAATACATAAGATTCTTTTCTTTAATTACAATTTTGTAAACAAATATTTTTCGTACAGGATTGGATCGTAATAGAATAAAACCTTTGAAAAACAAACTAAGTTTTCTATCTGGGAAATCTCAGATTATTTTCCTTGTAAGTTCCCAAGAATTGGCAAAAGAAGTTCGGAAGCTCTTGTAACAAACTCGACACCTGAGTAAACATTCAGAGGGAAGATTTGCGTCGGATTTTTTAAATAAATTGTTCACAAAGGAGAGGAAAAGTCTGATTATTTATTTTTTTTTTTCAGAGAAAAGAGTATTAAAAAAGAACTTTTTGAAGAAAGTCAATATTATGAGACCCAAACTAAAAATGTTATACATTTCATGATAAGGAATATACTTTATATTAACGAATAGGTTCCTTCATCATAACGTTCATAAGGAAACTAACATAATTTGAAAAATTTACCAATAAAATGTTTTTTCTTTAGTTGAAAAACCTTTTAGAATATTAAAATTAATTTCTTGGTAGAATTTAATAAAATGACTTTATAGTCAACGTATATGAAATAGCTTATCGATATAAAGTAAACAAGAAGTCTAGATAAAATCATAAAATTGAAAATTTATATTATATGTATCAATTAAGCAATATATACTTATATATGTGTGTTTAGTCATACAAACTTTACATATTATACAGAATGAATATCTCTTAGAGTAAAAAAAAAAATGGGAGAAACTAGTTAAAAAATGTAGCCAAATGCCACAGACCTCACCTTTCTATTCTAATCCGTTGCAGATACCCGATAAATCAAAGACTTTTTTGAGGAAACCACGTTTTCTTCCATAAAAGCTGTAATATCTCCATTTTATTTAAATATTTTTCAAATTTTGACCACATTTCCGAATTTAGCATTACATTTTCTATAATAGAATAGTACCTGTAACCTTGAATTTCACAAACTTAGTATCTAAAGAACAGCTTGATCTTCACCTTATTTGGGGAAGTCACAATGTCTTATATTACTTCAACGCTCATCGTTTTACGAAAAATCTATCCACAAAACGTCATGTCAAAAAATCTCGCAAAAACTTGAAAATTTAATCAGCTTTTGAATGATATGTTAAACGTAATAAGTTTGTTTTAATTTCATGGAGAAATTTACTTTTTACACCGAAAAAACATGGTGTTCTCATTTGGCATAGAAATCAGTTACTTGTGTAAATAAAACATTATGACAATCCCTTAATGAAAATGTGCATTTTAAACAAAATAAACTCTTCATTGTAATAAAAAGCAAAGAAAAAAATTATTATTTAATAGAAAATAAAAGAAAGCTGCTTATAAAGCGACACCAAATCAGAGGATCTTATGTAAAACGGTGAGCATTGAAGTAATATAAGACATTGTGACTTCCCCAAATAAGACGAAGATCAAGCTGTTCTTTAGATACTAAGTTTGTGAAATTCAAGGTTACAGGTATTCTTCTATTATAGAAAATTTAATGCTAAATTCGAAAATGTAATCAAAATTGGAAAAATATTTAAACAAAATGGAGATATTACAGCTTTAATGGAAAAAAACGTGGTTTCCTCAAAAAAGTATTTGATTTATCGTATATCTGCAAAGGATTGGAATAGAAAGGTGAGTTCTGCGGCATATGGCTACATTTTTTATCTAATTTCACCTATTTTTTTTTTTTTTTTTTTTTTTTTTTTTTTTACGTTAAGAGATACTCATTCTGTATTGTTAACATGCAGAAGGATTTGATTTCAAACAGTAAAAACAGTAACAAATATTAAAACTGAGTTTCAAAATAAATACGTAATAACTAACTACAGGCATATAATATTTTTTCAACCATAGACAAAACAGTTAATCTCACTTAAACGATCCTCCTGATTATTTTCAGTAGTCACTGACCTGAAACAAACATTTAGAATTTAGTTTTAATATTGATTTTTTTTCTAAAAACAAAATTATAAGTATAAAATACATACGTAAGTAGTATTAAAATAAAACAACAAAAATACATTAATTCAGCAATAATTATATTGATAGAGTATTACCGGTTCGAGTGTTAAATGGATATACAGCCAGACAACTGTTTGGTGTAACCTGTTTTTGACTGGATTGTTGCCTTATGAAATTAATGTCTTATTGTTCTTCAGTAAGATTAAAAAAAAAAAAAAATAAATATATTTGGGTTAAGTAGGGACATTAAAACACTCTTAACAAGCCATTCAAGATAAGTCCTAATTCAAGGAGTCCTTAAATCACCATTTCTGAAGATTCAAGATCTAATAAAAATATTCTGGTTGACACTATCAAATATGGCCTATGATGTACTCGTGTCGCTAAATTTTAGGATGCGATATTTCTTTTTCTAGCACTAGAAAGAATGTTACAGTAAAGAATAGAGCTGTTTCGTATGTATGAATGTATGAATATCCAGAACGATAAACGCGTTAATCTTATTTATTGTTTACCAATGATGTATTCTCACTTTAGAACTCTGATCTAAGTTTATTGTTTAAAAATGGGTCGCCTCTATAAAGCGTTATTTAAAAACCATAGGGAACGCGCTCTATCAGACTTATACTTGTTTCAACCATCTGTACGCTTTTCGAATATTTTAGAAATTTTCAAAACAGCCATCCAAAGCAATGTTACCTCCATAGGATCAAGTAACAAGCTGAGAAATGACAGCGCACCACAGTTAGTTTTATAAGTTTTATGTTTCATCTAAGAAAAAACACATTTTAATTTATTTAGGTATTACACTCCTTAATGAATATCTTTAACATTACTATTCATTAATCGGAAAAAAATTCTTTACTTAGTAATTCTAGAACAAGTATCTACTAATATAATACATATAATCAATTTTAGAATAATTAATTTTTTAGTTAACCAAATTCCAGTTAATCCACGCCATTAATTCAAAAATTTGTATATTCGGTGTGATTAGAACTACTTCATTGTTAATAATGATTTACAATTCATGCTTAAATTTACACTGACTTATGAGGTCAAAAGTATTGATCAAAATTTTCAATAAAATATTTACATTGGACTATTATGCGTTGTTATAAAATAATTGCAATAACGATTTTTTTTTTTTTAACGGTCATTATTTTATACACACGATTAATTATGAATATAGTGACGAGCTTAAAAAATCATTATTAATTTTTCTATCATTTGGTTTTTTTTTTTTCAGAAATGTTGTTAAAATTATTAAAATCAGAACCATCTAAAAATATTTCAATGAAGACAACAACCTAATCTGTCCCATACTCTTTCGTTCTCAAGAGTTACACCCTCCGAAAGCAAAGCTAGAACGACGGAGGCAGAATACCAACGACCCCAAGCAGAGGTCACAGAGAGGTGTGGACCTCAACTCCCCGAAGTGACATCTCCTGGGAGTGCGGTCGCAGCCCGTACATTGGGCTGTTAGCGTAATGTAGGTCTGTTCTCTCCTAGTACATTTAAATAATTGAGCCCCAAGTAGTTAGAAAGGAGGTCGCTTCGTATGGCGTTGTTTAAGTAAAAACAATAAACTTGAATATATATATATATATATATATATATAATGTTTAGCAAGGTTCTTGAGGCTCAGACAATAAATAAAAACAACTATTTGGACAACGTTTCGAGACTATATTTTTCTCATAATCATGCCCTTCAGTGAAAAAAAAGGATACAATAAAATTATATAAGTTATTTCAAAACATAAAGTTAGCTAAAATATATAACAATTATATATATAACAATATATATATTGAAAAATATGTGTTAAAATATGGTGGATAACAATAACAACAACACAGCATGATGATAACAACATGTTGATAAGAATAACAACATGTGTTAAAATATGGTGGATATGGTATCGACCAACAAAATTCTGTAAATAAAAACCCGAATAAACCTGATCAAACAGCTCTCACCACACATTACAAAGAAATGTTATGATAATTTTAAAAGAAATATTAAAGAAATGATAACCATAGAAAAATTAGAAAATCGCGCAATAAACCAAAAATAAGACGTTCTAAATCCCAACACTTGTTATTCCAATTTAATACTTTCAAACCAATAATATACATCATATAAATCATTCATCCATTTATTAGTATATTAAACCGAAATATCTTTATACTAGCATGTTGGGAATACCAGCAGTCCGTTCAACTTAATTTTTCCTAGGGAATCCCCCATATACCTTTGTAACTGTTTTTCATAATTTCCCCAGGTCAGTTGTGCACTAGAATAGTTAGAATTTAGTTACTCGATACCACATCCACCAGTAACATTGTAAGCAGTTACAAACTCCTCTATATACTGTTATTATATATATTTTTATTATTTTAACACATGTTGTTATATACTAATATTGTAGCTAACTTTATGTTTTGAAATAACTTTTATAACTTATATAATTATACTGTATCCTGTTTTTTTCACTGTATGGCATGATTATGAGAACAATATAGTTTCGAAACACCCTAATAGTTGTTTTTATTTATTGACTGAACCTCAAGAACCTTTACTAAACATTTAATAGTAAGAGTCAAGAAATGTATCCATATACATATAAAACTCCCCGTCAAAACTATCCCAACATTTTGAAATACTTGAATTTTATAAAAATGTATTTTTTTCATAATAAAGAAAGGTTTTGAAGTCTATCATCAAAATTCCTAATCTAGACATAAACAATTTTTATTAAAATTAATTATAATATTTCTTCTAATAAACAAAAAAGCTAGAAAACTTACTTTTTAAAATTTTCATCATTTACAATGTTAACTTTTAAATTTTAAATTTATATTTTATAAAACATATTGCCCCCTCTGGCTTAAATATCGGCTTCCACTAGTCGGCATACTTGTAAATAACAAAACAAATGATAAACATGGACTGATGGAAATTCGAAAAAAAATAATCTAAAATTCCATTAAGACTAAAGCGACAAGAAACTGCTCGTCTTTAAATACTACTTCAACATTTACAAGACAAATTTTCAAAGCTCCCAATTAATTACAAAAGACTCATATACATGACTGTGATTAGACCTATTTGGAGGTACGGGGATGAGCTTTGGGGCTCCACTCAATCCAATTCATCTCGTATTCAATCCTTACAATCGAAATTCCTTCGTAAAATCGTCAATTCTCCTTACTTTGTCACTAATAAACTTATCCATAAAGATCTTAATGTTCCATATGTTGCTGATTTAGCCCACACCAGATACATATCCTTTCATAGTAAGCTCCATAATCACTCAAATCCGTTAGTTTCTCAACTCCATTACTGATAATCCTCCGAGGCGTCTGAAACGAAGATGGCCTAGAGACCTTCTAGTTTAGAATTTTTAATAAAGTGCTACTGATGAGTATTTTTTTTAAAAAGTTTTAGCATGTTATTATTATCGTTGTCAATACATTTACTTGATTTATATATTTTGTACAGTTGTTAATTTCAATAAATGTATATAAAAAAAAAATTCTATCGTTTGTTATAAACTGAGAAAAACATTGATGTGTCTAATCCTTAATGCCTCAGGTTTAATAAATAATATTAAGATGAATATAAACCAAGTATGGATCAAGGTAAAAAAAACAGGTAAATCTCGAGAATTATGGGTGTTGCAATACTTTTGACGGGGAGTTTATATATATTTAAAATCGCGCAATAAACAAAAAATCAGACTTCCTAAATCTCAGCACCTGTTATTTCAATTTAATACATTCAGACTAATACAATACGTTTATAATAATATACTGCATAAACCAATAATTATTTATCCATTTATATTAAAAAAAAAATACGAAAACTCCAACTACATGCACCTGGGGAAACCTTTTAGAAATTCCCACCCCTAACCTTTTTTCTAGAAGTTCAGGTGTATACAAGAATTCTTATATGTAGTAGTAGATACCAATAGCATATCCACCAGTAAGATTGTAAGTAGTTTCATACTCCTCCATATTTTGTAATTATATGGAGTATATATCCTAAAGCATGTTTTTATATCTTTATATTCTAGCTAACTTTATGTTTCGAAATAACTTGTGAAACTTATATAATTTTATTGTAACCTGTTTTTGGGTTTTTGTTGGGCATGATAATAAGAACAGTATAGTCTCTAAACGTCGTTTTTTTCTTTTCACTCAGGAGTTCCTCATTTTCGATAACCCGGCATTTCTTTGGTCTTATATGTGTGGGATTACCAAGGCGGTACTGTAATTGGTTCAGGCTCTTGATCAATAATAAATCCGGTAAGTACTTTGTGGCTTCTCTCCGAAAAAACGTTTAAAATGTTTATAAATGTGCCTTTAACAGTACATTTTCCAAAAAAAGAAAAAAAAAAAAAAACTGTTTTTATTTGGTTTTAGCCCTCCTATAGGCAGCCTGATGACATTTTCTCGATAATAAGTAGCAATAAAGCTTCGGTACACATGAGAGATAACTTTAAACAAAGCCTTGGCGTGAGGAGTCGTAAAACGCGGTCTAAATCTTGACTCGTCCGCTTATGGGTTTTATGGAGCATGTGAAATTTAATAGACATCGTAAATCTATCTAATCGTATAGAAGTTTATGGCATTATTTTCCACTGGAGGTGTTAGGATAGCACCTGTATTATAAAATAGCCATAAATTTTAAGAACTAAATTCAAGCAAAATAAATATTCAACATTGCATATTAAAATATGTTTTGTCCTTATTTTTTTATTAATTTTTAAATCAAATTACCCGGTTAATTTAAAATCAAAACTACTGGTTTATTTGTTTAAACATATTCAATGATTATAATTGTTATTACCATCATATCTTGCCATTATATTTCCTAAATTTATGTAGTGAATTAATTTATTTTCGATGACTTGATGTCTTAAATATGATTTATTTCTCAATGAACAGAAGCATCTCTTCCTCAGCACTGATTCTATTTCTCTTTCAAGCTTAGATACAGAAAATCTTTTTCTTGATTGCTTGTAATTCAGCAGCTCTCTCGTAAAATGAAAATAGTTATACCCTATTGATGTATTAAATTATATTAATATTAAATTAAACCCATCTCCTCTTATTATCTCACATACTGACAAGCAAAACATTCCATCCAATTGATTTTTTTGATGTTTTTCAGCTAAAAGGTCGTTTTTCAGTAAAATGTTTGTCCAAATGGAGTCCTAGGTAGCGGATATGTCTAACGGGGATTAGTGGAACATCAATAAAGGATACTGTAGGACAGGAAGTCGTAGGTTTACGACGAAGGGTAAAGGTTATTTGATGGGATTTATTTTGTCTCTCCATGTTTGACACCATTCTTGAAGGTTTATGATATGGGGTAGGAGTGTCTGGGAAGAAAATCGTTTGATTTTTTTTTTTTGCTAAACCTTCCTTAAGCTATAAAGATGGTGTAGTTAAAATTTGGTAGAGATTGATTCCGTAGTTTTCGTGGTTAGTGATCAAAAACGTAAATCAGATATCAATTTTTTTTTTCTAAATGATCTCTTATGGACAACCTACACTACTATTGGCTATTAAACTGTGCGTACTTAGAACTGAGACTATAGGGATTCGATCTCCATACTGTTCCAAAGAGCGCTTGCAGATGAGATGTGATCTTCTGTGTAGCACAACAGTTGGCAGCCTGAGATCCATCCGCAGATAGAAAGGTGAGTCCTAAAACTAATTAAATGGCAAGGGCTAGAACATTTCACAGGTGCTTTGGCAAAAGGTAAAAGAGAGATAAGCCAGGCATTTGATTCTAAATTAATTCCGATTTAATTAAAACCTCGCATACATCGTGGGTCGCTGCCTTTAAAGAGACTCTCTTTTCCGAACGAACAAATTCGATATTCTATTTGCGGAATTTACGCTCCATTTCACCGAATCGGTACTCACGAATTCAGTACATGAAAATTTGAACATAAAAGGTAATTAATTACGTGTAAAAAAATAACAATGTTCCAATTCCTTTTTTTTTTTTTAATATATAAATTAATTATCTAAAGTGGAAATTTCCATTCCGGAGAAACCATAGTTACTAAAATTCAGTAAGGAAAAATAAAAAATAGATTTAAAAAGTCTAATTACGTAAATAATTTTTCCGGAATTTGAGAAACTTTAACCAGTTAGTAGTTATTAGCACTTTTCACTTTTTTATTTTATTTTATTTAAATTTAATTAAAATATAATTTAAAAAAATAGCTCACCTTTGGCGTTTTAAATAATTATTTAAAAAGCCAAAGGTGAGCAATTTTTTTTCACCCCCTTCCAAGTGCTAACATTTACACAAATCAATAGTATTTTTCATACTATACATCTCTGTTTCAGTTTTTGCTTTTTCATTAGGTATATCTAATGTTAAATATAAAATATCTAATAGTGATTGCTAACAGTTGGTGTAGGAAAATAATTTATTTGTTGAAAATAATTAGTAAAATAATCTCAGTTTCACAAGAAAACAGCAAGCTATTTTAGAACTTAGGTTACATCCGGAAAAAAATGTAGTATCAATGGCAATGTGGCTTCATGCGATAATTATAACGTGAGGATACTCAAGAAAACATTTAAGCATATATTTGCATGTTAAAATTATAAATTATCGAACTGTAAGTAAATGTTAGTCATATAAATTATACACACCATACAACATTATTAATTAATTAACTAATTAATTACATTAAATAATCAAATAATTATTATTGTTATTTGGTATAAGTTTTCTTAAATATGGGTTTGTTTTCTCTTATTTTTTTTTTTTTTTTTTTTTTTTTTTTTTTTAATTTTTTTTACATTATGAAATCTTTTATTGGGAAAATATAAATTTTATATATATATATATTATATATATATATATATATTTATATAAGGGCAATAAGTAATATGGATGGCTATGAATATATTTATACAATATGTAAAATGAAAAAAAAAAATTAATATTAAATAAAATATATATTTTTTTAAATATATATGTAGAATAAAACAAAATAAATTAAAAACAATAATATAGTAAAGAGAGAAACAAAATTTAAAATTAAAAATATAATCTCACTAAACGATAATACATACACACAACTAAGAGATGCCAAAATAGCAGCTTAGGCTCTCTCAGTTTCAAAACCCAGTGGAGGATGAGTGAGAGCTCTATAGCACAGTCGCTCAGGGCATGAGCATAAAAGCTATTGCTGGGACTCCAAAATATATAAATATTTTCAAATGGGCTCCAGCCACGCCTTTTTTGAGGAGGATTATCAGGATGAGCGAAACTGGATAGTGATTGAGCTAGAGAGTTAGGATGGTCGGTTTGTGAAAAAATCTAAAAAAAACTTTAATATGATAAAGGCTTCTGTATAAAAGATGACCTAAGAACATTCTAATGTAGATTTTATTTTAGTGCTACCAATGAATATTTTCGTTACAAGTTATTGGCATATCATTAGAATCATATTTATACACATTCAAATGATTTGTTCAAAAGTAGATGACTATTGAAAAATATCAGAAATGGACTGGTGAGCAGTAAGGATTAAGAAAAAACACGTCCTAGCAAAATACATTTTATAGAGTGCTGACGTTTCGAACCACGCTGCAGGTCTTTTTCAGGTCGACCAAACCAGTCATAAGATGAAACAATCAATGAATTTATTACAAAAAAAGTAAAAATATTTTACAAATCGTTTTCTGCATTTTTAATACATTTTGCAGTTTACAATATATTCATTGGACCACAACACCAGATGTATTCAGATGTTGTACAGGAACAGAATACGGTTTCACAACTGGAGAACCCTGTGGGACTGGTATGGAGAGCAGTGTACTGCTGTTGTGTACAGTCCTGGAACCGTTCCAGGGCTGGAATGATATATTTCAGAGCACGGTGCCAACCTACACCTTCCATACTCCGTAGTCTATGGCTCTCCGGCAGATCATTCATTGAAGTCAGCCTATCCTATTTCATAGAGCCTCTAACCCAATGGTCCTTAGCCTCATTTTATAGGAAAACAATGTTCCCAATTTAAGGAAATATTATATTAATTATAAGACTAATTTCAAAAACTAAAATTCAATAATAACTATCAGTTCATTATTAAAAATATTTCGAAACTTGTAAAAACGTATTTAAGCACTATTATAACAATGTACTTTACTAATTTGTTTTTTGAGTTTGACTTTAGATTTTTTTTTTTTTTTAAATGAAATCAAGAATCTGTTTAGTAGCGGTTTTCGTTTATTATTATTATTTTTAACTCTTTTAATTTTTTAATATTACGACTGTATAAAACCAAAATATTTAATAAATATGAACATTATTCCTTTGTTTGTTTTATCAAACACTCGTAAACATTTTTTTATTACTTTTTTGATATGGATATGTCTTTTGGTTGGGAGTCTACATTTTTGATGTAACATTTTGACACGCTCTAACTCTGTTGGTGTAGCTCGGATTGATAATTTGATGATAGTTTTTTTATCAGAAATTTTATGGAAAATATTTTTTGTTTTATAACGTTTGAATGAAAAAAATACACTTAATTTTTTTTTTTTTTCTAACGTGCTTATCAAGAACCGCAAAAACACCATTTTTGATTCTTTTATTTGGGATTTTCTTCTATTTTTACCATAATACATTTCCATTTATTCCTTTTTTATTTTTTTTTTCACAAAAAAACTCAACATTATGGTATGTATTTTCTACTGTTTGTTCCTGAAATCACTTATTTTATAAGTACGAGTTTATAAATTGGTGAAGGCGAATAGTTGGAATATATATATCGCATTAAGCATGAAACCACAATTCAGGCATTGAATACCTTACTAACGAATTATCTAAAACAACTTTAATCTGAAGTTTATCTGATTTGATGATGATGGTAAAATATTAACTAAAATACATTGAATTTACTTATTCCAATGATTAACAAAGGGAGAAAACTGCCAAACTCGTAATATTTTACTTATTTTATTTATATTGTTTTTTTCATTATTAATCTTCTTACGTTTTATTTATATAGTAAACTATACATTATTAAACATTACCATGTAATTTCAATTTAAGTAAAAGGAGGCTGGTTATATTGTTTGTTTGTTTAGTTTCATGGCGTACAACTGCATCGGTTATGAACGCCATATTTTCTTTCTTATTTTATTCTCCACATCTGTATTGTATTATTTATCTTATTTTTATTGATATCTTTTATATGGAATTATATTTTATTGCCTATTTATCTTTTATGTCAAACTTCTGTTAACAAACCACTTAATGTCAGAAACTTGATACTAATTCTATTTTTTCAAGCTGGTTATATTGATTTTATTCCAGTGGCATAGCTCCTCATTTATTCTGATTTTTCATCTATACGTTTCTAGGTTCTAGTCCTATCTTTAAGATTCTAATACTTTTTCAGGATTTTCATAGGATTTGTTTCACATTATCTCTAATATAACAAGCAATATAGCACTAACAATAGATTGTACAGTTGACTTAAAGTAGTATAGTGCCTTTTATATTAATATGAATAAATCACAGAAACAAGTTTTAGAACCCTGAAGATGTGAATAAAATCTCGAAACATTTAGATGAAAAATCAGAATAAATAAGGAGTTATACCACTGAAATTAAATTACCTTATAATTCAGATCAAATTTACATAAATAATCTATTATAAAATGTGAAAATAATCCTAGATGTTGAGCTTAAATTAAATGCATTATTTAAATGAATAATCAACTATGAATTATAAAACTTTAAAAAAAAAATTACAAATTGCTAGCACTTTAATGGAAGTTCTGTATAAGAAGGTCCTGAGGCCATTTTCAATTCATGAAGGAATCGAATGGGAATTTGGTTGAAAAATGAATTTGATGGGGTATTCATTTTAATAAGCATAGGTACCTAAGTAAATAGGTCTTAAATAGGTATCCACTATGTATCAAATCGGCAATATACTAACAAACCATTATTGATAAGATAAATAAATATTTCGATTTTTAAAGAAAAGAATTTAACTATATTGCTAAATTATAGAATATTAATCATATAAGTTGAAAAAATAAGATCTAGTCACTATTTGATCCATCCAATCTAGGCTTCCCTTCCCTTTGATACGGAAGATTATTCCGCCGTTTGATGCAATAGAAAATACATTATTGATGGCATTCAAATAAACCTAATTGAGTGGTCTCTACAATGCGTGGAATCCCACAATCCCTGGTAAATTGCAACCACAATAGACTGTTTACTATCTTAAGACAACTTATGGTAGAATGAGCAATTCGTTTATAGATTATCTTCACTAAAGCCAGTGGCTTTGAGAAATTCTTCAGCTAACGATTTTTTTTTTAAGTTATTCTACTTTTGAATGTCAGTCGCCTATGCTTTACTAGGTTAATTGTCAATCAAATTTAAAAATTTTAAATCAATGAATTAATCCATAATTTTTCCAGTAAACAACTAAAAAATTGAAAATAAAAGTTTTAACAGTATAATTATATAAAAAGAAATATGTATATGAGATATTTTTCATTATATCGTCCCTATAATTGCAAAGTATCGAATGTGAAAAAACTCATTTTTTAATACGCTTTTGTTAACTTGACTTCTAAATTTGCACAGGTATCAAGGACGAATGACAATACAATAATTGAACAACTTTGTTTTAATATTCTTACTTAGTCCGGTAGACATACCCCCAAAAAGGGAGTCGGCCTTGCAAAAAGGGTAATAGTAGGTTTTATGATTCAGTACGTTCCAGATGGGTCCTGAGAATAAAATATCAAAAATATCATTACATTTGATAAGGTGAAAATTTTTGGTTGGCAAAAATCCAATATTTTTGTACTTTTTCCCAATTTTTACAACAAAAAAAAATATACAAAAATACTTTAAATCGAAAAATGAGTTATTAAAAAAATTAACGTTTATTAAATTGTGTATTTAAAGACATCTCATAAGCTGAATTTGATTTAGGCGCTTAGCCACTGTCGATTGTCAAAAATCAATGAAATCTTAAAAATTTTATTTTGGTCATGTTTAAGAGTCTATAAAACAAAAATGGCTAGTCAAATAACAAAAATTTACATAATAATAGTTGTAGATCATTAGATTTTGTCAAAGATAGGTTTAGTTCGGTTTGCTATAAAAGTGTGTGTTTTAAGTTTTTAAATTAAATTTTTTTTTATTACTTTAGCAATTAATTTAGGACTGACATACGTTTTAGCCAATTCTCAAATCTGAATTTACTCTGTAAACTGGAGGAATTACCCTATAAAAGGATCGAATATACAATCTATTTGATTAAACCAAATTAATGTAATGAATCGGTAAAGATCGAATGCAAAAACAATGTATTTTTACATACAGTATTGCAGTTGTTGGGGCGATAAGTATATGTATACATTGAAATATTATATATATATTCTTTTTTAAATAATTTTAATAATATAGCTATAGTTCATATTATAATTTACATTTTACTAATGACAATGACAATTATTATAATTGAAACATAGGATCCCATTCCTATTACTATGGATTATTAAGTTTAACTAAAGGGGCTATTATGATTAACTAACTTAATCAAATATTTGATTTACACCGCAGCTAATTACTTTCCACAAAGCTGCCTTATCTGGTATTTGTTATTGTTAATAAATATAATTAATATAGGACTTAATTAATATATTAGTTACTGCAATCACTAATGATATCTGCATTGTTACAATAATTAATAAATTTTTGTAAGATTCTTCAAAATACTAGGTACAACTAAATAAAAATTCTAGGTCTAGAAGATACTAAATAATAGGTACAACAACAATAAGAAATAATTAAATCCATTCAATTTTAGATATAAAAAATTAGTAAACATGGTTAAATTTCATTTATTTTAAAAAAATATATATAAATAAAAAAAAATGACAATTATATATCGAACCTCAAGGGTTCAGCGAATTCTGGTGCTTTTTCCAGTAAAGTTGGACCACTTATTGATAAGTTTTTGTCACGGCACTGCTTTAACCATTTCACAACACACTAGTCAATATCTTCAATATCTCGGGCCCTTTTAACCTCCTTGATAATGAAAAAGCCTATTTTCATAATTTAGCCTATTTTTTCAAAAAAATTGTCGATTATTCGCTGGTTTTTTTTTTTTTTTTTTTTTTTTTTTTTTGTAATATCGCACTTTCTGTCAACCCCAGCATTTACGGCTTGAATAATTTTCAATTTTTCTTCATAGGAAAGGGTTTTGCGCTTTATTATTTTGGAGAATAAAAAATTTTTTTTAGAAACAACAGGAAGCGAAACGTATCGCACAAGTGTTTTATCAGAAACTGAAATAAATCGGAAACAAATGTCAGGATGAGAGTTACAGTTAATTCTTCGAAAAATCTTTGCTCAATCTAAACTCTACTTATTTAACAAATCGACTTCGATATACATTGGTTTTCCGATAAAAACTTCGTTTTGCTGAGGTGCGGTGTAAGCTAAGGAAACTTGGAAAATTCGATATATGAAGGTCTTCTTAACAAATCCTTCGATATGTAGAGGTAAAAATAGCATACGAATGATGGGCAGGTTCAAGGGGAATAGAAAAACTTTATCGAGGTTCCACTGTATTTAATTTGGTTCAATTAAACAAAAAGTTGGTGATGTATTTTCAAAGTAATATTTTTTATTATTCAACCTTTACTAAGCAGGCAATGTTGTAATTAATAAATTTCAAAAGTTTTCGACCAACTAGTTTAACATTAAAAAAAAAAAAAATAAATAAATAACATAATCGATAAATCATAACATTTTTGTAATCTACAACTATTACTGAAATTAGTTTTAAATTGATACAATTATTAAAATATATTTACTAATCTTATCAAATTTGTTAAATAATAAATTAGACAATAGAAGAAGCATATTGAGTGAAGGGGGGTGACAAAGAAGGCAGAGAGGAAAGGAAATAGAATTCTAAAGAAAAAAGTTTCATGTGATGATGATAATATCCAAAACAATATGACAATAACCTTGGGCCCAAGTAAATAGGTAATTATTCAATCAAGAAAAGTTTCCAATGAATTTACACCGAAGAATAATAGGAATTATTACGGATAGGAGAGATAAAGAAAAATATATTGAGAATAAATGAATATAGTGGTTTTATTTCTAATGATTTGTTAATATCCATGAAGCATTAGGAATAATAAAAAATCTTTTAAAACAAATCTAAACGTTTCCATAAATGATCAGATAAATATTTCAAATCGTCCAAATTTAAATGTGTATTTCCAAAAGGGGCAGAAAAACCAATTAAACATAATGAAAACATTAAGGGTCGTATATTAACCTTATTATAAATAATCTTTGAAAAAAAAAAAAATTGAATTCAACTATTAATTTTTACTTAATTTTAAATGCGACTCAAATACTTCCCTTATCGATTCCTTAACCTATTATGTTAAAATTTTAAACATCTTTTGTTTTTTTATTTAAAAATACGAGATATTCCGTTCTATAAGCAAGTCCTCAAAAAATTAGTTCAAATTTTCGAATAACAAAAAACTTGTTTCATTTCCTCACTATAAAAAAAAAAAAAATTAAATATTGACATTGTGACTAGTGATTGGATATAAGATCACGGTATTTCTTTAGCCACTTTTTCTCAGTCTTAAATCGGAATCCATGTAAATAATATAAGAGATCTAAACCTCAGAGGAATCGTGGTGAAACCGTTTTTGAAACCTCGTAAATTTTATGAAAATTATTTAATTCATGAATGATTAAAATAATTCACAGTACAAAAAATATATATGAATAAAATAAAATTCCAACTATCTTTCTCATCAAATTATCTTTGTATATTACGAGATATTTCGTTTTGACTATATTTGCTCAAAAAATAATATTATGAGACAATTGAAATGATCACTTTTCCGTTTTGTTAACAATTATCATTTTATTTAATCATGATGATAAATATTGTTATTTTTTTATTATCATATTTCAGTTCGTACAAAAGAAATTTAAAGGGAACAAGAACTAGATGTCGCACAGATTGCAAACCGAACGACTCATCGAATGAGACGATCTACATGGAATCTACCCAGACACCATCAATATCCTATAACGAGTTGATGTTTTATTCATCAGGGTGCAGCATCTGTGCTTGAGCCTCAGTGCCTGCTCAGTACGGCTATTGATATAATGCAGTCTGTATATTTCATAACAACATCGAAGGCAATTTCGAAGTCCAGCTATCCTTTTCAGGGCTGGATCTAGGTCAAAAATCATTTCATTTTAATGAAATAGATTTTATAATTTGAGGTTATATCAGTTTATCTTGTTAGCCTTAAAACATTTATATTTGAAATACGAAATAGAATCAATAATCCCGATAACTCTTGTCTAAAAAGAAGTTAACTTGTTTAAAGATTAATGTATACAAGACTTAATAGATAAGAAACTGCGCATCGTTTTCGACTAATCCAACATTCACTAAGGACAAGTGTTCAAATTTCGAAATAAATTACATAACACTTATTTACATTACAGGAATAAGACCAATTCGGACATACGCAGTTTGAGCTTTGGGGCTCCACTAAACCTTCCTATTCTTCTCGTATCCGATCCTTACAATTCAAAATCCGTCATATCCTCTATGCTTATTATTGTGTAACAAACAAACTTGTCCATTAAGGTCTTAATGTTCCATATGAGCCGGTGAGAATGAAAGTGGTGGACGTCAAGGTTCCTTTTCGCCCCCCTCACATTTTCGCACCCCCTCACGCCTTAATCTACCAAATTCTAGGTTGGCAATATGCAGTTTCAGGGTCAGTAGGACCCTCTGAACAATAATTAGAGGAGAAACATCGGTGAGTGATTTTTGTATACTCGACCACAATATATCAATCTACACCACTCTCATTCTCAACAGATATCCGGTTTTGTTAAACTTCATAATGATATTGTGTTTTTACAGGCTTTAGGTAAAGATTTTATCAAAATTGGTAATGTCAATCAATAGAACAGTGATAAAGGAGCAACACTAGAGAATAATCTCAATTTTTGAATGTTTTTACTTACACCACTTTCATTCTCACCGTGGTACACCACTACTCATATGATGCTGATATACCCAAAACAGATACCTCGATAAACTCCATAACCACTCGAATCCACAAGTCTCCCAACTTGTCTCACATATAATTTCCAATAATCCTCCTACGCATCTGAAAAGATAGTCAAGAAACCTTCTGATGTAAACTATTGAAGAGCTAATAGTGAATAATTATCTATATGTTGTTGTAATAATTTTCTTTAAATATTCTAGTTGTATATAATGTATAGAGTTGTAAATACTAATTAATAGCTTTAAAAAAAATATAAATATAAAATATATAAATAAGATTAAGTTTGCTTATCCATTTCTTCACGACACTGATACAATACATGTTAAAAAACAACAACAAAAATCATCATTAAATAACTATTAAATAGGCACGTAATTCCTTCATTTGTTTTGTTGTAACCTATTCATGACATGTTTGATCTACGGACACCAGGTGCCGAAAACCCACTCAGTTGGAGTACAGAGAAGCTATAAGGAGCGATGGCCCTACACCCGCCATATTTCCCCGGTACGAGAGTTTATTCACTGCGAAAGAGGGAGATATGGTGAGTTATGGGAGGGATGTTTAATTGCCACTGTTGTTTACTGTCCTCCATGTTCCCACGGCCTATACAATCCAAACACGGTGGGGGAATTATTCTGACGCGGCCCGTTTGTCTCAATTCCGCCCTATTCTGAAACTTCCTCTCGGCGCACTCCGGTAGCTCGGTAGTAAATAAGCATTACATGTTTCTTGTTCCCCTGCGATATCGGGCCATGTTGCAGTTCATCACTGGGTGATTCGTTAGGGTCTCGTGTCAGAAAGTGGAAAAGCAGATCATATGATCATCTTCAAATATTGTGGAGTTCATTTATGTATCAAGATTATGTATTATGTCCATTATGTATCAAGACTCAAATTACTTAATATTAAAATTAAGTTAAAATTAATTAAAAGGTGGAAATCAGAAACTTGTAACAAAATAAGAATAACCAAATAAAAAAAAATAAAAAAATCCACTACTACCCATGAAGGGGTGCGGGTGAAGCACTTGGGAAGGAAGTATTGTTTTTTGACGAACATTTTTACATGGACGTGCTGTCAGCAGTCACCTCCAACCACCAGGCATTTCCCTTAATTTAAGGGTACCTACTTAACATAGGCTGAATGTATCTTGCGACAGTTACCTGATCCCGAAGCCGATCCACAGATGTAATAGGATTAATTTAATTTTTAATCTTCGGCCGGACTCGAACTCGGGCGTTTAGTGTCTGAATACAGTCATTGAGCTATCGTATCTCCTTTCGAACAAAAATTACAAGAAATATTACAATCAATACACTTTTATCTATTTACAATCAATGATTATTATTTTTAGGAAACGTATTAGATAGATGAATAAATAGGCGGTATAGAAGAGCCATAGAATAAGGAATGAAAAAGGAAATCAATAGAGAATTTAAGCTGAAGTTAATCGGTGTTGACCGATGAGAGGGAAATTTTGGTTAAGGAAATATGGTAGAAAACACTTATAACAGCTAGAAGGGTACATTCTATTCGTTTTCAACTTATCCTAAAGGTGAATCATACAAAAGAAATTATAAATTTTTTAATGAGTTTATATTTTTTCATAAATTTATCTTCCTCTTCTTAATCCGTCCTCCTCTACGGGATTGGACTCTATTGGAGTGCAAGAGTTCTTCCTGTAAAGCTTGATCCATACTTCTCGGTCTTCTGCTAGCTTCTTCCTCCTTCTCCAATCCAAATGCCTGGCCATAAAAGCCTCCTGAACACGTTCATCTTAGGTTTTCCTTGGGCTTCCTCTGTTTCTCCTGGTAGTTCTCTTTCCTAGGATTCGTGAGGTATGTCTGAACCATTGCAGAAGGTTCTCCTTTTGCTAAGGTTTAGATATATCTCACTGTAGCTGTTTCTCATCCTATCTCGAGGTGTCTTACCTAAACTTTTCCGGTGAAATCTCACTTCTATGGCTTAGAGTTGGCTTGTAAAATTGCAGGTTAGGGTCTATGACTCACTGGAACAAGTAGGGATAGGCATAAAAGTTGTCTTGACCAATATTATCTCGATCACTTCTAATCTATTAAACTGTTATAATTCAACCTATAAACAAAATTTCATTGATTATATTTACTTTTGGTAATTTCCTGTCCCTAGTCACATTATTCACTGCTCTGTTTCCGCATCATATATTCAAAGTCGACGATATCGTATCACAAGTGTTTTATATCGTTTAACTTAATTAAACTTTTTTTTTTTGATAATTTGTTCCCAATAAAAGGTATGATAAAGGTCTATTTGCACCAGCGAACCGAAAAAACAATCCAATAAAGCATTACATTGAAGGAATAAGAAGAATAAAAAGGCGGAATAAATGTAAAATATCTGTTTATTTCTGTTAGGGGATGGGAGATAGCCTCCCCAAAGAGAGAACAAAGGACTTGGGAAGAGAAGCTGGGCCCCTTACATCTTATCACATTTCCCTAAAAAGTGAAATTGTATTTCCTCTGTTTCCGGAACTGAAAACGAACTTTTCTTAGGATTTCCCAGCCTCTTCCGCACCGGCTTAAGAGAATCGAGTACATTGGAAACGATAGATTCGGAATACCCGTTCCCTTCCTTTTTCCATTATTTGCAGATCTTCATTTGAATACATATCACGGACTGAATACACCGCAATGGATGTCTTAGCATCATTGTTCGAATTAAAAAAAAACAAAAAAAAAACAACAGTTAATAAACGGTTATAAATTTAAATATATACCTTTTCAGGATCTCTTTCAAACAGGAATACTTCTGTAAAGAATTTATTAGTGAAATCGAAATTCAATTTTTTTTTTTTTTTTTTTCATTTTAGTTCCCTGGTTGCAGAAGTAAAGTGAGACTATTTAAATTTTATAATAGCATTAATGCTATATTTTATTTAATATATATCCAATTCAGTATTCTAAATGAAAACTCCGAGAGTAAAAAACAGTTTAGCTGTTCTAGTAAATGTAAAATAATAACATAGCAGCAAAAAATGTGTGTAATGTGTAAATTAATATTTATTTATAGCTGTTTATTTCATTTTATTTATTATTTAGTTTATTTTTAATACGCTTTTATTAACTTTACCTGTATGTAACGGAACCTTTTATCTTATTTTTCACCAATTTCCAGCAATCTGATTAACTTGAAAATTTACACACGTATCCAGGACGAATGACAATACAATAATTTCACAACTAAAAGGGAGTCTGCCTTGCAAAATGTGTAATAGTAGATCATTACATTTTGTAAAAGATAGGATGTTTAAAGTAAAAAATTACTCATTCTTACTCAAAGATATTTCAGACCTCCACTCCATTTATTCAGTAAAACTTTATCAGTTATCAATAAATAAATTTAATAATCAATGAGATAGTTTATTGCGGGATTTCATTTCCTCCAGAACTAGAGAAGATATTAAACTGATCCCGCACCAGAACTACTTGCACCGCTAGGAACACTCCCTACCGCTCCTCGGTCAGTTCTAGTTCCTGTTCGATGGTCCAGATACAGAACTTCCTCAGAGCCGTTATCTTCACCGACCCTTGGGTCCGGAACTGGGCTGCACCGCACTGGAAAACGCCGTTCCAGAAATTCTATGGGTCGAGGAAATTATAAACGTTGTTCTATCAATGAAGGCCATCGCAATAAACTTCACTAATTAGCCGCTATTATTTTGCAAGCACACAGTAAAATAGGACATAAAAATTTAAAAAAAAAATGCAGTTATACTATATTACATTAGTGACATTAGTTAGGTAAAAAAAAACTAAACGTAGTAACTTTTTTTCACCCTAAAAAATTACAGCGTTTTTTCCACATTTAAAAATGTAACAACTTGACACGCTCTAGCCCTGTCAGTGTTGCTCAAGGAAAATTTGCTTATAGTTTTCCGATCAGAAATTTAATGGAAAATATTTGTTGTTATTTAACAATTGTCCCAGGACCTACCGTTTATGATACAATTTTGTTATTCTTAGGGGACAATACGTCCCAGAATAAAGATAATTTTTTCATTTCATAAACTCTCATTTATTTTCGAACGAACATATATATATATATATAATTTACAGTACGTCCCTTCAGGAGCATTTATCAATTTTCAAAGCAAGTTTTTAAAAAACTAAGAGAATCTAACTTAAAAATTCAGCCCGATAAAAACGAATTTCTAAAAAAGGAAATAGAATATTTAGGACATCTCGTCACATCAAACGGAGTAAAACCAAACCCTAATATAAATCCTTGCTATAAAAATTATCCCATACCGAAGACTACTAAACAAATTAAAGCTTTCCTTGGACTACTAGGATATTATCGCCGTTTTATTCCAAATTTTGCACACCTCACAAAACCTTTGACCCAATGTTTAAAAAAAGGATCGAAAATTAACATCGCGGATAAAAATTATTTAGATAGATATATATATATATATATATATATATATATATTATAACAACGATCCCACCATAAAATCATCATATCTTTATACTATTTTTCAAATTTATATCTCATTGGTATTGACAACATAACGTCTCGGGGTTCCTCAAGAAGTCTTGATGTTATTCTGGGAAAAAAGAGGGATCCTCTCAATAGGTCCTTTGGGCTACAACTGGATTGGATCCTGAAGAGAGCTTCTGTGATTTACAATACAGAAGAAGAGGCCGTCGAAGGAAATCCCGTGGTAAATATGCATGGCTGCCCTAAGATGGCCAGGGATACCTCGGAGGAACTTGGAAGTGTATGTTGGGGCCTTATTTATATGCAAATCTTGACGAGGGGGCGCTCATTCCTTACACCTGCTGGCCGCGATAAGGCCCCTTGAAATATGGCGGCATCCTTCAAAGGCACCGGCTCAGATTACAATTCCTTTTGATATAGCCCTTAGGGGGTTGAGGGCTGAGTTTTTTGTTATGCCAGTAGGAATCATTTTCAGCTGAGTGCATTTTTTTTTTTTTCGAACGAGTACAAAGATTTATATGTATATTGAGACCGAATTTTTATTTCGCCTAAAAGTATTTCTTCAAAAATATTCCCATTAGTACTTAATTTTATTTCTCCCGGCGGAAATTCCACCCAATTAATTTTTTCTCGACTGTACGTTTTACTCTGGTTCAGGTGTATCCGTCCCAATATATTTTAACCAGAGCATATACATCGCATTAGAATTACTTAAAAAAAAATGAAATAATAGGAACCAATATTTAAAAACTATCACGAAACAATTTTAAATTAGAGACATTTTAAAATAATAAGGTTTATATCCATTCCTTGCGCACATTACGTCTTTTATCTATTAATATTTCTAAAATTACATTCCCGCTTCAAGGTCACACTAGAGTATAATGTGAATTAATATTAGTATTATTATTATTAATTATACATTATCGTTATTATTAGTATTTAATGGTTGTACAAACTAATGTAAATATATACCTATTCTGTACCTATGTACCATATATCCTTGCTTGGCCCTAGATCTAAGCTGTGATACTCCGGGGGTCTGAGGGTGTCCCCCAGGTGCCATAAGACAATACATGTATCAAGATAAACACAAATCGCAGAGGACAATTTTTTTTTTTTTGAATTTGTAAAGATAAAATACAATTATTTTGTTACATAAAAAGAAAGGTCTATTCAATTTTTTTATTTTATAATTATTAACTGTAGAACCGGCTGGAAAGGGGCAGTGGTAGGTAGCCAATGAAGGTAAGCCTCTCTTCCCAACAATTAGTTAAGGAATAACTAATGTGTTCGGTGACGGTTACTCTAAGTTCAGTTTTCTTTGTCCCCAATGTCATAAGACAATACATGTACCATGATAAACACAAATCACAGGCGTCAATTTCTCGTTTGCTCTTAAGACAATGCCTTATTATTGTTGTAACCATCAATATTCAGATAAAATGTTATTTATGAATTGGTTAATATTTTTTAGCACATGAAAAACTCCAAAATTTAAATCTTCAGATCAATCTATACTATATTCAATCTAACTATCACCGAGAACAAAAAAAAAATGTTATCATCGATACGCTTCTCTTATCGTAATTGATGATTTCCGTTATTAAGCGTTTTCACCGGTATCACCAAATAAGGGAGATACTACTGTAGTTCGTTGTGTAGCTCAATTAGTAAGAATGCAGCTCCTCATGTAAGAATTGGAATCTGCTTTAGGACAAATCAGCAACATATGGGGCATTGTGATCATTATGGATATGTTCATTTGAGTAAGAATAAAAAGTATTGAGGATTAATTAATTTAAAAGTCATTAAAGTCGTAAACACGTTTATGTGATATTTCCTCTTATAATTATAAAATTATCGACAATATTGACAATGTCGTCTTCAAATACACAATCATGTTGAATAGGATAAATCAATACATTTTTTAATAATTTCAGAATATCGCCATGAAATATAGTATTATCTTTTTGAAAAGAAATCATACAGATAAAACATGAAAGATTCAGATAAATTTTTAAGTATATAAAGTTATAAATAACGCTAAAAAGTAACAAATGTATATTGATACCAATTCAGAAAGATATTAAATTGATATACGGTCTTTTACCCGGACGAGCCTGACAGTTTCCCATTCACAGGAGCCAACGATGTCTTTTCAAAAATGTAAAATACAGCCGCTTTACAAAACGACTGGTGAAGAGGATTTATAACCATAACGGACCGAATAATAATTATTTACAAAAGATATACCCCCTCAGCTCAGAGTAATATCTGGGACAGTGCTCTCAAAGCCAAGGACCGCAAAAAAATCGGACCTAGGGTACTTACATTTATTTATATGTTTGTTTTCCCTTTAGGGGGCAGTGCTTAAGGGACGGTACTAAGTCCCTGTGAAATAGGAAGAGCCTCAGAGGCTTAGCTAGCCGGGGATCGATACTTGAAAAGCATCCTAGTCCAACTTGCCTAATTCACAACATTATATGAGTAGATAATTAAATAAAAATTGTCTTAAAGTAAATTACTTTGCCTTTGGATAACACTTATGGTAATAATTGATCATTTGTACAATGAAAAGTTTAAAAAAAAATTATTGTTATATTTTGTTTTTACCGAGGAATTAAAAAATAAACATAAACCTGATCAGGAATAATAATAGATACATCAAAATTATATATTTAGTTAAATAAATATATTTTGGATTTTTAATAAATTCTTGTTTTAGCAAGTGAACTATTTTATTTCTTGTATGATTTATCTGCCTATTTACTTCATTTTATTTCCATATAATTAAACAATACTAGTAAACAATGAAGATTGTGCAAAATATGGAAAAGTAAATTCCTTTCATGAGTAAATTTAATGCTTTAATATATAAGGAAAAAATAGAGAAAACACGATATGAGTTAAGATTATATTGTCCTCATCAGGAATACACATCCTTATAAGTCTGTTTTGTAAGATAACATGCTTAGAGTTTCCATAAAAGAAATCCAATTCAATTAAAATATAGAATAATGAAGAATAAATGGGTGTCAATACCTGTGGTGTCAATTAACACCCTATGGATCGGTAATTGACACCACAGGTATTGACAACTGTAATTTGAACTAATTAATTCATTAAAAACTGTCTCCACTGATATTTTTATTCAAAATTTTGTACGCAGCACAAAATAAGGTAATTAAAGAATAGTCTCAGTAAATTTCAAGTTGATTCAATTATTTTTCCTTGAATTTATACTGTAGGGTACTGCCTTAACGGTGTCAATGACTGTCTAGTTTACGCTGGTTGGTTTTAATAAACTTTTAGAAAAAAAATATACTTCAACCTATTTAAATATTTTATTTTCAAAAATGAATTTTTTAAAGTCCTATACAGCTCCTTCCGAGCCTTCTATGAGTGCTTATGGTAAACTCTAGATTATAACAATAATACAACAATAAAAAAATCTATAGTAGAAATTTTGTTTTTTTCTTAATTTCCATTACAATTTTCTTTTTAATATTTTATTCCTAACAAACCAATCCAGTCTATAATTTAAAATGTGAACAAACGATTTAAAAAGATAATATGATTATATATATTCCTACATCAATGATCTATCTTATTCAGTTAACCACTGTTCCTACCTCCTCTACGCAGAAGATTCCCAAATATATCCCTCCCTCTCCCTTCAAAGCTACCTTCTGCTTTCGCCAAAATTCAGGAAGACCTGAATAGAATCAGTGCCTTCATAATTCATAATTAAATAAAATGAAAACACAGGTCATAATAATAGGATCTAGCTCCCTCCTTAGTTCTTACAACCATTATCCTCCCGAAATTAGCACCCTATCCCTTTCTACTCCTGTGTTAAAAATCTCGGTATTATTTTTGATCAAAAACTTTCTTAGAATTCTCAGATTGCCCAAATCTCCTGTCGTTCTATAGGTCTACTTAAATTATTTCACCGAACCCGTTACCTTCTTCCCCTGTCAACTTGCAAGCTTTTTGTCGCCTCCCTCTTATTCCCTTGCCTTTATTATGGTTGTCTGGTGTATGGCGGCCTCTGTAGGACAGAGTAAAGCAAATGATGAACTGCTTTACCAGATTTGTCTTCGATATCTCGAGGCGTTCCCAAGTTTCCTTCCTCTATTCCGAATTAAAGTTAGCCCAGTCATACAAGGAGTTTTATACAACGAATCTCGGAATGGAAGCAATGAAGCTGAATTTTTGCATATACCTTCGTTTTGGTCTTATAAATAAGGGGTCAAAAATCACCAACCTCAACTGTTAGTATAATTAGATATTCCAGGTCAAACGTCGCAAAATTAATTTTTATTTTCAAATATATTGATTTCTATGCCTTGGAAGAAGGTGACAGAACATGCACTTAATAATATTCTCTATAATTTTGGTTTTGTTAATTTTTTTCTTAGGATTAATCGTTTTTGAGATATAGCGCGAAACGGGCACCGGTTCGGACAATCATTTACATCTAGTGCCTTCCACAATCGTTTTCAGAAAAATATCAGAATCAAAGTTGCAGAGCATTAAATTTACTTTAATTTCATAAATGCGTTTCTAGAATTTGAAGCAAATATTTGACAAGTGAGGTAACAATTTTTTTTTCTCGATAATTATATATTTTTAATAACGTAAATCTCGAAAACTACTGACAGTTGGACAAATATGTATAGAAACAATTTCATACGGAATTTAATTAGCTTTAATTCTGATTTATAGCATACTTTTTCAGAATCCACAGTTTTCTAAATATAATCGAAAAGCCTAACCATGGGAGCTCCCTTTTCCTCACCGTAAACTGGGTAATCTAGTTATCCCAGGGGCGGGAACTTTTAGTATATTTACTAAAAGCTTCATTGTTTCCATTCCGAGGGGAAATCCTTACTGGACTAATTGGCTTTATCCCACTTTCTGTAGACAATATTTCCTTGGATCATTCCTTTACTAAATTATCACTTACCTTCATTCTTACAATATTTACAATGTGCTTCAGTTCAAATCTGCGGTAAATTCAATGAATACAAAAGCTCGTGTTTCTGATCTATATAAGCCATCCCACAAAACTACTGCATTCCAACGCTCTTTCCTATAAAATAAAATACAATTCTAGAGAAAAAAATTAATTAATTCAACGTTATTACGATCTTAATACGAATTCCATAGAAATGCCGTATTATAATCCATTTACTAATTGTCCAGAGGAGGACCCGAATACAGAGGCGGTGGTGAGGAATTTGGCGGAATTTAATTCCGATCGGGCCATCGAGAGCAATACACGCCCTAATCCAGAAGGCCCCGAGCCGACAGATGCCTGAGGAATGTCGGTAATTCTGAGGATGGGGGAGAATCCCCGATGACAAGGAGTACGTGAGGGCCTGACCTTAGGTGAGGAAGGTCACCTTTTGGGGGGGGGGATATCTGGTCCTAGGGCACAAACTGTTTATATCAGCCCTTTCCTCCCACCTCCCATCCCCTCGCACTCTTACTCCCGATAAAATAAATCGGGGCAGTTCTATGTATAACAAAGTATACAGAATTCAGTGTGAACTCTAGTTCTTGTATGTTTGTAAATAAAAATAAATGGAGGATTAGAAAAAAAAATCAGTATGATAATAAAATATTATAGGGGCAAAACTAATATATCTAGTAGAATACAGTCTAAAATTAAATATCTATGAATCTCTTATATTATATATAAGGAGAAGCCATTTTTAGTTTGTGATCACTCTCCCCGAAAACTACTGAACTACGTTATTTAGTGATAGTAAAATTAGTTAATTCTCAATTAAATTGTTATTTTAAAAAGGCGATAAATTCTAAAAATGGACCGATAGGTGGCGAGCGCCATTCAAGAAACGTTAATAGGGCTTACAAGGGTTGCATAGAAATTAATAATAATATTTACTTATTTTCAATATATTTTTTTTTTTTTTTTTTTTTTTTATATTTTATTATGAGGTTCAACACATCGCGATGTATCGTAAGAACTAAAAAGGTTTATGTAACGTTTTTCTAATCATATTTTATTATTTTAGTAATCCAGGGTTATAAATCCCTATCTCGTGACCTAAACCGCGCCCAGTAATAGGGAATCTTCTTTATATGTATATAGAAAAAAAGTACATCTTAATGCCTGGAAGGTAATGCGAAAAAAATACAGTTATCCTTTTGCATATGATAATTTTGCAGATTTTCCACTCGACTTTCGACAATTTCGAAATTTTTAAGTAGTTGAAACATGCAATAGCATGCAATTGAGGGATCTGCTCACAGTGTCTTCTCACCGTTCCAAGCGGTTTAATTTCCAAATTAATAAATCAGAAGTCTTTATCACAGGAGAAGAATGTCATCAAAATTGATAACATAAAGGCCGACCTAGCCAATGTCTTTGAAATGCTGTACGAGCTGCTTTTCGCTTTTCTTAGTTATTTATTAAAGGGCAGAAAACTGGTGCCATGTTTCTCGGTGTAACGTTTTTCTATAAGGATTGAAAATATAAATAAAAACTATTGTGATATGTGTATATTATTCATTGCAATTCAAGGTTCTTGACCCAGACACTCCAGTCAGATATAACTTCAATTGAAGAATGGTGTCATATCAGGAGAGTTAAGATAAATCCTAGCAA
Organism: Euschistus heros; assembly: GCA_003667255.2. NCBI lineage: Eukaryota > Metazoa > Arthropoda > Insecta > Hemiptera > Pentatomidae > Euschistus > Euschistus heros. The sequence continues at coordinate 625,345 of RCWM02000077.1, forward strand.
ATAACCTTTACCCTCCGTCGAAAACCTACCTCATCCTGTTCTCCTGTATCCTTTAATGGTGCACCGCAAAAAATACGATACCTTGGATTTTATCTGGACAAGAGACTTACCTGGAACCCTCATACAAGATTGAAAAGACAAGAAGCTGCCACTTCTATTTCGACTGCTACAACATACATCTATATGACAATTATCAGACCTATTTGGACTTACGGTATAGAGTTATGGGGATCGACCAAACCATCGAATTCTTCCCGCATACAATCACTCCAATCCAAAATCCTTCGAAAAATCCTTAATGCTCCTTACTTTGTCACAAATGAATTGATCCACAATGACCTTAATATCCGACATGTCGCCGATTTGCCACGAACCAGATACCTTTCCTTTCATAATAAACTTACTCCTCATCCAAATCCACTTGTTGCACAACTTGCTTTCCATTCCATTCCTGGCAATCCTCCGAGGCGTCTGAAAAGAAGATGGCCTCTTGATCTTCTTTTGTAATTATTGCATTAGAGTACTACCAATGGGTAGTTCCTCTACAAGTTTTAATTATGTCATACTTTTTTATTGTATGCCGCATATTTACTAAATGTGTTTTTATTAACACAGTTGTGAATTTATGTTTATAAAATAATTTTTAAAAAAATGTTTCTTGAAAAACACACCTACTCTTCAAATTTCGGACTTGATAATTCAAAGTTTTTTATAGGTCCTTAAAGCTTCAAACTGTTATTTACTTAAATATATATAAATGTGGACAAATAAAATTAAAATCTAAATTATTTCCGAAGTCCCCTAAACCTCAGTGGGGTTCGTAAACAAAGCCCCCCAAAAAGGGTATCTATTGTAATGCTAAAAACTATTATTAAACTATAATTTTACTACACATCGAAATACAATGTTTTGAAATAATTACATGGCGTAATTTGGACAAAAGAAGAACAATAAACTGGTTTTATCTTTATAAGTAATAGGAGAAACAAGAGATCATACTAATTTGAAGAAGTATTACCGGATGTATTATATTCTCCAATACAATTATGTGACCAATATAATCGATTACATTATATCGATGAAGGGTGGCTTCAGATAAATATCCAGTTACGCCACTCTCTGGAAAAGGCTTGATTGACGTCAGAGTTTTTCCTTGAAGTAATTTGAGGTACAAACAAAGAAGACATAATAATTTATAGATGTAGACCCGGATACAAATCATAAAAATGAACTTTTATTTTATCTAACAAAGAATATTACATGAGAATATGTTATAAATCTTAAATATATAAATAAGGTTGAAGCATATAATTACCCCATTTTTAGCATTTGGATTAACTTTATTATACTATAACTTTAGCGCAAGATGTGTGCTTTTTACACCCAGATTGATGTAAAGAATACTAAAAACAAGGAATTTTTGTTTAAATTTGAAGTTGAATGTTGTTTACTGTTCGTATATGTGACAGAATAGAATTTTTAGTATTATAAAATGACGAAAAATAAATTATTCTAAAGCATATTTTTTTTCTTTCAAAACCTACGTACGTTTAAGCTTCATTCATAAAGAAAGAAAAAGATATATTTCAACCTGAATAAACATATAAAATTCAAAAGTACATGACTTAATCATGGCTGTTATTTAACGAAGGTCAATCCACAAAAGTGCATATCATGCAATATGCAACCAACTATTTTGCAAATTCTAGAGGACAGTCCTCTATGGGATAGATATTTTTCAGGAAGTACGATTTCCAGAATATTCTAGGTGATAATAGTAACAATATCTAAATAACTATAAGATTTCTTAAATAATATCAAATATTCAATAAAATTAAAAATTAAAATAAAAAAAAATCCAAAATTAATAAGAAAGAACATATATTGAAGAAGGACTTTAGAGACCCTTGATTTTGAGTGTTCATACGAAATTAAACCTGACCCCAAATCCAGAAGACATAATATCCATATCATAACTGACATTGACCAGAAAAAAGTTATAACGTGTAAAAACATCAATGTTAGTTTAATCTTTCACCGTCCAAACCTCATCATCTTACCATTATACAAAAGTATAAACGATTTCTTTTAAATTTCCAAGATATTTTTTACGTACCTCTAAAAGAAGACATAAAATCTAAATTATGTAAAAACAGGTGCCAGAAATATATTAAGACTTTGTAAAACATCAATTTTAGTTTTCTCTTTCAATATATACAAACCTCAAAGGATAAAATATTTGTGTATGATAAATTATTAAACATTTTTTAAAATTTAATTTTATATTATTTATTTATTTTTTTATCAAATATATTTTGGCTTTGTCGCTGTATAAATCAGTAATAAGACTATTACTGACGTACGCCTCTTCTGTATGGAGCTACACATGTGACTCCAACTATAAAAAAAATTGAAAGGGTGCAAAACAGATGCATGAGAATAATAAATGACTGCCCCAGAAATACAAAAATAACCGACATGCTACTCGAATTCGGTTTTCAAAAAATTAAACAATTTATTCAAACACAGACCAGGAACTTTTTCAACTGTACAAACAATTTAGGAAATCCAATAATTCAAGCAATAGGCAGTTATAACAAGCAATCCTTAAGAAGATACATACACAAACATACAAACCACATACTAATAGAATAATATTTTGCTAATAAGACATCCAAAAAGTTGTTGTTTCAGCTGGAAATTAAATTTATTGAAACAAAAATAATATATATATTGATCCAAAAAACTTATTAACTTTAACGTACAAAAAGTTAATAGGTAAACTAAAGTTAATAATATCTAAATTATGCATTTTAGTTTAGTAAATTTTTATTTTGTATTTTTTTTTTTTTTTTTTTTTTTTTTTTTTTTTATCAATTTTTTTTTTTTTCTTACTGTTAAAAAAAAAAAAAAAAAAAAATGCATTCCAAATTATATCCATTTTAGCTAAGCTCACTATGTAGTGTAAATTGTTGTATTACCAAAACATGTAATATTTAATATGTGCAATTCTAAACTGTTAAATCATTTGAATAAAACTTTTATTATTATTATATATATTTATTTGTAATTAACATATCATTTGTCTCCACTTAAGTTGAACAGGATAACTAATATTAGTTATAAATCTCATTCTAAATTGTGAAATTATTTTATTTCATATACTCAACATACATTTTATGTAATGTGTATCTCAAATTAGAGGGAACCGTTTTATACATAAAATGCAATCCACTCACACACAATACCCCATTATAGTTAAAATATTTACAATGTGCATAAAATAATCTTTGTTTTTTTTTTATTAAATGAGAAAACTAGTAGAGATTTGTGGTGAGAGTATTAGTCAACTTTCTAAAACTCATTCAAGAACTAAGTAGCCGCCTTGGACGGCAGGTGCTTCAAAACTTGGGGAGAAACTTCAGCACCGTTCTCCTTTGTGTAAAGACAGAAAATATAAAATGGAAAAACGTGCCGAATTTTTTTTTTTTTTTTTTTTCCAAGTTTATACAAAAGTATGAAACTAAGAATCGAATCTCCTTCAAGTATTCGATTCTCAAGTTTTCCAATAAAGATTCAGTTTTCTAAATAGATAATACAACAAAATTATTAAAATACAGCTCACATATTAAAAAGAAAACCCTCATATTCTGATTCTAAATTAAGGACCAAAGTTGGGTGAAATTAATCATAACTAATCATTTTAAAATTAATTTCCTGGAATCAATCACCTAATTTAATCGATATTAAATTAAGTGATTGATTCCAGGAATTCAGGTGTCAAATAATTAGTTATGAATAAACTTTGATAAACTTTGACGGACTTTTAGAATAGTAAGTGAAACTTATTGATTTATTTATACTTTGCTATATTTATTTATAATTATTTAAATTTATACCTGATTTTGATAATTTAAACTAATTAATTAAGTCAGATTAATAATATATTTTTAATTTAATAATTTTTTTATTACATTTATTTGCCTTTCAAAATTTTGTTCAAGTATACTTTAAAATATAATTTATATATTTCATACTTCATGCACTTTAATACTTAAATGTATAATAAATTAAATTTATTATTTTTAAATCATTTAATTTATTTTTTTTTTATCATCTTGTTATTAGTAAAAAAAAAAATCATATGCATTAACAAGACTAAAACGACAAGAAACTACCCGTCGTTACAGACTACTTCAACATTTACTATGCAAACGTTCAAAGCTCCCAACTGATCACAAAAGACTCACATACATGACGGTGATTATACCTATTTGGATGTACGGAGTCGAGCTTTGGGGCTCCACTAAACCATCTCCTATCCAATCCTTACAATCCAAAATCCTTCGAAAAATCCCCAATGCTCCTTACTTTGTCACCAATGAACTTATCCATGAAGATCTTAATGTTTCATATGTTGCTGATTTAACCCACACCAGATATCTATCCTTTCATAGTAAGCTCCATAACCACTCAAATCCATTAGTTTCTCAACTTGCTTCCCACTTCATCCCTGATAATCCTCCGAGGCTTCTGAAAAAAAGATGGCCTAGAGACCTTCTAGTGTACAATTTTTAATAAAGTGTTACTGATAGTTCTTTTCAAGTTTTAACATGTTATTATTATCGTTGTCAATACATTTGATTGATGCATATATTTTGTACAGTTGTAAATTTTAATAAATGTATATTAAAAAAAAAAATATATATATGCATTAAAATCCGCTTTATTATTTTAATCTTTTTATTTATTGTTTGAGATTGTGGTCCTTAAGAACTTCAAATAACGCAGGAAGAACAGGTTATCCCACAGGTTGACAACCAACTTAACCAAGAATAAAAAAGCTGAGATTTATTCTACGTGTCTATTACGACATAAATGTCAATGGACCAAAAGTGGGAATTAGATCAAGACCTTTGATACCGGGTGTTGTAAGACCCTAATTGCTCTAACATCGTGGTCTTTCTCTTGTTTTTCTCTACATCATTTATCTTTAAATTCTAATATGAGAGACCTAACCGCTTGTTAGGCACAACCAAACTTTACTTCAAACTGAAAAAGTGACATGCTTAGGACTTACGCTTATTAGAAGACTGACATGAGGCTCACATGTCAAGACAAAAAAACAGACGTTACAGTTAAGGCTGCAACTTCTATCCTCAGTACTTCATAGACGCTCAAAACTACCTTTAAAACAGAAACCTAACATTTACAGTTTCTTGCTAATACCCATCTGGACGTATGCATCGCAAAGACAGGCTAAAATAACGCATATTCAGAAAATACAGACATTTCAATCCAATCTTATGTTTCAAACGATACCCAACATACAGACTTACATATTCCGACAGTTATGACCCATATTCATGAAAAACTACGAAAAGGAAGTGAATCAGGGATCTCTTAGTCTAACCCCTAATAATTTAGTTTCACGCCTGGAGATTGTATGCCAAGTTTTAATGTAACTTCACATTCACTGGTTGCCAATTGTGAACAGTTGTGAATAAAATTATTATGATAAAAAAAAAAAAAAAAAAAATTTATCTTGCATTACATTAAATGATTTATAGCGTTATTTTTTTTTATTATTTTTTTTTTTTTTTTATACACTGGAATATTCTTAAATAGAATTTGGCATTTTATTTATTTATTTTTTTATAAGATTAATTGTTCTGAAATCATTATAGTATTATTTCCAGCTATAAAATAAAATTATATTGTTCCATATTATTTATATTCACAAGAGATCGAATTTTATTATATGATATTTATCTTAAAAGGAGCTGTATGTAGCTATTTGTACATTATCAGTCTGAAGAAGCAGATCAGTTGATGTTGTTCACTTTTCAGTTGGGCAGTTTTTGTTATTTTCCTTAATAAATTTAAAATACAATTTACACTTAAATAAATAGTTTTAAGCCATATTTGCAGTATAGGACTCCAATGAAAGTCTTGCCCCAACCCAAAAAATAAATATATAAAATAAAATAAATATATGAAAAAAAAAACATATTAACTAGCACAACTTAAAAAAGTTTTCATAAAGCAGATATAAAAAATCCCTCTTTGAAAGATAACTCGTTTTCAAAGTAATTTGACGTCTACTTTTTTACGGCAGCCGTTAAATATTCTAACATAATACAATACAGTGGTATAACTAATAATGCCTAAATATTTTAAGCCCAATTTTTTTCTTATAATTTATAAACGGTAAAATATTAAGCGATTTACCGAATAGCATGATCCTACGAATTAGGCCTACCAGAATCGTAGGCAATAGGCAGAGAGCTGCCCCACCTCCCACAAACCCATTAGCCCTTCATCATTACGTTACCCGGGACAGAATAAAAACGAAATGAGCAGGAGCAATACAGAGCCTGAAAATTATGGCAATATATTTCAGCAACTACCTTAATACCGTGCCAAGCATAATCTATACAATTTGGGACTATGCAATCATGCCCGCGAAGAATGGACCATCCATTCCTTCACGAACTATGTCGTGTTGGTTGATCGTAGCGCTTAATGGGACTCCTGGACGAATTTATAATCACGGTTCCCTTTTCTCCCCCCAGCCGAACCAATTATTTTATAGTTTTTAATGTTCATTCTTAATAATTTTCAAGCCCGATCAATAATGATAAACTTCTTGCAATGACTCATTATCTTGCATCCTGATTTTGAGTACTGAATCTACTTAACTAAGTCAAGTCAAAGGAAAGCAGTGCCTTATTCTGTGTATAATTCCTCAGATTCCTCCCTTTCTTTGCAGTTCTATTCACCAATGACTTGATAAATATTTATATCTTTACTAGCGTCAATGTTTTTTTTTTTATTAATCATTTTTTAAAAACTATTTATTGATATCTTCTGTATACAATATACAAGTACATTTGAGGAAAATGATTATAATAACAAGTAAATAACTTGTAAAGAACTACTCACAAGTAGCACTTGAATGAAAGTTCCAGATTAGAAGATATCTTGGCCATCTTTTTTTAAGACACCTCGTTGGGTTATCGGGAATCGAGTGTGAAGTTGGGAGACTAATAGATTTGAGTGGGAATGGAGATTACAATGAAAGGATTGGTATCTGGTTTGGGCTAATTCAACAACATATGGAACATTAAAGTCTTTATGTATACGTTTATTTACGACAAAGAAAAGAGTATTAAGGATTTTTCGAAGAATTTTGGAAAGTAAGGATTGGATAAGAAAAGAATTTTAAGATTTAGTGGAGCCCTAAACTTAACTTCATATGTCCAGATGAGTTTAATTGCTGTTATGTAAATGAGTCTTTTGTAATTAATCATTTAACGTTTGTCTAGTATATGTTCATGGAGTTGAAAATTACGAGTAGTTTCTTGTCTTGTATCTGGATTTCAAGCTAAACGTTTGTCAAGTTTAAGTCCTAGGTAGCGGATCCAGTAAACAGTAACCATTAAACTAAAACTAGCGCCATTAGTAGTAATAGTGGCCATAATTGTTACAAAGACCGAATTGTCCTGAGTAGCGAAGCATCATAAGAAGGATTGAAGTATAATTAGAATATATATTATCGAATACTCTTACTAATTTTAAGGTTAAGTGGAGCTCCAAACCTTCACGGAGGTCATAACTGCCATGTACATGAGTCTTTTGTCATTTATTGGAAACTTCAATTTAAAACTTTGAAGTATCAGTGACTTAAAGATGAAATAGGAAAAATACCTATGCCTGGAATTCATAGATACCTGTCAAAACTAATTGGGTTAGAAGTGACGCAATTACTTGCATGAAAAAAAGATGATACGCGAATAAGGGCAGGTAAAATTTTGTTAATTAAAGTGCGGGGCGCAATCCAGCAGAGCTGACCAACTAATGTTCTGATTTAAAAGCTGACAGCGCAATAATTAGAGACTTAACAGATTGGTTTGAACGAAGTGTATAGCTATTTCAGGCCAGCAGAGATAACATACACCTACGAATACTCAGCCCGTCCATTAGGAATCAATTAGTAATATTCATTATAGTGAATAGTTTATTTAGTTATTTAGCTAATGAACCAAATAGTAGAGTCAAAGTTAGTTAGATATATTCTTCCTTTTAGACTACATAACTATAAAATAAGTGAAAAAGTCTGTGAAGGAAACGAATTGATATTATTGCTTTAATTATTATATCACTTAATTTCAGGTATCGATTATGTAATAAATTTTTTTAAAATAAATTTTTAGGCATAACTCTTATTATTTTTTAATATATGATGCAACATGTTTCGGAACATAGTCCCATCTTCAGGTACTGACTGTAGAGATATCAGAATGTTTCTCAATTTTCTCAATACTCATTTTAGCTGAATTTATCCTAGAATAATGAGGATTGCAGTTTTCGAATGCCATCCACTAATTATTTAATTAATTATTGAAGTCTTTTTTGACATAATTACTATTATGTTTTAATATATGTTGCGATTGAGAAGCATTTGATAATTCTACAGACCGAAGCCTGAAGATGGGATAATGTTCCGAAACATGTTGCAATATATATTAAAATATAATATGAATTATGCCAAAAAAGACTTGGATATTTAATATAACTATTTTTTTTATTATTATTTTTTTTTTTATTCAAATAGTTGATAAATAGCTTGAATAAATATTACAAGCTTCCTCTCTCAAGAGCAATGAATAATATGGATGACAATGAATCCATTCATACAATATCTGATATAAAATAAATAATAATATAAATAAATAAAAAAGAATTAATAATGAAAAAATAAATTAAAAAAAAAACAACCGATCATCTAATACAAAATTAAAAATACAGTAAATAATAATACAAAAAAAAAAAAAATAAAAAATCAATAGTATAAAGAAATAAAAAAATAATACGATCACACTTATTAACAATACATACATACATACATATCCGGGAAAACTCGAACACTTATTGAAGTGCAAGGCAGGAAAAAAGAGAAAGAAAATGAATAAAATGTAATTAATAAGCGCGTTTGGGTGACGGGACTCGCTCGGTACTGAAGATCCCATGCGTTAGAATCCCACTTGGGAGGGTTACAATGTATTTCGTGGTAGACCCACGAAATGGATATTGACCTTCCCACCCTTGCTAGAAAAGGTTGCTAATCTTAAGGATAATCCGACCTTTCGACCCTATTTAAAATACATAAGTTACATTAACCAACCCCCCCCCCCCCCCACCGCCCCAAAAAAAAAAAAAATATATATATATATATATATATATATATATATATATATATAATATATAGATATTAGAAATATATATTTAAGCATTTATAAACTCACTGAAGCATATAAATGATTTACATTATGCAAGAATCTACATCATCTGTAACAGAGCACCTATCTAAATAAGGTATTTGATCATAGCAAACAGACGAGCCCCTATAGTTTGGAAAACAAACGGACTATCTTGGATAAATATTTAGCCGGGTAAAAACCAAACAAAAACGGCAAATACAAAAGTTTAATAAGAGAAATTACGAGGCCTGCGTGTACACAGTCTTTCGAAAGATTGTGGATATAAACCGTGACACTTACAGAACATCCTGAGCTATCAACACCACTGCAAAATTATGCTGTTTAAAGGATTGGGTAAAACATATAAATTCATTGCCCATAACGTTTCTTTGATATTAAGACCACACAACGATTTCACTTACACAGAATATGATGTATTTTACTTTTTGAATAAGGCAGTCTTTAGCAGTTTATACTACTCTTAGGGAATTGTAAATCGAGTATCACTGCTTATATATAATTCTTTAATAGACGCATTTATTTACTAATAATAATATTTCAAGCTAAATGGAAATTCTGTAAGTGAAGACTTGATCAAAATCAATCGATCAGTAATGAAAACAATTGTTTAAAGGCACGGAGATAGTCTATTACAAATAGACATTAGGTATCTAATGTATTAACAACAGCGTGGTATAAAAATGAACATTTCATAATTCTTTTGCAGAAAAATAATTATATAACTTAAAAAGTATCTAAATAAAAAAAAAAAATGTCCATAGTGTAATTGAGGCGTAGGATTCCAAAACCAACCAAATTGCAATGGAAATTCCAAATTTTTTTAAATTGTTTTTCTATCAGGTCAAAGCTTTTCTCCTGAAAGTGGTAAAATTACATATAAACCGGCAAAACATAAAATGTGGCCTCTTCCTAATCCAGTCTGTAAGGGTCATGTGATTTTTTTTTTTTAAATGGACCCAGCTGGTTTTAGAATCCTACGTTTCAATTCCGGAGCTGATAACCTATAACCTCCAACACCCCCATTGCTCTGCTACACTACTGTGTTCAGTCAACATTCCTGCAACGGTTTGGGAGAAATTTCCTGAACAGAATTACAAAAACGGAAATTTGTAGGAGATAACTCTGGCTAATCAAGTGGGGGACTTTGAAGGACCTTAAAACACAACTCGTGCAGTTTCTTTAGTCAGTCGTGAAACATGAGATCTGTCGAGTAAGAGTCTAGGTAGTTCTCTATATTTTCTAAGTTTTTGATTCATTATATAAATCTTGCGGATGGGATGGCTTATTCTCTGGGTAAAAAGAAGAAATAAATTATTCCTTCCAAATGTGTCGTGTGATCATAAAAATCATTAAAACATGCGGTCATTATAAATGTCCTTATCACCCTTCTCCGAATGCCTTTGTAATTTTTTTTTTTTGCAACTTGGGTTGCCGAATTTCCAATTATAAACTCATACGAAAATTGCAGCGATATATATATATATATATATATATATGTATATAATGTATAAGTATATAAACTATTCTATTCTACACCATCATGTGTACCTCAAGTGGTTCTGAAGCCAACCGCTATCAAATATTATCCATCACCAAACCGAAAACTCAACATATCAAAATTCAATACGTTATCAGATGAGGTTGTAATAGGACTGAAAACTGCAATCAGGAAGGATGCAACTTAATGGCTTCCTAAACTTAGACTGAAATTTTCACAAAAACACTTGGTTCAATCACACATGCTCAAGAGAGGACCTCATTCCCAGATATGTGCAAGCGGGGCACAAATTAGAGCAGCATCAAAAACCATACGCCATGCAAGACGACAATGGGTTAGGTTTAGAAGCAGCCGTTACTTTGTTAGAAATATCCTTATTATTAAAAATTATTCTAAAATCGCATGTTTCCATGATCATATTTGATGGCATGCTAAGCAATCTGATAAATTGGAGAGATATAAAATATTATTGAATAAAGGGGGATTACGGCTCATTAAAATCTGTAAACATAAACGCAGTTAACAACTGAAGTCCACAAATTCCACATTAATTCTCTAAATAATAAAAATTAAAAGAACAAATATCGTCTGCTTGGAGGTAAAAGTCACTAAGTACAATGTTTTCCAAATTTGAAAAATTACTAAGTCATTGTGGGTTGATATTATCATTTCCCATAAGTATAAAAATTCACCAAGGGAATACAACTGTTGTATATGCACATAAGAAAATGAAAAAAATTCACTATACATATATCAAAGAAATTTTTAATGAGCAGATTCCTGATTGAATATTGAAACGAAAAAAAAAAAATGATTTTGTTACTCAATGATTTTAACCCCCAAGCATATTTAATTATTTATAGTTCAATCATTAATAAAACAAACTGTTGAAGGCTACCTTCATCCAATTAATAAAACCTAACTGCTTACAAATAATTTTATTTTACATCATTTATACTATGCTATTCACCCTTCAAACTATAGAGATTAAGCAATATAAAGATAAAACACTAAACATAAAATAGTATAAGAGAAAAAGCAATACAACACAACCATATAACTTATTATATGATAAAATATAACGATAAACTTGCTTCCATCCCATGTACCCCATAATACCAAGGATCACAAAACCGCAAATTATGACCCGCATCGTTCTCATTACTATTCTGTCCCAGCACTCGTCTTCCTTATTTTACTATTACGTAAAAACTTCAGGTATATGAAATAAATAAATATGTTATAATTATTATAATAATTAAAAAAAATAATGACGTCCTAGTTACTAGCCTAGGCAAATATGGTGTATAGTAATAAATAAGCGAATAAAACCCTATACTAACCAATGCGCACCACTGACTAAAATCTACGAATCTGCGGATAAAACTCCTAAAGATGTGATATAAAAAAATTAAGTTACTCCAAGACAAAATAAATTATTGTTCATAAATTGGTTGTTTGGAATACAATGCTGGTTATGTTGTTTTATAATATAAAAACAAAACAAATGTTCTAAATCACGTTTTATGCAAAAAAAAAAAAAAAAAAAAAAAAAAAAAAAAAAAAAAAAAAAAAAAAAACGTAAATACCCTCTATTACCCTCAATACATTTCCGCCAAGGATTGATTTTTCTTTTCTTTGCCCTAAAATAATTGTTGCATTTCCTATTGAATTTGTATTATGAATTTTTCATATCTTAAAAAGAGATTGTGGTATCTGAAAAAAAATATTGGCGAGAGGTCTGGCGGATAGAGTTGACGAGGAATAGTTATATAAACGAGCTCTAAAAAATTTTTTGAAACTCATTCTTGATGTGTAGTCGATTTGCAGAGTATCGCCAGTTTTAAACAGATTTTTCAGGGTTTTCTTCGACAAAAGTTCTTAGAGCTTCACCAATGAACGGAGTCCTTACATGACGTTTCTTATGTTCAAGACTAATATCTCCTTCCCGATTTTTTTTAAACAACAGTTTAACGGTGCACTCACTCACGCTGCAAGCATCTGAGACTTCGTTTACGTTCCTGGCCGTATTTTATTTTACATCAAGATTTGACATCTCAGTACAATTAAAAAATATAAATATCTAAGCGGTGACATGCTACAGAGGTAAAGAAACGTTTTTGTTTGAAAGAGGATTGATAAATAATAGCATTCATACAAATTAATAATCCGTTAAATATAAATATTGAGTGGCGATTTAGTAAAAACATGAAATCCTGAATTAATTTTAGAACAACCCAATATAATACATTTACGTGAAAATCCTCATGTTTCTATGGCTTTATTACATCTGCAGAGAAATGATAAAATTATACGGCTAACTTGTATCACCTTCTGATGTTTTAAAGCAGATTTATTCAACTAAATTGTTTTATTACTTTTTTTTGTTTTTTAGAGTTGCAATGAACAAAAAAATTGAAAATTAAATAGTTAAAACAAGTAGGTTGTAGAATGTGGGGTTCCTTGATTATCGGTACACTAGCAGACTAATTATGCAATTTCAACATGAAATTTTCAGTATTTATCACATTAGATGTTTTTAAAAAATTACACCACTGTGTTCAATATATAATATCTGGTAACTCAATCGATTTTTGTTGATAAATTATTCAAGAAGACGTCGAGTACTTTTCTGTATATTCAGATCATGAAATGGTCTACTTTAACCTTAAAACGCACATAATTTTAGGTTGGCGCGTAGTTTGGGGTAATAAATAGCATTTCAAAGTGAATGGATCTAAATGGGTATAGGAAACTCAATCGATTTTTGTTGATAAATATTGACGTCAAGTACTTTTCTCAGATCATGAAATGGTCTACTTTAACCTTAAAACGCACATAATTTTAGGTTGGCGCGTAGTTTGGGGTAATAAATAGCATTTCAAAGTGAATGGATCTAAATGGGTATAGGAAACTCTGATCTCCGTCACAAGCTCAGTCCTCCTACCTATTTCAGTAACAACCCACTTCCTATAGCTGACACGGTATTTTCCCTTCGTCTTCAAGAGAAGACATACGTGGTACCCTGATGCAAGACTTACGCAAAAAGCAAGAACTTACCACAGCTAATCGTATAAACTACTCAAGCGTACCTCTATATTTATACCTATCCTCTAAATTAAAAACAAATTACTTATACAAAAGACCATCCTGATTCCTATCTGGACCTATTGACATGAATTGCGGGAGGCACCAAAACAATCGTACATAAGCCCTCTGTAAATGCTCCATATTATATCTTCAATAAAACAATAATAACGATTTCATTACACTTGTTGTACTTGAACTTATTCATTTCAATTTTCGAAACTCCACCAAAACCATTCTAACCATCCCAATTCACTGCCTGAAACATTTATAGCATCAAGTCATTTATTAAATTAAATATGCATTAATTTGGAGTTCTGGTAACGGCTAGCCAAGAGGGACTTGCCTTGTTCATTGTTCCCAGGCTGAGTATTTTTATATATTTCATTTTTAGTATGTCCATTTTTTTTTTTTTTTTTTTTTTTTTTTAATTTGGTATTTTATTTATGTTTATGTTACTATATAATTTATAATTCAGAGATTATTTATTTATCATTTATAAATATTTCATGAATGGAATCATAACTATCTATATTATTTATTACTCTTGAGATTGTAATATTTTGCTATTTGTCACTGGGATAACATGATACACATTTGTTTTTTTTCTTTGTCGGATTTCTGTCAGGTCAAACATTCTTTTCACCGTTCCCTGTCCCTCAAATCACCGTAACTCAGAACTCTTCACTGCCATTTCCTCCACTATCTCATCCTCCCATCTCCTTACTGGTCGGCCTCTCCTTCTATTTCTCGGAGGTTTCCATTTTCTTATCGTTTCAGGCAATCTTCCAGGAGGCATATGACGCACATGTCCATACCACATTACTTCTCCAACAGTGCTGGCATGTGGTTTCATTCATTCCATTTCCACCGTTCTCAATCAGTTACCATTCCCAATCAAGGTTTCATCCTCTTTCCTCGCTTTGCGATCAGGCGTAGCACAAGGATCTAGCATCTCTCCTAACCATTTCAATGCCAATTTAAATGATCTTTCTACCTCCATTCATAATTATTCCTACCACCTCTACGCCGATGATTCTCAAATTTATCTTTCCTTTCCTCCAGCCGAGTCATTCAAAATTCAGCAAGACCTGGATGAAATCTGTGCCTGGGCATTCCTGAATAAATTTACTTTAAATGCAGCTAAAACTCAAGCAATCGTAATAGGATCCCATTCCCTCTTTCGATCGAGTACCAACTTCCCTACTTTATTCCTAAATGGTCACCCTATAGCTTTCCTCTCCTCCAAAAACCTAGGCTTAACAATCGATCAAACCCTTTCCTGGAAACTCCACATTGCTCAAATCTCCCAAAGATCGATTGGCATCCTCAAATTATTCCACCGTTCCCGAAACCTACTTCCTCCATCCACACGTAAACTCTTAGTATTCTCCCTCATATTCCCCTAATTTGACTATGGTTTATGGTGGGCTCTAGATGATTCTTGAAGATAGATTAAAGTGTATCATGAACTGCTTCATAAGATTTGTTTTCGGAACCTCGAGAAGCTCTCATGTGTCCAATCTTTACACCGAGTTAAATTGGCTTTTCCCTTCCTTCCGTTGAGATTACTTCCTTGGTTCATTCCTCTTCCAAGTTTTTTACACACAACCGTGTGTTTATTCACAATATCCTACATTTCAAGTCCTCAATCCAATCATTGCATACAAGGTCCAGGCTCTCCGATCTCTACACCCCCTCCTACATAAATACTGCTTTCCAATATTCTATTCTTGCCCGCTCCGCTATTCTTTGGAATTATCTTCCTTCTTCTATTCGTAATGCATCCTCCCTCCGAACTTTTAAAACACTCCTCTTCCACCATTTTTCCTACCTCCAGTCGGATGCTATCTAATTATATAGATGCTCTAATGAATTTCACCCATGCATATCAGAGATATAAGTTTAGCCTGTTTAAACAATCTTCATATGATAATGTTTTCTCTATCATTGAAATAATTCTCATTTTTATTTTTCATCATAATTTTTTTTTCTTCATCCTTTACTAGATTAAACATCAGAAATCTATTGTTTAATCAATTTCCTATATAATATTTTTTCTTTTACTGTGAGTAAATATAGTTTATGTATGTATGTGTTTATATATGGGTATAGATTTTTTTTTTTCATTGTATTACTTATTTTGTTGTAAAACTGTATTTACTTTTAATTATCTTATTTTATTATCTAATTTATTCTCTTAACTGTTTACATTTTTCTCCTTCAATCCAGAGATCCACCTCCTCATACCCCTCTATACACATGTGTTAGGTTTTTTAGAAAATTTAAAATGATATTCATAAGAATAAAATGGATATGTTTATCAACAGAAAACTGTGACTAAAATCATATAACTTACTGCTGGTAGGTACTAGATCAAGATACAGTCATCAAGAAAACATATAATAAAGAAAATTATCAAAAATAAGTCAAGAAACAAATGATATTAATAATGGAATATAAAAACCAATGATGCAATAAAATAATATTAATGATTATAGAATATAAATAATTTATCGTATATTGACATATTATAGATAAAATGCTATGGAAGGGTTAAATGTAAGAGTTAAAGGACACTTGCAGAAGAAATAAACAGGGATTTGAGTAACAGAAGAGATATATGTGGTGGGTGCAGCTAAAATCGATAAACTGATTTGTTAGAAGGGCTATAAGGCGCGGGTTAGAGTCACGTCGATACCTTTGAGGCCGATCCTCGGCTATCAGCCGGAGCTGCCCTCCCAGCCCTTTGTGTTCTTTGTCGCCCCTACAGCTCCTCTCCCTATACGGACTTGGCCCTACGTGGAAATGACAGTAAATTTACATTCTCTTACCGCTGGCACGTACCCTTCAGGATCCTGTCACTACCCTAGCGTGGTCACATCTGTTTCGGCAAATATTTTTAAAACGGGTAAATAAAAAAGGAATGATTTTCTGAAATGTATATTTTGAATTTACATGTTTTACATTGTTGATATAAAATGTTTATGATTGATCTAGTAGTAATTGTTACAAAACCTATTTTCTATATCTCTAAATGAGTTAAGTACAAAAGAGGGTTAACCAATTCTAGTAGGAAAACAATGAATAGAATCTTAAAATAATCAATATTACAGAAAAAAAAAAAAAATAAGAAACACAATATCTATGTCTAAACAATCATTTTTAGGTTACACAATTACAAGACTAAAGCGACAAGCAACTGCTCGTCGTTACAGACTACTTCAACATTTACTAGACTAACGTTCAAAGCTCCCAATTAATTCCAAAGGACTTATTTACATGACTGTAATTAGACCTATTTGGACGTACGAAGTTGTGCTTTAGGGCTATACTAAACAGAGGCGTCTGAAAAGAAGAATACCTAGAGATCTTTTAGGGTAGAATTATTATTAAAGTGCTACTGATGAGGAGTTCTTTTCAGGCTTTGACGTGTTATTTTAATCGTTATCCGCTCATTTACTTAATGTATATAATTGTACAGTTATAAATTTCAATCAATTGATAAAAAAAAAGTAAAAAATAAAAAAAAAGATTATAAAATTTAAGTAATGGATCTTTTGGTCCTAGATAGATTTATCTTTTGATAGTTTCTTAACATTTTCTAAGTATACGAGTCTGGAAAATAGGAATGTGAATACAACTTGACAACCTCTACAAAGATCAAGTGAGCATCTCTGGCATCTTTGATGTGGAATGGGAATAATCTCAAACCTACAACTATCCTTTAGACACCTGAGCCACGTGATCAGCAATAAAAAATGTTATCATAAAAAATCGAAAGAAATTACGATTTTTGAATTGGTTTATACCAATGACATTAGCTTATATTCATGGACATGAAGTTATTAACTCGTTGGAAGAAAAATATTGAAAACATTTATACTTTATTGAGATTTACAACTA
This sequence comes from Euschistus heros, assembly GCA_003667255.2. Lineage (NCBI taxonomy): Eukaryota > Metazoa > Arthropoda > Insecta > Hemiptera > Pentatomidae > Euschistus > Euschistus heros. The sequence continues at coordinate 643,120 of RCWM02000077.1, forward strand.
TAGGTAAAATAAGCAATAAGTAAAAGTGCGGTAAAATGATTACAATGGCGTGCCAATAACTTGAAACGAACTTCAATAACTGTTCTACATCCCAAGGCCATCATCTTTTAAGACATCTCGGAGGATTATCGGGAATGGAATGGGAAGCAAGTCGAGAAACTAGAGGATGTGAGTGGTTATGGAGCTTACTATAAAAGGATAGGTATCTTCATATGGAACATTAAGATCTTTATGGATAAGTTTATTGGTGATAAAGTAAGGAGCATTTAGGATTTTTCGAAGGATTTTGGATTGTTAGGATTGGATACGATATAAATTGGATGGTTTAGTGGAGCCCCAAAGCTGAACCCCGCACGTCCAAATAGATCTAATCACAGCCATGTAAATAAGTCTTTTGTAATTAATTGGGAGCTTTGTACGTTTGTCTAGTAAATGTTGAAGTAGTATGTAACGGCGAGCAGTTTCTTGTTGTTTTAGTCTTGTATGTGGATTCCAAGTAAGACGTTTTTCCAAGTGGAGTCCTAGGTAGCGGATCTGTTCAACAGGGATTAGCGGAATATCTTTTGGACAGGAAATCTTAGGTTTACAACGGTTACGACTACCTTGTTTTAACCTATCATGCTTTAGGTATATTTATGTTTCTTTTAAGACACCTTCAAATGTTATCGGGAATCCAGTACGTTGGGAGACTAGTGGATTCGAGTGCGTATAGTGCATATCATGGAAGGACAGGTGTCTTGTTTGGGCCAAATTTGCAACTAATGGGATATCAACATTCTTTATCGATAGACAATATCTGATATCAACACTTAAACAATACCCATCTTTGCTTGAAGAAAATCTATTCTGATAAAAATATAACAGATTTCTTGTATATAATATTTCATTGTTAGTTGTCGTAATAAGGTAAATATTTATCGTCTTTTTAATAACATCTTCAACCTGACTCGACCTGTTGTTATCGGTGACATCATTACGGTGTACAAACCATTGACCGTATTTACCCTGCAGTCAGCAGGTGACAATCAATGATAGGGACTCAACTTATCACCTCATAATTGGAGTTTACACAAAACATTTCACTACTATAATATGTAGCAATATAACAATAATATTTGGCGTCCGTCGGGCATAATTAATCATCCGTAAAAAGGCAGTCACAAAGGTCTGGCAATCGATATTTGGAACAATCAATTTAGGGAACAATCACAATAAAAAAAAGACGGCGACGCGCCCAGGTGTGTCACACAACAACCAAAAGCCCCCTCCCCCCCTTAATTTTCCTGTTCAAACAAGCGCGCTTGTTCAAATAGACCCACCGACCCCCGAGTCGTGTTTGTTTTCCGTTATAAATCAACAAGTCCCCCTCCATCACTCCCTCATAAATGACTCCTCTATTTGTAATAATTAATTATAATATCGTTTAATGTCGTCAGTCAATATCGTAGCGGTCGTTTAACATGCAGTTATGTTTGGTCGGTGTATCTCCTGTATATTGATGATACCACATCAAAGCTTATATTACTCGGAGTATTAAAAGTGATGTCATCGGTAATGATTTCGATTCGTTAAGCTCGTTATATGGCAGCTAGAGAAAGAAAAAAGCTATCTCTAATGCAGCATATTGGCTACTATCAACTACAAATTAAATTAGGATTGATGAATTAATTGCCACTTCTATTGGTATTATTCTATCAGAATACTAGTTTCGAATGCTAAAAATTCATCTTCATTTCTAAAACATACAAAATTTTCAATACATCAGTACTATGCTACACGGATTATATATACTAAAGTTTACAAAAATGTCAGACAAGAAATCAAACATTGATACTCACCTGAGGAGATCTAAAAGATAACTGAAATATATCCATCAAGGGGAAGGTTAGGTTAAATTTTTGGGGTTTACTATGGGTTTTTCCTTATGACTCATTGTATTTTTTCGTTCCTATTGGAAACAAATTTAAAATAGGGCTGTAGGAAATGTTTTTTATCATTCCTAATGATTCATAAATATTTAATTTTAGGCTATTTTATACTTGTATTATTTTTACTTGTTTTATTTATGGTTATTTTCATTTAGATGGGTAGCATAATTGGAATTTTGGATCTTATTATTGTATGCTCTTATATGTATTTTACTCTTTGATTTGATCGTCCAGTTTTTCCCGTGTATTTTGCTTCACAGTTATTGCGTTTTAGTTCGCCTACAACGTTTATTTCGAAAAGGTCTATTTTTTTTTTAGGTGAAGGGAAGTATGATGACAACGGTTTACTTAGATGCATGTTTAGCTTTCGAAACTATTGTTCTAATAAAATAATCTCAATAGAAGTGACAATTAATTCATCAATCCTAATTGTTGATCCTTCTATACCATCATGCGTACCTGAAGTGACAGATTAAATTGTTTATGTGCCTGAATATGAGGCGTCAACTTGAAAAATGACAAAAATCCACTATTTGTATATAAAAAAAAAAGTATTGAGTTTTTTTTTTGTTTTTTTTTTTGTTTTTTTGCTCTATAGCTTTGTAAATAACTAACAATGCAATGAAGGAGTTATCTTCCAAAACTGAACATGTCTACTTCCGGTCAATTATATTGTTTTATTTTTAGATAAAGCTTAGCAAGCTGTATACACTGCTCCCTATATATAGATATTTTTTTTAAGTAGAGATTGGTCAAGGATTAAAATTATGTGATTGTTTTATGTTTGACAGCAGGATCTTTCCCCTGGATAATCGCCAACCTACAAATATTTTTTAGACACCTGAACCACGTTATGAGCAATAAAATATTTTATTGTAAAAAATCTATAGAAATTACTTTTTTTGAATCGGTTAATAGACAGCATACTAACTTCTATTCCGGGGCATAAAAAAATTATTAACTCCTTGGAAAAAATATGTTGAGGGAAATGGGCATCAAACTATATATTCGATTGATAATACATTTTTTAGATCATTTATTTTATTTTTATGTATTAAAACCATAACCCCTGCGGCGATTTCCGGAAAAACCGATTAGATATATCAAGGATTTAATGAATACAATTGTTTTGGATGTAACAGCAGGGGGAGGATTGGTGTAGGTTTTTGTCTATTTTTGAATGATTTTCTGAAGTGCACGTGTTCAGTTTTGAAAGAGACCTTCTCAATTATTGAGGATGAAAAAGAAGGAATCAGAAGTGAAGTTGAGGAAACTATGTTTAACTAGCGGTTAAACATACAAAACTATGATTAAATAACTGAGGTTTTATTTTATTTTCATTTAATACGATGACCAAATTAAATTTAAATATTACTATAACTATATCTTATTCTTTTTAAATGTTATTTTTAAAATACAAAACAAAAAGTAACATCGAACCACTTGTCATTAAAGACAGTAAGTCTGAGAAAGCTACTTAGCTTCAAGCGTCTAGTAAATGGTAAATCTGAGGAAAAAAGAATGAACAACATTTGAAATTTAGAAGTCAACCAAGGATATTATATTATACGAAACCTTAGGGCTCTTCTTTCTCATAAATATGTAATATAATTTTCATTTTATCTTTTTTAGTATTTCAGGTAAAAATTGTCTTTCATTAAATGTCTTTAAATTTTTGAGACTCATTCAAAGGTCTGAATGAATCTTTTTTTTTTTTTTTTTTTTTTTTTCAATAGAGAAGAAACTCGATAATTCTTCATGAGTAGGGGAGAGAGGGTGACGAAATAAAGAAAACGACGAATTACAGAATTTCGCTGGTATTGTAATATAAAATCATTTTAAAAAATATAATTGGAATTTATGAAATGTAAAAACGAACAAATGAACATTATACACATTAGACATGAGTGAAAATAACAAAAAAAGATAAACACTTGCCGCATCCCATCAGGTGTGAAAGATCTGATTCACATAGTTGCCCGAAACCACTCAATGCGCTTAGTTACCATTTCCTCTACTTCTTTGCATGCGATAGTGGAAGAATTAGAAACGTCATCACCATCGTCTTTTTTATCACTAGCTTCATTTTGAGCACTCTGCACTTGTTCTATAATTACATTGTCATTTAAAATGTCATTTCCTACATCCGTACTATCCATGTTTAACCAGCTGATTATCTTTTGCTTATCTTTTCTCATTTTATAACCTGGAGCAGAAGTTGCTGAGCCAGATGCTAATGTTTTTGTAGGAAGAGCTTTCCAGTATTAACTGATTCCGGGAATTCGTCAATTGCACTCATACTTCCTTTCATCTCTTACTAGAAGCAATGGAGGGATCGACTCCGGTCTTGTTATGTTTGTTATTTTCTATGAAATGATTTACAAAATGTATAAACATAGGCGTATTTTTTAGTGACAAACCAAATGAGGCGGTTTAATGATTAAATAAGTAGCAAGGGCAAAAAATGAATTACATACGTATTTAATTTTGTTATTTCTAGTTGCCAATTTAAAAAAAAAATACATAATAAGACGAATTATCGAGTGACAGAATAACGAGTTTCCACTGTATTAAGAAATATTCAGCCAATATTCTGAACTATTAAATAGAACGTCTAAACTTTCAGTTGGAAACGAATTTTTCATATGTAAGACCATTCTGAATCACATCTGAACCTATGGATTGAACTATCGGGTACAGCAAAACAATCTTCCAAATATAAAGTGCTGTGATCAATTGTAAATAACAAATCATGTCTCTAACAGAATCCAACACAATGATTTCAATATATCTTTTTCCCTCGACCTCCATTTTATATCCATTTTATTCTAATTCTAGAACCGGGTAAAAATAATACCAACTAAATTACCACCACCACAAGGGCTACAGATCCATAATAAAATACCTCGTAATCAAATAGCAGACCGAAAACAAAACTCCACCCACGCCATAAAGGTTTAAGTAATGGAATGGGCTCGAAGGAGAGTTATCACCAATTCGGCCAAATGGCCCTTCATCAAGCCATGACCGAATATGGATCAGCCCAACTCCTGCTGAGGGGTACGAGACCTGATAAACATCGCAAGTTATTACCACCATTCGGCTCAGTGCTGCCAACTTCTATAATGTTTCCTAAATAACGATAGGAGCTCCGGTTATTTCTTTCTTTACGATGGGGCGTTCCCTCTCCCTGACTATTAGTTCATATTGCACCTGCCATGCGAGACAGTTTTAAGGTTTAGGAGAGGCCTAAACCTATTAGACCCATCCGATGCAAAAATGGATAAAGATCTAATTGAAAAGGTTCATCAAAAATATATTTATAGCTAATAATGTCAGCGGAAATACACATAATATATTCTATCAGTTTTTTGAAAAAAAAAAAATTTATGTAACCATTATTTTTCTTTCGCATATATTTTAGTAAATATACATGTTAACGATTTTAACAGATTACAATTATATACAAAACTAGCATCCCCAGTAGCGGCTTCGCCCGCCCTTACAAGTGAAGAAGAACTTAGATAGGCTTAACTAATAATTGAAGCTTTATCTATTAACTTTACCTTTATCTATTTATATGAAAACCTTGTACCGTATCTTGCAGTTGAGAATTATTTTCTCAAAACATTCCTAGATATTTTCACGCAAAGCTGTCATTTTTAATCCAGTACCATTGCAATCATTAGGTGGTTGAAATTTACATAAAATCATAATTGGATAATGAATTATTAATAACACAGGTCTGCGACTAAAAATTGCATAGAATTTTTTAACATTTTTTCATAGATTTTGACCTCCCAAAAACAGGAAAAATATTTAAAAAAATTTATCACATAGGTTTTTATGTGTTTTGCAGTATTATGTTTATTATTATATGTATGTTACTAACGATGCTTTTGGGTCAGCAGGCAGGCTATACTAACACCCAAGCGTCTTATGCTTGTGGGATAGTTGAGCTAAAGAACAGCTCTGGACTAAAAGTGATTGGCCACCCCGAGAAACTTAAAACCTGGAGAGAAAAATGTTATCAATACTACTTTGGTATCACAAGAAAAGGTTTTGTTTCCCCCTCTCTATACCAAATTGGGGTTGATGAAACAAGTTGTAAAACTATTAAAAAAATATGGGGACTGTTTTAAATATCTATGTACAAAATTCCCGAATAAACGATTTGAATAAACTACTGCTTTTACCAATTTTTTATGTTTGAATTAGCAAAAAACCCTTATGTGATAGAAAAAAGTAGACATCACTTCTGAAATCAGCGCATTTTAAAACATATAATTTAGTTAAAATATCTCATGCAGCTGACAAACAAAATTTTTTTGCAGACCTGAGTAATTAGCAAAAACTAAAGGTTAGGCCGCCCATTTTTTACACACAATATCAAATTAAAAAAATTTCAAAAAAAAAAATCTATATTTTCGTAAGGTAATAATTTTTAGTGCGGGAAAAATAATTTTATCTATTTCATCTGGTTGGATTTTAATTTCTATTTTTAACTATGAAAGTATTTTTAACTATGACAGTGTGGCAAATCTCACACACCTAACACTGTACATTTAAATTATTATTATAGTACACTATATTGTTTTAAACATTCCTACAACTATAGTATAGTTAAAATTTGGTTTAATAGTTTTACCATTGCAAAATCTGTTGCAGAATTGCGCTAACCACACAACGTTCCATCATTACATTAGAAGTCACAAACGTCACAATATATATGTATAGTTTTTTTTATTATAATTTATTTGAATTTAGCTAATTTTATAATCGATTCCTAGCTCTACATAACACTGTACCTTTATAACCTCTGTTAAATGGCACTCGCCATCTATCGGTCGATTATCAAACTTTACAGAGCACCACTTATTAATCGCTTTTTTATGACAATATAATTAATAATCTTTAAATTTTATTATTGCTAAATCTTCCTTGAACTATGAAGATGATGTGGTTAAAGTTTGGTACAGATTGGTTCAGTAGTTTTCGTGGTAAGTGAACACAAAAGAAAAATGGCTTGTCCTTTTGTATAATAGTATTGATTAAAACTACCAAAAAAGGTAATTGCTAGCTTATGAATCTGTTTTAAATTAAATGGTACATTTTAATAGCACCACATTTAATAGCTGTTTCAATTTCGTGAAAAAAATATCCTTTTTTTTTTGTTAGTAATTTAGGAAAATGTCTTAAATGTGAACCGAACCATATCCACCTAGGATTCCATCCAGTTAATCACAAAATTAATAAAGAATATATATCTCTCACGTATTCCTAGGTATTAAATATACCCTAGAGAGCCTCATCACTAGATAGTGGATCTTAATGTTTTTTTAAATTTTATCTTTGCTTAAATCACTGCTCTACAAAGAACCCTCTTAAATTATACCTGTGATGGAGTAAAAGAGGCAGAATCCATATGATTCAGATTTCATAATTTTTTTATAAGCCGTAGGAGCTTTGAAAACAAAATTCTTATAATAAAAACACTTAAATTCCTCATTTTTTATTCATCCTGTTTATGTTTTATTTTTGTACTGCCTACTCCGATTTCTCTATATCTCTTATCTCTCCTGTTCCTCACCTAATGACACGTTGGCTCTTTATCATATTTTATTGTGGTTTATTATTTAATTTTTCCGTCTTCTCTTATTAGTTTAGTTACCCGCTACTTGAGTACTCTGTAACTTCATAGTTCAACTCCCGATCCACTAGAGTGCACTATCGCTACTTTGGTTTTACATATTATGCTTTAGGTATGTTTATATCTGTTATCAAACCGTGTATATTGTTAAAATGTGCGAGAATTTCTAAGGTCACAAAGTGTGCCTTCCAAACCTTAATCGTGAGAAAAAGACAACGATTTTGAGACTGGTTAGATTTGGCAATTTCTGGTCAAGATGAACAGTAGCTGAAAGGCAAAGGAATGTTAATTCTTGAAGCTTGCTGACAATTCCTCTTTTTCATTGTTCCAATACGGCGTTCTTGCAATGAATTGAAAGGAGAATAAAATAGCACTTCTGTAAAACAGATGACATTATTATTAGGAAAACAATACGAAAATTAGAAAATTCAAACATAAAGCTCGAGGATAATGTGGTTATGATATTTAATACCAAGAAACAAGAATGATGTTGTGTTCATTAAGACGTACCATTTCGACATAGTTTGGAGTCTGCTTTCACAAATCTTTGACGATATCTGATCCTAAGAAACAGTCTGTCATAAATTTTAAAGTTTTTTTCTAAAGATAAACCATGTGAGTATCTATTCACTAACTTTTCTACAAATTTTTTAAAAGCAGCAAATACTTTTTACCAATGTAGAAAGAGGTATGATCAAGAGAATATAGGCAAATACCTCAAATTTTCAAGAGTGATTTTTTCTTCCGAACGAATTTTATAACAAAATTTTAATTAATAAATAGATTTTGGTAAGCTATTCAGGAATAAAAATTCTTTATATATATATATATATATATTATATATATATATATATATATATATATATATATATATATATATACATACAGATAAATATCTATATATATGAAGACATTTAAGATCATTAAACTAAAAATAGCAAAGCTAGAATATATTACTTTATGAATATACTTGCAATGTTATATCACCTTTTACCGAATTTAATAATTTTAAATGACAGCTCAGGGAAAAAAGTTAACGTGGAAGTATAAAATTTTTGACGTTATCTCAGGGAGAAGTTTTACCCTCAGTTGTTTATAATCAGTTTTGATTTACTCGAGTTATCGTCAGAGAACGAATTTTATCGTGATTATATTAAACCCGTCGGGAGATGCGGGAAAAAACTGTAGCGAGATAAGTAGACTTAAAGATGGAGAGTTTGTGAAGGTGGTTTAATTTTTTTATTTGAAAACTGGAAGTACGAAAGAGCATCTTGAAGAGATTTTGATCATACTTCTTAGGTAACTTTCTATTACAATCATTAAAAACTAAAAAACCTTCCAAAATATTAAATTCAATCACTCTGCGTTCTTTAATCTACTTTTATTTTCAATACAATTTTTGAATACAAAATCCCAACTTCTAAATTATATATGCCTCAGTATAGATCTGATTCAATTGAATAATCTTTTAACATTCCTGCAAACTCTTTCATGAGCTTCCAATCCACTTTTATACAAATCATCGGTAATATTTATCTTTAACCTCGTTAAAAACATTGTTTGTTTATTTACCTCTTCGATAGTCTTATCTATTCAATATTTAAAAAAAAAAAATTATAATTTTTTTTTTGTATACACACAAAAATCAATAAAATTATAATATGTAGATTCTTCACTTATAAGTTTTCTACAATTTCTTTTCTACTCATTTTTTCTCAGAAATGTACGCCACCAGACAATATTTTTATTTTATACATATTTTAAGTTTTCTTAGGAGTCAAAAGGTCTCGAATCACAGATTATTTTTAATATTCTTTTATTACGAAAATGAATCCGATAGACGGCATTAAAAACTTGAGACGAGGTTTTGTGCTCTTTAGAAAAAAAAAAATGAATGTATACTACTTTAAATGCGTCATGTATGGAATCCAAACGCAATTTCAACTCGGAAAATACTCATTAACATTTATGGACCTAAAAAAGATATAACTAACATGAGCACATCAATAAATAGATACAGAATAGATGAAATCATGGTTTTGGACTACTATATGCCCGACCTCCTAGTAATTATAAGAGCCTAGAACCATCGCATTCACCTGTGTTTTAAAAAAAAAAAGATTCATTTATAATATTAAAATTTTTGTTTATCTTTAATTTTTTTACACATGTCATATCCCGGGAAAGTACGAAATATAAGTGGTATGTCAGGCATGAGGGAATTCAGTGGTGCTTACCTCCTAACATGATGTTAAATTTATAATATCAGAGTAGATCCCTCAAACAACTCCTTTTTAGTCTTATTCTGGCACGTTTCTCCAGGCCATGGATGGTATTAGATTGTTGATGAGTCACTATAGATTGCTATAATGTTCTTTGTATGAAGCCCAGGCGGACCTTGTACCATGGGTATGGGTAAGTCGGTGTGTAATGTTTTGTTATTGACGTACCATGGTGATTTTTTATTGAGCTTTAATGATTTTGCCTAAAAAGTATGTATTTTTTTAACATATTTCTTCTTAGCTTTTCTGTTAATTTGTGAACCGTACTCTATAGTGATTTTAGTAAGTATAAGTCTTTATATTTATATATTTTGTCTATGCGTAATTTTTATTTTTGATCATTAATGTGAAAGTAAATATCGTCGCTTGAGCTACAAGTAATTTTTTTATAAATTTACAGGAGACACATAGAGGGGGTTTATTCATATGAATATTATAAATAAAATAACAATGCGAGGTTATTACTTTAATTTATCCGAAATTCAATAAGAAACTTATGAAAGCCTCCTTTCGTCATGGTGTTACATGGAAAACAACATGTGGACAAAGGATTTTTTTTTTTTTAATGTGATAAAAACTTCAAAATTTAGCCTCGGGAATGAATTACGAAATTTTTCGTAAAGGATAAGATCTAACTAATGTTGGTCCAAAAGAGAGTTCTAGCATGTTGTTGCTTGAGGTTCAATATAAAAGTCTCGGTATTTTCTAAGGCTTAGGTGCTCTGTTTCACAACTTGGCCCTATATCATCCCCATGTTGAAAGTCAATCCTAAAAAAAGAACAGTGTTAGTCTATTTAATTGGAACATTATAACTGTAAATTGGGGAGACAGGCATTATGTCAAACTGTAAATGTGATCTGCTGTGATTTGTCGGTGTTGAGTTTATTTTCCATTGTTTGAAGGAGTCTCGTAATTGTTGTAATTAATATTGGTGAGCCGGTGAAGCCTTATTGATGTATGAATGTCTAATCAGAATAGCTTTGTCGTCAGCATATGTTGCTTTGTGTTAGGGTAATCGTTGATATTATTATTAGGGTAAGCCTATAAACATTATAAGTTCGATCAGCAATAAATATGAAAAATTATTACAAGGCAGAATATCTATGGATAGGAATACAATCTCCGACCGAAATGATCCCTGCTGCAAAAACTGACGACCATAGATTAGACCCCTGGAGGACAGTGACGCTAGGATATCGGAAAGTTAATTGAAGGACAGCAATCGGAGGCGGCGGTATCCTGATGACTGATGGTATCCTGCCGGTGACATTTGCCTCTGGATATCGTCCGGTCTAGGATATATCACGATGATGGGGTTTAAAGGATCGTCTTTGTTTGAGGATATCTGGATTAATTATCATACCTCTCAGCAATGTGGACCTTTGATTACTAGTGGTGTACTAATATATAAGGGAAAAAGTAGAAAAAAAAGTGATAATATTTTCTTGAAACACTTGCGAACATCACAGGTACTAGTACACAGGTATTTTGTGTATATAGTTTCAAATAAATTATTTATAAAATGCTTATGGCCTATCTGAACCTCATTCCTAGTCATTCCTAGCCCGTAATTAGTGTTCTAGTACAAAATACATCTTGTTAGTCGATGAGCAACAATAGTTCTGTCACTCAGATTTTTATGTATCATGAGGTGCTGAAATCGAATATCTACTTAGCCCACTAAAAAACGCTTTCCTAAAAAAGATATAAGTGGTAATTATTTTATTTCTTGCTTCATTAAGCGATCTGACGCGGCGGTCACTTACAGCGCGATATTCTTGGTGGTAATTAATATGGCTACGTCGAAAGGAAAGCGATATCCGTATGAGCGATACAAAGCAAAGAAAGTTTTCCACGGAGGAGGTTCGCAGCAGGAGTTGCCACCGTTTATAGTATTATGCAAACTTTTCAACGAGAATGAATAGTTTTGACAAAGAGGATATCCTGCTTATCCTAGCCCTTTAGTGCATCAGCAGAACAAGACTAAATTTGGTATACCTTATTTGTGAAACCAGAAAAGAACTTGTTGAACCCCACCAATTCCGTATTTTCGAACAACCGTACCGCTTGTCTCCGCAGCCACTTCTAGACCGCCACGGCAAACTGTCTTCTATCTGATGTGCATTGTATTATCCACGCGATACATTATCGGAGACCGTCGTGACAAACCGCGCACTGTGTGCCATGCTTTTAGTGTTACAGATCACATGTAAACAAAAAAAAAAAAAAAAAAAAATGGGACAAAACATGTACAGAAATGAATTTAACTTAAATTCTTTAAAGTAATGCCTTATAAGTTTCTTTGCCATACCAATTATTCATCCACTAAAGTGCTTATAGTGTTGTAAGTAATTATTCTAAAAATAATAGTTTTTCTTAGCTGATTTTTTTTATTATGGTTTTTTATGTTATTATATTATTTAAAAAAAACTGCATATAATAAAAATACACGATTTTCAATAATCAGGGTTATATATATATATGAATATAAATGATATATATATATATATATATATATATATATATATATATATATATATATATATATATATTTTTTTTTTTTTTTTTTTTGTTTTTTTTTTTTTTACTTTAACATTTACTAGACAAACGATCAAAGCTCCCAATTATTAAAGACTTATTTACATGACTGTGATTAGACCTATTTGGACGTACGGAGTTGAGCTTTAGGGCTCCACTAAACCATCCAATTCATCTCGAATCCAATCCTTGCAATCCAAAATCCTTCGAAAAATCCTTAATGCTCCTTACTATGTGACCAATAAACTTATCCATAAAGACCTTAATGTTCCTTATGTTACTGATTTAGCCCAGACCAGATACCTATCCTTAATCATAACCCATAACCACTCAAATCCACTAGTCTCCCAACTTGCTTCCAACTCCATTCCCGATAATCCTACGAGGCTTCTGAAAAGAAGATGGCCAAGAGAATTTTACTGTAGATTTTATTGAAGTGCTACTAGTGAGTAGTCACAATTTAGTTACATGCCATTGTATTTACTATCAACACATTTACTTAAAGTATATGTTTTTGTAAAGTTGTCAATATCGATAAATGAAAATATATATATATATATATATATATATATATATATATATATTTTTTTTTTTTTTGTTTTTTTTTGCTGAAATTTGAAAAAATAAAACTAAAAATTAAGCTACATATCAACATGAATCACTTTCAGGAAATAAGCCCCCGTAAATCTCGTCAATTTAATTTTAATAAAAATGGACAGCAGCGAGTAAAAGGAAAAAACAACATAACAGGTGTAGGAATGGAAGGAATGTTGCAGAGGGTTCTTAGAAAATAAGTAAAGGGACTCAGTTTAGGGAAGAGCAGGGACAGAAAACACATGGGAAAACTTCCTTTAGGGACTTCACTGGAGGTGAGTGATTACAACAAGAGGGGCATACTTCAAGCATATATCTCTATCCGTCATTATTTTTATTATATTTTATCGATTCTTTTTCATATTACTCAAAAAAAAAAAAAAATTTTTGTTGAAATCGGAACCTGTTTCTAACATGAAACTGAAAAGATTTATTAAACTTAATACGAATCAGTACTTTAATTTTTAACATTATGTTCTAATACAATAAGTTAGATAAAAGGGCGAAGTTGAATTAATAAGATTATTTTATCATAATTATTTTATTTTTTTATTATAGCTGCCTATGACCTACCCTTTTTAATATGTTCATTGAAAAAGTGAAAGGAGAGATGCAGGTATATGTGTGTGAAGATTGGAAAAGACTGTTTGTTTTCTTTGTACTTTGCAGATATTATGCCGTATCTAGCATCTGACGAATGAGACCTGCAATATATGATCAGGAAACTCCTGAAGGAGTATTCGAAATTGGGACTGGTCTTAAATTAGAATCGGAAATTATATTGTGTCTTGCAGCAAAGATTCCAAGTACTTAGGTCTCCAAATGAACGAAAATAAGACACCTTTGAGGATATTTACATGAAGGTATGATGAGATGAAAATGATCAGAATCCTGAAATTCTCTGGAAAAAAGAGGAATTCTTGGAAACGAAAACAAATTATAAACATTTTTTTCAAGATAGCCGTAAACTGTTCTCTCTTGAAAAGGGCTTCGTTAGATGTAGGCCTTTCAAGGCTCCAACACATTCCTAATATTACTAGATAAACCATATGGCAGAAGAATATTTTGGATGAGATTGAAAACAGTAGGCTGTGGTTTGGTCATTTGATGAGGATGGAAGACAATAGATGGCAAAAAAATCATTCCTTTATAAACCAGAGTATGAAAAGAAGAGGGGAATACGGCAAGAGGACTGCAAGAGAAAGGCCAAGAGTGAGCATTGGTGGAAAAACTTTCTGGGGATCGGAATACAGTAGATGTGATCCAAATAAATGAAATAAAAAATAAAAAAAACCAGTTGTCTCTTTTATTTTTTATTAACTATAACATATGTTTTAAATATTAAAACATAAGCAGATGAAGTAGTTCAAGATTTTAAGTGAATATTTCTCACACTGTTTTCAAAGTAATTTTTTTCTTTGTATCCTTGATAAGTACATTCTGCCCTTTCATGTTTTTGAAACTTACAAAATATAAGAAGAATGAACAAGAGAACTATAGAAATCCCACTCCACAGCAATTAAAAGAACTCTTTATAAAAGAACAACTACCTTAGGGGCCTTAATGAATGAACCAGGTGAGACCAACTGAATGAGATCCTAAAAACGTCTGGAGCAAACCATTAGGTCTCGTAATGACCGCTCGGCCTGTTTGTACCTCACTCAATTTATTGTTCCTTTCACCCTTTGGTGTCAGCTTTCATCGGCTTCCTTCTCGAGGATCACTACGCAACCAGACAATCTTAAGAACAACGAACTAAATAAAAACGAAAATATTCTAACTGTACTTTCAAACACTGATAGTTACTCCAAAGTTATTTGCGAATACAGATAACCAAAAAATTACTCTCCTCGCACACCTCTTTCAATAAAATTGTGATTATCAGAATATAGATAAGAAATTTCACAAATATATCGTTCTTAAAATTTTTTAATTGTTTTAAAAATAAATATATCATGTGCTGGGTAAAAGCAATAATGGTATATAAAATACCAGTTATTCTTAGTTTAAACTTAAAATAATTTGATTATTATGAGGATAAAAGTAACTTTTAGAGATGTTGGAAAGAATTTTTAGAAGCTATTTAAGGTAAGAACATTATTTTTGAAGAAAAACATAAGAGCTAGATCAATAGAATCTTTAAATCGTGGCTAATTCTCAAAACTAATATTAATGAACGTTGTGCTAAATTTTGACTCGTTATCAGTTTTATATTTAAGATACTGAAGTTTCCTTCATACTAATACCATTTTCACAAATTAAATTAATTCTGTTTATTTTTTTTTTATATTAAATAAATTAAATTAAATTAATTAACTATATGAATGGCTCAAAAGAGATATGGGCTCATAGAGTGTAAACATTACTTGTAACAGAAGATAAGAATGAGTGATACAAACAAATCAGCCGAATGAGGAAATAGTCTTAATTATTTCTTGGGGGAAATTAATGTAGTTTATTTCGAATAAAAACTGTGGGTGATTCAAAAGGAGATTTGCTTTTATTATAAGTTATTTTACAGGAGAGAGGAAGTGAATTCGAGCCTACCACATTATTACTGGAAGGGGTATATTTAGGGAATTTTATCAGTTTTATATCACAGAATAAATAAGTGCAAAATAAAAATGTAAATTTTGACAACTAACATGTAGTCATCTACAACAGTAGATGGGATAGAGCCTTACAGAATAGAAAAAAGTTATTTATTATTTATTATTGACGCTCTTATCGCAGTACCAATGCAAGTTCTATTAGCATTATAGGAGAAGATTCCATATTACGCAGCTCAGACGTAAACGCACTCTTAGTTTTTAATAAACGAGTTTCAAATTTATGTAAATGGTCAACCTTAGGCTCATTGGGAAGCGCACAGTACAGTCGGATCGGACCGCCGAGCGTCGAAGCTGATATTCCCCCGCTCCATGCCGACATTGCCTGGAAATCCGTCGCTAGCCATATTGCAATTCATCTCTAAATAACTTATGTTTAAAACACCATTTTATTAAAGTGCTGAAATGTAACGTATAAAATTAAAATTTAAAATACAATATGAAATCAGATGGACGATTCAATGATAAGTCTCGTTTTTTTTTATCAATTATTAATTTTCAATAATGATGCTGGTAAATGAATATATAAATATAAGAATATCTTTTCTTTTTATTTATATACGTAAAACTTCACCGTTTTAAATTATTTAAATAATAAGAAATAAGTTTTACCCAATACTAACCTAACTGGTTTAAAAGAAAAATGGAGAAAAGACACTAAATTAGTCAGGCACGGTAATCAATGACGTTCCTCTTCCTTAATATGTTATAATCAGCAGTCTGGGAGCAGCAAAAAAAATATATAAAAAAAAAATCTTTTTATTACTGTAACAAAAAATTAAAGGTTAAGTTCATATGCAAGGTGGAGTTATAGTTGTTGATAGGTCACATGTTAAGTAAATATGCTCCTAGGTTATCTAGTACACTCCACTTCACCCTTACACCCCTATAAGATGTGATGATGACTTTTAGATGTTAGACCAGGATGGGCAACGGATCTTCCCACTCAAAGCCTTCTTCGGTGCAGTCATCCAGGCCAACAATCCAGACAAGCAACCGCGAGGAGCTGCGGAAGTGTCAAGACGAGTCCTGGAAGTCATGCAGCGTCGGAAAGGAAATCAACTACTCCGTAAGTGGAAGAGGCGATGCCATCAGCGTCGTAAGGAGCATTAAGTCGACCAGCTGCGGAGATTGGAGTTCTCCCACACAGCATACCCAAGCTGTCAGACCTAATCCTCAGGTAAGTAATACCTAGCATTACTACATTCTGTTGTTGTAACTATAATGTTTATGTTTAGAAACGTTCGCCTTGTGATCCGTAAACAAGTACAATTACCATTTTCAATTCTAAGATAAGAGGATATCCGAAATACTTATGATTTCATCCCCAATCTTATTCAGGTTACATCTTGCAAAGGTACAATCTATTATCGTACTAATAATGTTTATGTTTAGAAAATTAGGCGTGTTGTTCAAACACATATTTTCCATTCTAAAATACGAGATAAAAATCTAATCATTTTCCGAGATAACGAACACACAAATAGTAAATTCTTGGAAAAGAAGGACCTCATTTATTGAAAATTCACATAAATGACTTCTGGAATAGTGGTTACAAGTCGAATGTAGAATGTTCTCTGAAACAATCAATAGCTACTTATAGGGTTATGTTTAGAGTGGGGATAGACGGGAGTGAGCTTGGGTGATATTGTATAGCAGTAGGTTTTGGGAAAGAAAGTTAATGACAAGTAAAGACAACGTGCCAGTCGCATCATGTCAGTGATATAAAGTGTGTAATAATGAGTAATATGTGAAGGATTTAAATTGACAGGGAGTATGTGGTGTTCGCAGGTCTAGGAAGAAAGTCTATGAATATGCTCTTGTTAGGTGCTAAAAAGGTTGTTAATAAAGAAAGGAGTGCGTATTATAATTCTGGTTAATTTTTTTCATTCATTTAATAATTTCAAAAAATAACCATTACCTAATTTAATTATTTCGAAAATAAACAAGGTTAGAATTTCATGCTGCAATGATCTTATCAGTAAGAACATATGTTAGTAAGACGTTTGCATTTGGGTCATTGTAAAGGTTTTAGCGTACCGCGCTAGCTTTCGTTAAAGGGTTGGGGGTCGCGAGACCCAAGGTGGTCTGCGAACTAGCGAAGACATCCTTATACCACGGTTATTTAGAGAACCACATAAAAATATTTATGACGGCTGACATGGAACATAAAGAAATGTTGTGGCAAAAAAGGAAAGTGGACCCGCGATGTAAATTAGGACTCTTCTAATACCTATATACTATCTACAATCAGGTGATGAGATCGGATTTAATTTAAAAATTGATCATATCAAGTAAGGATGCCTATGGGTTAAAATAATTCCAAACAAATTTCATCAAATAACCTTCGTTTGTGACTTCCTCTTCCACAGAACCTTTATAATATTCTACTATTGAACATCCCCGCTACCTAGGACTCCATCAGGACTCCATTAGTAAGAAACCACATGAAAGAAACTGCTTGTCGTTTTTCTACAAGAATACTCCAATATTTGCTTGGCAAGAGCTTCTAATTAATTATTAAAGACTCATTTACATGACCAAGTAAGACTTATTTGGACATACGAAGTTGAACGTGAACTCAATTATACTTTCTACTTTTTCTTGTATCCAATCCTTAAGATCGAAAATCGGTCCGAAATCCTTAATAAACTTATCCATTAAGATCTTAATGCTCCATATATTGCTGAATTAGCCCAAACCAAATACCTATCCCTTCATAGTAAACTCCATCACCACTGAAATCCATTTGTGTCTCAAGTTTGTTTCTATTATTGTTGTTTAAAATAGGACTCTTCTAAACAACAATAAATAGCCGTATATTACAGATTTTATTTCGGAGAAAAATATAGTGTGGGATAATTAAAATATGTTAAAAATTTATTTTTACTTTTTATTACTTTTTGTTATTAAAATAACATTCCAATCTATTGTTAAGCAATTCGAAAATAGTAGAACATTAATAACAGTACTATACTAGCAGATCCCGATCTTTTTCAGACACCTCTGAAGGTTATCAGGATTGTAATGAAAACAAACTTGAGAGACTAATGGATTCCAGTGGTGATGGAGTTTACTATGAAGGGATAGGTATTTAGTTTGGGGTAAATCAGCAATATATGGAGCATTAAGATCTTAATGGATAAGTTTATTAAGGATTTTTGGAACGATTTTCGATCTAAAGAATTGGATAAGAGAAAAAAGTAGAAAGTATAATTGAGTCCCAAAGGTCAACTTCGTATGTCCAAATAAGTCCTACTTGGTCATGTAAATGAGTCTTTTATAATTATTTGGAAGCTTTTGTCAAGCAAATATTGCAGTATTCTAGTAGAAAAACGACGAGCAGTTTCTTGCATGTGGTTTCTAACTAATGGAGTCCTGATAGAGTCCTAGGTAGCGGGGATGTTCAATAGTAGAATATTATAAAGATTCTGTAGAAGAGGAAGTTATATGTTTAAAACGAAGGGCATAGGTTATTTGATGAGATTTGTTTGGAATTATTTTGAATCAGTTTTGAATTTAGAATTAGTGGAATTATGACACTATTCTTAAAGGTTTGTTTTTTATAGTAGGTAACGTATAGGTATCCTTACTTGATGTGATCAATTTTTATATTAAAGCCGATCTCATCACCTGATTGCGGATAGCATATAGGTAACAAACACACAACTGCTCAAATAACAGTCTACTGGCCATACAATTTGTTCAAGCAGCAACAATCTTCAATAGTTGACAATTCGCGGAATAATTTAACATAAAAGAATCGTTAATGAGGAACCTATTGTGCCAGTCCGGTTTTCATGTTTGGATAATACAATTTTCAATTTATGGCCACTCTGCATAATGCATGCATAATGCGAGGGAATGTAGTGACTGTTGATCAATGGAAAGTTATCAACTGTTTTATGTATATTGCCTAGTGGAATAATGGTTATGTGCCTCGAGTACTGATTATGCAAATGTGCAGGTCTTCCTGCCGTCATTATGGTCCTTAACCATCCTGAGCAATGGAGTAAATCTTTTGCTATCAAAGAATTTGTTTATTAATGGATAGATAATTATCCATACTACTTATTCCTTTTAATTGATGGAAATTGTAAAATTTGCTCAATAAAAGCTTACTAAGAAAAAAAAAAAAAAAAAAATGAAAGACGTTTATATATACACACACATATATATATATATATATATATATATATATATATATATATATATATATATATACGTATATATATATATTTATATATACGTTTATATATTTTTATAAAAATATTAAACAAACCAATATTCAAGATAATAAAGTTCTAATAGATAGTATATTTAATTTTATGACTATTTATAGATTACATATAAAGACATAGATTACATAAACAGCTGAAAGGGATAGGTTAGGTTAATCTATATCTACTATTATAAAAGAGGACAAGCCATTTTTTTCAACTGAACCAATCTGTACAAAATCTTTACGCCATCATCTTTATAGTTCAATGGAGGTTAAGAAGTAATAAAATTTATAGATTTTCAATTAAATTATTATTGAAAAGCAATAAATATGGACTTGATCCTCCTCTGATACTGGTAGTTATTTCTTAGCTTCAATTTTTTTTTTTTTTTTTTTTTTTTGTGTGAATGTGTGTGATCTACCATCCTTTACTTCGAGGGAAGATTTCTAACTTAGTTATAAATTTGGATAATATTTAGCGGATAAGCCATTGAAGCGTTTAAACAGATTTACTAAAGTTTATTTTTATTTTATTTTATTTTATTTTTTTAATCGGCAACTATAAATAACAAAATTAAATACGTATGTAATGTATTTTTACCCTTGCTACTTACTTAATCCTCATACATTACGTAAATTATTTATTAAAAAAAAGAAAGAAAAAAAAAGGTATATACTGATTAAATACGGTATGTATGTCTGTTTTTTTTTTCTACTTTATACATTTATGTACGTTCTGGTATATAACTTCATTTTTTAAAAATGTATGTGTTCCAAGGTTTTTGTGTTTTTTGCCTCAAGTCCAATGTTTATAATGTTCATATGGTCATTTTTATATTCAATAAATTGTAAACAAATTATAATTATATACTTTCAAATCATTTTTTGTTACTTTGCCAGCAAAATTCTATAATTCGTCATTTCCGTTATTTCTTTATCCTCCCTCCCCCAACCATGATGATTTATCGAGTTTCTACTGTGTGTGTATATATATATATATATATATATATATATATATATATATATATATATATATATATATATATATATTATAATCAGAATTATAAAATTATTTCATATTTTTCTTAACTATAAATTTTATAGCATGCTTAATGAGAGCACATTTAGGGCTGTAAATGTATGATAAATAATAAAACGTAAAGTACTGCATTTTTCTTATATCCCCTTTATTAATAAATTAAAAAACTTATTAGTCACAAATTTTACAATCAAATAACAATTACTTCTATTTGATTTGTGATAGTAATTTTTCTATTTAAAAAAAAATAATAATAAGCTTGTAATTGTCACTTTTTATTTTTATTTTCCACATAACACAAATCTATAATATTTCTAAATTTCATTATATATAACATGAGAATTCTGAGTATTGTCATTTAAATAGATTCAAAAACTTTATGAAGTGTGAAAACGAATTCACGAAAATTTTTCCCTTGATTTGGATTCCGATAAACTAATTCCAACGCGGTACCAAATTTATTTATGGAGATAATTCAGGAGTTGGGGGAGGGAAGGTTGAATCGAGAAGCAGTGGTAACGGCAAGTTAGGTTTAAACTTTCAAAATTCCAGTAGACTTCAAAACTGTATTAGATTACCAAAAGGCGGATATGAAATTTTGAGTTATTAAAACTATTAACTTTGTTGTAATCCAACCTTCGAAATTTTAATAAAGTTTCAAGGACTTTCAAACTTTAAAATATTTATAAGATTTTCTTTAGTTACGGGAATACTTTTAATTCTTGACAGTAAAAAAAAAAAAATAAATAAAAAAATTTAAAAAAATAAATAAATAAATTCAACGTAAACATAAATTATTAATTTAAGTATATAATATAAAAAGTATAGTGTTGTACTATATTTGATATTTAAGCCATATATATAGTTTTATAACTATTGTTTTATTGAATAAATATTAAAAGCTGCCTCTGAAAATGGCAATGGACAATATGAATGACAAAGAATGCATTCATACAATATAGACAATAAGATCAAATTAAAAATAAATAAATAAAAATCCACTAACTATACAAGATACAAAATATAGTAAATATTAATATAATTTAAAACAAAAAAAAATATTTAAAAAAAAAAATCTTTTGAGGTACGCAAGATGGTATAGAAGGATCAATACAATGAGAATTGATGAATTAATTAATTAATTAATATTTGTTTCCATAGGAACGGAAAAATCCAATTAGTCACAGTGAAAACCCAAGAAAAACCCCCAAAACATTTAACCTACCTTCCCCTTCCACTACGGATATATTTCAGATATCTATTAGATCTCCTCAGATGGGTACCAAAATATTTCATTTCTTATCTTACATTTTTGAAAACAAATATAATCCATGTAACAAATTGCTGATGTTTTGAAAAATTTGTATGTCTTAGGACTGAAGATCAATGTTTATCATTCGAAAATAGTTTTCAAACAAAATAATGGAAATATAAGTGGCAATTAATTCATAATCCTAAATGTAAAGAGAAATGAAAACATTAAAATATAAGTTAATAAAAAAAAAATTAAAAAGACACAATTACACTATATACAATGTACACAAACCCTTAAGCTATATTTTGAATTTATAATTAATGCTTGGCGTCATGGGCGAAAAAATAAAAAATTGGACTTTTTCCACCATTTTTTCGAGATCTTCCATACTGTTATTCAAGCGAATATTTCTAATTTAGTTGTAAATTTGGATAAGGTTTAGCGGATAAGCCATTAAAGCGTTTAAACAGATTTACTAAAGTGTCTTTAAAATAAGTCTAACACCTTTGCTCCCTTAATTGGGTCACGTGCGCAACTTTAAGATTGAGTTATTAAGACGTTATCTTCAGGATCGCACGCGAGGTTGGTTGTCCTAAAATTCCGTGATTTTGGCTTTGAATATGAACTATTTTTCTCTCATATATTTTTTTTTCTATACTTTAATTTTCGTTTTCATATTATTTTCTTCAATTGGAGAAAAACAAAAAAAAATTAAATAAAACAAACTAGATAACGAACGCTACAATATGGTCTATCCCATTTTATTTAGTAACCTAATTACAATAATACAAGGTAATAATAAATTACCTAAAGAACGCTAAACATAATATAAACGGAATTCGGTGAAAACTACGTTCTTTTGCCTACCCACAATCTTATTTTTTCATTATAAATATACTTTCAAAAGGCTTATACTCATGTTTAAGCTCAAACCGTAAATCTACAAGAATATTTATTATACTAAACCAAAAGTATATACAATGATCATTTACATATGTTAATTTTATAAAACATTTAAAATTAAAACAACATAAAATATGAACAAAGAAAATCTATATTTAGATTTTAAAAGATAAGTAAGAATATTACTTTTTCATTATAAAAGTGCTTTCACAAGGCTTACACTCATGTTTAAGCTCAAAGCATGAACCTACAAGAATATTTATTACACTTAAACAAAATATATACAATGATCATTCATAATTTTTTTTTTCCTTCATTTATTGATATTTACAACTGTACAAAGACATATACATTAAGTAAATGTGTTGATAGTGAATACAAAAAATGAAAACATAAAATATTAACAAGGAAAATCTGTATTTAGATTTTTTTTTAAATATGTAACGAATTTAGTATAGTCAATAACCATGCTAATAAAATTTTAACAGAACAACTATTTATAAATTGCAACTTTCTAAAAATTAACTATTATTAATTAAAAATTAAAATGATATACCTTACAAAAGAACATATCTCTAAAAATTGTTAGTAACGTTATGTATCTATGGTATCAATTTAAAAAAAAAAAAATTTATTGATTTTCACAGCAGTTTAGAACCTATACATTTGCTAAATATGTGGGGAAATGCTTATAAAACATTTCAAAAACTTCTAAAGAAACTACTCACTGGTAGCACTTCAATAAAAGTTCTACATTACAAGGTACCGAAGTCATCATCTTTTCAGATGCCTCGAAGAGTTATTGAGAATGGAGTTGAAAGAAAATTGGGAGACAAGTGGATTCTAGTGGGTTGTTATCATAGAAGGGTTGCGTATACAATTAAACATTATCACAACTATCCCTTTTTTTGATAAGCTATGAAAATCTTATTCTTTCCAAAGGTTCAAGCCACATACAAATAATTGAAGTTTCCACATGTACATATGGGCTCCTGTTCATTCATTAGTAGAAACTGCATCTACCGGTTCAGATATTAAATCTTCCAAATATAAGATACTATTGAAGAGTGTGAAACTCATATAAGGATATTTATCAGTATTATCTCCTAAAATTATTATTTATCTAAAAAATATTTATATATAATTAGATGACGTTTCATGGCCCCAAATCTTATTATGAAAATCATTAACTAAAAAAATTATTTAAAATAAATATATATTAATATTACTATTACAAACTACATATAATATACTTCATAGTCAAACAATTTTTTACACAAAAAGTTTTGTCATATTTAAAATTAATGTATCATCTCTGCAAAATTTGTATGCATTTTCTTTATTATTAATAAGGTTGCAAAATTTATTACAATTTTTGGATAAATAAAACTTTTAGGGGATAATATTGTTAAATATTCTTACCTTAATCTCCTTATAATATATAAATATATTTTTGGTCATGTTTTTTGATCATATTTCCAACTTAAATTACCTCCATAGCAAATAAACAAAACTTTATTTATCTTTATAACTGATTATCAAACGTTCACAACTTGCAAGGTCTTAAAAAAAATTTCTGTCTACATATAAGTTTTCATAGAGAATAAATTTTTAACTATTAAAACACAAGCATGCGTCTATAAAAAAAAATGATTAATTATTCCCGGTGACAACAGGTATATAGTACTGTTATTACAGATGTTAATGCAAGTAATACTTTGAGACTTTGAAGTAGTGTAAAAAAATTGACATTTCTATAATAAAATTTTAGTTTTTAACGTTATAGTGGTCCTTATCATTCGTTTATATTTTAATTATTTCACAAAAGTATAGAATAATGCGAACTGGTAATGCTCTCAATTTCTGCAACGGTTTTCACTGTTTATGCTGCCAAACCGTACTTCATTTATAAATAACATTTATTTCACTCCTCTATAGTTAGTGATTTTTTGGTTTTCTATTTCCTGAAGTTTATGATTATTTTTATGAATGTCTTGCATGTTCTTTTCAACATTATTTTACTAACACAAAAGAATATAGATACTTATCGAATAATTTTAATAAAAAAAAATACGTAAGTACTGACATAAATGTACTGTATTCCATATTTAACGAAACATTACCAAACGCAATCTAGAAATACTTTTTATTAACAACCTACTCCATGAATAATAATATCCCTTGAAACGATATTTTATTTAAACATTCAGTTCTTCTTCCTGAAATTTTCTCGTTTATTTACAAGATTCAGTACTTGAGGGCAGCATTCGACCGGATATAAGACCCTCTTGATCACGTCGAGACGAACACCCGCTGAACCGGAAGATCAAGGTGGCTGTGGTAGATTATGCCGCCATAAAGAGCCTACATGAAAATTTAACTGACCATAACTTGCAGCAATAAACCCCTCAGATGTTTAATACAGGTGCTCTTGTGCCCGTCGGCATCGATTTACCACTAGAACGAAATGGATTTGGTTCGCAGCATCAAGACATCAAAATAGTTGGGTCTTCGGGTAATAAATAGTTATTGTCAACCTCACCAATATATTTTGTAGCCCTATTGCTATACTAAATGAGACGATATTTGTGCAAACGATTGGTGATTTAGTGTACTGCTCAGACATTCCAGGTCTGATCAAAGAGTTAGGTGTTGAGTACAAAAAAGAAGACTGGAGGCTGTTTATTGATTCTTCTAAAACTGGTTTAAAAGCTGTTTTATTACACAATAGTAACAGTTATGCATCTATACCTGTTGGCCATTCTGTGCATATGAAAGAGAGTTATGAAAACCTAGAAATAGTGTTGAATAAAATTGGCTATTCGGCGCATGGTTGGATGATATGTGGTGACTTGGAAGTAATATGCAGGCTTCTTGGTCAGCAAGGCGGTTTTAACAAATTTCCAGGTTTTTTTTTGTAAATAGGACAGTAGAGAAAAGGATCAACATTGGTGCAGAAAGAATTGGCCTGTGAGGGAGTCTTTAAAACCCGACGAGAAGAACATTCTCTGCAAAAACCTTGTAGATCCTAGAAACATTCTCTTATCACCTCTACATATAAAGTTAGGCCTCATGAAACAGTTATATAATGCTTTATATTTATATGAAACAGTTATATATGATTTTTTAAATTATATAAAAACGCAAATTTCCCAAAAACTATGGGCGATACAAAAAAACTAAGACCAGATTTGGATTCAGCACACAACAATCTATAAAAATCAGCTACTAAAGTTTTCAAAAACATTTTTTTTTGTTGGTCTGTGTTACTATACAAATTTTAAATACTTTAGGATAACGGATTATTTAAATCCTGTTAATCGATCGTTCTATAACAGTAATCGTTAATATGGATTGTAATAATGCTTAAATCCTTCTTATCATACTTCGTAACACAGGACAATGAGGGTATTTCATTGAAACAATTATTGTTAATAATGGCATTATTCTTCGTTTAATCGTTACTAGATCCCTGTTGAACACGTGCGATGTATAGAACTCGAGCTTGACAAAAGTTTAACTTAGAACCCACATACAAGATAAGTTCAAAAGTCAACGTTCAAACCTTCTGATTAATTACAAAAGACACATTTTCAGTAATAAACAGTAATTAGACCTAAGGCAATGAGCTTTGGGATTCCACTAAACCGCCCAATCCACCTCATATCCAATTCTTACAATACAAAATCCTTAGAAAAATCCTCAATCCTCCTTAATTTATCAATTGCAAATTTATCTAAAAAGAGCTAAATGTTCCATATCTTGCTTGTTTAAAATCAAATATCTAGCCTTTCATAGTAAACTCCGTAACAATTCAAATCCACTAGTCTCTCAAATTACCATCCAATCCAATTCTGAAAAGAAGATGGCCACGGGACCTTCTTATTTAGAACTTTTATTGAAGTACCACTTGAGGGTAGTTGCTTCACGAGCGATTGTAATGTCATTACGAGCGTTGTAATCACATTTAATCGATTTTTTTTTTTTTTTTAGGTTGTAAGTTTCAGTAATAAAAAAAAATATATCTTCCAATTCTGCCCGTATCCAATCTTTACTACCCTAAATCTTTAGTGTAAAATCTTCAATGCTCCACATTGCATAAGAACTAAACTTACCCATAAAAATATAAATCTCTTAAATGTTGCAGATTGGACACAAATAACATACCATTCCTTTCATTATAAGCTATAACAAACTCGAATGCGCAAGTCTCTAAACTTGCTTACCACTTTATGTCCGATAACCCCCCGAATTGTTTGAAAAGAAGAAAGCATAGGGACTTACGAATGTAGAAGTTTTATCGAAGTGCTACTGATTGGTAGTTATTTACAAATTATTGTATGAGTTGTGTACAGTTGTAAATATCAATAAAGTTCATTTAAAAATGTTATTAGATACTCAACTTTTAATATTACATCTGCTTGTAATTTTGATAGGATTTAAATTTGCCGATGGGCTATGCCTAAAATCTTTTCCACCCTTTCCTAGCCTATATGTAAACGTTACAATACAAAGAATTTTTTCTGTTAAAAACCTGTGATTCATGTCAGATCCAACCTTATTCTCGAAAGATCAGATATCTCAAATGACCCGTCGCTCAATCTCTATTCTAAGACAGTTCTATTATTCTTGTCAACTCCTTGTCTCTTCACCAACTTTAACTATTGATGTATGGTTTGCATATCTTTGGAGGACAGGCTTTAAATAAACTCTTAAATAAAATAGATTAACAAAAAATTTGTATTATTAACAATTAATTGTTTATTTATATAGTGAAATTGAGTTGTTTTTTCTTGATTTATTGATATTTACAACTGTACAAAAACATATACATCAAGTAAATGTGTTGATAGTGAATACAATGGCATGTAAATAACTTGTGAAGTAGATGTAGAACTACACAATAGTAGCACTTCAATAAAAATTTACACTAATACACTAAACATCTTCTTTTTAGACGCCTCAGAGGATTATCGGTAATGGAGTGGGAAGCAAGTTGGGGAACTAGAGGATTGGACCGGTTTCGGAGCTTACTATGGAAGGATAGGTATCTGGTCTGGGCTAAATCAGCAACATAAGGAACATTAAGGTCTTTATGGATTAGTTTATTGGTCACAAAGTAAGGAGCATTGAGGGTTTTTCGAAGGATTTTGTATTGCAAGGATTGGATACGAGATGAATTGGATGGTTTAGTGGAGCCCCAAGTCTCAACTCCGTCCGTCCAAATAGGTCTAATCACGGTCATGTAAATGAGTCTTTTATAATTAATTGGGAGCTCTGAACGTTTGTCTAGTTAATGTTAAAGTAGTCTGTAACGACGAGCAGTTTCTTGCCGGTTTAGTCTTGCATGTGGATTGAATTTTATTGAGTTTATAATAGAAACATTGAAACAACATTGCTAGCGGTTATGAAAATCATTTTTATGGTATAAGGTTGGGTACTTTTAAGTCTTTCTTATTCATGGACAGATGAAACGTTGCTTCTAAAGTTTTCAAACACAAAACATGATATTAGTTTCTGCGATACAGTAAAAAGATAAATGTTTAATTAATCGCATTTCACGCGGTTCTTTTCTGTTTGAAGAGATAAATTTCTGATAAAGATGTAGGTAGTTGGCGTATGCAGTCATATATACACAGCAATTAAAATTTTTTTTTTTTTTTTTTTTTCTCGTTTATTGATATTTACAACTGTACAAAAACATATACATCAAGTAAATGTGTTAATAGAGAATACAATGGCATGTATATAACTTGTGAAGAACAACTCAGTAGTAGCACTTCAATAAAAATCTACACTATAAGGTCTCTAGGCCATCTTCTTTTCAGACGCCTCGGAGGATTATCGGGAATGGAATGGGAAGCAAGTTGGGAGACTAGTGGATTGGAGTGGTTATGGAGCTTACTATGGAAGGATAGGTATCTCCTGCGGGCTATATCAGCAACATAAGGAACATTAAGATCTTAATTAAAAATAAATTTTTATTTGTAATGCCGACGTATAGACTTGCATTCAGGTTTAGAATAAAAGCAAACAAAAATACATGACAAAAAATGCAAAGAGAATTGAAAAAAGATAAGAAAAAAATAACTGTGTGAAAGTAAACAAAATTTATAACGACAATTACATAAAGAAAACAAGAAGGCAGTAAATAAAGAGAATTGAATTTTAAAAAAATTGAATATTTTGTAATTTTGAAGATACCCTTACTAACTTATCCACTTGTTTTTTTATCGTAATATCTTTTATATCTTTATAATAACTGGATATTCAATTTTTTTTTTCGTTTTATTTTTAATTCAATTGTCTTTATGTATCGTCTTTATGTTGTCTTTATATATTGTCTTTATGTTATTGTCTTTATGAATTTTCTTTTTTTCATACAGTTATTCCTTCCTTATTTGTTTTAATGCTCTCTGCATTTTTTTAATATATTTTTTGTTTGTTTTACTTTTATCCCTTTTGTACATATTGTGTGAATGAGTCTTTGTCAGTGAAGCGGCTTGTAATTATTCAATTTCAAAGTTTAAAATAAAATGCTTCTTCCCTTGCTGAAGGCCTGCAATGTAAGTCGAAATGTTGGTAATATAAATATTAATTTATTTTTAATCTCCGACTTCATACCCCAACAACATACATTATTATTAACTTCTTAGTCAACAAATACCCCATCCATAAAAATTAGGAATGATTGCATGACTCCGACAAACAAATTTTGGAATCAGTGCCGACGAAAAACAGGAATAAATAAGAGGGAAAATTTATTTGATTTATACATACCTTTGTGTTTTCAAACAAACCATATTAGTTTTTAAAGTAATTGTGAAACACTCATGATTTTATCGGTGTGAAAGCCATTGTCAGGTGTTTTAGAGTGATTTTTCCAGTCAAATGCGTCGAAGTCTATTGGTTTTAGCTTTTTTATATGCTGTCACCAGAAATAAAAGTTCAGTGACGACGATAAAGAGTACTTACTTAACAAAGTCCACCCACAAGATTAAGATGAAGCACTCCGATCAAAGTTGCATATTAAAGGTCACGGAGCCATTTTATTTTAAGAAGGATAAGAAGATTATCAAGAATCGAGTAGGAAGCAAACTGGCAAACTAGTGGGTAGAATGTTCTTGAATATGAATGATTTTAATTTAAAAATTAGATTTCAAAACTACATAAATACATTGTTCTGTAGAATTTATTAAGAGAAAAGGAAGTGGAAAAAAATATTATTTTCACTATTAAATTATTATCATTATTATAATACTTTATAATTTACAGATAAATATATTTATTTATCATAATTAAATTACTCATAGTTCCGAGGAATACCTTGTATCGATGTCGTCAACACAGATATGCCGCAAGAGAGGCAGGAATATGCCATTGAGGTCATGATGAAAGCTGTACGAAGCGTAAGAATGTTCAGGGTAAGTGTAACCTAAATATATAATATTAATAATTTATGAATATATTTATACAATAACAAGTAGTGTTCAGAATAACGAATCTGTGACCTCAAACAAACGGTTTATTTTTCATCTTACATAACCAAAATTAATATAACAATAATCTTACGACATAATATCAAAATTGGATAACGATAAACAAATGTTTAAATAATGTATTTGTTTATTTCATATGAAACATTAACAAATATTTACTTTTAGTCGTTATCTTATTTCGTTCTTATATTTTTAAAATAGAACATTTTTCAACAGGTTGCTTATGAAGCGATTCTGAGAATGCAAACTAAAACCACCACAGTGGAAAAGACAGTTCAGGATAGATTATAATATTAATAATATATTAAAAGTGTGAATAAACTACACAAAAATGTTATAACAAAAGGTTAGATTATAACAATAATAACGATCTTAATTAAATTTAAAAAAAGGTTATATGATTGTCATGCATAATACTCTGATATATTCCTGCTTTTATTACGTTGTCATAGTTTTAATTTGTTTGATACTGAAAATTGTTATTTTTAATATTATGCAGCAGGTCTACTCACATTATTTATTTTTTATATTTTGTTTAAACCCACAAACCACGAAATTGAACCATTTTACTAAACCACTAGTAAATCTATCGATTTATACTGTTATCTTTCCATAATTTGTTTCAACAAACTATTATTTTTTTCTTTAAATATTTATAATCTTTTTTTGTCATATTTTTCTTTTTTTTTCAGCCCTGGTGAAGGCTTAGAAAGTAAGCCAAAATGTTTCAAATAAGTTAAAATATTTAGTCATTCTATTAGCCGCACCCTGAACTATCGCATGACATTAAATAACAAAACTTTAAATTATCGAATATGAAATTTATTTTTAGGATCAACAAAATATTCAATGCTAATTTGATAATGCACTGACATGATACAATGCTGTTTAATTTTGAAATAAGACAAGTTATTTTTAGACAGGAAATTGAACCATTTTACTAATTCACTAGTAAATCTATCGATTTATTATGTTCTTTCCATAATCGTTTCCATATTTTTTTTCTTTAAATATTTATAAACTCATTTATTTAGTTTGGATCAAGTAGTGCCGGATCGCTACATATTTTTTAATGTCTAGTAAAATGGTTTTGAACTATTAAAAAAATGTTTTTTGACCAAGAAGCGAAACTATTTAATGTATGATATGTCTGTCTTCCCAGTGATTGATTAAAATAGTTCCTTAAAATGAACTTCCATAAGTTTTTTTTTTTCAGTCACTTAACTCATTTTAGTAAACTATTTCTTCACTGGGATGACAGATATAACAATCATATTTGTTTTAAAAAAATAATCAAAGCTTTATTGCCAAATATTCACAACGATTTTATTCTAGCAGAGGGAATAAGTGAATATAAGATTTTTTTTTTTCGAATTGATGTCAACATTTTTTATGGAATTGGGCCTTAATTCAAACTTTGCATTCTTGTAAAAATTGAGCCGGGGACTCGATGGCCAAGTGAGTTGGGGCGAAGGTCTCAGTTCACTCGGTAGTGGTTAACTAATACAATTAAATATGTGTTGTTGTGCTGTAAGATAAATAATTTACAGCGTTTATGAATTTGTATGCAAGTAGAACAGGAAATTCCCTTCTCAATGAAAATATGTCCTTTCCTAACAAGGTCCGAAAATTCACAGTGACTTTCCATATACGTAGGGCACAGAATGATACAAAACATAAATACTATTTTTAGTTTGCTATTAGTTATTCATGCCTAGCTGGACTTTTTATGTCGGCACTAAACCTATTTTGATACGGGTTAAAAATTAAACGGGATGAAAAAACTCGAATTTTGATTTTTTAAGAGCGGATTTTGGATATTATCTGCAAAAGGCACGGCACGCGAATAGCAAAGGGTGTTTTTGTTCAATATTAAACCTAGTTTATTTTTGGGTTAAAAATTAAAAGGGATGAAATAACTCGGTTTCTGTATTTTTTTTCTAACGTCTTCTAATTTTATTACGCCACTGACCTTGATTGGCAGTGTCATAAATTTTCATTCAGAACAACGGATAGATAAAACACATGCATTTGAAAAAAAGGGTTAAAATTTATTATCGTAGCGCACCCATGAAATGAATTTTGGCCTTCCCACCCTGGTTAGAATAGGTTGGTAACCTTTAGGATGACCCGTCCTTTCTGCTCTTGTTGGAGTACATAAGTACGCTAAGCCAAAATAAACAAAATACTTGAAAATAATAAGAGAAAAAAAGAAGTCCAAAATAACAATTATTAAAATACTTAAATACACTAAATTTCCTTTAGATTATTTTCAGAAAGTTATTTTATATTAAATTAATTACTGAGACACTAGAGCGCATTATAAATGAATCGTTTATTTCAGAAACCACCTAAGGGACAAAATATCAAAACATGCTTTTTTTGTGGTACTGTACAATTTAAAGATAAATACTTCTTTTAGTGCAGAAATAAGTTATGTTCCATATCAGCAATACTTTTTGGCAGCCTTAACCCAGGTGCAGTTAATTGTTAGTTTTCCGAAAGTTGAAAAAAGCACACTTAGGTGGTTTCTGAAATAAACTATTCAAATTAGCTCGATAGTAGAATAAAAATCTTTAAAAAAAATAGTGTCTAAATAGTTGACTCAGAAAAAAAAAAAAAGAAAAGACATCACTTAAGAGAGAAAATCTTTATTTTCGCCGATATCAAGATTTTCTTTATAAACTAAATAAACAATTTAATATCGTTTTTTTGTTTTGTTTTATACGTCATTTTTCATTATGAATCGAAAATTGATTTTTATTCATTTTTACAGATGAGTCAAGTTTTTTGTGTGGGCAAAGTTAATATTTATATCCAGCTCCAAAAAAACATTAAAATCAATTGAGAAAAAAAATCACTTATTTTTAAAATGGGTTCTTTCTCGTTGGACTGTCAAATTACAACACTCTAACGTAGACTGATGAAAAAGCTGAATTGGGTCAAATACCCAAGATCGTAGGTTTGAGACATTGAAGACATCGTAGGTGACAACCTAGGTGAATGAAAATTGATTTTGTGAAGGATTAACGAAATGAATTATGACTTTCCAACCCTGGCTAAAATAGGCATGTAACGTTAAGCCCAAAAAACAACACAACTAAACAACCATTTCATCGAAAATAAATGAAAAATGTATAAAAATAAAAAGTACATTTTTGAAAGCTTATTAATTGAATCGTTTATTTCAGAAACCACCTAAGTGCGCTTTTTTCAACTTTTGAAAAACTAAAAATAACTGTTTTGCAGCTTAAAGTATAGGTCTAGTCTCCTTCAAATATTTTTTTAATAAATCAATAACATGCTATTGGGATAATCTATTTTAAAAAAAAAAAATTTTCCTTTAAGTTTTTGAGTTATAAATTTTTGAAAAAATTGCACTTAGGAGGTTTCTGCAATAAATGGGTATATCCATAGTGATTTTTTTAAAAATATTATTGAAATTAAGTCAAACCATTAATTTTTACCTATTTTGGTATCAAAGGTAAGTAATTGACACACTTAAGTATGAAAAAGAGTGTTTTTATTATGTCTAAATCGAAAAACACAAATAGACTACACACTATAGTATGTCTATATACAAAGATCTGGCCTTATTCACTTATTCAGCTTCTGGCAACTCCTTGTCAGTTGCTGGCCATTGGATGATAGTGTCATAGAAGGCTTCATATCCAACAGTGTATTCCAAGCGTGTATTCCAAAAGTATCCATCAACTTTTTTATATCGTCTATCTTTTAGGTGATAACCTCCTCTGAAGCTTGGAGGTACGTGTCTTGGGTGTTTTTTATTTTCCCAAGATTAAAATGTTTCCCATAGTTCTCGTTTTATTTCATCCGTAAGTTTAAAATAACATTTAAAATTACACTAACAGTTTAAATCATTCAGCGGGGCTTTGCTAGGAACTTCTTTTCCATTGTAGGAGATGTACTGCAGTCCTTTGAGCCTAGTATTCCGAATAACATTCCGTTTGTATTTTTCTTCGTGCACAACTCCACGCCTACGCTTGGGATTAGGTTCATTATTTAAACTATCTGACATGGCTTAAGAACTATATAATGTAAGAATGAACAACAAAATAACACTTAGTTTTTACCGAAAACTAACCACTCAGTGTTAATAAAAGTGGATTTCAACATCTGTGGTTCTTTGTTTACTCAGTGTTAGGTAACCTTTGAATAAAAAAAAACAGCCAGTCACAAATTAAATATAAAACAATGTAACAATAAATATAACAAAATAAAACACGTAATGTCAACAAAGCCGCCAACCGTCACGAGTGAAAGTTACCGCAGAAATAACCTAAGCGACGGCGCTTGGATTCTTTCTGAAATAAACGGATTATTTTCAAGGCTGGCAAAAAGCATTGCTGATATAGAACATAAGTTATTTCAGCACT
This sequence comes from Euschistus heros, assembly GCA_003667255.2. Taxonomy (NCBI): domain Eukaryota; kingdom Metazoa; phylum Arthropoda; class Insecta; order Hemiptera; family Pentatomidae; genus Euschistus; species Euschistus heros. The sequence continues at coordinate 678,036 of RCWM02000077.1, forward strand.
AAAAGATCTATTCATCTTTAAATTGTACAGTACCACAAAAAAAGCATGTTTTGATATTGCGCCCCCTAGGTGGTTTCTGAAATAAACGATTCAATTATCTAAGGCTCTTAAATGTTAGATAAATCACATTAACTTCCTCTAGGGTTATCATTTTAATTTAAATCTATGACTTTTAAAGTAAAAAATCTAGTCTGAAATAGATAACATATACTTTTTTCTTTTAGCTTAACATGGTTCTAATCGATTCATTCTTGTTGCAGGACGTGGCTGAAATCGTGAAGAAGGAGATGGACATAAAATTCGGATCTGCGTGGCAGTGTGTGGTTGGCCGAGAGTTCGGCATAAACATATCTCATATGTACGGATATTTCCTATTTGTGACGCTGGACAGCCTGGCCATTCTTCTTTATAAAACCGACTAAATATATTTGTTAACATTACCTAGGATATTTTAATTAATTTATCAAAACAAAGTTATCAAAATGATACATTGTAAAGATAGATTAAAATATTAGCCTATGATATTGAGACCACTGAGACGAACAATTAAATTATAGAAGGGGTTCACTAAAAAATAATTCAAATGTAAACAATTTATTACAATATCCATAAAACTAGGCTGTATTTTATAAATTTAGTCTAGGTTATTAATCAATCCGGATAAATGTTGGTAAGCCTGATACGGTTTTGAGAAAAAATGCTAAATGTAAGTAATTGTAGAATTATTTTATGTATTTATAATAAATTGTATAATATTAAAATCAATTGTTTTTTTTTTTTGTTTAAAATTGTTTTTTGTTTTTTTATATAGAGCAAACTAGACAGTTATTGACACCTTAACGGAAATATTCATACTATAACTATAGAAATAATAGTCCAATTAAGTTGAAATTAGCAGTCATTTTTCCTTAATTACTATACTTTAAGCTAAGAAGAATTGCACCAAACATTATTCCAGGAATCTATTTTACAAGATAGTAACAACAAAATAAGGTAAAATCTGTTATTGACACCCTACGGATATCTTTTAAAATACGGGCAGAATTGAAAGGTTTTTTTTTACACAGTTGAGTTGTGGGAGTTTATAAAGGAATTTTATGATTTTTTTTTTTCTTTTTTTTATGATAGGTGACAATGTCAATAACTGTCTGTGATGCCAATAACTGTATGGTTTGCCCTAAGTAACTTTTTATCCGCCACCATAAGCGTCATAAGAGAAAATGATTCATATATTTTAATGGAACCTTAAGAAATAATAATAAATCATAGAACTAGATATTTATATTAATTGTTTATTGATATTTACAACTGTATATAATATCAGGGTTTGAAATCGATAATTAAAAAAAATGAAAATAAAAACAAATGCGATCAAGATTTTTATCTGGAGTTTTTAAAATCATTTGATGATTTTTATTAAGATGAATTTTTTTTTTTGATCATAAGTGATAAAAATCAAATTCTGATCATTATTTTTGAACAAAATTTTAACAAATAATAATAATAATAATTTTTGATTAATTCCTTTCTAAATCAGAAAGTTAATTTTTTTAAATTATCTCCAAGATGTATTTTGAGTATTTTGTATACAAACATACTAATCAATTTGTGTGTAAAAGGTGATTTTTATTTTCTGATCAATATTTTTTTTATCGCAATTGAATCATTATTATTTATGCAATGCCGTATCTACTCAGTGAGTGATCATTTTTTTTAATCAAATCAATAAGCATCAAAGATCAATTGAAATTTTTATTTATAAATCAGGAATGATTTTTAAATTAAAAATCAAATATAATAATTATTATATGATTTTTCGGAAAAAATAATTATTGATTTCAAACCTTATACAATAAATATACCGACTAAATATGTGGAAAATGTTAAAAAATACATGGCAATAACTATAATAAAACTACTTGTTTTTTTTTTTTTATTTTTTTTTTTTTTTTTTTATTGATTGCTTTAAAGTATAAACTTTATGAGTTAGTCAATAACAATAATAATTATATAATAGTAAATAAACAATAAATACAAAGAGAGTTTTACATTTTATATAATAAGTACTAACAGAAAAAAGCATTTCTATTGTTTCTATTCTAGGATAGGAGGCTATTGTAGGATAAAATATTTTCCAAAGATAGACTATCATCTGTTTGAACTATATAGTCTTTTAGGTATTTTTTTTCGAAAATTATCGTGTCTTTGGCACTCTAACAACAGATGTTTAAGCTATTTTAAGATGAATAAGCTACAATCTTCACATATTTCATTAGCTTTGATTTGTAAACTGTTATTTTTAAAAAATATTTTCAAGTTGTCACGTTTGGCTATTCTCAGTTGGCTAACGGTTCTTATTTTGGTTATATTAATGTTATATTTTAAATAATCTTCCGGCTGAGGGTTATTAAAATTTGAAATTTTCATAAATAATGAGTTATACCTTGTATTTAAAGTACGATCAATGTCTGTTGATAATAAATGATTGGTGGCTTTATCTATTATGTTATTTTTATTAGATAATAATTTTTGTGGATTGAAAAAATCTTGAAAGTGTTCTGGGATACTGCCGTTAATGGTTAATTGTTTAATTTGAGACACCCAGTTATATTGAAAATCTGGTTTATTGGTAGGTAAATCTAAAAGTCTTTCGAGGCAGATATTAAAAATTTATTATTTTTTTTAGTACAGGGATAAATAACGGATTCCGTCCTGTTTCTAATCTTACAATATAATTTTGTGTGCATTTGGGCCAGAAATATAGTGTTTTTAGAAATTTAAGTTGAATATTTTCGATAGTTTCCAGGTAGTTTAAACTTAAAGAACTACTTATTAGTACTCATTACTCAATTCAATAAAAGTTGTACATTAGAAGGTCTAGGTGGGTTACCGGGATCGACTGGGGGGCAAGTTAGGATACGAATGAATTCGAGAGGTTATGGAGTTTACTATTAAATGTATCTGATTTTGAATATATCATCAACATATGAAACATTTAGGTCTTTATGGATAAGTTTATTCGTGACAAAGTGAGGAGCATTAAAAATTATGGATAGCAGGGATTGCATACGAGATGAGTTAGTTGGTTTAATGGAAACCCAGATCACAGCTCCGTATGTCCAAATAGGTCTTATTACTGCCATGTAAACGAGTCTCTTAAAAAACCGGCATATAGGAGCGATTGTTTAGTAAACTTGAGAGGTATGGGGGAAAGTTATTGTTGTCTATGGTTTGAGTTTCCTAGGAATAGCAAATGTGATTTAACAAAATATGATTACTGTGTAATCTAACTAAAATTCATTCTCAGTATTTTTATTTTTATGCTTTTATATTGTTTCTAAAAAAACATCATTTTCATGTTTTATTTAATTACGGGATCTAAATGTATATATCATTAAATGTGAAATGTCTGAAAAAAAAAAAGAAAGTAAATAGATGAAAGGACACTATAGTCACAATCTCGGCCAACTTATAAATTCAAAAGAGACTAAACTGGGGATGTTTACAGTTTTGATGCTGACCTTACGGGCGGACTCTTTCAGAAATCTCATTAAACATTCACAAAGAGAGGAGTTTCTTAGCAGTGACGAGTTTGTTTTCCTTTAGCCCGACCAGTGCAGGGTGGAATCCCTATTATTTCTTCAAAGTTAAAAGTCGTTTTCTTTTTCCATCCAAAGTGGGTGATTGTTAATTAAGTAAGATACTTCAAATCCGAAACGGAAACTGACAGCCTGGCCTCTCAGCCACCATTTATATTTAATGTTGTTATTTTTTATCAGAAGCTCTCATAAAAAATTTATTAGGTGTCTGCTTTTTTTTAATAATAAATACAACTCTCCATTTTATAATGTTCTGTTGTTTTTTTGTTTTTTTACATCATACCATGTATTTTCTCATTTGTAATGATGTAAATATATATAAAAAAAAAGAGTATATATATAAAACAGATCAGATCTGTTAATTACAAACAAAATTTAGACACACAAATTAGATTCCATGAACCAAATACACTTCAGTGATCCATACTAATATATGATATGTTCATATTATACATTTAACTGGATCTATTATATATATATATAAATTATATATATATATATATAATAAATGTAAGTAAAAAATACATATATATACTTCAATAGATCCAAGTTAAATGTAATGTTCAATACATTCATCCCCGGAATCATCGCGATTTGCGAGTGCCCGGGGGTTATATATAGGCGCCTCGCTAGAGAGGTGGAAACTCGGGTTATATATATATATATATATATATATATATATATATTAAATTTTTTTTTTTTTTTTTTTTTTAAGTCATTAATAATATATAAATTATTATTATTTCAGTGATATAAATACACTAGCACCCCCGTTTCGGCTTTGTCCGCTCTCATAAGTAAAAACTTTTATAACATAATTTTTAAAGTAATTAATAATATATAAATTATTATTATTTTAATTATATAAATATACTAGCACCCCTGTTTCGGCTTTGTCCGCTCTCATAAGTAAAAACTTTTATAACTCTTGACTAATTTTTTTTTTTTATAACTATTTATTTATATTTACAACTGTACATCAATATACATCAAGTAAATTTGAGGAAATGATTATGATGGCATGTAAATCACATGTGAAGAACTACTCACTAGTAGCACTTCAAAAAAAGTTCTAAGCTAGAAGATCTCTTGGCCATCTTCTTTTTAGACGTCTCGGTGGGTTATCAGGTATCGAATGAGAAGCAAGTTGGGAGACTAATGGATTCGTGTGGGAGTGCAGTTTACTATGAAAGGATTGGTATCTGGTTTGGGCTAATTCAGCAACATATGGAACATTGAGGTCTTTATGGATAAGTTTATTCGTAACAAAGCAAGGAGCATTAAGGATTTTTCTAAGTTTTTTTGGATTCGAGAAGAATTGGATGGTTTAGTGGAGCCCCAAATAGTAACTGTCATGTGAATGCGTATCCTGTAATTTATTGGAAGTTCGTTTGTCTAGTAAATATTGGAGTAGTCTATAACGACGGGCCGTTTCTTGTCGTTTTAGTCTTGTATGTGGATTCCAAGTGAGGCGTTTGAGCAAATGGAGTCCCAGGTAGCGGATCTGTTCAAAAAGGGATTAGAGGAATATTATTAAAGGATACCGTAGGACAGGATGACGTAGGTTTACGACGGAGGGTAAAGGTTATTTCATTGGATTTATTTTAATTCTCCGTTTTTGACACCATTCTTGAAGGTTTATGATGTGGGATTAGAGTGCCTGGGATGCAATGAAGGGATCATTATTTACTGATAATAAACATGTTTCATCAGCGTAAGTGGTTAGGACAGTGCTTGGATGGGTCGGGATGTTCAACGTTCAACAACTCATATTGAGTCAAAGCCTCCCGTAGCAACAACCGCCATTCATCTCGGTGTGTTGCTGCTGCACTCAAGTTCCTCACTCCCAAGATGGACAACGCATCCTTTGCCTCTCCATCAATAAGTTATCTTAAAAGTTGGTCATCTAGATGGACAGAGACTATTAAGAAAATCTTGGGTATAATGTACCGCATTATCAGTGCTTACAACAACATTTTAATTTTTTAATAATTTTTATTTAATTTTAATTTTTTTTTATTTATTTTTAAACCTCGTTTCTGCCACTTAACAATGGATATTTAAATTTTTATTATTTTACATTTGATTATAACTAAACCTTATTTTGTTATATACTAAAACTTTTTTAGAACTTTGAAGAAGACTTAGTTAAAATTTGATATAGATGGGGTCAGTAGTTTTACTATTGTAAACTCTATTGCAGAATGCTAACTACATAACGGTCTGGAACTGTTCCAAGGTTCAACGAAATCTTTGACAACTTCCATGTTTTCTCCATTACTAGACACTTGTATCTACTGTGCCCTCTCTTCTTGTAGAATCTTACTCGTGCTAGTGCTAATAAGCATGTCTTTGCTTCATTCCATTCCGTCACTGATTGCTGCAACTTTTCAACCGAATCCGCAACGAGAACAATGTCCTCCGCAAACAAACATGGCTGGACCACCACGGGAAACATATTTCTTCTCCCTAAGAAAAATCTGTCGGTTCGCCTTCTACATATTACTGCGATCTCGTCCAAATAAAGAATAAACAGCAGAGGGCTTAAGCTACCGCCTTGTTTGCCTCCTCTGGTTATGTTGAAATGTACAGAATCCTGTCCGGTCTAAAACAAGTTTGTTCCTCCGCTATGAGCGGCTCAACAATAGGTTTTAATCTGTTTTCAAGGATCTACGTGTAGAGTTTTTTAAAAATCAAATATAAATAACCAATTGTTTGTGTATAAGATAAAAGTTCCCTCCCTCGGCGCTATAAACGAAGATGGAGTGGATAACTCACATGAATAAAACATTAGTTGTTTAAGTTATGTAAATTAAAAATCTGTTTTACTCCAAAACATTCTCAAGACTTCGGAATCCCAAACTCCTTACTTATTAAGTTTTCTTGAAAATTTATGTTAAATACTACAAAGACATCACGGTTTTTGTGAAAGCAGCCCAAGATCCTATGCTAATTTTTAATAGGTTCTCAAGAACATAGTTACTACAATTTTAAAACTTAAGTACATCAAAGGCAAAGAGTCTCATGAATTTTTTTTTTATTTCTTTATAATTGCCATTAAATACTTTCTAAAATTATCTATACACAAAGAGAAAAAAAAAAGCAACTTTAACGTGGATAATGATAAAAATACCGATATTATAAATTTTAATAATTATAATTTGCGATTCCTACATAATAAATAATAAATTTAATATTTAAGTAGCAACCCCCGTCCCAGCTTCTTCGCCTGCTCTCATATTAAGAGAACTTAGATAATATCAATTAATTGAGGTTTCTTTTTTATTTATTATAATCTTAAATTTAGGATGCAATTCAGCATTCTTTCCTATTTTAACCTGAGTAAAATTGCACTCATTAGGTGTTTAAAGATTATGTAATAGTATAATTAGACATCCAATTTTTAAATTTAATGCATGAGTTGTTAATCCATGTGGACAGCATTAGCTCAGCTTACAGCTAAAGAGAAATCTCGTTTCTGACACTCAACATTGTACATCTATTTTGACTGTTATAATTTTCACTATCGCTAAGACTTCCTTGAACTATGATAATTTTATTTTAAATTTGGCCTAGAAAGCTTCAGTAGTTTTACCATTGCGAATCTATCTATTGCGAACCACAAATCGGTCGATTTTCAAACTAAACTGGGATCACACCGCAAATTTATTCCACGTTTTATCACATTTTTAATAATTAATTAATTGGAAATGAGCAAATTTTACCATTGCTAAACCTTTTTGGGACCATAAAGATTATGTGGTTAAAATTTGGTACAGATTAGTTCAGTAAATGTTCTACAATCATGGCAATGTTAATTTTTAAAATCAACCGAAATATACTGTTTCAAGACGCCGTAAACCGTTAAAAGTTATGAAAATATTTTCTTGATAAACATAACTGAATATTCATTATAATTTTAACCTTTTGTTTTCACGTTTATAATAGAGAACATAGAAAAGAAACATTAATGTAAATGTTTCTGCCCTCCCATTTTTCCCCCCCCCCCCCCTCTCTGATCTAATAGCTTCTAGAAGCGCTTTGCTTCCTTAGGTAAATCATCCATGGAGCTGGTAGTCGTCGGATAATTGAGGTTTTGAGAGGGGCAAAAATGATTAAGGACAGTATAAAGATTCGATGTTAGGCATTCCACCATTTCGTCAATTGAGGGGGAAGAATATATGGATTCCAAGGAATGGGATAGTGCGTCAAGTAAGGATTTCTATTCTATCTGGGGTTATATGGTCAAGATTTCTCCAAGATATTTTCTTAGGATAAAGATAGGAACAGATATGTCATAGGAGATTTGGATGAGATCGTGGCAACATGGTTGATTTCTTGTCTTATATTCTTGTCTTATATTGGTCTAAAATTGAACACACACACACACACACACACACACACACACACACACACACACACACACACACACACACACACACACACACACACACACACACACATATATATAAAGATTAAATTACTAATGTTTTACATGACATTAGAACTGATAAGAAATGTTTAACATTAAAAAATACTAGTAGAAGAGGTGCAAATAGTTCATTAATTCCTAATTGTATAAATTACTTTTATATTTTTTATCTTTATTGCAATTAAGTCACCATTTAAAAAATGGGCCAAATTTTAAAAATTTCTCTTAAAAGATTTCACGTAAAAATATATAATGGTCATTGAAATATTAGAAATAGTAAAAATAATCATCCATAAATATACAGAAATATAACATATAGAATTGAACTGCAGAAATAACTTGTTGTTTATTAGTACAGGAGAATCGTATAAATTTAACTTATCTCAGGAGCTCTGCAAACCTCTTAACTGGATTAATGACCTTCTAGACAGCACTACATAAGAAACATCCCTCAGTAAATAGAAACGCACTACGTGGCGCTCCGTGAAGAAACTTGGTAATGGTGCAGAATCCCATGCATTTAAATGTCTGAATACCTGACAGCTAGGGCTGACTCTAATTTTGAACGAAATAAAAAGACAAAATATAAAAATAAAAAGAGTACTCTTTCAACCTCGATCAAAAAAACGGAATAAAGAGACTACGGTAAAAAAGAGGACTGGTCGCTATAGGAACAAGTTTTTCCTTCACTTTTTTTCACGGCCCTTCAGTCTTTTGTTTCCTATTTCTTTGTCCTCGAAGGGGCGGAAATTAGAAATGTCAGATATCCAGGTGGTCAGGATTCGTAGAGCACAGGAAGGTCGTAGACCTGGCCAGCTCCTGTCCTTTGAGACATTCTTTCCTGTCTGCAAAGAAATTCTTCTTTTTTTGAATGTAAAAATCACGGTATAAAAGTTTAAGCAAAGAGAATTTTATAAATGAGAATTAAAAACCATCATCCAAATCTACAGGTATACGTATGGTTAAACTTCTACACCTTTCTGTATCAAATTCTAAATACTATTTTCATAGTTCTAGAAAGGTTGAGCAATAGTAAAATTAACAAAGGTAAAAATTATAGGTACAATGGTGAGTGGCAGAAACCAGGATTAAAAATATACAATTTATTAAAATGAAATAAAAATTATTTAAATACGAAAATGTCGATTCGTAATGGTGAGTAAAAATCTTATGGGCCTTTAGTTGTTATCACTGACAATGCGGTACATTATACCCAAGATTTTCTTAATAGTCTCTGTCCATCTAGATTAACAAATTTTATTTATTTTTTTTAATAAAACTAAAAATTAAATTATTAGTGGGAACTTAATGGCTAAGAAAGTTGGGGCGAGGGTCTCATCGAATGAAGCAATGGATGTTGTTAACGAATTTTTCCTAATAACGTCATTTCGCGTAGGTGTAACAAGCCCCAACCTTAGTTCACTTGACCATTTCGCATGGGGATAACTTAAACGTAAGGTCTATTAGAATAATCCGACGAACCTGAAGCAATGGAGTGTTAGTTAAAAACATAGTGTTACAGTTAAATAGCGACATTCACACACTGAGATTAAGGTCAGAAATGGAAAGCAATATCGAGAGCTAGTTGGTGTCAGCATTTAAAGAAGAAAAAGAGGTGATCGCCGTAAAAATCTTCGTCCCCGTTTTTAGAAGAGAACCTGCAATTGTAGCAGCATGAGGTCAGAAACGGTATCACCATTTAACATGTGATCATCTTCGTCCCAAGAGTGCCAATTTTAACATCATCTTTCCCAAATAATTTACCACTTTATATTGTAATAATTAATAATAAACTTTTTCTTTTTTTTTTTAATTAGTTTTTGTTTTATCGAAGTAACAAATACCCGATACTCTTTTTGGACACCCTTTATACATCTGTAATAATAATAATAATGCATATATTTTAATGTATATGTTTTTTTTTTTAATAATGTATAAATGTATCTTTAAATCATGGAATCTCATTTGAATTTCTACATTTTTTTTATAAAAAAACAGAGCTGATATTATATTTACATCACTACAAATGAGGAATTACATGACTTGATGTGACAAAAAAACAGAACATTATAAAATGGTTTGCCTTTAGTAAGCACTGCTAATGCTGTCCATTATCCGCAATTTAGAGTTTCTAAATATTCTCTGTCTATGTCTATTCATGGTAACTGAATTACCAACTCATACATTAAAATTAAAAATTGGATGTCTAATTGTGCTATTATGCAATCTTCAAACACCTAATGAGTGAAATTTTAAGCATTTTAAAAATGTCTGCTATGCGCGAAAATATCATTAAGAAAATAATGCTAAATTTCATCCTACATTTAAGATTTTTATCACTAAAAAATTAAACCTCAATTAGTTAATACTATGTTCTTTAAATATTGAAGCAGATGAAGCCGCAACGGGGATTGCTAGTTAACAATTAAATTTATCATTCATTACGTTGGAATTGCAAATTATGGTATTATTACTAAAATTCATAATATCGGTATTTTTATCATTACCAAAGCGAATTTTACTATTTTTCTCTTCTCCGAGCGCATTGATAAGAGTATTGCATTTGATCAAGATTTAACTTGGAGCCAACTATACATTTTTTTTAATATTCTGAATAATAAATATCCGGGATATAACTACCTATTACATGCAGCTTAACTTATACAATTTTTTTTTTAAGTAGTGACCTTTCTTAACCAAGAAAATATGAAAGATGACCCCCTTCCACACCTTCTCCAAGAAACAAAATCGTAAAATAGTTTGGTTATGATTTGGTTTTATGTTGACCCTATTTTTTCAAACCTAACCCCTCTAAAATCAATTTGTATCCCTTTTCTACCTTAATTATTAATTAGTACGTAAAAGCATAATTTAATTTTAATTGGATTTTAATTCCTAACCATAAAATCATATGATAGTTTGGCAAACCTTGTTTCTGGCACCCAAGACTAAATATTTTAATTATTATTATAATTCAATTTATTACTCTAAACCTTCCTAGAACATTATACCTTTGAAACCTTTCTCGGATGTTGCTCGCCACCATGGAGTTATAGACAAGTGGAGGGGGCTTACCTCTCAATAGCCAGGGCAGGTAGCCATTTTGGTGTGAACCATATTACCAGTATATTAACCTCTTATCAGTTCAAATTTTGGTTTCCTAGGCTTTATACTGCTGTTATTTTATTTTGTGATTTATTTACTTTAGTAATTTACTTATTATATTTATAACGAACCCTTTCAATTGCCCTAGCCCAATGGAATGCAAGTCGCCAGTTGGGCATAGTAGGCGTGGCCGTTTAGTGTTTTGGTCTCGCCCCTCACGGAACAATATGCGGGAAGGGCCTCTCTATAGTACTATAACTCCTTGTTTGCCACCTATCGGTCAATTACCAAATCTTTAAATTTTATTAATGTTAAATTTTTCTGCAACTAAGAAGGTAATGCGGTTATAATTTGGTGCAATTTGGTGCAGATCGGTTCAGTAGTTTTCGCGGTTAGTGATAACAAACGAATAATGGCTTGTCCTTTTTTATAATAGTGTATATATATATATATATATATATATATATATATATATATATATATATATATATATATATATATATATATATATATATATTAAATCGCTGAACAAATTTTAAAAATTATACTTTTATACAAGTGAATACTTCTGAGAAACGTTTTAAAAACGAAGAGCCATGAGAATTGTTTTTCTCAGAAAAAATGGTTTTTATCACGTCAAGCATACACGTAAGGAGGGACGGGGGAGGGTGGAACATCTCAAAGCAATCCTTCACCTGCCATCTCAAGTTACATATTACATTATCGCTGTCTACTCCACACCCGCCATTTCCTTCCATGTAATTCCTTAAGGGGATATGCAATGCATTTTGTGGAACGTTTGTAAATTTGCTTATTTACAGATATGCTAGCATCTATGTAATTTATCCGACCCTAAACAATATACTACATAATTCACTCTTATTTAAAAAAAAAAATATCTAAAGAAATATCCGATAGCGCTTACAAGAAAATATGTTTATATAACGAATAGTTTATTTATATAGCACTTATAATACTTAATAACTTTCCATTTCAAAATTCTTTTTACGGTATTTTTTTTATACACCCTTATTTTTGCCTCGATGATAAAAATAAGATACTAATAAGTAAGAAATAAATTTGTAAGAATATTAAATTAAATTTTAAAAAACATGTAAAACAATTTTTTTTTTTTTTTTTTTTTTTTAGAGTGGTAGCGCTTATTGCGTAAAGCATATATCAGTCTCACTTAAGGGCAATAAGTAATATGGAAGGTTGTGAATTCATACACACAATAAAAAACTAAAAGTAAAATAAGAATAAAGCTCTTTCTATACTGTATTTGAAATTAAATAAAATAAATTAACAATAATACAGTAAATAGAGAAACAAAATTTTAAATACAACTATACTGTACTACGACATAATACATTGATCCAAGGGATCCCAGAACTAAGCCAGTCACAAAACTTATAAAAAGAAATGGCCCCCGAGAGATTACAACGCTCCTCTTTCAACTGGAGGAGTGATTCAGTGGAGAATGAGTGAGAGTGCAATAGTAAAATCAATCAGGGCTTGAGTAGAGGAGCAGACTGACCATTGCCAGGACTCCATGCCGCATTTTACAATAAACTTAGAAGCCACTGCCTGGGAGAAAGATTGTAGGTGTGTGTAGAACGTGACCCTATCCTTATGCGCAAATGGATTTGGAATTTTTAATTTTTAAAAATTTTTAAAATTTTATTATAATTCATTCGAGGTTAAATATATAATAAGAAATCATGTTATTTTTGTTGGAGACATAGTAAGGGTTGTTAAAAAATATATTACTATAAAAAAAAATATTAGTTTATTTATGAAAAATTATTATTTTCTTTGAAAGAAGAAGATATTCAGAATGTAAAAAGGAGAAAGAAAAAAAAAATAGTCTTAGTATAAAAAGGTTAAGGACTGACGACGTTTCGACCAGCCTTGCAGGTCTTCGTTTGGGCCACCGAACGACTCGAGAGGAAACAAAATGACAACATAATATGGAAATGTAGATCTGAAACAGTAAAAGGATACAATATATTCGTTAAAAGAGGAGAAGGTTCGGTAGCTAAAATAGCAGAAAAATGTGGTTTAATGTTTGAGTACAGAGACACCAAATGGTCAAAGAGCTCACCGAAACCATAAGCGCTGTATGAGGTGGAGCGAAAGCAGGGTGACCATGCGTTTTTTGTTACAGTCGACTTGTATAACTTAACTTCTTAAAAAAAAAAAAAAAAAAAAAAAAAAGAAAGAAAATTCCAATATTTTAAAAACAATATTAAAGAATTAAAATAAATGAGCTATTGAAAAATTATTAAATACGTTAAAAAATAAATAAAAGTCAGTTTTCAATTAAATACTAAAGGAAGCCAATTGCAATATATTTAATTCTCAATTTATAATTATATTTCAAATGTAAGATACAAAATAATAAAAATTCTATAATACTACAAAAATAAAAAAGGTTAATTGAAATTTGATGTCATGGTGGTTAAGCTTATCTAGTTCAGCATTATAAAGATAATTTAAATTCAGCTAGAGATGATTGAATTTTATTTTGGATCTACGGAATAAATCCTTCTGATTCTGAACAGAATAAATTGATATCGTTAGGAAAGTCATTTCTGCTATAGTGGGTTTTCTCAAAGATATAAAACCCCAATTAACTTAAATTTATTCCCCTAATATAAAATATATTAAAACAAATAAAAATGAATATGGCCGAAGTAAGTAAGCTATTACAAGAAATCCGTTATCCCAGCTGCACATAATAAAAAAATTATATCAACGGTTTATAGACTTTAATAAGTCATAGTTTTATATTAATGCTTTAGACAATTTCCATATATTTTTATGCCGAAGCATCAAAACATAATTGGCACTAAACATTACCATCGCCCGCCCCCGTTTTTATTAGGGTTAATAGTTTTTAAGTAGTCATTACAAAGTCTACTGACGCTTCAAGAATTGAGTAAATAAATAAAAAATTATAAAGTCTAGGTAATAACGGTTTAAATAACGTTTAAGGGAAATATCGGCAGTATCAATGGCACCATTAGCATCATATCCGATCCCTTAACCGAGAGGGAAATATTAAAAAATGGGAAAGACTGTTTGCGAAATAGATTTCCTCCATTTTTCCTGCAACTGGCCATTTTATCAGGTAATTTTATCTACATTTTTTTCACTTTATTTTTTTAATAAACCTGTACAATATATAACTGAATATAATATATATTTGCTAAAGTACTATCAATTCTTTCTGTATTTTAAAACATATCCTTAGAATGTCAATAACAGTCACTATGTTGTGGAATACATTCCAGTAAAAATGTTTAGTTTGAACCTTCATGCTTAGCTCCAAGTATAGTAATGGAGGGTAAATAACAGTAAATTCCAACTTAATTGGTTTGTCCTATAGAAAAAAAAATTTAAACAAAAATAATTGATTTAATATTGTACAATTTACTATAAATACATAAAATAATTCTACAATTACTTACATTTAACATTTTTAGTATAAATATTTCCAAATATGATACCCTTAAGGATGTTAATAACTGCTTTATTTACCCTAAATAACTATGAATTGAAAAAAATAATAAAGATATTAAATAGAATACTTTTTTTTAATTTTTTTATTATTATTATCATTTTTTAACATGATTGAATCAGAGAGCGCACTGGATAAGAGATAGTTTACAGTACTTTTATTTTTTTATTCTCTAATAAGAAAAAGAAATAAGATTTATGAGTGTGTAATAATTCTACTTGATATCAAAGTATAAAAATGTTTCTTTAAATAGTAAATAATAATTATATAGAGCATCTAAAAAAAAAAAAAAAATATATATATATATATATATATATATATATATATTTGTTATATTAGTATATAAAATAACTGAGGAATATTTTTCGAACTATCACAAAAGTAGATAATAAACTTTAAAAAACTTATGTATGCAGTGTATAAAAAAAAAATTATTTTATTTTTAAAAATTAAATTAAATCGTTAAAGATAATGTACATAAGCACAATTCAATATATATTATCATTTAAATAATTTTACTACCATACCAAACCTTCATAGCTAATATGAAAAATATAAAAATTATGCTCATTTAATAATTAAAAGTTTTTTAACCCAATTAATTTTTTCTTTTAATTTATTAGTTCATGAGCAAAAAAAGTATTTTAATGGTGAATGAAATCTATTTTCCTTGCCCAATTTGCTATTTACTGCTCAGCCAATATTTCACAGCTGTTATCAAATTTCAATTGATTCTATCTTCTTGTCACCTTGGGCCCAAGAGGTATTCTTTAAATTGATCCTAAATTGCAAGTAGATAACTACACATGTTATCTGACTGGATTATTATCTCACAGCGACTAATTAAACATGCTAAGTCGCTACAGTTCTGCCTGACAGTGCCAAACCTCTAGCAAAAGCTTCTCTTTCTCTATTTACTGACTTCTTATTCTGCAACTTCTCTTTTGTTTAGTCACTACTTAATTTAAATCAACAACACAATCTTTCAAAATATATTTCGATTTTTACATTACACCTTAATTAGTTACAAAATTGTTTATTACAAATTTTAAATAATTATGTATACAGTATTTGTTATTAAATCGGTTTATAATTTTTTATTTTTTAATGCATATTTATTTATTTTTTAAATTCTGGAACCAATGCAAGTGAAATGAATGCCAGACGTAGGATATTTGTTTATTGTATGACAAAAACATCGCAATGTGAATTTTAATCATATAAAAACTCCATTTTACAATCCCTCCACTTGAAATTCTGTTTTGTACTGAAGTTTAAAAATTTATTTTCAGGCTCCGCAGTGATATTCCCCCACTTTATTAAAGCATAGATATAATAACACAGGTGAAATAGATGGTAAGTAGAGGCTAGGATATGCTGTAGATATTAGGTGGTATTGGGACCTGCCAGGAATAGGATATCAGATTATATTAGGGCTATCATTTGTTACAGTTTATCTCCCCGCGGATATTGACTTCGTCCGTTATGTCTGACCCGGCTGTAAAAATATTTCCCGATCTGCGATACCATAGGCAGGAGTCAAGAATTTTTCGGCTTTCATATTACTTTAAATAAATATAAATAAAATTACATATGATACAATAGAAAAAAAATTGAGTTTTGTTAGCAACATCGGTACTAGAAAATCGGATATTGGTTCTTAATACCATTACTCTGGATGGGAAAAAAAAATTACTTCGGGAAAAGATTAAGGAAAATTAGGAAATCGTAAAAAATAAATAAATAAGGAAAACACTCAGTAAATTATTACTTTATTGTCATTTCTTAAATGCGATTAATTGAGTAGATTTTATTCAATTATTTGAGATTATATGAGAAAAAAATTACTTATTTATTAAAAACAAAATAATGATTGAGAATAAACACAAATAATTCTAAAATAAAATAAAATTGTAAATGTATATATTTATTTTTATTTATATAATAAAAACAATTTTTTTTTTTTTTAAGCAATAGCATAAAAATCATATAATCAACAAAACTCAATTTCCCTTGTGATCGACAACATTATTCCTTAATGGTCATTAACTTTCCATTCCTTTGTTAAAAATAGGCTTAAAACTGTCATCAAAAAAGTTTTATTTCATTAGCTATTTTCAACATTTCCCCCACCCACACGCAACTCAATAAAATTCGACTACGGTTGTGTGATATATGGTGGGCTCTCGACGGTTCTAGAGGACAGATTAAAACGCATCATGAATTGCTTCATTAGGTTTGTCTTCGGAACCTTGAGACGTTCCCATGTTTCGCATCTCTACACTGAGTTAAATTGGCTGTTTCCCTCCTTCCGCAGAAAACTTCCTAGGCACCTATCTATACCAAGTTATCAACACCCGTCACCCTCCTTTTATTTACAGTAACCTGAAATTCAAGTCCGCTATCAAATCACTGCATACAAGATCTCGTCTTTCCGATCTCTATACTCCATCCCACAGAAGTACTGCATTCCAACGTTCCTTCCTTGTCCGATCCTCTACTCTTTGGAATTCCCTCCCCCCCTGTATCCGCAATGCTTCTTCCCTTGGAACATTCAAATACTATTCTTTCACCATCTTCTTTCCCTCCAACTCGACGCTCTCTAATTGTAAGGATGTATGTACTATATATGTAATCGTCTAATTTAATTACTAAGACCGTCAGACATAAAACATAAGCATAAATTATATTTTGAATATGATGTTTTAATTGTTTGTAATGATAATTTTTGATTTTCTATCTTTTATTTTTCTTCTGTTTTTTTTTTGTTTTTAGTTTTTTACCTTTTTTGCAATTTTATTTACAATATTAACCTCTATTTTGTATACTCATTTTTTTCACCCTCTTTTTATTTAAAGTTATTTCTTTTTCTAGTTTTTCTCTGTATCTTTTTTTCATACATATTTGTGTTCAGTTTATCTATTTTATTTTATTTTTAACAGCCTCTCGGCCAGTTATGATCTTACTTTATGTTATTTAATGTTATTCTTAAGGGACTTTGTCCCAGAATAAAGTTTTCTTTCTATTCTATTATATTCTATTCTAAAAATGAACTCCTTAATTGAATGTTGGATTTTTTTTCCGCGTTTGCCCCACTGTGCGATGTTCTTTTTGAATAGGGTAAAGTTTTCCTCCCCAAAAATTTATTGGACAAAATAAAGAAATAAATTAATTTTAGATTTACACTCGAAATTAAAGATTCCTTAAACTATCACCAAGGTGCTCTAGTAACTAAACATTAGATACAGATTTGCATATCCCTACGGTACATGATTATGGTCTGATATAATACAAAAGATTTCCACACAAACTCTACAGAAGTACAAACAAACTTATACAAAACATGCCAGAAAAATTGATAGGTGAGTTATGTTGTTAAAATAATACTAAAATCTGGTTATTACGACTGGCGGAGTGAAAGGTATCCAGAATTAAACTGCGAAAAACAACGCTACATATTGATTACAATTTATGCAATATGCAAACAAAGAATTTTTAGAGAAGCATTAACGTTTTTGTACGTAGCATAATTTTGTTTTTATTATAAAACCTTCCTTACCTTTATTTTTACAATAATTAGCTTAAATTAGCGCTTAAAATATACTTTCTGAAAATTTTTATCATTTTCATTTCCCTAAGAACTAATTATCTATAACAATTTGACCCTTGATTTGCATCAATGATCTCAAAGGCGTCGATTTGATCATACGCCCTATGAGTTGCTGCAAGGTCTGCCACCTCTATCGAGAATCGACTTTGGATCATCGTCTCTTTATACTTATGTTAGTAATCGACGATAAAGTGAATCAACACATTCCAAGTCAAAATTTTTTATAACTTTCAAAGAGATTAGAAAATTACTAATATTTTTCTAAAGTGGACCAGTCGAAGTGGCCTGTAATCTTAGAATCACGCAGCTGTCTTTTGATGGGTTAAAGGTGGACCTGAACCAGTGGTTGTGCGTGCTATGGCAATAAAAATACATAAAACCTATATCATCCATACTCTTAATTGATTAATCAATTAAACAAATCGATTTCATGATCGCTTCGATAAAATACGTGCTGGTTTCATTGTGGGGTGTGTGGTTCATTTATGTTTGATATTAGAATATCGTTGGTCCATCTTAGAACTCGCGTTATAATTCATCTATTTTTAATAATAATTAATTCTACTGTTATTTCAGTTATGGAAATATCAGTTTAATTTTTATTTTATGTTTTGTGGGGATTTGATGCTCTTTTGTACTCCAATTATAGCAGGAAGTACGAGTTTTCCCATAGATTCTCATCCTAGCCTGAGATAGATAGCGGATATAAATGAATTTATAGCGTATACTGGATCTGAAAAGGAGACGCTGAAGTTACGAGAACGCTTAAGTGCTTGACAGCTTTTAGACACTCTGTCACCGAGGGCTCAGTTTAATATTGTATTCAACATCTACACATTTTCTAGTTTAGATTAAAAAAAATTTATATTCTTTTGATATCAAGTGTAATTTATGTTGTAAATAGATAGGTTGGTCATTTTCAAATAAAATGGCAATTTAGCTTTCCAGAAAACCCAAACATCATCCATGTTCTGTGGCATACTATGATGTTGCCAAACTACTTGAGAAAATATACCTGAGTTGGTTCGTCAAATTTTGGCTTCCTTGATTTTTAATGAATTTTAAAAGAAATAAAACCTTTATTACTTTGACATACGTAACCGGGTTTGTAACTTGTCAGCCTTATGATTTTTATTCAGGTTTGGTAAAGGATTCTACAGGTTGCTAATTTAAAATGATTTCTCAGGAAGAGCAATGGTAATAAATTTTGTGTGAAAAATTTAAGTTTTTTTTTTTTTCCAAAACATTTAACGCACGTACCAATTTTTTTTTTTTTCACTTTGTTAAAAAGTTTATGGATTTTATCACTGCCCCCCAAAGTTAATAATATCTGTTAAGAATGTCAAGACCCTTTCAATAATCCTTCATTACCAAAAAATTATTATTAACTGATTAATTTATTTATTTTTAATAGTTGGTAACATACATCAAAAATATGTTCACACTTAATGATGACTAAGAGAAACATGTAGAAAAATTGAATTTGAAGAAAAAGTCAATAAAAAACAATATTAAAAGTATTTATTACATGTTATAGTAGGTGTGAGCCCCTGTAACAGCCAAAAAGAAAAATAGCTTTAAGTCTGAGAAACATCAACATTACAAAATGCTAGTACCTAATTTTCATTTCTAGCTATCACAGTCATTTCCATTGTGTGTGTATATATTAAGAGAGAGAAAAAAGCTTTATTTCATAATTCTTTCTTTTTTTTTTACCATAAATTTAACAAATGAAACCCCAGATTTAAGGTACGTAACAAAAACTTTAACTCACATTACAATGGCGGTAACGTATGTCAAAATTTAGGAATCGTAATTAAAAAAAGATTATTTAACTAATTTTTTTTTTCAAATATAAGGATGGAAACATTTTTAATGTAAAAAACTACTAACTGCAAAAAGTTAGATTGTAAGTGGTGAATTTAATGTGAGAAAATAATGGTAACTTGTGTCAAAATGAATTAAGGCACTCACTATGTTTTGAGAATCAATGTCGTCTTACTTTGGTTAATACCGCGACCTGGGCCGTTGGTTGCGAATGGTTACAATACATAGTCTGGAGGGTGTTGGGAAGTTATCCCGACTTCCCTTAGCTCCAGAAACCACTCTTCTACACCAGTTCATGTACATCAAATGAATAAGTTCGGAAATTCTCGGACACAAAGAAAATCTCCTCTCAAGCCCCCAAAATTTCATATTTTCAAAAGGAAGTTCATATTTTCAGCATTTTTAGCATATTTTCATTCAATATACACATAATTTAATAAGAAATAACAAAGAGAATAAAATGAAAACAAATTTCTATACTCTTTGTGAAGGTCAGAAGTTGAAAACTTGTGGACAGTAACGTACGTTAAAATTTTTAACAATTTTGTTTTTTTCTTTATCAAACATTTGAAATTGAAGTTTTAAGGCCTACATTAATTTAAACAAATAAACTTGACAAGATAAAATCAACAATAGTTAAATATTGGTTGTATGTTTTTTTTTTTTGTTTTTTTTGCAGCCATTCGAAATGCTGGGACAGCAAAGTGCCATTTTATTTGAAAACGACCCAGGTACGTTTTAACTTAAAGTGAATGATTTAAAAAAAAATTTTTTTTGGCTCTAATGTACACCAAGTAAGTAAGCTAAAAACAGGTTAGGATTCACTATTTATTCTAGTCTTAAAAGAAATAACTAATTTTTCTATCAAAACTATAGCCAATCTGTCTTGATAGCCTTCGGGTCTCACATACCTATAAACTTTTCTTTTAGTTGAATAGGAAGAATTAAGCTGTTACAGAGGTAAATATTTCTTTATGAATCATTTTGGAAAAAATTCCAAACTTTCTATTGCGTTTTTCTTGAAATCCGATTTTCCTCTTAAATATTTGCTAAGAGCTTGTGCTGTTTAACACAATATTTGCTATTATATCCATTGATATAAAACTATTAGAATATAACCCATGATAACAGTAAAAAAAATATATATATATTTGAAAAATTTTATAGTTCACGCAGAGGAATATTCATCTCTAGAAAATATATTAGTATATGACAGTGTAGAAAAATATAAACAATGTTTTGCTATTTTTTAAACTGATTTAAAAAAGTAATTTATTTTTTTAACATGCAGTAAATGAAAAGTAGATTATATTAATAGACCAAATAATCACTGAGGGGTGTTAGTTTCTTTTTATTAGTATTACTGATGCAATTTATGAAATATATACTAGTAAAAACAAGTAAATAAAATAAAGGGAATCGTAGCGTTGGGTGGCATTCCATGTTTTAACTAACGTTCAATATTACGCCACAAACAGCGAAATTTTAAGATGTAAATAACAATATAAATGCTTGGCATACAAAAGTTGCATTCATAACTTTAAATGGAGGCCCCTTAGGAAGCTTATTCAATGATATTGCGATGTTTAATCTTCGTGATATGAAAAGGGCAGGCCCATATTGTAGGGCGGTCTCTTAAGTCGGCTATATCTCTTTTGGGTTATTTTCTTTAATGCCCTGAAGGGATAAGATATTGCGAAACAACTGCAGGGAGTAGTACTGCAGTGGCGCAGGCCGGAAGGAGCATATCACCGGATAATCGGCCATCTGGAGGGTGTTTGTGGTCCACCAGATCCCTTATGCTAGCTATTCCTAGCGGAGTATCCATATAAAAGAAGAAAACGATTTCGCTTAAATATTTTGAGCTAAAATAGATATATTATTGCATCTTATTTTTTTTTTATTTATTTTATTTATTTAATAATGTTTAAGTCATGATAAATTGCCACTAGTAATTTTTGTTTTATATTTATAGGCGCTTCAAGGGTCATTTCACTCCAATGGCTTAAGTCAAGAATATATTTTACACTCCAATGCACAAAAGCAGCTCTCCTTATAACTATTTTTATATTTTTTACTTCTTTTAGACTGTGTTTCTGAAAATTACTAGTTTGATGTTGTAATAATTAATTCTACATTGAGAACTTTTCTACACTTGAAACCTCGTTACTTTGTAAATAATTTTACAATCTATAATTTATTATTAGGCACTTTTTTTTATTTGATAAGTGTTGGATTTGGTGGATGAAGGGGTTATGTCACACCGACTTTCTTTTTTTTCAATCTAGTTCACTAGATGAAGAATTTATGTGCAGAAGTGCAGTGGTTTCCTGACTGGAATGCCGAAAGAAGGAACTTGATCATTCAGAATTGATTCCATCCTATCCCTGTCAGGTGAACCTGAGATCTTTGATTTATAATGGTTGATAGAGTAACGCGATAGTTCTGAGCAGTACTCTCATTAAAAATAAACTTACTAGCTTCAGCTTGACTCGAACTCAGGCCGGGAGCTTGCTAGTCATGTGCCTTTCCCACTGAGCTACCACTTTATATCCTATGCATACATCCTTTGTTGCCTAACTAAGAATCTAACTGTACTTCTCCATTAGGATGGTAGGATGGTAGTGGTTGATGATGACTAATTCATATTTGAAGGGTTTGGTGGATGAAAGAATTATATCACTTTTTTTTTTTTTTTTTTTTTTTTTTTTTTTTTTTTTTTTTTTTTTTTTTTTTACGTAGAAAATCTGAATATTTTAAAACAACTAGAAAAATAGATAAGAAGAATATGCAAAAGCTCTCTCTCTCTCTCTCTCTCTCTCTCTATATATATATATATATATATATATATATATATATATATATATATATATATATATATATATAACATGTAACTGCTAAAGGAAAATGTTTACAAAAACAAAAACTTGGCTATATAATTGATAGGTTCGGTGGATATCACATTTTTTTAATTTTATTTTTAGGTAGAAAAGTGGAATATTTTAAATCAACTAGAAAAAGTTATCATATTTTATTTATTTATTTTACATTATGGTTTTTGTTGCTAATACTTGTGAGAGCCGAAAGTGAGTCAGAAAAAATTAAGTATTCTTTTTGGTCAATGTCCAGTGTTCTAGCGCTAGTTCAATAGACAATTCTGCCGAAAAATATAAAAGACAGATGGTAATGAGTAGCGTATTACTTCTGAACCTATAATCACTGAAAAGAGATATGAAAAAGATGAAAAGGCTATATAGCATGTAACAGACGGAGGAAAATTAATTTTAAAAAAATTGAACATAAATTACTTAAATTACTAAAATAAAAACACTTGGAAATCGATTAATTGATGTGGCGAACGAGTTAGGCTTGGATAACCAAAACCTAGATTAATCGAAAACGAAAAATAACGAAAACAATTAAATTTTAAAACCAGCCAAGACCAATTTCAAGATTATATTTATAAATATTTTTCTAGAATATTATCTTTAGATGGAAGATTTAAAATTCCTAAAAATAGTTTAATCACACTGAAAGTGACCTTACACAAAATCAGGTCTCTTCATAATCCAGCCAAACCTTCACCTTTATCGACAAGCTGCGAAAAGTTTTCAAAAATAGATTTGGAATTCTACGCCTCAATTTATATGCTAATATACTCTGATAAATATATACATTGACAATATTTATATCCATTTAATAAGAGGATGATAGTTATGTATGTCATAATAACGAACATGAGTAACATTATTAAATATGTAAATCAAAAAGTTAAATTTTTGTCAAAAATTATTTTTTATTTTTTATTTTTTTTTTTTATAAACCGACAATCTGTCTGCCACCGCATGATCTCTACATTGACTAAAATTCATCAATTCGAACGATGTTGCATCAGATCTGTCTTCAGCCATTAAAGAGCCTTCTCCTACCCAGCAAACCTTTAATTTATGAGAAATAACAATAATAATTCCTGGTTCTCCAAAGTGTGACGTGTGGGCTCCATTTTCATCATTGTCACTATGAATAATCAATTGTAAGTGTTCTAGAATGGAGTATTAAAAAGAATCGTAAAGCGGAGTAGATTGGTGGAATATATAACTATGAACATTTTAAACTTACCCGAGCGAAAAGTTTTATCGTAAGAAATGTAAAATTTTTAGACTCCTCAAAAAGTATATCAAACCTTAATCAGGCCATGTTACAAACTGCGGTAAATAAAAACTATAGATAGTTCTAAATATTAAAACTCTTTTGTTGAATTTATTTATGTGTGTCATATCATTTGATTACTATACAGGTATGATCCAATATACTAGATCATCCAAGTCATTTTTTTTTTCTTCACATTTCTAGTTTAGAGGTTTTAATATTTATTAAAATTCAAAACTGTTTGTAATCAAAGTTTTATTCTCATTAACTAGACGTAGTTATTTGTAAACAGTCGTAAATTAATATAAATAGATATATAAAATAATCTATAAGATCAGCTAGTCAGTTTCTTACATAATATTATATTTATTATAAATTATAAAATCTTATATTGTAAATGAGAAGTTAAATAGGAAGAAAGACTAGAGTTGATTTCCTTTTTTTTTTTTTCAAACGCCCCACTTTAAGTCCTGGTCTATTCGTTTCAGATGACTTTTTGATAACTTACTTTACTTATCTCTGAAGGCAAGATCTTTGTTCCACGGGTCTTGGAGTTTCGTAATCTTTTTAGTGCTGATTTCATCTTCACTTCTAAATGATCCAAAGTTTAATCCTAATTTTAGCGATTTCTAAAGTTACAACGAAGCGATTTGCTTAAATGTAGTTAGTAACTTTTCTTTTTGATATTTACATGAATAAGGGACCGTGAGGTATAATCATAATAACGTAACACTGGATTATTTTTTCTCTTTCAATTTTTTCATTTCCCACTGTTATTAAAGTGGACGTAAGTGAATTAGCTGAAAGTGTTATATTACAGGCCCCTGCAGGCATGTATTAAAACGATTTATTTGATCAAATATCTCTTCCAGCTTCTTTTTAGCTTTCTGAGAATATTTCTGGGTTTGTCAGTCGTTGACATACCCTTAATGAATATGTTATCATGTCCATGAAGTCTGCCGTGAAATCATGTTTAAGGTTATGTATATGTTCGTTTTCTACAGCTATTTGGATTACCAACATATAAATATTTAAACAGACAAAGATAAATGCTTTTATACAAAATGTTCCCCTATTTCAATAAAAAAATAAAAAAACAGCTATATTAACGCTTAAAATCCCTTATATCAGTCTTGGAAGAAATGGGCTTGGATAAAAAAACAGTTAATATCATAAAAGCAGCACTCACAAATACATTTTCGAAAGTTAAATTCATGGGTGAATTATCTTATCCATTCGAAATAAGAACGGGAGTACGACAGGGAGATGGGCTCTCACCGTTGTTATTCAACTGTGCACTTGAGAAAGTAGTCAGAGAATGGACTAAAAATATAAAGAGTGGCATAAGACTCGGCAGTAAAAAGAAGAACCTCAAAATTAATTGTATTGCTTTTGCAGATGATATGGCCTTGTTTGCTGAAACAATGGAGGAAGCCAGGGAACAAATTCTCGAACTGGAGAAACAAGCAAATAAGATAGGACTTCACATATCCTTTCAAAAAACTAAAATCATGACAAACATCAAACACCCACGTAAATACCTCAAAGTCCAAGAACAAAACATAGAAATAGTAAAAGAATTCAAATATCTCGGAGAATGGATTAGTTGGAATGCTAAGGAAAACAAAGCATTGGAATCCAGAAAAAATAAACTTGAACTTGCTTTCCAACTAACAAAAGATACATACAACAAAAAATCTCTTTCCTGGGGGTCATAAATAAAACATTACAAAACAGTGATTAAACCAGAAGCCTTGTATGCAGCTGAAACACTAAACATGAATATCAAAGGTCATATGGAGAAACTTGAACTAAAAGAAAGGAAAATTTTAAGAAAAATCATAGGACCGAAATTTCAGGATAATAAGACAATATACATAAAGAATGAAACATTCTACAAGAAAATTAAAAAACTCTCTGATACTATGCGAAAAAGAAGAATCAATTTTTGCGGTCATCTTCTCAGAATGAACTCTAATAGATTATCCAAGCAAATCTTTGACTTCTTACGCCATCTGAAAACAAAACCCAATTGGTTTAAAGCAACTGAAAAGGACCTAGCAGAATTAAAAATTACAGAAAATTCACTACTTGATCAGACTTCTAAATTAATAACTAAAGATGAATATGTTAGGTTCCAAGATAAATCCACTCTAAAAACCAAACCCTTTACTCAGATGAAGAAAGAAGAAGATCAGAAAGAATGAAGAAGTACTGGGCACTTAAGAAAGGACAACACACAGTGAAGTGATGGATTCAACGTACCCCAAAGAGGGTGAAACGAAGAAAAAAAAAAAAAAAAAAAACCTTAAAAATAAACTTATCTTATACAAAGCAGTAATTCAAGCTAAATTTACGTATGCTTCAACTGTATGGAGCTCAACTTGTGAAACTGACTATGATAAACTTCAAAGAATTCAAAATGTCAATGATTACCCTCGTATTACGAAAATATTAACCATGCTCTACTACCTAAGACAGTACGTCTTCGAACAAACCAAAGCATACTTTGCAACAAAAACAAATTCAGTCAAATCCTTATAAAATGAATTGAAAACTACGATACAAATTCCCTCAAAACATACACGCATAAATGAACAAAACATGAACTTTTAACATGAACCTTCCTACAAATCACTTGACTTTTGTGTATACACATATTTATCAATTATGAATGCTAGTTACAAAATATTGAGTATTTATATTTATTATTATTTTTGTATTTAATAATTATTTTATGTTTCATTTTATATTACTTTTTCCTTCTTTTTTTTATGTGGGTTTTCTCTCCTAATGATCACAGAACAACATTAAAGTTTAAAACTATTTGCTAAATCATAAAACTATGTTTATCGTGTGGAAGATGTAAGACCGGCACTTGAATACTAAAAATGATTAGTAACTGTAAATATGTCAGTAAAGCCTTATTATGATTAATAATATATTATTATATGTCTTCTTGAAAATCTGAGTGAAGTGTGTAGTTTGAAACGTACCAAGGTGACTTCGTGATAAGTTTAATTATTTTTGATTAAAATATTGGTATTTTTTCAATGTGCGTATATTTTGCAATTGGACATCTAAAAGAATTTCAGTTTCCTTAACCGAGACGCTTTTGTTTTACAAGTGGGCCCCAAGTAATTCTTCTATAGAATGTCCTAAGTAATGAATTTCGTTTTTCTGTGTTACGGGTTGATTGTCGATGAAAACAGATATACAAGGAGTCATGTCTGAGTGTAAAGGCGATTGTGATGTAGAGTAATTGATATTTTTTTCCGTTTTTCCAAACAGTCTTGTAACATTGTTAAATAGTGTTGAAGAGTTAACCTTTTACCGCCTTTGAATTTTGTACAACAATCGACTGGTATTCTCTCTCTATCACTTTCGGTAAGCTTCACGGAAAATGGGCTTGAGCTATTCCTCGAGATAGTCCACTATTTGCCGCCAGTAATTTTTCATTGTGGTAGGAGGGATAGTTTCCTGATTAAAAATTTAGTCCTCATTGAAGCAAAAAGTACACCGCTCTCGTTTTGGTTTTTTCTCGTCCTTTTCTCCACAATCAGCTGGATTCGATAAGAGATGAGTAAAATTATATTGAATTTAAAATTTTGTTTATCTTAGCCAGCGAAGTATTAATTATTCGGAATATTTTGATTAGGTGGAAACCTATAAAATTGGAATACATTCTTCGAATTTCGTAGAACTAGACGAAATAGAAAAAAGAACCCGACAATCAAATAAAAATTTGGGGGGAGGAGGGGAGAGGCAGCCAGGGGACATCTACTTTTTATTAGTAAAAATCATTCTTTAAACAATATTTTTAAGAATAATAGATCATAAAAACAACCATTTCAGACCTGAAAATAATTATATTCGACTGTAGTATTGTAAATAAAAATGTATTTAGTTATAAATTTTTTTTATCATAAACATATTTTAAAATATTATTGTCTCAGGTAATATTTTGTACATATAGTCTACTTTAAATGTAGAATGGTCAAAATATTTTATTTAATAGATTCAAAACAAAATTCGGACAAAAACGGATCAGATTCAGGGTGTTGTACTTTGTACAGTATTGGCGCAACCGTTGAAAGGTTAGTAGTATTTATAGCTGACTTTAACTTTTGTTTAATGATATTTAGGAATTATAAAATAATTTTTAAGTGAAATGTGTAAAGTGACAAATTAAAAAATATATATATAAATAAAAGAGAAACAGTATTGAAATGAAACGGGAAGGTTGGTTCTTTGCCTCCTCCCTTATTCATAGAAGTGTTTACAAAGGGAAATGAAATTTTGAAACTTTAACGAAGTGTTCTTTTAATCACAAAGACGCCTCTTTCGTAATGTTAGAGATAAAATATAAAATAAAAGAATTTCGCTTGTAAATGAAATCTGAGATAGGCGACGCACAAGGAAAAATCCAGGTGACAGAGCGGAGAACGGTGAGAAAAACACGGAGTGTATATTAGGAGAGAGGAAGAGAAGTGTTCATTAAGACTTTAATTCCAGCGGGTGAGGATGATATCGTGTACCATTGTCTTGGAGGTGTAAGTGGTTTCGTTGGCCGTTCCCTGGAGTCTCGATCATAATCAATCTTGGCCGCTAATGAAAGTCCTTTGTCTGCGGTGGTGGGGGTAGTGAGGAAGGGCGGGGGGAGGGGGTCAGCTACGACCATAACCGTGTCTTAGCACCACAATACTGGCTCCCTCTAAGATATGGAGCAAAACCGCAGGGACAATCTACCTGACAACGATCCTCCTCCGAGGTAATGTATACAGGCAGCCATAGCCTAGATGTATAAACGGGATTGTTCCTACACTAATAGAACTATTATTAAATACCATACTATGAAGTTAAACAACCAGTTTTTTAAAAATAATGCTTCAAAAAGCCAAAGATCCGACAAATCATGTAAAAATAAAGTAAATAGTCTGTATAAATGAATATTTGATCCAATGATCATTTATTTTAATTGAATTTTCTAAGCTTCCCTATTTTTAAAATTTAAACAAAAACAAAATATTGTAAATAAAATTAAATTTCAGTTGTTAGTACTTAAACAAAAATACTCTCAAAACTCCAATAAATTGATCTTTAAATTATTTATTAAGTGTTATGTAAAAAGTTAAAAAGTTTAAAAAAAAAAATCACCCCTTTTAATCTAAAGTCCTTCTTACTATTGTAAATGCTCAATATTATATATCCAATATAACATTGCATAATGATATCATACCTTTCCTCCTAGACTTTATAACCCGTAAAATTATAGAAATTCCATTAAAACCTTTCCGACCATCCCAACCGTCTGGCACATTCATTATCAAATCCCACACATCCTTATTACCCGAGTTGGGCAAAATTTAATCAAAGTAATTTGACAACTAATTTCCTGAAATCAATTTAACAATGATTAAACCATTCAGTCAAATAACCATTGGTTCACTGAAAAAATGACTGAAAGATTTAATCATTATTTTAGGTGATTGATTCCAGAAAATGAGTCGCCTAATAGGTATAATTAAATTCCGCTCAACTCTGCTTATAACTCAACAAACAGACTAAAGTAGTAGAGACCTATTATAAATATTGATATTGGAGTTCTGGCGATGGCCTGCTTCCTACTCTAAATCTGAGTGACAGTGGCATGGCGCTCTCACTGACTCCAATAGATTCTGTTAGTGACACAGATAAGAGAGGAAAACAGTTTCCCTGGAATGGCTGTCAATATTTTTTTTCTTTCTCCATTATAGTTTATTTGTTTATACAATTAACTGTTCAACAAGAATGAGTTAATAGATCAGTAAACGTTTCATCAGTTATTACCACAATTCTAAAACTTTAATTATAATACTAATAACACTATAATTTTAGCTATTAATATGTCCTGAATAAGTATAAAGTTGACAATACAATGACTTCCAGAGAAATTTGTGATTGATGCTACATATACATATATAAATTATTATCTAATAATATATAACATTTTTATTTTATTTTTTATTTTTTTATTATTTTATGTCCATTCAATATAAATAATTCTACAAGCTTTTCGTCATAAAATAAAGCTTCCGATCGTAATAAGTAAATCATTTTAAATAAACAAAATATTACCATATTCAAATCCTATGCCGCGTATGATTTGACCCTTTAATAAATAACAACTGATAAATAAAACAATTACACCGCACGGTTCCTTTTTATTTTTTGGCCTCGACAGATCACGCAAATTGTTATGCATTATTAATATTTATGAAGTGGGATTGCGTATTTATGCTATTAATTTAATACTTCCATTTCAAAATATGTACAAAATATTCAAAAAGAAAATGTTATGGAATCAGCCATTTCCTCACTGGAAGAGTACCTATACCCCTTTATACATATACAACATCTTGAAAGTGTTTCCAAAAGGACTTGGATTGAATTACGGAAGGAAATTCAGGCTGATTATAAATTAAAAAATATTAAAAGTGGAATAAAACAATGGAGTACTTCCCATCAAAACAACAGAAGAGAAGTAGTGATTGCAAGTTTGGGGATTGGCCATACCTCACACATGGCTACCTTATGATAAAAGAAGCCTCACCAAAATGTTTGTCTTGTAAATGTCAACTAACTATTAGACACATTCTCGAAAAATGCCCGCTGTTAAAACCCGGGAGTTGTTTTTAGCAGGAACGGATGCAACGAAAACTTTCGGCAATGCTTGGGTGATAACAAATCTAGTCTGCATTGATAAATACTTCACATTTCTAATATGTCGTATATTTATTTCGAAAATTATTCTAAATTAAAAAAAAACAACAACTAAGAAACCAAAAGTTGAGTGTCTAAAAACAATCTACATATCTACCTACCTACCTATCAAAGAAAATTAAAATCCCTACGGCATTGAAATAAGCTGCCAAAATATATAATATGCTGTTATGTTACTCTAAAAATGGACTAGTAGTCCGATGTTATATATATACAAATGAAAAAAAAAATAGATGTTTAACCTAGATTTGAAAAAAAAACCCTCTTTTTATATTTAATTGTGATTTAGATTTTCTGATAATTAATTTCTGGCTACTTAAAAAAAACCACAGACCTGTGTTCCATTAATATAGAAAATAATAATTAAAAATCAGATAATAAATAGGAAGTTAAAGACAAAACTAAACCATATTTTTAATCTACTATCCAATCCTCACACTACAAAATCACTAAAAAAATCCTAAATACTCCTTATTCTGCTAATAATATTTTTTTTCAAAGTTCTTAATGTACCCTATTTTGTCGATTGGACAAGAATGACATCTATGGCAATTTTAAACTCACTCCATCCACCCTTCAATCTGATTCCCAAACGACCCTGAAACCCCTGAAAAGAAGAATGCTTCAAGACCTTCTAATATCGAGTATTATTTGTGCACTACTTATGAGAAAGTCATCGCCATGTCATTAATCAATAACTACTTTAATATTTACTGATTGAATTTAATAACATATAATTTTAAAAAATAAAAATCTTATTTTATTTTTTTTAATATTAATTTGACAAAAACTATTCATTTTCAAACAAATCAATAAATTATTAATGATTCTTGGATATTAAGAGGTATTTCCATGCCTGACATGTCCATATACAATAAAATTACCAATTTAAAATAATGTATTTATTTTTTTAACAGGTGTGAATAAGATTTCAAATTTTATTAAATAAAAATATTATCTCTAAATGATTAAAATATAAAACTAAAGCACATAGGGATTGGTTTTAAATCATTATCATATTCAGACAAGCTCTATTTATGAATTGAGAAAATAAGTTTATTAATCCTGATATTTTAATGTCAAGTTTATCATACAATCCACATATAATTAAAGTAATTAAGTAATAAACATTAAAATAATAATGGAAACACAAGACAAATATAATAATAATAATAATTAAAAAAGCTATCATTATTAAAATCTGTAAACTTGATATTCTATAAATCACTTTCCTATAGACCTTCAGAACGAGCTATACCCAATAATGGTTTTATAAAAACATAACCTCAGCTTTAAAATTAAAGTTAGAAAAAAAAATTAAAAAAGAAAAAAAAAAAGGAAAAGAAATGGCTTGAAATGTATTAAAAATAATTTTTAAAAATTTTATAAGTAGATATTATATGTTCACTATAAGACTAATAGGACTAGAAACTGCCCGTTTTCAACATTTACTAGACAAGCCTTCAAATCTTTCGATTGATTACAAGAGACTGATTTACATGACAGTAATTAGATCTATTTGGAATGACGTAGTTGAGGTTAGGGGCTCCGCTAAATTATCCAATTCATCTCGAATCTAATACATACAACCCAAAATCCTCAACGCCCCTTATTTTTTGCCAAACAAGCTATCCATGAAGATCGTTCTGTACAATATGTCGCTGATTTAACTCAAACCAGAAACCTATCCTTTCATAGTAAACTCCATACCCATTCAAATCCACTAGTATCTCAACTTGCTTTCAGTTCTATTTCAGATAACCCTCCGAGTCATCTGAAGATGGCCTTCTAATATAGAACTTATTGAAGTGCTACCAAGAGGTATTTGCTTCACAATCAATTGACATGTCAATATGAACATTATCTTCATACTTAAAGTATGGAATGTAATAAATTTCAATTTCAAAAACAAAATGGCAATACTTACTGGATTTTAAAAGTTATTGTTAACATTGCCATAAAAGACTTATTCTTTTGGCTGGGGATCTATAGTTTTTTGTTGTAACGTTTTTTCCCAGTCAAAAATGTAAGATATTGACATATCTATTGCTGTAGGCTCTATTAGTGCTGTTCGGATAAAAAAATTGCTTACAGTTTCCTCATCAGAAATTTAATGGGAAATATTTTTTTTTATATAAGATTTATCACTTGGATCTACTGCTTAAGAGATGCTGGTTTGTATTAAAAAAAAAATGTTTTAAAGTATTTTTCACCCATATAAATAGAACATTCTGACACGCACTAGCTCGGTCGGTGTTTAGGAATATTTGCTAGCAGTTTCCTGATCAGATATGCAATGCAGAATATTTTCTGTTATATATACTTTGTCACTTGGACTTACCTTTTATGAGCTATATTGAAAAAAAAAAAAAAAACTCACCTTTTAAACCCCTAATTTCTCTCAACTTTCTTTACTTCGAATAAAGATTAATTGTTAATTTAATTTAATTATTAATTGAAGTAATTTAATCCTTTTAATTCTAAAATGTAAACTGGGGAAAACAGTAGATTATTGATAAACTCTATAATTTTTTTTTTTTTTTTTTTTTTTTTTTTTTTTTTTAATTTTTAGTAATACAGTTCTCAATTCAACTGTATTTATTTTGTATTTTTTTTTTTTTTTTTGTATGTTTTTAAGCGATTATGAATGAATTTTGACGATTCATTTTTTGATCGGTAGGTCATACTGCAGAAGTGGATGCATAAAAATTTTATTGAAATCAACTCAGAAAAAAAAAAAAAAAAAAACAATCAATGAGAAATCACTATAATATAACTTTCAACTATACATATGCTGCTCCACGGTGACTAAATCTAAATTATTCACTCAAATAACTTACACATATAAACTGAAATACACCCATTTAAAACCAAAAATTGAAAAATAAAGTTATTTTTTTTCAAAGAAAAACGAAAACCGACTTTAGGATTAAACTATACATGTACAAACCTGTATAGAACGAAAAAAATAATATTTATAATATCGATACTTTTATACCTATTCACTATTTATGATCGGTTACTTTTGGAGTCACTGCTAACCAGATCAAAAACTTAATTCGGAAAAAAAAAACTGGTTATTTTAAAGATCTCCCGACTTTTAAATCACCACCTCACTGCTGTATCGTGCCATTCGTAGGTTTGTTGCAAAGGCAGGATTAAACTGCTTTTCTTGGCTGACGCTGACTATAAAAATAACTGATCATAAATCGTGAGCATGTATATATGTATTGATAATTTCGTTGATTTTCATTTAATGCTCTTCATTTCAATGTAATCAAAATATTATTTTTTATTTTATAGTACAAGTTTGTACATGTTGGTTTAATCTTGAAGTCGGTTTTTTTTTTTTTGTTTTTTTGTAAAATTAACTTTATTTTTCAATGTTTTGTATTAAATTAGTGTATTTCAGTTTATATATGTAAATTATTTGCGAATAATTTATGTTTAGGTTGTCGCCATGGAGTAATATATTCATAGTGGAATGTTATATAACAGTGATTTCTAATTAATGGGTTTATTTTTTTATTTTTCTTAAAAAGCGCTGAGTTTATTTCAATAACATGTTTATGGACCCACCTCTGTAGTATGACCTACTGATAAAAAATCATCGAAATTGATTCATAATTGACGTAATATTAGCGTAAAAAACATTTTAAAAAAATTATCTGTTATATAACTTTCCACTATAAAATTTGAGATTTTTTAAAGTCAGTTATTAAAGCATAATAAAATAAGATACAACATAGTATCTCCCTTTCACGGTAAAACAATAGATCATGGAGTCTATCATAATCTACTGTTTTTCCCAATTTACGATTGTATACTGCTCTCTTCAGAACCCTCTTAAAATGCACCTTGGTGCAGTAAAAGAAGCAGAATCATCATAATGAAGAATGAATCAAAACTTTTGTTAGCCATAGGGGCTTGGAAAAAAAAAAAAAAAAAAAAAAAAAAAAAAAAAAAAAATAATACGATTTATAATCAAAAGGATCAAATTACTTCAATTAACAATTTAATTAAATTAATAGTTCATCGTTATTCGAAATAAAAAAGATTAGAGAAAGTAAGGTTTTTAAAGGTGATTTTTTTACATTCCAACCAATATGGCTCCTAAAAGGTAGGTGTTAGCGACAAATTATATATAACAAAAAATATTTTACATTGCATTCCTGATCAGGAAACTGCTAGCAAATATTCGATCCGCGCAACACTAAGCTAGAGCCTGGCAGGGTTCCATTTATGAGGGTGAAAAAAACGTTAAAACCTGGCATTTTTCATACGAACCAATATATAACAGCATATTGATCCTAGCAATAAATTTTAAATACTAAAAAATATTCTCCATTGAATTTCTGATGAGGAAATTGCCGATAATTTTTTTATCCAAACATCACCAATAAAGCTATACTCGGTTTTTGTTTTTCTTCTTAAAATTAACTTTAGTTATTATGTGTGATTTAAATATCAGTACATTTTGTATTTATATTCCATTTTTTTTTTAAATAACCTTTGGGTCGTATTATGAATTATGTTTTAATAGTGAAAATACAGAATTCTCAATGTCATTTTTCAGACTATCAACTATGGCTTCATGCTAACCAGAATAGATCGCCGGGAAACTATGGTAAAATCAATGCCAAATGAACCATTTATAATTTAGATAATAGAACAATTTATTATTGATTCCCTCTCTGTAATTACATTCCTGGAACGAATTCAAAGCTCCTGAGGGCAGCGGAACGTACAATGCATCGCAATCAGTAGCTTGATCAATACAACTCTAATTAGTAAAGAGCTCGGTGCAGGCTGCTTCTACCGCTCCGGAAAACACTGCAATGATCAGGTACTCACAATGGACTTGTAATTAAAAAAAAAAAAATAGTTTTAAAAAGTATTGGGTTGGCAAAAATATGGAAGGGCAAATGTCGGTAGGAGAAATAAAACAGGGTTGAAAGCGGCAGTTGGACCGGTAGCACTCAAAGGAGAGATCACGATCAGTGAACACAGCAAACGCTGAATGCTAAGCAGTGTCCTACTTCTTCAGTGGGAGGAGGGGGGGGGGGGAGACATCCAGACCGATCTCCCTGGAGTACAGCACGTGCGAAAATTAAAATAGACTTTAAAGTCTATGATATAACATATTGCTTTCTTGTAGTAGAAAAAAAAAAAAAACAATATTATGCAAAACGAAATTAAAATAATAATTATTATCAATATAATACGATTTTTTTCAACAATATTTAAAAATTTCAGGTATTTTATTTCGTTTGTTTGTTTGTTGGGATTTAGCGTCCTCATGCACTGAGAAAGGAAGGACAGGTTTTTTTACAGGATACCAACCGACAGCAAGATTCCTTTCGTGGGTCCTCCACGAAATAAATTTTAACCATCTAGGTAGAATTCGAACCCAACACCTTACGTAATCTCCCCAAATTGATATCCCACTCCCCCTCATGCCCTCTAAATGTTGAGATATTTTACATATTTTTCTAGAATAATTCTTTTTGAATATTATATAAAGCTTATTTTGGCTTTATATAATTTATTTTCAATAAAAAAAAAGTATATTTTAATATATATTTTAACTATTTATTGATATTTACAACTGTATAAAATACACATTAAGTAATTTTGAGGAAAATTATTATATCGACAAGTAAACCACTTGTGAAGAACTACTAACTAGTAGCATTTCAATAAAAACTAAACTAGAAGGTCTCTTGGCTACCTTTTTTTCAATTTCCTTAGAGGATTATCAAGAATCGAACGTGGAAGACTAATAGATTCTAGTGGAATAACATAGAATTGAATTAACAACGATTACAATAACATGTTAAAACTTAAAAATAACTCCACTTCAGTAGGACTATATTAAAAATTCTAAACTAGAAGGTCTCTAGGCCATCTTCGTTTCGGACGCCTCGGAAGATTATCAGGAATGGAGTGGAAAGCAAGTTGAGAAACTAACGGATTTGAGTGGTTATGGTGCTTACTATGAAAGGATAGGTATCTGGTTTGCACTAAATAAGCAGCAAATGGAACATTAAGTTCTTTATGGATAAGTTTATTTGTGACAAAGTAAGGAGCTTTAAGAATTTTCAAAGGATTTTAAGGATTGTAAGGATTGGATACGAGAAGAATTGGATGGTTTAGTGGAGCCCCAAAGTTCAACTCCGTATGTTCAAATAGGTTTAATAACTGTCTTTTGTAGTTTATTGAAAGCTTTGAACGTTTGTCTTGTAAATGTTGAAGTAGCCTATAATTTTGGACCGTTTCTTGTCGTTTATTATAAATTCATGTTTCTATTTTCATTACGGATTTGAAAAATACAATGGTTTGATCCATAAGGTACTATTTACGGAACCCATTTTAAGAAATTTACAACTGTTCCAAGAAAATCCATACAACAATTGCGGAGATTATGATTATATTCAATATCTTGTAAAGTAACTGCTATTTGATAGGTGATTTATAGGTGTTTGAAGGATTATTGGGAATCGCATTTGAAGCACGTTTAGTAATAGTGGCTTTAAGTATGTATGGAGTTTATTTTTGAAGGTTAGGGATCTGGTTGGAGCTAAATCAGTTGCATGTATGTCATAAAGGTCATCACGGTTAAATTCGTTTGTAAAACAAAACGGAAGATTAAGGATTTTTCGACGGATTTTAGACTTCAAAGATTGTATACGAGATGAATTGGTTGGTTTCTCACGGTTTCTAAACACCACTGTTGACTTTTTATGGACCACTGTTCACTTGGTGAATATGTCTGCGTTTTAAAATTAATTATAATTTAATAAAACAATTAAATAATTAAATATGTTAAAAAATCTTTGTTACAGGCAATTTTGCAACATTATTTCAACAGATATTATAATATTATGAATCAAAGACTTTTCTCTTATTTAAACATTATACACATCCATTAATTAATTGAAAGTAATGACTGGCATATTTGACGTTGTTCTTAATTAAATGTTTAATACAGGCCTGTAAGATAATATTTTTCAGAAAGTCGGCAGGCTTTTGATCAAACCTGGTAACTAGAACTGCTTTACCGAAATTCGTCGAAAACTTTTGCCTACGCACTTACCCGTTGTTCTCACTTGTCCGATGGAGTAAAGTCGATCCATCAATCATTCCGACTACTCATCCCCCTTTCCTCACTCTGCGGGGGTTTCTCAAGTTACCATCCTATATTATGTCTATGCAACTTACGTCCGAACTCATCTTACGTTCATAACAATTTTTGCTATGATTATTTTATTTCCCCGCATCCGGCAAGGATAGGAAATCAAAGGAAATTACTTTTATTTACGTGAAATGAAAAGTTTTGTCGTTCTGTTTTTTCGATTATGTACTGCTAAATACCTTAGAATACATATTTTACAGAACGAGTCCCAAAACAAATTTTAAAAAATTACGGAAAACCTCAGATGAGTCTGCTACTCCAATGCAGAAAAGAGAAGATGGTTATCACATTGTATTAACTATTAACACATTTACTTGATGTATATTGTATTGTACAGTTATAAATATCAATAAATGAAAAAAAAATTAATTCACTTTATTATCTTTTATTTTATTTTATTTAGTTTATAATCGTTATTAAAGATGTTTCCTCCCCCCTTTTTTTTTAGAAAACCCCCCTGGGGCATACCCAGCCTCTAAAACCTGGGTACTCTTAATTGAGGAAAAATTAGGTGGTTGGGAGTGATTAAAGTCAAATCTATAATTTTCACAAACTTTCGCTTAGTAACAGTACATCCTTTCATAAGTACTTAACCCAAGACCCTTTGTGGGTTGTAGTAGTACATTTTTATTTATTTTTTAAATTATTTTTTGTTACAATACATAAGGGAAAATGTACAGAAATAAGGGAATTAATAACAATTATTAATTATAATAATATTTTGTTCTTTAACACTAAACCTAACATGTCGAGTACAACCCGTTTTGAACTTCTTGGCAGAAGTTCTTGGAAACAACATTTATTTTTTGTACATCTCGAATTTTTTAAATATTTTTAAATTAAATAATATATAAAAAGTGTTTTATCCATATTCACTTCTCTCTCGTTATTGTTTATACCAAAATATTGTAGTAGAAATGTGTATACATGAAATTTCGGTGGGTATATGATAAACCAAACTACTTTAGGTCATATCACTACCATAGTTTCGTACAAATCCATTATAAAATTTAATTTCTCCCACTTCAAAATTTTCTTTTTGAAAATCTACAATTCTTTGTATCAGGTTTCAAATAAAATTAGGAATAATGACTAAAAGATTATATAAATTGCAGATTCAGAGAAAAATATACATAAGTTTTATTTTATATTATTATTACTATCTGTTATTTTTTTCTAAAAATTATTTTTTATTCTTAAGGGACTTAAGGTCCAAGAAAAGAACTTTTTCATTATTATTATTACATATAAGAACTACCACTTTTTCAATGAAAAACTTCAAAATCAAATCTTCAGAATCGACAAAAAAATCTTTGCAGAATATTGATATGTTATAGTAATCACAATTTAAATTCTCTCCAAAAGAAAATCATAGACAATTAAAATAAATAAATAATCAGGATCAATAAAAATCAACTTGTTACCTCAAACCGAAATAACAGCTAATATCATTAGATATACTTATGAAGAAAAGAACTTCATGGAATATTCTAGTAAATCAGAAAGAGTGGAGTGTGTTCCATTTGATATTCTTCATGCTCCTTCAGGAAATGTGTTGCTTTTAGGATAGAAATTATATTTTGGCCGCCTTGAGAGAGGTAGAAGAGACAGGATGGTTCTACCCCAGCACCAGATTCAACTCCTGTCACATCAGGCCGCTTCTTCTTCAGTCGTTACAGACCCGGGTCACGTAGGATGTACTCTCACCTCTAAAGCCTCCTCAGGTAAACAACTGTGCATGGAATTATTTAAACATTAAATCATTTCATATACATATCTCTTTCTAGGATTTATTTGAAACCTCGCCAAGGATTTTAAGAAAAGTTGTAAAATATAAACACATATTTCGACTAACACATAAATTTTACATGATACATTTAAATATATAATGGACATATTAAATCGAACAAATATATCCACTAAAAATAAAAACGACCCATTAAGCAATTCCTTATGCCTATTATGAATGTAAAAATAAGTTAATTCGAAAAATGGCTGAAATAATTTACTGTGTTATTTTCCTAAGATTCCTAGATATATAGCTAAATATATTTCTATCAATAAGATTGGTAAAGGTTTTGAGCAAAATAAAGTTTAAAAAAAAAAAAGCCTTTACCGCAACAACCAATGAAGCGTCTTGGGTTCAGTACTTGGGTAGGTTGTACTCTGTTACTGGTCCAATGGTTGTAAAAGTAGATTTAGACACTCTGAAACGCCATGTTTTTTCCCCCATTCAAGGTACCCAATTTTTTGAGGTTTCGTGAAGCCCAGAAGGATCTTACGAACTCAAAGTAACGCTGAAATAACAGAATATAAATTTTCTGCTTTCAGTTGGTCTTGAACTTATGCCAGGGAACATGGTAGTCTAATGCTTTATATACTAACCTACCGCTCCGCCCTTTTTTATATAAATCGATTTTTAAAAATTGTTCTAAAATAAAACATTTACGCCCAGCAAACTTGTGATTTTATGATAAACCTAGCATGCCAGGTGTCTGTGACCACAAAAAATAGATAAAATATGAAAATCACCATGGAATATAAATATACAAAAATTATACACTGACCCAAGACAAGCAAAGGGGTCACCTGTGGTGTAGTGGTTAGCATAGCAACCTACTAAATCCAAGATCGCGGGTTCACAGCCCGGCAGATGACCTTAGGATTTTTTAAAGGGAGTAAAAAATCCTTAGCTATGCCGTCCTTCGGAAGGGACGTAAAATGGGGGTCCCGACCCTGTGCGATGTCAGGTACTCGTTAAAGATCCCTATCCTAATTATACCTGGATAGGCAAAATTTAGGACTCCCACCGTAGCATCATCCGATTAGCCATAGCAGCATAAAGTGACGTTAAATGAAATAAACAAACAAACAAGACAAGCAATCATTAAAAACAAATTCAAACTTACGGCCTGACGTAAGATAATAAGAAGACACGCAACCAGAATATACGAGACTTGCGCTCATCATTACAAGAAAGTTAAAAAGGAGAGTGAAAAGAGATCGACTTCAGTGATAATAAAAAAATAAAAAAATTAAAAAATTAAAAAAATTAAAATTTCTCCCTGATTGGGAAAAACAATATATCATGGATATGTTTATCTATCATCTATCTATATCTACTGCTTCTGACAAGGAAACTGCTGAAAAATTTTCGATTGGAGCTAAGCCAACGATTTTTTTTTTTTTCATTTAAACCAATATAAATCCTAAACAATAAATCATGGCGACTAATATTATATAACAAAAAATATTATTAATTCAGTTTCTGATGAGTGACCTGTCATCGAATTCTCGATACGAGCTATAATCAACAAAGCTGGAGTGTGTCGAAATGTTACATTTTTAAATGTGAAAAAAAAGTTTTTGAGAAGTAAAAAAACAAAAAAACATTTTAAACACAAGAAAACTTTAAAAATATCCATGTCAGAATTCGTTTATTAGACCATTCTGAAACAATTTTGTTTTCTTACTTATTTTATTGCTCCACTTTATGACATTAAACAAATTTGTTTCAGAGCATATTTTTTATTGAAAAGGTGTATATCTTGGTTATAAATAATATTTTCTGTATCTTTTGATTTTTACGCATTTTCACTTTTCTATGAAAATTTAAAAATCGCTGTTATATTAATTATTAAACACAAAGACTTAAGGTTTAAAACAAAGAATGTATGTCTTATAATGTTGTGGTAATCAGAAAAGAGTAAACAAATTAGAAATGCATCTGCTGCGTTAAGGGAGATAAAAAAAAAAAAAGGAGAACATTTTTTTGAAAAATGTTCAAATTCTTGAAATATAATTTCTTCAGTAATACAGTTTAGGATGACTATCGCTATAACAGTTAAGGGACTAATCAATGAACAGATTACTAATTTCAAGCCTTCATTTTGCATGACGCAATGTTAATATGCTAAACAGAATGTCCGATGAAGAGTGTTCAAACAGCCAAACGGCTTCTCTTATTTACAAAATCTTAAACAATACTTTACGAGATAGTTAATAAATAGTGCTTAAAACTTCAAAAAAAACTTTTTAAAAAAACAACAAAAAACATTTCAATAAAAATATTATATTTTAAACACATTCCTATGAATATATTCCATTTTGTATAAAATAAATAACCTCATTTACCTCAATATATAAATAGAAATGATAACACGGTTTCTATTTAATAATAAACCTAAAAAGTCCTCGTAGTGTTGAAAATGATAAACAACGGATTAATTGCTTTAAATAAATTTAAGGACGTATTCTTCATGGTCCTTATATGTAACAGAAATGTTTTAATGTTGTCTATATCATAATTAATGAAATCGTTTCAATTTATTATTGTTCTTGACAAAATGGAACTCGAATCAGATATGAAAAAAAAAAGGACCCAAATGATTTAAAAAACAATGAACAAAGATATAAAAAATTCCCAGAAGCAGGGTAACAAAATTTAGGGAGCGGCCGTGAACTGCGAAGCTCTCAGAATTATTTCAAAGGTCAGCTGTATTGTCTTAATTATTTCTTTGTTAATTGGGTTATTTCATCTTAATTGAGTTTATTTTCTCAATTAACACATTTTCTTATTCATTAATGTATCTCTAATATTATTTTTGTGAATTCTGTTCTAACGTTTTTTTTTTTTGTTTTTTTTTTTAACATGTATATGATTCGAATCTAAATATTAATGTAGGTATACTGACAAATGTATTAAATATTTGTTAAATTTTATTATAACTATATAAATACTTGATCATAGACATCTTAATGCTCTATAAGTTGCTGATTTGGCCCATAGTGAACTCCATATTATAGAACATTTCATAGTAAACTCCATAACCTCTCGAATCCACTACTCTATCAACTTGCCTCACACTCAATTCCCGATAATCCTCCGAGGCGTCTGAAGAGAAGATGACCGAGGCATATTTACTCGTCACTACAACACTTTCTTAATATTTTATTTTTATTTTAATATAATAGTTATTGGGAAGTTCGATATTGGACGGTTTCTATATCGTGACCTAGACGTAATGTAATCCCGGTAGAAAAAAATATAAACAGTTATACATATTAATTTATAAAACAAATAAATTATACCAAGTAAATCTTCGAAACTACTATTAAAACTATATTAAATTTAGTATCGATGCATTTTTTCCTCTCGTGATTGTATCGATTCTTCTATACAATCATGACTACCTCATGTGAAGTAATTATTGTTTTGTGTAGTCTTATTTATATCTTGTGTTGTGTGTGTGTTTTGTTTTGTTTTATTTTACAACGGGAAAGAGGTAAAAAAAACTCTACGGAGTTGGGCGTTAGAGCAAAATTACTGAAAAGCAAACAGGACGGAACGGAGACAAGCCGAAAAAGAAAAAAAAAAAGTAAGTTGTTTGAACAAGTCCTACAGCCCCGTCAAATAAGGTACAAGTCCAGAACAATGTCGCCCCGTCCTCGATATTCATTGAAATCTGTCCCCAACGAGTCCAACATTTTTCTCTAGTAACGTGGTTCTTATTTTTTCCTCTAACGCAGAACATGCTATTTATAAAAAAATGTTTTATTTAAATAAAGAATATGTATTTACACACACACACACTGAATATATAAATATATATACAACACACAAAAGCACAAGTTTATTTGATGCTAATTACATTAGGTATACTTAGTTAAATTAAACATAGCTTTTATTATTTTATGCTTTACCCACAAAGTCCTCTCTCTTAATTACATACAAGCATTTCCCTTTGCGGTTTTATCCGCTCATATATATAAACAGCTTAGATAATTTTAACTTATTAGATGATTAAGCATTTGTTAATTTAATAATAAAAATCGAGTATTGTAGAAAGCATGCAAAAAGGAAAAAAATATATTCATAAGACATCCGAATAAATTTCATTTCGAGTTTTGTTCCCTGATGTTATGAGAATAATGAGTGACTCCAAAGATCCACTACAACTTTTTTGTAATTGTATCCAAGCGATTTGTTAATTGTAATAGCAAAAGAAAGGTTTATTGGAAATTTTATTAACTTAAACTGAAATGGTAAATTAGTAGGGATCATTTAAATTCTGGGGATGTGAAATATATTCATTTGCAGAGAGAAAAGGAGAGATAGAGAAATCTCCAAGTCAACTAAAACATCTTATATAATCAAAATGTATATGTTTTGAGGCATTTGGAATCTATTTGAGTTATTTTTATTTTGCCAGAATAACTTTTACATACATATTTTTTTCATATTTTGAACTTTGATCGCATATTTATCTACATATCCAGCA
The DNA here is from genome assembly GCA_003667255.2 of Euschistus heros. NCBI lineage: Eukaryota > Metazoa > Arthropoda > Insecta > Hemiptera > Pentatomidae > Euschistus > Euschistus heros. The sequence goes on from RCWM02000077.1 coordinate 722,519, forward strand.
TTTTTATTTTGCACATTTTTCCACAAATATCTGTAAGTGTAATTGCATATTTATCCGGCATCCTTTCATTTGACTATTAAATTTTTTATGTTTCTGTGAAAAAATAAATTTTTAAATAAAAACCGAAAAAGCTCCGCTTTAACATTTGGAATATCACTTCACATTTTTTTTTTTTCTTTTCATTCTTCCTACCATCATTCCATTACCCTGTCCCTCACGCAGTGTATATCAAGACACATCATTCGTTAAGTATTTATTTTTATATTCTTAAAATGCCGAAAATCACTCATACAAAGACGAATGATCTTGTTCGAAAGAATGTATCTGAGTTGTCAATTGGGATTTTTAAGGGTGATGGGGAAGTTTAATTTTGTGTTTTTAGATAATGTTGTATTAACTGCTGTACGGTATTTAGCAACACAGCTCATTAAAACAGCAAAGCACAAACTAACCAACGCAAGGAGTCAAAATTTGAACCGAAATTTGTCACACTAACTGCCATTGGATTATAAAAGTCTGGTTTCGAAATTGATTTATACAGTATTTTGTTTCGAGCTGACGAATACTCACAAAAATTAAGCCACTTTAAGTTAACTTTTTTTTTTAACATTTGCCTTGTCTTTTTGTTTTTTAATAGTCTTCTTCCAATCATTTCTTTTTTCAATACAATTAGTTACATAACCTTGAGTTTGTACTTATGTATAAGTATGTATTGCAATTTTCTGTTTTTCTATGTAATGTAGATAGTTGCATATTTTAGGTATTTAATTGCATATTTTACGCTAAACATTTGCATATTTGCATATTTTTCAATTTTTATTGCATATAATTCACAGCTCAGGTGATCACAAACTGAAAATAGCTTGTTCATTTTTATAGTATAGATATGATCTTGGATTTAAATCATTTAGAGCTCTGTCAATTCTCGATTTTATCCATTCTTCAGAAAAGATTCGGTATTCGAAGTCAATTCCTAGGAACCGATCGATATTGTTGACGTTGGAGTTTTTTTGATACCTACCTTTGCAATCATAATAATAGGTAAAAACAACAACATATTTTTTCATTTTTCTCAAGAGGAAAAGTCTATTGTGTACCACACCAACGAAAACTCCTTTGTATATTATTTAAATCTCCTTTACTACTGTAAGACAAAGCTCCGTTTTAAAAATATCAGTATTGCCTATTGGTATCAGTATAAATGAAGTATGGACTTAGGTGTATACATCTAGGTAATGAACCGGAATAAACATTATTATTTTATTATATTTATTATTTTATATACTGGCTTTCATGATGTAATTTTCAAAACAAATCCAAAGAAATATCAGTGCATCTACAATGTTTATTTAAATATTTTCGTAATATTTTTGATTCCTTAATCAATAAATTAATTCCAGAATTTATTCAATGTTTATGTAATTTAAAAAGAATAGTTTTTCGTACATGGTCATTGTATTTTATACGACTCGCTATTTAATGTATGTGTTGAATTATTATTTTAATCGATTTGTTTTTATAGTTTATTTGTTGAAGTAAATTATTTATAATTGTCATGTTATGATTCAATAACTGTAATATACATAGGACAACATTTAATTATTATTGGATAAAAAAATACAAATACATATTATTGTTTAATTATAATAAAAAATAGCTATGAATTCTCATCAAATAATTAAATGATTAGAGTAGGAATAAAAAATATATAATAGCAAGAAAATGCTTTAAATAAATTATATTTAATTTTGAAATTAATGAATTTAAATCAATAAAATCATTCTAAGCAAATTAGCAAAACTTACTAAGCATTGTAACTTACTGCGTATCAAAACAATCGTGGTAATATTGTTTATGTAGTCAAGTTATTTCAGTATTGCTCAATGTTTGCCTTCAATATTGTTGCATTCCAAGTTTGTGTTTGTGTGTTCGACGTGAGTGGTTTGGTTGTTCTGTACAAAGGCACTTCAAACATTTTCCTGTTAGCTCATGGCAGCGTGAAATTTGACTTGCTAATTTTAAAATAGTTTAATCTATGACGTTAGGGAAGTTGAATAGTGCATTTTCTATATCAGCTGGTGAGAAAATGTTTAAGGGCAGGAAATTACAAAAATAAAATTATCATTATATAATACATAACACCTCAATATTAGTAAGTCCCAAAACCATCTTCTTTTCGGACACTTGGCATGATTATCAAAAATCTTGTAGGAAGCAATAAGAGTGTGTCTAACGGGGTATAGAGTCCATGGCGAATGAATAGGGATCTGGTTTAATTTAAAACAGAAAAAAAATCTGTTACATAGTCGAGAACAAAAGGGATATCGAGATGCAAGGTGTTTTTGGAAACATAGTGAGGAATTAAGTAAGAAAACTTAAAATTAAAGTTACACCTGGTACTTAATTATAAGTTTAAAAGTCTGAAGAACGACCAGCTTAGGATTTAATTATTTTTATCTGAAATTTATATTAGGGATTACACTCAGTAATTTAGCTGAAAATTCATTTTTTATTTTAATAGTATAAAGTATTTATTATTATTTTGGTATATTTGTTGTTACAGCTCTACCCAAACATATATTACTTATTATAAATTTTGATTGCAATTTCATTTCGGATTTAATTTTTATTAGATATTTCACTTCATCCTAAAGGAGTTTTTTCCTTTTTGTTTCTTGAAATTTACAACTGTACCAAATATGTTGTGAAAGTTTGAAGATAGCAATTATAATGACGTTTGAATGACATGTATATCAGCTTTCTATGGAGAACACTTCAATAAAAGTTTAATACCAAAAGGTTCTAAGACCATTTTAAGACGCCTCAGAGGATTATGAGAAATTATATGCGAAGCAAGTTGAGAGAATAATAGGATGGAGTAGTAATACAGTTTCTCATTAAACAAAACGGCATTTGGTTTGTACGAGATAACTTTATAGATAAGTTTATTCGAGACAATGGAAAAGCGATGATTTTCGCGGAAAGCTTTTATTGATACATTAATTCATCGTGAATATACTGGTACTTTCATTTAATCAAAGGTTTTTGATTTTAAAATCTTTATGGATAAGTACTTTTTTTCTTCCTTTATTTTTGAGATATCTTTGCTTTAATTTCCTTGTATATTAGTTAATCTCTTTATATACTATAATATAAAAAATAATTAATTTTTTTAAGTGTACAGACATTTATCATATTAACGAGTAAATTTCTATTAGTTGTAGTTTCATGTCTTCTCAGTTTGATATGAGGTTACAGGATTACTTCTATGTCCACATTAAATCTAGGAGAATGTATATATAAGTTTGGTAAGGTTCTTGAGGTTTAGCCAATAAATAAACAACAACTTTGGTTACGGTTCGAGACCATATTGTTCTCACAATCATGCCCTAGAGTGAAAAAACAGGTTACAAAAAGATTATATAAGTTATTCAAGTTATTTCGAAACATAAAGTTAGTTACAATACACGTATATAAAAACATGTGTTAAAATAATAAAAATATATATAATTACAGAATATAGAGGAGTATGAAAATACTTACAATGTTACTGGTGGGTATGGTACCGACTAAGAAAATTCTAACAATTCTAGTACACAACTGACCAGGGGAAATTTTGAAAAGCAGTTACAAAGTCTATGGGGGATTCCCTAGGAAAAATTAAGTTAAAAGTATTGGATGGTATTCCCAAGAGTAATAATATACATTTACATTAATATACTTCATATAAATCATTCATCCATTTCTTAGTATATTACACCGAAATATTTTTGTACCTGCATCTTGGAAATACCAACCAGTACCTACAACTTAATTTTTTCTAGGGAATCCCCCATAGCCTTTCCCCCAGGTCAGTTGTGTACTATAATTGTTAGAATTTAGTTAATCGATACCATATCCACCAGTAACGTTGTATGTAGTTTCATACTCCTCTGTATTCTGTAATCATATATATTTTTATTATTATAACACATGTTGTTATATACTTGTATTGTAGCTAACTTGCACAACTTAAGTAATTTTTTTTTAACCTGTTTTTTCACTGTAGGGCATGATTATGAGAACAATATAGACTCAAAACGTTTCCAAAATAGTTGTTTTTATTTATTGATTGAACCTCAATCACCTTACTAAACATTTAATAGGGGGTATATAGTTTTCTTGTACAATGTTTTTTGTAGACTTAAAACTGTAACATCTTGGTACGCTCTAGCTCTGTAGGTGTTGTTCGGATCAAAAATTTGAAATTTTTCTGATTATAACTTTAATGAAGAATACTTTTTGTGATATAAGATTGGCTGCTAGAACCTGCCGTTTAGGAGCTGTGTTAGTTTGAATGAAAAAAGTCACCTTTTGCCTGCATTTTTGGTGTTTGGGCTTTTTGACAAACTCAGTATATCTTTTTTGACAGTTTGCTTATTAGCAGCTGTAAATTATGGATAGACGTATCCATGATCTATTGTTTTTCAGTTAGGAAACAATTGTTAACTATTAAACTTCTTTGTACTTGTAATTTGAGTGTAAAGTTGGCGGAAATAAGGATTTTATATTTCAAGAACAGTGGAAGAAAAATATTGAAATATAAATAAGAAAAACAGAACGAAGCTTTATAGATTTCATTTATACTGAAAAATGACACATTCAGAAGTTAAGCTTTAAATTAATTTTTCCCTTACGAATTCAAGGAAGGAATTCAATTTCCGTGAAGGGGAAATCGTCTAAAAAAATATTTAAATGAATAATTTATTTCAAGTCGTCGCTATGTATTATTTCAAGTTGTTAAAATGTAATCAAAATTTGTTAATTAAACAATGTGGGTATTAAAAGAGAAATGGTCAACACAATTTCTTTGATTACATCTATTTAATCACCAACTGTATACTTAATAGTCTCCTAGTTTTATATATTTAATAATAGCGGTGTTTTATATGCCATTTTATGTCCCATAACTGTATACGTCCCTAATTAATCCTCTGAAAATAAATTTTTAATTATTTTTAAGTTTAAATATAAATAATTAATAATGAAAAAAAAGATTTTAATAACATTTGTATATATGTACATTTGTTATAGTCACCACTAACTAGCGGGAAAAATGTATGAAGTAGAGATCTTACATAATTGAACTTGAAGGAAGGGGAGTTATACAAAGTAATCATAAATAAAAAAATAAAAATGGCTTCATTGATTGAATTAAAGAATGAATAATATCCTTAAATGAGTTTGATTAATAAAATGGAATATAAAATAAGCATTACAGTTGAAAATGGCTTAATTTGGATACCTGGTGGTGTCAGCCACCATTATCTACACACTGCCAACCCACCCTATCAGAACCAATATTCATCAGAACAATCCTAATATAATCTTCCCATCTACTTTTCACTCTATCCCTTTTATTTATACTCAATGCTTTAAGAGTGATTACTTTTTGTTTGAATTCCATTACTATTAAATCCGAAAATTCCCCATCTCAAATCAGTCACCTGAACTAGGCACACTGGATATATTTCAAACATTAGTGGAGCCAATTATGCAGTGAGCTCATCCGTTTTTGGGTCCGATATTGTAACTATTTAAATTAAGTGTAAATGTACTGGCATCAGTACCATTCCTATGGTTTTGAGGCAAATAACTTTTCACATTTTGTTTTTTCGCCCTCTTAGATATTAAAGACCCCACCTCTTGAAAAATCTGCCATACAACAATTAAAAAAAATATAGGATAAAAAGATAATCAGGTATGCAGTAAAACAGAAACAACCCGTCCAAGTAGAAATACCTTAATATTTTGCCAACGTTTCGACCTGCTTTGCAGGTCTTCTTCAGGGCCACTCTGGAGAGGAGACGAGCGATGACTAATGTAAAACGGTCTTATAAAGGTTCTTACCATTTTATATTAGTCATAGCTCGTCTCCTCTCCAGTTTGGTTTGGTGGCCTTAAAGATCTACAAGGCACGTCACAGGTCGAAACATTGGCACACTATTAAATTATTTCTGGGCTATATCACACTGTTCAATATCTGGGCTATACACAGGATGAGCAAAATGTTTATTCCTTCCAGTTTCGATAATTTGTCTTCAATCAAACGAGAACAATGTGTAGGGGCATCGTTTTGCTGCAAAATGGCTTGGTACTTATTGACCTAAAGTGGAGTACTTTGTACTCAAAACTGCACAAACTCTGTCTAGTTGTTAATATTAAAAGTTTCAATCCACTAACCGCCCACGGTGCTCATAGTGGAAAAGACCTTCAATTTTCTTTCAAGCACAAAGCAATACTATTTTACGGGGCGGTATTTCAATGGGTAACTGGCTTTTCTACTATAATACTTATTTCTTCAGTGGCTGTCTTTAAGCTTAGGCAATTTTTCTTCTTTTATTTATTCTTTTAAGTCTAGCATGCCCATATAGCAACGGATTCTATCAAAGGTTTTGCGAATAATTGAACAGGCCCCTTTTTATGTCTGAAACAACATACTACAGCATTACCTCAACGTTTCAATAATCCATTCTCCCATAATCATATCCTACAGACTCTTGGGCAGACAAACGTACTTACACAAGTCATTTTCGTTACCGACATTCCCCATAACCCTTGTTGAAGATTCAAAAGTATCTTCGACGGACTTGTTATAGGTTTTTAGAAATATTATTTTTATTATTTTTTATTTATTATTATTATTTTTTTTTATTTTTTCTAATCTCCATTATTACAAAACTCCAGGTTAGGAGGAATCTCCTCTGGGAGTTTATTAAGCCACAATTTTTATACATTGGTTGTGCCCATTGGGGCAGATGTAGATTAAAAACAAAGAAACTATTTTTATAACAAAGTATAATATATAACATAAGAAAACATACTAAAATTTCAATATTTTTTTCTACGCAGTTTTATGTTTGTAAATTTTATAAGAAAATGTTGAGAAAATTCGTTTTTACATACCCTATATTCTGTTAAATTTAAATGATTTTAGTGATCAGTAGGTAAGAGAGTGAAGCGAAAATTCTGAAGCGCACGTCAAATAATACAAATAAAAAAAAAACGCAGACGGGATAAACGACACAAAGTTGTTCTATTAAATTAAAAAGGGAATTATACAATTCCAAGTCCGACCCAGAAGTTCATTTGACACGAAAAGAGTTGGCAAGGCCGGATTAGTAAAAGTTAAATTGCTTTTGTTACAAAACATTCATTACACAATGATTATTTACTGATATAAAAAAAGAACTTTACTGCTAAACCTTTAATTCTCTTGCTGTAAAAAAAGAAAATAAAGAGGGTTGAGTTTAACGAGACATTAAATACCATGATAAACGATTTATTTTTGTCATTAAATAATGAAATTCTTGTGTTTTTTAATGAAAAACATTTTTTGTTTCTCCTCCGACAATTTTTTTTTAAGAAGCGGTAAAGAAGGAGATATAATGGTTGAGTATATTTGCAACCATTCCTTATTATATTCTATTGAATTAATTAAAGTTGGTTATTTTTAGAAACAGGTTTTTATTTACATATGTACTTATTATATATTTTTAAGAGACACAAGATTCTCGCTGAAATTAACACTTATGAAAGCTATTGCAAGAAATTTGAAACCTACTCAGTTTGGAATTTACAAAATAATAATGTCAAGATACTGTACCCAAGAGCGCTCGACAGTCACGCATTTTAGCATTTTCGTAACATTAACGGCTCTGGTTCAAATCCGGTCTGACGGAGTATACTATGTTTAATAATTTTCAATTTAAACAAATCCAATCAAATGACTTTTCATCGTATGGTATCCCGTCCCTTAAAGCTACCAAAGACATATCTATATAAACATAATTAATAAAATTAAACCTATTTGGGCATACTGAGTTGACATTCGGGACACCAATGAACTTGAATGATTCTATGTCACAAAAAAACATATCTGTATTAGCATTTATGTCTCATATGTTATTGATTTAGGAAAATCAGTAACCAATTTTTTTATAGTTAACTCTTTACCTCCTGAAACCCACATGCTCATTAAGTTTCCTATAATCCTCTAGGGGGAAACAAAGTGTCCGATCTCTCCTTAAATAAAATAATATATCAAGGGGTTGTCACTTTAAAATTCATTTGCATGTCATTACGTACATCATTCAAATAAATTTAATAAAAAAAATATATTTTTTTATAATTTTAGAGAGTAAATTCAATAATAATGTCAATATTACTGTATTAAATAATTTGTCTGTCTCCAATAAAATAATAATAATAAAGGAGGAATAGAGAAGTGTTAGTTCACATCCTCTGACCTAGAAAAACGCAAGAAAAAACAGTTTCTTTTAATTATTGTTCGTATGCTTTCAAAATGAATTCTCCTAAGTTATGCAAACGACTTATGAAATCTAAACAGGAAGGCCATCTGTAGTCACTGACCTAATGAGGAAGTGCTGACGACGAATTCTTATTGTATATATAGTCTAGTAGCCTCTTACAGATTGTTCTTCGTCCATTTCAGTCATATACGATGTAACCCTTCTGTACATTTTAATAAACGCTTTTTGTTAAAAAGCATTTATTTATCCACCTTACATAACTGGCGCTCGAAATAAGGATCATCAGAAGTTCTCCAGGAATCAGTCCATTTGACTTTTTCGTGCCCTCTCACACCTGAAGAACTTTGGATTTCATCCTTTACTGGTGAAGCCCTGATACCGGAAGAAGATAAGCTGGACCCCAAGACAGAATACAGGACGAGAACCCGGAGAAACTACGAGATCAATTTCCTGTGAGTACACTCCGTAAATCTAATACCATATTTTATTTAAAACCTTCCCAATTATTATTATCCAAAATGCCTATTTACAAACCTATACCTCATGAAATCACAAAGGCGCGAACATCCTATCGAATTCTTAAATAAATTAGATAAAAAACGAACTATGATTGTAACTCGATATAAATTAGATGGAATTAACGCTGATCTTTTAAACCAATTATTAATTCAATTAGACACGACCCTAGTCCGTACTTTTATACACGGTGTTCATCCTACTTTAGGATCCCACTTACAGGTACTACATATCCGAAATTTGAATGAAGCACGTTCCAAATTAATTAATGATTGCAGTATTATTTTGGAACAATTAAAATATACCAAATATACAAAAATAAAATATTTTGTTAAAAAGCATTTATTTATCCACCTTACATAACTCTAGAATCTATCTTTTCTCTGTATTAGTTACAATTGAAAAAAAAAAATTATGAGGGCAGTAAAGATGTTGGAAAATGAGCAATAACAGGTGGATTGTAATCATACTTACTTGTTAACATACTATATAAAATATAATTAACATATTTTTTATTTTAACTATAAAGTGTATACATACCAAAATAATAGACAAATGAGAGTGGAATCCAAGCTTGTCACTTACCTGCAACAAAATTGAAATATATATAAGAATGGTATAATTATAATTTGCATGTATTTAAAAATAACTTAAGTCGAAATTTTCAGTCATTAATCTGATTTTGTGCTGTTTTACGTATATATAAATGTATTTTGACTATATGAATCTATTTCAAGCTTAAAGGATTTTGAATCTTAAAAATAAGAAAAAAAATAGTAACAGACCTGCTCACGAGGGGACCAAATTTAGAACCCAGATAAAGAAATCCTATTTCTTGACTAATGGCTATAAAATAGAGAAACAATTACATGGGGGAAAAGTCTTGAAATAATAACAAATAGATGTTCAGATAAATAAAGTCTAGTCAAATGATAATAATAATGATTTTCTCAAATATCAGTTAAAATGATTTATCAGGGTCAGATGGCTTAAACCTTTATATTGATACAAAAAAAAGATACCAATAGTTTAGTCTACACTGTTATTATATATTATTTTTTCAGTATAAAGCATTTTAAAATCACTAGTATAAAAAAAAAGAATTTCACCAAATCTTAGATCTTAGGATATCTTACAATATCTAAATCCAGATGTAATTGAATGTAAATTTCATTTACAGTAGGTTAAATGGGGAGTGGAAAATGTAACATTCATTTTTCAACTGTTTGGACATACGCTTTTGAAATATATGAAACAGTTAAAAGACATACAAACAGTTAGACACATATTAACAGACTTTAAATCTAGGCAAAAACATTCAGAACAATCACAAAAGGACCCTGTTACGTAAGCAACATAACTTTACATAATACGCAAGCCAACACTTAACGAACAAATACGAACCTTCTACAAACGATTTCACGAAAAATAATATAGACATCCTAATACACTAATAAACGACATGGGCACAACATATATTCCCGACAACACCTAAAGAAGGCTTAAAGAAGCAGGATGAGAGACCTCCTAGACTAAAATTAGAAGATAAAACAATATAAAGACTAGAGGTGCTGCTAGGTTCTGCTTCCCCTCATGCCTTTCACGGCATTTTCTTTCTTACAACACATTCACTGGTTGTCTAATTATAACTGGCAGGTTTGAAGAAATATATAAAGCAAAACAAATAAAATTTCAACTATAAGCAATTCATAAAGAATGCCTTTAACCCTTGAGTGGTCGCGTATGGTTCAGTTACAAGAAAGGTCACGATGAAGACAATAGTCATCCACTAAGTTTTCTGGTGTTTTAGCAATAGACAACCATTTTAATCCCTTTATCAAAAATAATTAGAACAGAAATAAATTATTTACTCAAAATAATGAAATATAAAGAAAGTACTTAGATCATTATCAACACGTACCAAGTTGAAAATAATAATTACGGGGAAGGTCGCGTGGATGACAAACGAAATAATTCACTCAAATAGCACAGAACTTCAAAAATGTTAGTAGAAGATATTCAATGTAATTATAACAAACCCTAATTGTATTAGTTTTGCTAATGTAGACAAAAAAATACGTAACTAAAAATAGGTTATTGAATGGTCACGTAAAGGACAAATGTTAGCCAACCAAAATAAGTGGGTATTCCAGGTCGGGAATATCAAATAGCAACTAACAGAGGCACTGAGACTATCCCCCTAGCCTCCCTTTGCAGGCTATAGACTCGTCATACTCATCCATGGCAAAACAAATACACTGTAACGATGTTAAGAGCAGTGGAGGACTATTGTCATCCGCGCTTCCACTCGAGGTTTAAGTCTCCATATCCATACATAAACATAATATAATACATTTAGTTAAACACTTAACCTCTAACATAACCGGTTGTGACCAAATACAGCAACAGTGGAGCTTCATATATAAGCGTTTATTTCGAACCAAGTAATAAATTTCGACATCCTTACTTCGTCCATCAGAATTACAACCTGTAGCATAACACACTATTCTCAAGTAAAACTATACATGGACACGTTAACCCTTAACAGTGACATATTGAAAAAAAAATTAGAATCAATACACATAACTAGAATCAGAAGTATCACATGCCTCAAACTACATAAAGATAATTCGTAGTAATGACAAATCTATTTTTACCGTATTACAAATCTATTATTTATCGTATTATATATCTTAATCCAGATTAATATCATTTTAATTTAGAGCAGGTTGAATGGTGATTGCAAAACGTAACATTTTTTTTTTAAATATTAAATTTCCAATAAAAAATGTTCTTAGAATGGAAGAAGAGGGCTGACAGGGCGATACAAGAGGCTAAGACCATTAAAACGCCTTACTCAGCCCTCTCAAGTTCCATACAAAGACAGCCCACGGATGAAAAAATCACCCTCCCTCTGGGATTCATTAATTCAAATTACCAAAGGTCCTTGTTTCTTTACCTGCTTATCCTTCTTCACTCTATTTCCTCCTACCATCGTTCTTCTTTACATAAAAAGGAAAAAAAACAAAACAAGAGAGACATCCTTCGTTAAAGCCGGTGGTTTTAATTTGCACCTTTGTAGGCCTTAGGTTTCTTTTTTTATTTAACTCTTACTCCTTTTCTTGAGTCCTAAATCCATTTTGCAAGAGAGTCGGTAAAGAAACCGCGATGGACTGTATCAGAGCTACTCAATGATAAAAATTAAAAGTAGTTGGCTTTCTTGAGCCTAAATATAGTTTTCTCTAATCCTTAGAATACTCCTTTATGTCACAAAAAAATGCTTATGCGTAGCGATCTAAATGTTCTTTATAATGCAGAATTGGCCCAATCATAATTGATAACCCTCCGAGGCCTCTGAAAAGACGATGGCCTTGAGACCTTCTAATGTAGACTTTGTTGAAGTGCTACCAATACTTAGTTGCTTTATAAGCAATTGACATGTCAATATGAACATTATTTTCACATTTGCTATGTAACAAATGTATCAGAAATCGTTATGTGAAGTCTTTTTACGCTGCTTTGAAGTAATTGTATAATTATAAAACTTCACAATTACCTCAATACTCTAATGCAAAAATCTGTTCCTTTTTTTCTTTAAAATCTAACCTTGTTTTTTATTGACGAACCATTATGAGTTGCCTTACTCAAGAGCAATGACTAATAAATGTAATGTAACATCTTTATCCATACAATATTTACAATTAAAGTAATACACATATAGCAATACTTCCTGGGTACTTTTCTATTCCAATGTCTAAAAACCAGAAACCCTTCCTATATTCTTGATTTATTTACTCCGCGTTCTTCTATCCACCTCCTAAATACTAGATCCCAACCTTTTAACCTGTATATCCCCTCACATAAAACCGCTTCCTTTGACAAATCCTTCATCATTAGTGCTACCTCCTTCTGGAATTCCCTACCCACCATTCGTAAAGCAGCTTCCATAACTTCCATTAAAAATAATTTATTCCTGTACCTTTTAGACAATCAATCTTCCGCCAATGTGTCAATAATCAAATGAATACTTTTAGATGAATACTTTATGAATTACTTTTTTTTTTTTTCTCTTTCTTTCTTTTGTGTGTTCATATATATACGATTGTATTTTTTGTTATAATTATTATTTCATATTTTTATTTTTTAAATTTAATTAATTTATTTTTTCCTGTAAAAAATGTATGCTGTAATTACTGAAGCATCTAATTTGTAAATAATAGGCCAGACAATTTTAGTTTTAACTGTGCATTATTTTTATTCTTAGGGGACAGTAAATAAAATTTACAGAATAAAGTTTTTTTTTTTTCATTTCATTTCATTTCATATTTTTTGTATTTTAACAAAATGTTTTGTTTTTGTTTTTTTTGTATTTTAATTTTTTATTTAAATTTCATTCAATATTTGATAATTGTAAAAAATTATAAGTTTTATTTCTATGAAGATTATTTGTTTTATTTTTATTTGTTATTATTATTAATTGTTGATTATTATTTGTTATTATTTTTAGTTGTATTTGTATATATGGCATGAATGAATACATTTATCTCTATACCTATTGCCCTTTATTGAGGCATATTGTACATTTATATCAATAAAAAAAAAAAAGTAATAAAAAAGAAATTAAAGATGTAGACTAAAAAATAAAAATAAACAACCTATAACTATGAAAGAAATATAAGAGCAAATAGATCCCAGCACTGCTTTCTTAGCTGCGTGTCTGTTTAAACCGCCATAGCACAAAAAATAAAATTAATTCAAGGATTTTCTTTTTTCTTTTAAACAACGGAATTGCCTGAATGAATTGTTTCATAATCATATTTTTTAGTATAATTTAAGAATAAAAAATTAAATATAGGATATTAAGTAAAACAGTAAGTAACTTCATAAATAATTTCTGAATTTAGTTTAAAAACAATACATTAAAGTTTTCTACTTTTTTTTTTTTTTTTTTTTTTTTTTTTTTTTTTTTTTTTTTTTTTTTTTTTTTTTTTTTTTTTTTTTTCGATTCCTGGAATGCTGATAATTTCACTATCAAACAATTGTAAATTTATATGCAAAAACTAAGCAAACTGAGGTGGTATAGTGCTTTCTGCATATGTTAATTGCCCCGAACTTAAACAGTGAATGTGAATGCAATCATTTACCGTTATATCTCCTTCCTTCGCGAACACTTCAGACAAAGAATCGTACCAATTGAAGGAAGACAACGCTGGATAGGAGAGACGGTTCTCGAGAATGGAACCATCCAATCCCTTTATAGGGTTAATATCCCCAGTCAAATGGGTGCTGATGGCGCTATCAGTCACAGAACCAAACCCGTCACGCCAGCCCACACCCGCCTCCTGGTGTTATAGCGTCACACTAGTTTTGGGTTGCCGCATGTATTTTAAGGCTGATTAATCTCCGGGTTCTGCTCCAATTTAAGATAAATTGGACGTATTTCACCTGAAATTTAATACCGGCTGATATAGCATGGACGGCGAGATTTATGGAATTTACACTTGTACCAAAACGGGAGCGTAATCGTTGTAATCATTGTGATTTACGGCTTCAGAAATTAAGAAGGCCAAATTTCTATTTTTTATATTAAGCTCTTAGGAATAAGTTTGTTATAATTTTTTTTCTAGGTTTGATACATAGGTTTTAACTGATACATAGTTAAAACAGAAATATCATGCATAAAGTACCGTAAAACTTTGCACCACTTTTGTTGAACTTCATTCTTTAACTAACTATAAATAATGTTTAAAATGCATGTATTAAATTATTGGTTTGAATAATTAGCTTAAAAATTCTGTTGATCTATCGCATAATCTTGGAATTTACAAAACTTAACTTAATTTTATTGTTTGTAACATTGGTGCAAAGTCAACCGGATACCCGTGACTTTGCACCACCACATTTTTTTCAATTAAAAAAAGTATTAAAAACGTATTCTGAAGCTATGTCAAAACTTGATAGTAGTTATGAGATGCAAAGGCATTTCTTAATAGTGTTTGGAGTTTGGCCTAGTGATTTTTTTCTCTATTTCTAAGGATTTTGTGAAAGGAAACAATTGTCAATTTCAATGTTTTCATTGAAAGAAGAAACAAAATTGCACAATTTTTAAAGGTTTATTGAGGAACGATAGAAAATACAAGAACATACAATCAAAATATTATATAGAAACAAAATAACGACTTAAAACATGCCTAAGTAACGTAAGCAACTATCATTTCGGTAAACAAGGTACAAAACGATACCTATAAAATAAATTTCACACAGATTCTTAGAGCAGCACTTTTGTAAAAATGCAATCTGCAATGGTTAGGTTCGGCAAAATTCTAACAGCATTCGTCAATATACTTGCACATAGATGAAGAAAAAGTTTATTTACAAAAAGCAAAAAGTTATCACAAATAATTTGGATTTGAACCAGCCTATTAACTCCTTAACTTCAAACTATCCTCGTTTATTGATTTATTTAGGATGAGCAATGCTGCCTAAGACTTTTTCCCACAGGGAGGTTTCCTTGCGCCAAAATATACTTGGAGGAAAGTCATTCCTAATTCATATCAAAAAGAGGATCCTATTTTATTTTCAAATACCATGACTTTGGCCAAATATTTTTAGCAAAAGGAATATCATATATTTAAATTGCAATAATTATAGAATAAAATTAATGCTAAACTTAATCGATTTGAAAAATATTTAGTTGTTGAAAGCACGATTTTATCCCACAAAGCAATCACACCTGTTGAAACACTACAATCAACTAACTGTTATAAAACATGAGAGGTACCTAGGATCGGCGTGAAAATTCCTTAGACCCAATCAGTGTTGTCTTTTGTAAGAAAGAAATATAAAATATTCCTCATTTAGACAACAGCAAAACACTTTTTCATTTTACTGAAACTTTTTAGTGAGCTTGGTGCAAAGTTAACTCACTGGTGCAAAGTCAGGCCGTTTTACGGTATGTAATATCAAATTATATACACAATGATACATTCACACACACACACAGGTTGATACATTTAAAAAAAAAAAAAGGTTGATATTGAATATTATATAATAATATAATATATATATATATTTAACAGTTGAAAAGAAAACCAATACGAAATAAAAATAAAGAAGTTATATAAATTAAAAAAATATTTTATCTACAATAATGTTCATTGCTTTTCAGTAATAATTAGCTTTGTTTCATTAAATTAAATTTAAATTAATGAATGATTAACTTAAATTTAATCAAGCAGTGGATGTCTTATGCGTTTACGTATGGATCTTCCTAAGATTTGCTTATTATAACTTCCATTTTTTTGAATTATGAATTTCCTAAATTTTTTTGGCTGAGTTAAAAAAGTACTGGGTTTAAATAACCTGCATAATTATTTGAAAATCTAAGTCGAGTAACATGTCGGTTGTTTTGAATATGAGTAGAATAAATGTATTTAATATAATAAACAACATAATGATATTTCGGGAACTTTGCCGGTGTCATTATCTTTTTTTTTCATTCATTTACATATTTAAATTAGATCGCCATAATAAAAATTTACCTAGTAAATTTTCTGGATAAAAATAAAACGACAAGAAAGAAACTGTAGAGTAAGTAGCCAATGGTTTCTTTATGATAAAAATGCTATATTAAAGTATCCTGAGGCCATTTCTTTATAGGGTATGTAGTTTATTATGAAATGATGGATATCTGATTTGTGCAAAATCATTATTAACATATAGGCCATTTTGGGTTATTTCAGTTGTGAAGGCGAAAGAAAAAACTGGTTTTATTGTTTTTCAATTTTTGATTCTCTTAGCAAAAAAAAAAATCTTCCTTGCTTGAAATTTCTTCCACAGCTTCTTGGACCTTTATAGGGGCCACATCTGGACTGTAGAGTGTATGAGAGATTTCTCAGATTCCGCATTCCTTCACAGCGGCCTTGGAAGTCAATTCAAGCAGGGCAGGGGCATTGTCATGAAGAAGCTGAACACCTGTGCTCACACTTCTTGCCTGTTTGATTGCGTCTTGGAAGTGGTGGTCTATTCTTTCATTGGACACTGGCCATCATTCAGACTTTCAATCCCTGACAAATAATTCTCTTTAAAACTGTGGAATATGAGGGAAGTACTATGCTCAACATTTAAGCGGTCTTAAATTTGTGTTGGAGTAAGACCCACTTTACACAATAACTTAATACGTATTCGATCTTAAACATTGTTATTTAAGTGTACTGATGGGTAACACATAATCGAACTTGGTCTTGCTCTCTAGAATACATCTATATTTTACTTTAGACCATCATTATATACACAATACAATATTTAACATTTTAATAATGTTAAAAGCAATACGAAATTAAAACTTTTAATCTTCAATATAGATTCATAAAATCGATACCACTTTTTTTCTCTTTTATGACTATATATATTTCCCACAATCTCTAGGGCAATACCTACCGTAGCTCAGTTGCGTACCGTAAGTTGCAATTTTTCCGTATTATGCGACTCGTGCAAAGAGACAGGTCCCATATTTTGTTATTAAGGTGAAAAGAAGCTTTTAAAGAGCTCGGTCATTAAAGGCTAAGGAGTATAATTACGCGGCTGAGAGGGCCGGTATTGTCTGCAAGTTTTGTGCTTAGCCGACAGATAGCCACGAAGTATGTTCCTAATAGGATTACACCTTCAGCCCCCTCCCCCCAGACTCCCATCCCTGATAAAAACAACGCTAACACCGCCTTAATTAGCCCTACACACTGCGGCAGAGCCGTTACCTGTGTTCCTGTTTGCGCAATTACTTTATTACTAGCCTGGCTTGAGGTATGAGTTTATTTACTGGCCATAGAACTCCCTATCCATGCCCATCCATAGTTGTAGCTGGCCTACGATTAGACGGCGTTATGCAGAAACCAACCAAGCCAAAAAAATGACAAAAATCAAACTAAGTACAACATCCCAACAAAAATAGATCAATCATTTCAGAGTCCAACCGAGATTCATTAAACATAAAATACAAGTCAAACTGACCATCAACCGAGCCACATGCCATGTTTAATCTATTTAGTTTTAGCAGAAAGCAACCAATTTACTTGGTAGTTTTCTGCTTATTCCGAAATGAGTCAGTAACAAACAGTCAAAGTGGTTAATAGAATAATAAACTACATAAACGGAAACCAAATTTTGCATTTTGTACATAGCGTTCCAATTTATCAATGCAATCAGAAGACTCGCCGCCCAGGATTCACATTCTTTTTATATGAGTTTGAAATGTATCTCAGGAATTCAGGAAGAAGTAGATGGCTATGTGAAACAAATTTCCGAGTTGAGGAAGAATAGCGAATTGCGGGTTTTAAACAGTAACATAATTATATATTACTATTGTTTTGTGATCATTGTAATTATCATAATTTTAAAACAAACACTGTAATACCAAAAATTATTGTTGATAGAAATATTTTCAAAACATATTTTATTTTATTACAATTTTAGGTGCCTTGTACATCAACTTAGGCCAGGGTAAGACCAAATAGATGAAGACCAATTTTAGAACAAATGGAACATTTTCTTTTAAAAAATAATAATACAAATTAATTATAAATGATCTTTCAGTTGATATTTTAATAAACCAAATTATTAATTGACTGAAACCAAATGAAAGATTTAATCATGATTAGATTTGGTAATTGATTTCAGGAAATTAATTGTCAAATAATTAATCATGTTTGAATTTTACCCAACTCGACCTAGAAACAGTACACACTTGATAAGCTATTGAACCTATTATAGAAAAAGTACAAAACGAGATTACCAAAAAAATAATAATGACCTAGTCCATCACAAAAAAAAGATATAATGAAAATAATAGTTCAGTTTCACCTGAGGATTCTAATATATTTCTTGTGAAAGAAGAAATTCAACAGTGTTGAAGAGATAAGTTGAGAAAATAGTGCTTTACTGACTGCGGGTAGGTACGCATGCGCTGATGAAAACAATAAAATGCGTAATATATAATCGGAACGTAATATAATAAATTTAGCAATTTATCACTTATGTATTCCCTTACGAGAAAAATAAGAAATTCTTTCAAATAAAAAAAATGAATAATTTTTTTATCAAAACATACAAAAAAGACTATTGTAAAGAAGTCAATAAGCTAAAAATATGCATTTTTCAGAAGTAAATTTTGGATTAATATCCAAAATTTTACAATGTTTCTAAAAACACCAATTTTGCATGAATAGAAAGGCCTTATTAAGAAGCTAAACTTATTAAAAATAAGCTAATATCTTTCAACGGTAATATCAGCTAAAATTGAGCTCTGAAGTCACAGGTAGCTCGGTTTCAAGGTTATCGGACTTTCCGACTACTTCACGAAAACCACCGATTTATCCCTCTCTCAACTATACTTGTATAAAAAAAAATTTCATTAAATTATTAAGTCTTCCAGTGATTAGCACTATATCCAGTAAAATCTACTAGTGTCCTAG
Organism: Euschistus heros; assembly: GCA_003667255.2. NCBI lineage: Eukaryota > Metazoa > Arthropoda > Insecta > Hemiptera > Pentatomidae > Euschistus > Euschistus heros. The sequence continues at coordinate 741,813 of RCWM02000077.1, forward strand.
CTTCTCTTTCTGATAATCCTCCGAGGCATCTAAAATTAAAATTTTCTTGGAGCCTTCTAATATAAAACTTTTAATATTGGTCTAGCATTAGATAGTTTCTTTGTAATTCAATGGCATGCATTCAGTTAACAGTTCCTCTGATTTAATTATTGTGTTATGGTTTGAATGTAAATCTAAAGAATAAAAATACAGCTGTCTACAATTACACATATTTTTGGAAATGAACTCCAATAAACTGTCTAATTTATCTCCAATCTAATTTTTGCTATTTAGAATCTTCTAAAAATTATCAATGCTCCTTAATGTATATTTCATAAAATTATACGTAACGAACTAACTGCCCATATGCTCCTGATTTAGTTAATCAAATATTTCAAAATATCTTCAACAGCCACTCAATTTCTGAAAAAAAAAAAAAATTGACTTTTATTTGATTGCTTTCCTGCTGACCGAATCCTTCAATAAAAGAAATATTCTTCCACTAATCAAACATTCCCATTGACGGCAATTCTCAAGTCAAATACACTTTAATGAAATCAAAGGATGGAAACTCAATCACTTAATTTCACTCATCCTCTCAGAGGGAGGTTCTAATCTCTAAATCATTGTGTTCGTCACGGTCCAATTATAGCAGCCAAACGATTGAAATTATTTCGCTATTGATACAGAAGCCCGTTCAGACAATTACTGAAGTCTATGGGACCCTTCTTCCTGGGCTCTCATTGAGGGGGGGGGGGAGAGAGAAAAGTCACAAAGCAGCCCCAAAGCCTGTTGGTCGTAATTACGGTGACTCGAACGCCTCTCGTTCCGAAATCGTTTAACGATTTATCAATGAAGAAATAGATGTCAGAGATAATGGCATAGCAACAAGACTTCAGTTTGAATTCGTTTAAAAGTTAGTATCATTATATTCTTTTAAAAAAGGAAATTGTAATAACCAGCTATTGAAGTGGTTATTTATTATAAAAAATATGTATACTTTATAATTATTCTAAAACTAAAATTAATAAAAATAAACTACAAAACTAAATAAATCAAGCTACCTAGGACTCCACTTGGACAAACGTCTAACTTGGAATCCACATACAAGACTAAAACGACAAGAAACTGCCCGGCGTTACAGACTACTTCAACATTTACTAGACAAACGTTCAAAGCTCCCAATTAATTACAAAAGACTCATTTACATGACTGTGATCAGACCTATTTGGACGTACTGAGTTGAGCTTTGGGGCTCTACTAAACCATCCAATTCATCTCGTATCCAATCCTTACAATCCAAAATCCTTCTAGAAATCCTCAATGCTCCTTACTTTGTGACCAATAAACTTATCCATAAAGATCTTAATGTTCCATATGTTTCTGATTTAGCCCAAACCAGATACCTATGCTTCCATACTAAGCTCCATAACCACTCCAATCCACAAGTCTCCCAACTTGCTTCCTCCTCCATCCCTGATAATCCTCCGAGGCGTCTGAAAAGAAGATGGCCTAGAGTCCTTTTAGTGTAGATTTTATTGAAGTGCTACTAGTGAGTAGTTCTTCACAAGTTATTTGCATGCCATTGTATTCACTGTCAACACATTTACTTGTTGTATATTATTTGTACAGTTGTAAATATCAATAAATGGAAAAAAAAAAAAATCAAGAAATCTACAAAATCTATGTAAAGAACAAGAATGAAGATTTTGAAGATTTATAGACAGATATCAGGAAGATAAGATTAAATTTTGTTTGACAGGAATGGATTTATATTTTTTTAATAAATTTTGGAAATCAGCATTTTAGATATATAATCGATAATAGACATAATTTTTAGACACAATATAAAACATAATATTACATAATTTATATTTAAAAATAGGAATCAGGAAAATAATGCGAGTTTCAATATATCAACGTAATTTCTGAAAATTAAAAATTAAATGAGTAAACAAGACGACATTGACTCAAAGATTTTTTTTTTTTTTTTAAGTTACATGTTTAAATATCTTGTGGAAGATTCTCTTCAAATATTAAATAATATTAAATCAAATAAAATAATATTCGAAAACTTTGGAGGCGTACTTATATTATTAATTTTATTTTCTTAAGATCTCAAAAAATCAATTTCTGTAGCTGAATTCCTGAAAACCAAGATATTAAAAGATCACTAGCATCGATCTTCATAGATACAAAATTACAAAATTTAACAAGCTCTTATTAATACAACTCTATACTTCTAAGCAAACAATAGAGATTTTTTTAATTATTAAAAGTAAAACAATTACAAAATATCAAGGGCCTGTCCGGGATTTGAACCCGGGACCTCTCGCACCCGAAGCGAGAATCATACCCCTAGACCAACAGGCCATGAAGAAAACATTTCTCAAGAAAAAAACATTAGGAAAATGTATCGGTACCGTTAATTTACAAGGCAAGAATGTATTAAATAATAGAAAATGAGCTCTAAATGAATATGTTACATCTGTGGAATTCCTCTTAGGCAGTCTAGATACAACCAAAACTGTGTCTGGTCTGTTAATAAAATGTTCATGAATACGACTTTCATTCAAAATTTCCTATTTAAGATCCTTTTTGATCCAGAAAAATGAACAACAGTTTATATAAATACAATTTATAATATGATTGTAAGTGTATGTATATAGCAAACATGATAAAAAGTAATATTCGTAACTTAAATGACACAGAAATAAATTTTGATTCTTTTAATTATAAATATTAAAATTTGCATTCCTAATTTTTCTTTTAGGATAGCTAGAAGGTCATTTGAAAAAAAATTTACTAAAATGCAATAATGGTTTTATAATTATTTCTTGTTATGCTAGAAAATTAAAATTAATTATATATGTTAATTAAGGGTTAGTTAGCATATGGAGCATATGGAGGCATAATTAAATTTCTATTAAAAAAAAATATATATAGAAATATCATAGTGTTTTAGACGATGTCTCATACTCATTGGAGCGCCAAGTACACTGCATAAGAGCCTTTCCCGGTGTAGAACAGGCTTTTGAACAATCTTGGCAAACCGGAATTGTTTTACATACTCCAAAGATTTTGATCTTTAACATGCTTCCTTATTCTTCGATCCTATCCTATAATCTTATAACCTTCGAAGTAAATCATAATTTTGTTTATTGTTACATCTTCATCCGTTCCGCTGATGTTTATCAAAGTATCCTAGGTCCTATCTTCTACAGTATAAATTCAACTGACATTATGACCCACCACGATCCCATTTTCACCACATATGCGATGACACAAGCGTATTATTAGTAGATAGAGATTTATTCCTTGCTTCTTTACGAAACTGAAAGGGCAAGAAACAGCACAGCACTTTTGACAATTTAAAAAAACGCCTTGATATGCCAATCAACTACAAAGTTTACAGGACAACCATTAGACCAACTTGGACATAAGGAGTTGAGCTTTTGGACTTCAATATATATCTTGGAATCGAGTTATATTTTGGCTGTAGGCAAAAAACTTATTTGTTGTTATTTTAGGCGTGGCTTAACTTTGGGTTAAGAGGCTCTTCTCGGGTTCACCCAGCCTCAATAATGTTTTATTTTTTTTTTTTATTCCATACCAAATTAACTGTTTTTTTAATCTGATTCATATGACAGTTTTTACATATGAGAGTTATTAGACTGTAAATTTTTTTTTTTTCATTTATGTCTATAGGCGTACAATCTTCATGGAAACACAAAAATTCAAATTTACAATATAAATGTAAATCATATAATAAGTCTTTAGTAACTAATAGTAACATTGGCCCGAAGAATTTTATTTGTATAATATTATATGTATCAAAAAGTAGCGCCGAATGGACACCGACCGGCCAAGTAAGAAGCAGGGGAAGACCGTACATGAGGTGGAGGAATGAAACAACCCGAAGAGTGGGAACTAACTAGATGAAAGTGGCCAGGGACAGAGAATGTTGGTTCAAAATTGTAAATAAACTATAGAAGAAAAAAAAAGTTTTGTTTTGTTCTTGTGGTTTATAATGAATGTTGTATATTTTATTTTATATTGTACTACTCATTGTCAGTTTCCATTCTGTAAAATTATTTTGGAGCTGAACTCCATTCTACCTCCTAAGCGAGAGGCTTTTGTCATAAATATGATGTCAATAAAGCTTTATTATTAATATTATTTTTATTATTTTTATATGTATCAAACGGTCATATGACCTACAATATTTTAAAAAAAATTGAAATAAATAAATCATAAAATAATGATACAAAATAAGAAACATTCAATTATAGATTTTCTGTTAAGGGTAAACTTTCCTATCTACGCATAATATTAACAACTTAATTATTTATATTCTCGTTCAAGCTCAAGCTTTAACAATAGATAAAGGACCTGATATTGTATTTTGAGTTTTATTTGTGGGGAGTTTAACGGCCTTTTGTACACAAAGTAGGGCAGGAAAGGCGTGTTCTACAAAGCGTTATAAAATTATTCTAGCGAGAGAGGGGATGTCGCAATTTAATCCATGAGTCCTCCACGAAATAAATTTTATCCCACCCAGTGAATTCGAACCCCCGACCTTCTGTACTATGAGACCCTCACCCAAGGTACTCAGTAATCTATGCCAAATTTCGAGTTTTAAAATAGAATAAGGTGTTACTTTAAATTTTTGACATAACCACTTCATTTGTTCAAATCCTTAATCTAAGATGACAGTATCAACATAATAAAAATAATTTCAGGATCAAAGGTTTGGAGAGGAAAGTTTTAGTGATGGAAGCAATAAAGGATGATGAAAAGCATGACTCAAACTTGGTGAAAGCCCCTACTAGACAAACGGTCGCTGTAGCGCAGGAGAGACAGACAAGCCCTAGGCTTCGCAGGTGGGGCGCAGACAAAGAAGGCAGATTTTTCTCTGTCCTCAGCAGCCAAGCCCCATCTGCCCTGGCCAGAGGAGCTGACGCCTAGCGCCGATTTGTCAGTCTTTAGCCGTCCATATCCCGCCCCCATCGCTCTCTCAGTTTGTACTCAGGGCAGTTTCCTTTATCACCCTTTTAAATAATTTCGGGGTAATATTTTCAAATGAAACAGGCATAAAATTTCATTAACTATAACGTAGAAACGGTAATGAATGGCTTATAATACAGCAAAAATAATTATTGATATAATTTAAACACCTGAAACATATTCCATGCGAATTTTTGTTCACCTGATATCATTCAGGTTTTTTAAGCAGCATCCTCTGGGTACCAGTCCTATAATATCTTTTTTTTAAATATAGAAATAAATACTTGTATCTATTTTTAGGTCTAAAAAGAGGTTGTTAGTTTCCTGCCAACTTTCTCTCCCAACCAGCGATACAATGTTTTCCCTAAATCCGATTTTATGATTTTCCAATCTTTTCCCATTTTCGAGAAGTATGAGATTAATCTACAACATTAACGGTTAAGGTTTCAAATTAAAGTTAATTAAATTTCCTTCATACTCTTTTATATTTTGGAAGAGCTACGTTAAAAGACTAGATGATTTTAAAAATTAAAAATTAAAAAAAAATACTATATTATTATATAGAATATTATTTTTTTTAATTTAGTTAATTATTAAACGTTGCCTATAATTTGTTTCAAAACGATCCCACTCAAAATGTTATTTAATTGTATGCCTTACGTTGGTACCTTCCAAACTTGTCTCGACATTAATTTTGCTTTTCATTTACTAACTTATTTTAAATTTCATTTCACTAACTACACACTTTAACTTACTATATGTGTTATTCTCTCATTTAATTTGTTTTCTTAAATCTTCTGTTTTTTAGATTAGTTTTAAACCATACACGTTTATTTAGTAAAAATTTGAAAGGTTCCATTTTTTTACTTTTCCTCAAAATTATATTTTCTAATCTATTCCTATTTCTGAGACAACCAGTTGGCATACAGGCACAGTTTAGGTATCATTATATATATATATATATATATATATATATACGCGGCCGAGAACTTGACACTAAAAAAAAAAATTTATATATATATATATATATATATATATATATATATATATAAAATTATGTGGAAAATCACCATTTTTTGGAGGCTGTATCTCCGCAACCGATTAATCTAAGAGCTGCGGTTAAGCATAAATTGTCAAAAATTTAGAGCTTTTCAATATTTTAAATATGCAATGTCAAGAAAACTTACACATTTTACAAGATATAAGCGAAAAAAATAAAAATAGTTTTTTGAGTAGTACAAAAATCGCAACAGGTTTTGATTGTTGCAAACTTGGATTTTTCCTACACTTATGGGATCTAATATCATATTAAAAGATGGTAGATACATGCGCTTTTGCGAACTCCAATGTATAAATTGACAACTAAACATCTTTGTACATCTCTGAGAGTGACTAATTCCGATAAAAATAATAGAACTCTATAGCCTATAGTAAATCTTATGATATAATCAATTGCGAACATTAGCACTGAATTTATATCGCGCTTAAACTAGCAAAGATTTAGAATAAAAAAAATTATTCTGGGACAAAGTCCCTTAAGAATAACATTTACATGACAGAAGATAAATATCTGGAATAGATATATTAAGCAATAAGGTCATAATATTTATTGCAATAACCTTATGTAATTCACCTAAGAATGTTTTTATTACACCAACATTTATGAAATGTTTCAACATGATTTTTATTGAATTTTTAAGGATCTTGATTTCAAAACACGGGGTATTCAATTTTATAACTGGAATCACAAAATAGGATTTGGCATAAATCTCTAGGTATCGTAACAACACCAGATACCGAACCCGAGGGTGAACAACCCAAAAAATGAAAAAAAAAAAACAAGAGCGACTAGCTGAGATAAAAATTTAGTCCCCCTTCAGATAAATCAGAGCAATTGGTCATCCCAGCCGCGGATCAAACAATAGCCCGGTTGGCACCGACGCACCTTCCCTTTTTATCCGCTGAGATCCTTTGGGCTCTCGAGGAGCGATAACTTTCCCGAGAGCCTCCCCCTCCCCACCACCACTCCCACAACTGAGGGCATTAAGTTTCTTCTCTGGCTGCAGTTCCGCTTCATCAAGTATTGTCGCTTTTTCGGCCTCGTTGAAAATTCCGACCCGGCTACTGTTTTTGCAGGACCTCTTCGCACCCGCGACCTCTCGGTTTTTGTTCCACAGTAACGAGGGTACTAACGAGACTCCTCCCTCTGGTTTAGGATGCGATAAGGAAGGCGTTGTGGTTCGTTGCATTTGGATTTATCGACCGGAGATTAGAGCTGAAACAATGGAGGATACAAAAGTTTATTCTTTTAATTAAATAAAAAGAATTAAGAAACAGGGGTAGTTACCTATCTATTGTAAATCAGTCATTCTTTTAGAAAAAGTTTTTAAATAGAAAACACTACCACCTGCTTCTCGGATAATCTCAAAATATGTAAATACCAGCATCACAGTCGCGGCTTCACCCGCTAACATAAGTAGAGAACATAGATAGTTTTAACTAATATTTAATGTTTTATATGTTTATCGATAAAAATCTTGAAGGTTACATAAAAGCATGATTGGACGTCCAATTTCTAATTTCGATGTATGAGTTGGTAATCCAGATGGACAGAGACTATAAAGAAACTCCTGGGGAAAATGGGCTGCATTATCAGTGCTTAAAGCTTAAGGCTCATGAATCATATTTTTTTCAACCGAATTCAAAAAAGAGGAGGTTCTCAATTCGTCTTTTTTTTTTTTTTTTTTTTTTTTTTAATATTTATTACGCGATTAACAAAATTAAATTAATAATAATAACAATAATAAAGAAACATAATTAAATTAAAAAAATGTGCACAATACATATATAAAAGTACCCTGAAAAACAGAGCCCGTCCCTCAATTACACAATTAGCCATAGATTATTATTAACATGTTTATATTGGCTGTAATTTATTTATTTATTATTAATTTTATTGGATAGTTTCAAGGATCTGTAAGAAATATTTTTTACGTTTTTCTTCTTACTAAAAATTAAGATTTGTAAATTGAAAGAATTTGACGGCGATTTAATAATTTTAGAGGAACCTAATCTGTAAGTGATTATCCACGATAAAGTTTACCTCATTTGTTATTGTTAGTAAATCTCTGTCTGGTTGAAAATTTTGGAAAATATTTTTTTTAACTGTTTTATTGAATAACTACTAATCAAGTTACTCCATTCAAACAATATGTACTATATTAATATATACAAAAAAAAATTAAAGCAAAAATAATAATATATAAAAGAAAAAAAAACTTCAACTATAAAAGATATAGAATAAAATATTATGAATGTCAATACACAAATTATTAGAGGATAAATAAATACTAGTGTCAATAAATAAACTAAGATTAGGAAATAAATAGGCATAAATTAAATACGATCACACAACTACGTAACAGAGCATCCCTGGGATGCCCGGAACCAAGCGAAGCGAAAGTATTTCCCGTGTAGTAAACGTTTTGATAGCATTTCGAAAATTTAAGGAGTATGAGGTCAAGGATAAAATATATATTGAGATCTATATGTTGGGATCGATTATGGACAAAGTATGTATTTGTAATTAATTTATTAAAGTACAAAGGACTTAAAATTGAAAGGATTGAATGCGTTTGATATTGGCTTGTTTTCATGTCCATTGAGATAAACTAATTAACAGATTAAGGACTCGTATATATATATATATATATATATATATATATATATATATATATATATATATAAATATATACAAAAATAAATTTTCATCCAGATTCATTACCCATTTTTTTTTTTCAAACATTTTTAGTAGTTCTGCTTTTATGATTCTGAGTACTCACAAGATGGCAGCCGTTAATAGTTACTATAAATACTGTATTGAATAGATTGTCGCATAGTTCTGTACAATAACAGGAGTGTTTTCCTGGACCTTGGGAAGTCGATGCTGTACAGTGGAAACACGCTATGTATACATCGCTGAGAGAAGAGGAATCGGGCGAGCTAGCTCTGCCCAGCACTTGTTTACTTAATCAATCGATCAATTTATCCATAGAGCTGTATTATTTTGTTAAATTAAATGCAATCCAATATTTGTAATTAAACATATATTTAACATTGTGTCGTTTTAAAAGGATTATAAATAATATGGGGTTGTCTCATATGAAATGTCTGTTTTTAGAAACAGGATATAAATAAAAAAAGTAACAAACTAGTCGAATCTATTGTATCCAAAATGTTGTATATCTTTTTCAACACACTTTTAACGGCTAACCAAGTTTTTACTTCAAGATTCGAAAACGTTTTAATTGCGTGATGAATTGAAATCAGAAAAGCAGTTTTTAATGTAGGAATTATATGCTAACAAATATCCTGGTACCAAGTTATCCATGACAAAAAAAGTTGTAGTTTGTAGTGGATATAGGGTCAGGGAATTTTAAAAAAATATTTGATAACTAAAGACGAACTGTACTTTAACTGATCAAAACAGTTACATGTTTTATTTTATGTTTAAATAAATAAAGATAACATTGAAAAATAAAAATAAATTAAAATTTTATAAAATCCTATAATTGTAATCCTTGTTTTTCATATTTTATAATATTATTAATTAATAAAAAAAAAAGGTGAAAAATTAATTACATTTTCTTTTATTAAAGAAATGAAAATTTAAATTTAATTTTGAAATTAATAATAATACATGAATAATAATACATATTCTTCATGTGATTATGAAAATTTACCATGCATAATTGTATGGTTTGTATTAGTAATTTAATTTATTTGTAATATAATCAAATATGTAAAAGTTGGATTTTCAAAGTAAAGAATAAAACGCATTGATTGAGATAATACAGTTCACTAGTAGTGAGTAGTGATTCGACATAGAATTAAGAAGGCAGTGAATGTAAAGAGAGAGAAGGTTTGCTGAAAAGGAGTCACTCATAGTCCAAATGAGAGTCAAGAAACATATTTAAATTGTGCATATAGAGTTGATGCGAAAAATATAATTTTAGGCCCAGGGTAATATTATGAAGAAGCTTTTTGAAGTAAAGTTACAAAAACTTTTATTTTTCGGTTAGCGTTAAATAAAATTTTAAATTAATCATTTAAATGTATTCGATTGATGCAGATATTTAATTTTTTTATACAAGTAATTTTGAAATATTTTTTTATAAACTGCTTTTAATTATCAATGTATGCAATTGATCCATAAGCATCCCTCAGATGTTTCATATAAAAAAATATTACTATCTTAATTCATATTTATTTTAAATTGACCCATTACAATGCTTTCATTTATTCAGTCTGTCAGGGTTCATCAAGTATTCTAGGTCCTACTTTCTACACAGTGTATACAGTTGACATTAACCTCACCACGTACGCTGATGGCATATGTTTGCTATCAGTAAATGATCTCTATTGCGCTCTAAAAACTCCGATCACGTAATAACAAACCTTAAAGAATAGTGTTGAACTAGGTAAAATTAAATAAATCGAGACATATCTCATCAAATAACTTTCCCCCTTCCTCAAGTAACCCAAACTTACGACTTCCTGTTCTACATTATACATTAATCCTTGTGGAACAGAGCTACTTAGGACTCCATTTGGACAAACGTTTTGTTTGGAATTCACAAATAAGACCAAACGACCAGAAACTGCTCTGCGCCATACACTGTTTACTAACAATACTAGTTTACTTACTAGACAAATGTTCAAAGCTTCCAATAAATTACAAAAGACTCATTAAATGACAGTTATTAGACCTATTTGGTTAAAAGGAGTTGAGCTTTGATTGTGTACTAAAATTTCCAATTCTTCTATTTAATCAATACAATACAAAATCCTTCGTAAAATCACATATTAAGTCACAAACAAACTTATCCATAAGGACTTTAAACTTCTACATGTTACTTATTTGGTCCAAACCAGATAATAATATTTTCGTAGTTAACTGTTTACCCACTCGAATTTACAAGTCTCTCAACCTGCATACTACTCGATTCCCGTTGACCATCTGACGCATTCTTACATACGAATAATCCATACAGTTTAACTGATGGTTCATTTGGTTTTTTGGTGCCTTCAGTACTTTCATCACCACATAATTACAATCAAACATAATATTTAATAGAACTATCATCAAGATTAAATAGAAATTTATCAAAAAGCTGTATAAAAAAATCGAATTAGAAAAATCACATTGATATGATTTGGAAAAAATTAGAGTTTATTCATAAACATTTTTTGAAATCGTAAAAACCTTGTCTAGTAATAATTTCAAGGTGGAGATCTTGAATCCACAATCTTTTCAAGTCAGGAAATTTTTTTTTATTGATTTTTTTTAATAAAAAATCATATAGATTGAAGGATTTATTTAAATATGTATTTATTTAAATCGTATACGAATCATCCATAAAATTAAATGAATGGTTTCTCTGGTAACAAGTTCGTTAACCTTTAGGTCTAGAATAGCTAAAATATAACAGATCAGATCCCATTTGAACGTTGATACGATGTAATACAGGCTATCAACCTCATGTCGACTGCTCATGACAAGGTCTAACAACGTAGCAAACCCCCTCCACCTAACACTCCCCTTCCACGCACTTTGTACAGCAGCACTAAATCGGAAATAGGCACTTCAAAACTTGAGTGTGTTGAGGCACGTCTATATTAGAGACCAAGGAGGCTATTGAGTAGTACATTTTACCCCTAACAACATAATTAATACAGTTTATGCAATTTAGATATACTGACAGGAAAAAATTCCAACCAATGTTTTTTTTTTTTTTTCTCAGCTGAAAGTTTCATTATTTTTTAGGGGTTTACGTCCCCGTATTCTTTCACCTAAGAATTTGAAATATAAAATAAAAATAAGAAGAAAAAGAACTTTATTCTGGGAAAATTTGTCTCCAAAGAATAACATATGATTACAGTACACAGGACAATTATCTGGCTATGATAATTATTAATAATAAATAATAATAAAATAGATTAAGAATCAAATTACGAGTTACAAAATGAATAAGAAATCTTGTAAAAGAATACACCTTGCGTATACTATTATAATGTATATTATATAAATATTCATGTTTTACATTTGCTCCTGAAAAATCAGGATGTAATGAAATAGATAACGTTTAAAGCAAGTATGAGAGGAGCTTTTTCGAATTGAGATGGGCAATGGTGGACAATGAAGAGGCAGCACGGATAATAAAGGATTTTTCGAAGGATGCAGTTCGATGAGCAGGAGTGTACAGTTTGGTGGATTGGGTTCTAGTATTTACTCGTAAAAGGTGGATGGAAGAGCGCAGAGTAAGCAGATCATGAATATAGGTGGGTTTTTTTGGTTTTTAAGGATTGAAAATGAGTGCACCTAGGAAGTATTGACGTCGTATATATATATATATATATATATATATATATATATATATATATATATATATATATATATATATATATATATATATATATAAGGAGATATTAGGATCATTAAACATGAATTAAATAAAAGCAAGCATACTTTAAAAAAATATATAGTTATATAACAGTCTGAGTCGTCTAAAAACCAGGAACCGTATAGAACTTCTATAAGTGCTATCAATCATTTGCTTTACAAGCAATTGACACGTCATTTTGAACATTATCACCACATTTACTTTAAATATTTTTTTATTTTGTAAACGGTTGTTCATTTTTTTTTTCTCCAAACCAATTTACATACTTCCATGCTAAAATAATATAACTGATTATTAAATAAAAATGTTGACTTAAAAAAAGTCATAATATAACAACAAAATGCAAACTCAGTATTTTATTATTGTCATTCATTCTTTTTAGTGTAAAGGAATAGAAAAAAGGTTTTATTTCTGAAAGTATGGAATCCTTTATGTGTGACAATAAAAGCGATACTGAGGCTCTAAAAGAAGAGAAAGATAATAAAATTCTTTCTATTTTATATGCCAGCAATAATTTTCCATATATTTGATGAGATGTATTGAATAACAAGAAATTTCTTAATTTTAAAAATTTAATTTTTTTTTCATTTATAGATAATTTTTAATTTTTTAAAAATTTATCTTGTATATGTGGTAAGAATTAAATCCAAGAGTTCTTATATTTAAAATCCAAGACTGATAAAGAAAAATCTTCCTCTATAGATTTTCAAAGATTGTATAAATAATTCCATTAAACCAAGACCTTTTGTAAACATTTTTATTGAAGTTTTGGTAACGACCAACTTCTGTGCTCATGCCCTGAGCGACTGGGAAATAGCACTCTAAGACTGCACCAACATTAGACCGTACACCGTTGTAGACCGATTTTCGGGACCTAGTTTAGTTAGCACTTGACTACCGACAATGAGCTCCAATATAGATTTTATGTGAAGGATGTTGTTAAGGAACAAAGTCTTTTAAGAACGTTGAAAAATACGTACAAAGTTAAATAATTTAATGAAGACAGATGGTCAAGAGGATTTAATAACACTTTCCAAACTCTACTCAACTACCCTGATATATTCAAATAATTCGATCCTCTCATCCCGAAGTCCATTTCATTCCTCACAAGATCGATCAACATTTATTTATCTTTGACCATTTCAGCATCTCGTCGGACCGAAAAAACGGGCTGAAAAAATATAAATAATTTAGGAGCCATATTGGTTGAATAAACCTGGTTTTTTTTTCTCAATTTTGCTTATTTCGAATAATCATTGATTGTTAATTTAATGTAAAATTATATAAGTAAACAGAAAATAATAAAGAAACCATAGGTATAGACGGTCCGCAGGATTAAGCTATTTAATTTGAAAATTTATGTTCCACAGAAACCTATATGAAATGAAATGAATCAATAAAAAAATAATCTTTATTCTGGGACATATTGCCCCTTAAGAATAACAAACATGTATAATTAGGCTGTACAATAGTCTGGCTATCTCAGTTCTAAACAAAGATAATAATATGTATAAAAGATGATATATCTATGTACAATTGAAAATAGAACTTTTTGATAAATATATAGATAAGAAAAGGAGAGAAAACAAAATAATAATAAAAATATGATAATATGATAATTACAATGCGTTCAGGAAAAATAATGAAATATAAAAAAAAATCAATAAAATAAAACAAATATAGTGAATGGAAAGGAAAATATAAATAGATAGGAAAAAAATTAAAAACTATTTGAATGTTAATAAGACAAAATATTTACAACTTCCTCAAAACATATACTTACACATCTGCCTAATATCCTGTAATATTATAAACCTATCTATATCAGAAAAACAATAATTCTTTTAGGGAGACAAATTTACCAAATTTACAAATAAAGATAAAATTATTGAAATAATTCGATGCTATCGGATATGCTGATTTTTATTTATTACACATATTGGCGGCGTCTAACTGGGATTTAAGAAGATATCGGAATAGGAGAGTTTTGAATGAGTTTAAGGAAGAAGATTGTATATCACAGGTAAGCGAAAAAAAAATTGGAAAACATGAACATTGACAGTCAAGGGGGCAGTCCCTAAAACTTGTTCAATATTATTCTTTCTTTAGCAGGCTCAGAGGGGCCAGTTTTGTTTTAAAGATCAATTTTTTTTTTTTTTTTTTTTTGAAAATTGGTCCACGTTCTAACACGAAACATTGATTTACCTTAGACAATTTAATTTTTTTTTTCACTTATATTTGTCATTCACTAATTTATTTTTCTAAAATATTTACATAGTTTTTTTTTTATTACTACCCCTCTTCCTATCTGACATTCTGTTGTAAGGAAAAAAAAAATGTAACACTTAATTCTCTTAATATTCAGCAAAGAAAAAGAAATTTCTCACCACCTCGCATGCCACTTAGATTTTTTTTTTCTCATATTCATAACTGCATTCCAAAACCGAAATACATTTTTTTTATACTGATAAGAACCGTCAATCTCATAAAATTTAAAAGTAGTACAAAAAACAATAATTTAAGCAGCATTTTAGGATGTATCGAAACATATTTATATAATAACACATTTTATATTTATTTATGCCTAGCCCTGAGGACTGATTTAGCTTCCTAATGTATCCTTGAAGCCAAGGTTACTTTTATATGTTATCTTGATTGATATTTCTTGCATTTCCGTACACTTGGCGTCACTTCGAATACAAAAATACGTCATTGTCATTTGTAAAGATTGATTGCTATGAGAGTGATGGATCGTTTTGCCATAGCAAGATTTTAATCATTTTGACTAAATCATCATGACATGCAATAAGGTATTAACTCAATATGTAATTAAAACCACCAATTTAGATTTAACATTGTATATTACGTTACAGGTTGACATATGAAATGAGATTCCTTAAATATCCAAATTATGATCATAAAATGGATTCTATCAGCAAAATGCATTTCTGTGTAATAAATAACAAATCAGAGATACATGTCAAATAAGACTAACTAAGATATTAATTTAATAAAATATCTTATATTAAGTTTTGGATTACTCTATTTATACTTGCTAAGGAATCGATCACCATCAGTTTTCCCGCAACAAGTATGGCCTATATCATAAGATAAATAAGGTGAAAGAACAAACAAAAACACTTTCGTTTATACTTGGAAATAGAAGCCCAAGGAATATTCAGACAAGGTCGACCCATTAGCACATTCTCAAATTTCCTTCCATTATCTTCAACATTCAAGAACTCATATTCTGGAAGCCCGCCCATATCATCTATAGAGCCTAATTTATACTTCAAGGATAAAGCTTTGTCTCTGGGAGCTGGCGAAGTCCCCTTTATGACATATCAACTGCTTTTCATAAAATTCATAAATCCTACTTTATTTTATTTATTCCAATCAGGATATAAACGATCTAAAAATAATGAACCCGTAACCCAAAAAAACCAATAAGTTCAGAAAAAAAGGGTTAGGGCAGGGTTTTTGACTTTTATAACAGACTTCATTTCACTATTTTTTTTTTTTTTATTATTAAATAAAAACCAATACAAAATTGAGCGCTATATATTCTCTGGAATAGAACTGATTTATTTCTGTATTCTGTTTAAAACTTTACACAACCTATTGAGTAAGATATCTTGGATTCCTCCTTTCACTGAGTACTAACATGGAACCATCACATCTTATATAATAGACAAAAACTAAATTAAATGTTAAGCTATCTAGGCTTCTAATTTGGGGTTAATGCTATCAATTGACAACAAATTCTTTAAAACCGCTCTGAGTCCCATTATGTTTTAAGGACTATTCTAGTAATTGTGGGTAAAAATAATAGTCCAGCCAAACAATGCTCAAATAAGAAGTGTAAAGTGCGATAATTGTTTATTTTATAGCTTCTTCAGGAGTAGTTAGAAGGTAAACATACTAAAAGTCCTTGCCCCTGGGGGGTCTATCTCGAAAACGGTGGAGTCTAGAAAAATATGTTTTGATCTAAAATATAAGATTAATAAAATAGCTCATTAGCTAGTTTTTCAGTTTCCATTACTTTATGCCTGCATTCTCCAATTACAATAAACATTTTAAAATTTTTTTATTTTATACATGTTTTTTTATAGATACCAGCCTTATTCTGCACCACCACTATTTGTTGCCCTATACATATATTTATATCCACAGACATAAACCTTATTAATTTAAAAAAATCGGAAGTTTATGAGGGCGTAAACATTTAAAAAAAACTTTTAGTTAGAAAAAAATATCAATTGAGTGGAAATTTTTGCGTCATTGTATATACAAATTATATTCTGAGCGTTTTTATTATAATTTCAACAAACATATATTTTTAGAATCATATGCTAAATGCAGTGATAGCGTAGACTAATTATTCAAAACCATGGCATTATAACATCAAATATTAATACACCAGTCGACCCGTATATTGCTGCTTAATTGGCTCTGGCATCAGCCTGTCGGTTGCATCATGTGAATCATGATATTGAAACTAATATAGAAGTTCATTGATATGTTAACCGCATTCGATATTGTAACTGAACAGATATAATTTATAATCGTACCTGCAAAAAAATTAAATGAACATTCATACAGAAAAATGCATGTCATTCAGGAACCAATAATAATATGTATATTACATATACTAATAATATGTATTGCTACAAAAAAACTCAGAAGAGACTTACAAGATGTTAATTTATTTTTTATCTTTTATAGGACTAACTGCATTTATTACTGAAATGTGTTGTCCTTTTATTTTTATCTACACTATTATATAAAAGGACAAGCCATTTTTCGTTTGTGATCACAAACCGCAAAAACTACTGAGCCAATCCGCACCAAATTTTAACCACACCATCTTAATTGCTTCAAGTCAGCTATCAAAATTCCTGACATATTACCGACTTTTTCAAGAATTTCTCTAGAAATTTCCGACTTTTTCAAAATTTTTTAGAAATTCTAGCTAATCGATATTTTAATGGTGCTTCAATAATAATCTAAACAAATTAATCTATGAATACTTTGATACTTAACATATCCATAAAAATAAATTTTTAATCAGACAAATAGTTTCGGGGTTAGATTTTAAAAAGTACAGAAAAACGTGTTTTCGCGGAGTAGTGCTTCGTCCCCTACAGCTTTAAAACTATTGATTTGGGAGGAAAAAAATTTATAGGATCAATTTTTTTCTTAATGTACTACAAAAACGGATTCCGAGTTATTTGATCCAACAGCTGTGAACTTACGATTTTCAACCCTTCCCCCCTTTCCCCCTTGCAAAAACCTGAGGTATACTATGTATATATGATGTTTGTTTAAGCATTTCAGTATGTAGGTATATAAAACAATGTTCGATGATGACGTAATTCCCGATTATGCTAATTTTTTCTTTTTCATCAATCAATTATTTAGCAACAACAAAAGTAAATAAATTTTGATTTATAAATAAACCATAAAAAGACAGAACAGTATTTTCCCCCAGAACCCACTTTTGACTGTTTTTTGTAATCCGCCGTATTTGAGAGAACCGCTGGGCCCACAGGTACCATTCTGGTCTCAAATAATGTATTTCATGAGATATTTCACAAAATAAGTGACCATATCGAAAAAACATCAAATTTTGGGGGAAAAAATGGCTTCTTTTTGAAGATAATATCTCTGTATCTTGGGAACCAATTGCTATATACAGCTCACCCTGATCTCAAATTGTAGTAAATTTAGTTTACTTTAAAAGTATGTGGAGTAACTATACCAATGACATATAACTTAACTGACATATTGAGCAAAAACTGAAAAAAAAGTCTGAAAATTTTAGCATTGACGACGACTTTTTCCCGACTTTCGCAAATTTTCTGTAAATTCCCGACTTATTCCCGAATTTTTCCCGACCACACGAAATTCCCGACTAGTAGACACCCTGTTGGCAATAATAAAATATAAGATTTTCAATTATATTGCCATAAAAAAGAGATAAATATGTGGTGCACAGTGAAGTTTGATAATCGACCGATAGGTAGCGAGTGTTAGAAATTTATGATAAAATTTACTTATTTTCAATTCAATTGTTATTAAAGCTATAAATGTATAGAGGGACAAATGTATGCTAGTGCAGTTTAAAAATCTACTGATATGTGGCCATTCTGCAATATAGTTTGCAATGGCAAAACTGTTAAACCCAACTGCACCAAATTTTAATTACATCTTCATAGTTCTAGGAAGGTTTATAATAATAAGTTTTACTATTATTATTAATATGTATAGTTGTGCCAGAAACGAGGTTTCCTAAACCATCATATACATTTATGGTTAGAAATTAAAATCCAACCAGATGGATCAATAAAATTATTTCTGCTAAATTAGATGTCTTATTATGGTTTTACGTACTCTTCAAACTCATCAATGCAATTTTAACCAGTTTGAAAATTAGTGCAATGCGTGGAAATATCGTTGAAGAAATAATGCTAAATTCCATAATTACAATACAAGATTTTTATTGATAAACAAATGAAATACAAATATTAGTTAAAAGATCTCAGTTCTTTATTTATCAGAGCAAGCGAAGCCGCGACGATGTATAATAGTTATTACATAAAAGGACAAGAATTTTTTTCCGTTTGTGATCACTAACCAAGAAAACTACAGAACCAATCTGTACCAAATTTTAACCACATCATCTTTAAAGCTTCAAGGAGGTTTAGCAATAATAAAATCTACTGGCTTTCATTTAATTTGTAATTTAAAAAATGATAATATGTGGATAAACGTTGAGTTTGAAAAGTGACCGCTAGTTGAGGAGCGCCTTTCCACAGTACGTTGTTATAAAGAGATTGAGATTTTTAATAAAATTTACTTAAATTCAATTAAATTATTAAAAAAGATTTAAATATGCGTTGCAACATGTGGATCCGCGTGAAATTTGAAAAATCCAACTGTATGTGGTTAGAGCCATTACGCTATTGGGGTTAACAATAGTACCAAATTTTAAACTATATAATTTTCGTAGTTCTAGGAAGGCGGCGGAATAACACAATTTACTATAATTAAAATATTAATACACAACGTTAAGTGGAGGAAACGAGGTTAACCAGACTGTCTTAAAATTTTATTGTTAGAAATTAAAATCCAAGTAGATAAAATCGATAAAATCATTTCTGTCGTTATTATTAAGTTATTATCAAATCAAATTGTTAATCCTTTGCTTTTTATATGATTTATGAGTCTGTTGTAGCAAGATTTTCTTAATATTCTCTGTCCATTTGGGTTCCTAACACATAGATTAAAATTAAAAATTGGAGCCCGTCGTTACAGACTACTTTAACATTTACTAGACAAACGTTCAAAGCTCCCAATTAATTACAAAAGACTAATATACATGACTGTGATTAGACCTATCTGGACGTACGGAGTTGATCTTTGGGGCTCCACTAAGCCATCCAATTAATCTCGTATCTAATCCTTACAATTCAAAATCCTTCGAAAAACCTATAATGATCCTTACTTTGTCACCAATAAACGTATCCATAAAGATCTTAATGTTTCATATGTTGCAGATTTAGCCCAAACCAGATATCAATCCTTTCATAGTAAGCTCCATAACCACTCAAATCCCCTAATTTCTCAACTTGATTCCCACACCATTCCTGATAATCCTCCGAGACGTCTGAAAAGAAGATGGCCCAGACACCTTCTAGTGTAGAATTTTTATTAAAGTGCTACTGATGAGTAGCTCTTTACAAGTTTTTTCACGTTATTGTAATAGATAACAGCGCATTTACTTGATGTATAAATATTGTACAGTTGTAAATTTCAATAAATTGTTATTAAAAAAACAAAAAAAAATTGGACGTCCAATTATGCTTTTACGTATTATTCAACCGTCTAATCAGTGTAATTTCAACCAGGTTAAAAATTACTGCTAAGAACCGTTGAGAAAGTAGTTTTTTAATTGTATGCTACAATATAAGATTTTTATCTATTAACAGATAAAACTTTAATTATTAATTAAAATTACCATCAACTTTGTTTTTTTACTTAAGAGAACGAGGGAAGCCGCGACGGGGGGGGGGGGGGGGGAATCTAGTCTTATATAAATCTATTCTTTAATCTTCTTATTGAAAATTATATGTTTATTTACTACTTAACAACAAATAGAAAACTATTAATAGACGACTCGATTATTCAGCGGACGAACTGTTGCATCTAGACTGATCGATATTCTTTAAATGTTTGTTCACTAATCGACACGATCAAGGTCCAATCTACAGGTTTCATCAACCTTTGCAACTGTTTCAGATAAAGATCTCTTACCGAAAATTAAAAATTATTATATCATATTCGAAGCAATTTAATAATTTTGCAATGGCGGTCAATAAAAACGTATCTTTTATGAAGATAATATCACTGAAAAAATCTATCATTCTTATATAACTTTATTTTTTAATATAAAACTTTAAGAAAATATATCTTTTCTTTTTTTTTTATAATTTTATATTGCAAGTTAGATCTACGGAATAAAAAAATTACGTAAAAAACAATGAGAAGATATACAGAATTACTCAAAACTAAGCAACAAAGTTATTACAACATAAGCACTAGAACAATATATGTATAAGTTATGCAAATATCAAAGGTGTTTCATATTAATAACTGCCATTTTTTCGATAGAATTTTTAAAAAATATTTTCAGGTCTTCAAACATCATGATCAAATATGGCCCATACACCTACCAATGTCCTAGTTTCTGTAGAGATTTTGTCTGTAGTAAAGTTCTGTAGTCAATAAGTATAAATAGGAATACTCTGATTATATATAAAGAAAATATATAAATTGTTTAATTATAACACAATTTCATAAAAAATCTAATAAGCTTATTTAGTACTTGAGTATTAACGTTTTTATTAAACTTTTCTAATGAATGATATGTGCAGATATCTTGATATATAATATTTTCAAAAGAGGATATCTTTTCGGAAAACAGTAAAACCGATAGAAGTAACTTCTTAATAACTTTACCTTCAAAAGAAACTCTACCTACTAATAAATTGTAAATAAGATGGAAAAAAATAAGTATCTTGGTTTCAGTATCAACCACGAAGTTCTATATATAAAAGAGTGCGAACTTTATAAAGGCTGGGTGTGCCCATAGGTTCTTCGGTTTCAGACATGAATTAGTATAAATAATTATCTGTTTCAACCGGAATATAAGTTTCTGGTTCCGGGTATTAGAAGTCAAATTTCTTAACCACATAGCAACAGCACCATTTACAAAAAAAGAAAAAATATATATTAAGAACCCTCAAACAAAACAATTATCATAAACAATTACATTTAACTTTAATTAATGAAATATTAAAACTTCAACAAGATCCTGAGGTGTGGTCAGGAGGTCGAAAAAGTTTATAAACAATTTTAACTTCAATTCTTCAGACAATTATCTTTATATTTTAGGTATTATTTTTTGGGTTTTTAGCAATAAAATTTAATTTATATTTGAACATATAAATTTCTAATTTTATTGAAAAGGTTTTGATAGAAACTTATGTTTTTAACATTTAACTTTAACATTAATTTATTAACATAGAGAATTAACATTCTCCTCTTACTGCTTTCTAGCATTTTAAGGAGTTCTAGATGGTGTATCATTATTTTGTTATCAATCAATATAATTAAATAATTAATTAGGTGATGAGGCTCACTATTTATTTATGTGTATATGCCTTACACACTAAAATAACTTATATCTATAATTTCAAATTTAAAATAATTTTTACCATTGCTTTGGTTCTCCTGAGGGTGAAATGTTGCAAATAATAAATAGTTCAGTTTGTAAGATGTTCAGTATGTAAATAGATATAAAAAAAAAAATCTTTATATCCAGCTCATACCTTTAAAAACGTATAGATTAGATTTAAAAAAAAACAAAAATTAATAAATATTTGTATCGTATATATGTAGTTTATGGTTTACGTACGTAACGTTTACTAACATTTCAATTTTAAATTATACCATTATGTATGTTGTTTTTTTTTATTAAAATAAATGTTTTAGGATTAATATTTAAAATAATAAGATTTATTTAATTATCTATTTCATATATTGATTCTTTATTGAGCTATTTCGATAATCTAAAACATCGTCGCGGAATTACCTCGTATATTCCAATCGTGTACCAGAGAGTATGTAGTAAATAACGGCGCACGTTCCCAAGTAAATAAAAGTGTCTTTTCAATATGCAATAACGGTAAATCTTCAAGTGGGTCTCTCCAGTGTCGTTCTATTTGATTTTACTGCTGTTCCAAGTTATTGACATATATACATAAAATTGAATATCACAGTCCAATATTATATCACAATCTTCTTGTTTCAAGATCACTAGCGAAAAAAATAAAAAATCTAACTTGCTTTAATTTTTTTTTTAGTATCTATGAATATAAAAAACTATAAAGGATCCTTGCGCAATTATTCTATTACTAATCTATTAATTGTGTAGCACGTGTGTAGATACAAGTAAGCACAATAGCTGTGAATCGACAATGACACACTCGACACAAGGCAGCAGTATCGATTGCTCGCTGTTAGATTAGTTTCTGCGGTCGAATTCCAGGAGCGTAGTCTATACAGGATATGCTTTAATATTACTAATGACACAATTAGATTTATTTTAATTACTTCAAAAATATTAAAAGTTATGTTTTGTTAAGTTTATTTTTTTTTTTATATCCGTTTATTGAAATTTACAACTGTACAAAATATATAAACCATGTAATTGTATAGACAACGATTACAATAACATGTCAAAACTTGACAAGAACTACTCATCAGTAGCACTTTATCATAACTTCTACACTAGAACGTCTCTAGGCCATCTTCGTTTCAGACGCCTCGGAGGATTACAAGGAATGCAGTGGGAAACAAGTTGAGACACTAACGGATTTGAGTGGTTATGGAGCTTACTATATAAGGATAGGTATCTGGTTTGGGCTAAATCAGTAACATGTGAAATATTAAGATCTTTATGGATAAGTTTATTGGCGACAAAGTAAGGAGCATTGAGAATTTTTGAAGGATTTTGGATTATAAGGATTGAATACGAGATGAATTAGATGGTTTAGTGGAGCCCCAAAGCTCAACTCCATACGTTCAAATAGGTCTAATCACAGTTATTTATATGAGTCTTAAGTAATTAATTGGGAGATTTGAACGTTTGTCTAGTAAATGTTGGTAAGTTTATTTAAAATTTAAAATTAATGAGTTAATGACTTCAAAATTTACTAGACAAACGTTCAAAGCTCCCAATATCACTTTTCTTATAAATTTTGCAAAGTCAATGAAGTGACTGGCGGCCATACACGACCCTCTTATGTATGGTGTATGTATGGCCCAGCATCAATCTAGACTTCGAAATAAAAAAAACTAAAAAAAACTGATTATAAAAACCAATCGTATAGGAGACATTTATAATAAATTATAATAAACGACAGGTAAATCAAGGCTAAAGTGCTGGATAATGAGAAAGATGAGACAACTGGAAATGAAGTGCAGTGCTAAAATAAATGTCGAAATATAAATAATATTAGGTTTCAGTTTTTGACAACTGGAAACACCTGAGGATGCTTAGGAACTAATTACATCATTTAATAAAAAAAACTTATAAATTTAATAAAATAAAAGTATAAAAAAAATATTTCGAAATTACTGATTTTTTTTATTGCATATTGAAAACACCTGAGGGTTCTTTAAATGTAAAATATGATCAGAACAAAGATTTACTTAAATATATAGTCATAATGCTGAAGAAATCACTGAACATAATAAAAATTAAATTTAAATTTAGTGTATAAAAAATATTTCGAAATTAATTACTTATTTAATAAAAAAAAAAAAAAAAAAATATATATATATATATATATATATATATATATATATATATATATATATTATATATGCATCAATTAAATACATTCAAATGAATAAATTAAAATTATATTTAATGCTAACAAAAAAATATTTTTATGTGCACTACATTAATTAATTAATTAATTCAAATTAAAAGTCTTTGTAACTTTACTTCAAACAGTTTCTTCATAATATTGCCTTGGGCCCAAAATTATGACGTTCAGTTACATATCCCTTCGATTTATTTTTTAAATATATTTTTTTTTTTGACAATTATCCGGTTTCCAAATGAACACAAAATAAATGTAACCAATTATTTTATTTGGTTTCAAGAGGCTAGCGAAGTAAGGGGAAATATTCTTGGTGAGGATAAAGTTTAAAACGGAATTTAGCGCTTTATCAATAAATAAATAAATAATTTTTAAAAAAATATGACAAACAATTTATATTTCTTATTTTTATATTAAAAAATAGTATTTAAAATATGGTCTATTGTGATCTACTGCTATCAAAGAACTTTAAGCCAGTTGTGTGTTATAAATCTTTGAGGAAAATATAATAATTTCAACCTCTGTAAAATACTTACCCTTATGGTATTATACAGAAATTTGTAAGTCATAGAAAATGAATATGGATAATAAAGATAATAGTAGTGACAATGAACATCAAATAAATGAATACTCTACAAATGAAGTAAAAACTGAGTTCTGATAGAACATCATTGTATTGCAAACTATTTAACTATTTGAGCCGAGAAAAAAATAAAATATGAAAATCACGATTTTGTGTTTCTCAGCTCTTAGTCAAGATAGAGAAATGATCCTTTCGCGTTAAATTAAAAAAAAAAAAAAAAAAAAAAATGACAAAAATTTTATTGAAATCCGTAGTAAATCAGTGGAAAATTTTCATGATCAAAAACTGAATACAAATCTCGATTTAACACACCAACAAAACCCTTATAAGTGAAATTTTATCAAAATATAAAAATATTGATTTTTGAGATGGCCTTAAAATTTAGATTCAATTGGTGGTGAAATATGTGAGATAGCGCGAATTATTTACTTTTTTTCACAAATTGACAGCTAAATTTGATTTCGACAAAATTTGGTTTCTACATGTTTTTTGATATGAGGAATCTGAAAATGATATCAGTTTTTAGATTTAAAAAAATCCTCATCTATATTATGTAAATAAAATTTTTTAAAATGATCTATTTATATTATTAATTTAAATTTTACTCACTAAATAGGTCCATTTTTTTTAAAATATAGGTAAGGGAAGTTTTTTTTCAACAAAATCTGATATTATTTTTATATCATTCATCAATCTAAGGGTTTCAATGCTATTTGAAATAAAAATATAAGATTGTGCCTTGAATAGATTGAAGATCTGAACTAAAGAAAATTATAAATATAGAAAGAATGGAGGAAATAGATAATTTGGTTAAGGAATGTTATTAGGAAATATTGTTTTTAGGAAAAATGGGTAAAGCCAACATAATTTAGATTAGAAATCGGTAACATAGGAGCGTCTCATTGGATCTAGCATCAATCTAGCAAAGCATCAAATATAGAGTGTTAAAGTTTTTTCCCGCTAACCTTTGTTTCCTAATTCGGTTTATCTCAACCGCATTTACGTTTTTATTCTCTGTTGATTCTTTTGTGGTTATTAATACACGTATAGCCATATTTTATTTTAGTTTAGCAAATAACTTAAAATATAATATACCCTGGATCAACATATCCTTTATTTAAAGAATTATAATACTAAATAACTTTAAGGAAAAATTCAGCCGTATGTTTAGGCGCTTAAGTTCTAGCAGCATCATACTTGGGTACATGGACTGGAAAATTAACCGCTATACGAAGATGACGTAACAATATCATTTAGGACATCTCCGCAGTAACTAATATGCGACTAAATGTTAGGCACTACGCAAGGACCCAGCTCCGACCAACTCCGCTGATATGATCTTAGGGCCAATTTAAACTTGGTGCCAGGTCTCGTAGGTTGAGGAGGCAACAGGTTGCTAGCGTCGCAACATATTCTCGCATACCTTCCGCATAGCTCGAGTTCTTGCGCATATCTTAAGTCAATGTACTACAGTTCGAACATTTCGGCTCATGTTACTTCAATACTTACCATTTCATACTAATAAAAACTTAAAGAATAATTTGATCGAAAAATGGAGAAGAACACTTGAGAATTTATGACTACACATTCCGGAATCCCAAGATATTTATCTGGTTCACATATTTCGGGTAAAATCAATCTGATGGTTAAAATAGGAATATGAAGTCGCAAGATTTAATAATAACAAAACACCATTTAAATAGTGGTAAACCGTCAAGCAAACGTCTGACGTGGAAATGTTGGTTTAAAAAGGTTTGTTTTAAATTCTGTGCCAAGCAGTCTTCTGATATATAAAAAATATATCTCTCTTTTAAAATTAAAAAATAACTGTTTTATTTTATCACTAGGGGGAAGACTCGATGTATTATAATTACAAAAGTAGTCATGATAAAACCATCGCCATGCTCATCAGTATTTATCGGTTCCTAGACGTTGGATCATCTATTCTCAATTCTCATTATTTTCTCAAGAATCGATGGAATCTGGAAGATATATATGGAATCGACAAAACCCTAAAATAAATTAAACCTATTATGATAAATTACCTGATTTTAGGCGTAAATAGATGTTTCAATTTATTTTTTTTTTACTTTGTTTACGGACATTACGCATTCAATCCATCCGTTCCAAAGTTTTTCTTACTTTTGTAAATGCTTTATATTATGCCTTCAAAATTAACCCTGCATAATGATAACAATGTATAATTTGTCCTTGAACTCGCACCCCTTAGATTTCTTTTAGTTTGCCTAACAGATCGAATGGTGAGAATTACTATGATTTGTTACAAAATATCCTACCACAACTTCTTCACGATATTCCACCTGAAGTTCGGTAAAATGTGATTTTTCAACACCATGGTGTTCCTCCACATTATTCTAAAGCAGTGAAAAAAATTATAAACTAACGGTACTCAACATGGATAGGTAGAAATGCCTACCTCTGTTAAAACAGACTCATCTTTCCATAAAATACACTTCAAAAAGTGGTATTCTTCAATATCATCAGCATTCAGAGGTCTAAGTTCATTATCATTGGGTTTTAAACCTTACATTGAAAATATAAAAAATAAATCCTAAATAATAATAATAAATAAATAAATGTAATAACATAAAATCTTTTGACCTACTGTCGCTTTATTGACAGTTTTCCTTTATTTTATATTAACCAATTCATTTTTTCTTAGCTTTTTATGAAGAGTTTATTATGTTTTAAATACATTTTTCCATTGAGTGATTATCATAACGCATTATTTACACATGTAACTGATTTGTATGCCAAATATGATACCATTGTATACCATATAAAAGCTGGTTAAATTTTCAGGTTTTTATTAGATTTGTAGTTTTGTGGATAGGTTTAGGTAAGCATTGAAATATTATAAGACATTGTAACTTCCTTGAATAAGGTAAAGATCAAACTGTTCTTTAGGTCCTAAGTTTTTAAATTTTAAAGTTACTTGTACTCTGTTCTTGTAGGAAATTTAATATTAAATTCGAAAATGTTGTGAAAACTTGAAAAATGTTTAAGCAAATAGGGGATATTACAGATTTTATCTATCTATCTAGTTTTACGCAATTTTTTTTTTTTTTTTTTTTTTTTTTTTTTTTTGCACTAAGAGAGACTCCTATATAGTATAATTGTTTACGTTTTTTCTTTTTCTTTCACTTCTTTAGTTTATTTGTTTTTAAAATTAATATCCTAATTTATTTCATAATATCATTTATTATATTTTAATTTATGTCTTGTACAGTTAGAGGTTTATTTTAAATTTCTTTTTACGTTATTTTTTACTTTCATTATACATATTGTATGATTGGATTTATTGTCATCCTTATTACTCATTATCCTTGAGTGAAGCAACTTGTAATTGTTAAATAAAAATAACGAAATTTCCAGACAATTAATAATGGCAACCGTAAGAAAAACTGGGTTACAATAATTCCCTTTCTAACCTGTGTTGGACAAATAAGATTTTCATTTCAGGTAAATGTTTTACCTCCTTCTTGACATACTTCAGTGCATAATTTGTGACTACAGGTGCTGTTACAACGCTGAATTTTTTTTTCTGTATGATCACCAACGGACGTAGGAAATTCTGAGGACCAGATGGCAGAGCGCTGCCCCAGGGGAGCTAGGGATGGTTATCAATTCTTCTGGAGCGAAGAGATGATAGATCGGGTACCGGCGGAGAGGGCCGCCATCCATCAACTTCATGTCTCCATTAGAGTATTACCAGCGAGCTTCTTCGATCAATCCGCATCTTCTTGTTAGTTCCTCATTCTTGAAGGTGGAGGAAAGGTGGGATGAGTATCGTCACAACCTATATAGCGAGGGCTTGTTATCCTGGAATTATTTCAGGAATGAACATAGGTTTATACAATTTTTTTTATATAAAGTTCCGAAATAAACGTCGGAAAAACATAATATATCCAGTTGATTTAGGATATAATGAGAGATAAGTCGAAGAAAAATAACTGGAGGAAAATGGGGTTATGTAACAAGAGACGATTTTGAGTAATTAATATTTTTGTTCAGCGGGAAAATATGTATTTTAAAATATTCAGATATCGCTACCTAACACTTCTGCACATGAAATCTTCTTCCATAGAACTAGATTGTATTATAGTCCACCAAACCCTTTAATCGTTAAAAATAACAATAGATTATATACTATGCCAAAGTATCGACCATTCTATTCATAGCCATCTTCTGGGCTCAGGATATGTTTTTTTATTTTTATTTATCTATTTATTGAAATTTACAACTGTATTAAAAAAAATCAAGTCCCATTATAACGTCCTTAATAACATGTCAATTGCTTGTAAAGTAATTACCTTATACTTAAGTTTATATAAGAAGTTCCCGAGGACATCTTCTTTTCAGATTCAGATGGGAAGCAAGTTTACTAATGTACTAATGTTCATGGAGTTTATTGTGAAATGATAGGTATCTAATTAAGGGTAAATCAGCAATATATAGAACATTAACCCATATTCTAGCAATAAGTCATATTTTTATGAATACTTTATATTAAATTAACTGATAACACCTTTTAATAGCCTTCCTACAACCACACAATGCTACCAACCGTTTACTCATATTTTTTTGAGAGAGGGAAAATAGGTGTATATAAAATAATAATACTATTATTACTAAATAATACTATTAGCTAGTCCGCCAGATTTTAAAATAATTGCTAAAGTCAAGGTGGCTTGATAGATAATTTTGAGACAAAGTAAGAAACATAAGAGGGTTTCTTAAAGGATTTCGGGTTACAAGGATTGCATACAATTAGATGGTTCAGTGGTGCCCAAGATAAGAAATAAATAAAAAAAAATAGTCATTTGGGAAATTTAAAAGAAATGAAAACCAAGAAGTTTATAAAAATATAATTGTATGGAAATAAGAAAATGATATAAGAATTGTAAGTATGCTAAAATAAGAATAACACAAATAATATTGATTATTTTGACATAGCAAAATTAATTATATGTTGTTACGTTTTTTAATAATAAAGTAAGTATGCTAAATAAAAATTAATAGGAAAAGAAATTAATTTGATAGAAAATAAGAATAATGAAACAAAGTTATATAAACAATCAGAAATGTAAAAATAAATACAAAAAAAAAGTAAAGCAAAATTTAAGTTAAATCAAAAATAATATAAAAGGGGATAGTATTCAGATATATTTATTAAAAAGAATAAGACAGATATTAATAAAGTAATAATCTATTGAAATATAAAATAGTAAATATTAAATTATACAAAGCATAGTCCAAGTTACTGACAAGAAGGGAACTGACAATGAGTAACAATATAAAGATATTAGTTGGTGGGAGGAATATGAGTTGAATTTTTTTATTCTTTTAATATAAATTAAATTTTTTATATAGAATGACTATACAAACTAAGGCAGGAAAAAAATAAAGAGATAATAAAAGATAAAAGTAAAAATAAGGAAATAGAAATAAAAAAAGGAATAAGTCGCTTAATAATAATATTGAAAGGATGCAGAGAGAGAGTGAGAGAGAGAGAGAGAGAGAGAGAGAGAGAGAGAGAGAGAGAGAGAGAGAGAGAGAGAGAGAGAGAGAGAGAGAGAGAGGAGAGAGAGAGAGAGAGAGAGAGAGAGAGAGAGAGAGATAGAGTAAGGTACGTAATTTGAAATAAATGGAGAAAAGATAACCTACGACTTCCTGCTCTACAGTGTTCTTTAATAACATTCTACCGATCCCTGTTGAACAGATCCTCTATCTAGGACTCTAACTAGATAAACTAGACTCGTCGTTTTCAACTTCTTCAACATTTACAAGACAGACGTTCTAACCCACCGATTAATTATAAAAGGTTCATTTACATGACAGTTATCAGACTTATTTTAACAAATGGAGTTGAGCTTTGGGGCTCTAACAAACCATCTAATTTATTTCGTATCCAATCCGTGCAATCCAAAATACTTCGAAAAATCCTTAATGCTCCTTATTTTGTCACAAATAAACTTACCCATAATATTCCATACGTTACTGATTTATCCAGAAAACCAGATACTGTACCTATCCTTTCATAGTAAGCTCTATAACGATTCTAATCCACTAGTCTCTCAACGTGCTTTTCATTCTATTCCCGATAATTCACCGAGGCGTATGAAAAGTAGACGGCCGAGAGACCTTTTTATATAGATTTTTCTTTTTGTATTGAAGTGCTACTAGTGAGTGGTTCATTACATGTTATTGACAAGTCATTGTAATAATTTCCTCAAATTTACTTACTGTACAGATGTAAATATCAATAAATAGTTTTAAAAAAAAAACAATAATAACAATTTGAAAAATGTTTGCCTTGAAGACTTATTCATTATATATGTCATTATCAAGAGACTGAGGTCATTATCAGTGGACTGAATCTCGATAAACTAAATGATACTTGGACAAAGAAAGAAAATTTATAAACCCTTACGTTCATAATAAAAAAGAAAAGTGAAAAGCTCTAAGCTAAAAGAACACCATTAACCTTGTCGTTTAATTCTTCAGGTTAACCGCAAATAGAACGAGATAGCGTGAGATTTGCAGTGCGTGAGTCGAACGGGAATCGAAAGCTATCGGTAAGGAAGGAGTAAGGGAGGGGTTCGTGGGGCCGGAGTTGTGGAACAGTTGGAGAAAAAGTGACTGACCCGTTCGTGATCGGCAACAATAAGAAGGCGTTGCGAGTTGTACAGGTCAGCTTCGGTTCGGCCGTAAAAACTAGAATTATATAAACAAGGATCTAATATAGAGGTACAGTTCCTTTCTTCTATTTTCGAAAGAAACTTTTTCCCGATTCTTTATAACACGGATCTCCAAGAACACAGGTGGTAGAAATAAGAACAGGTTGTTCTGTTAAAAATATTTTATCATAAATGTTCTCCAGCACTGGCGATTTTTGTATCTTATTACACATTTTCACCCAACTGGGAGAGTTTCCCCCAAGGCAGTGTATATATTGCTTCAGATAAAAACTTCAGACATAATATAGTTCTTTATTAATAAAAATTTTTTTAGGTTGATAAAAAAAACTCAATTTATCCCTGACTGGCAGTAACAATAGGTCATAGCTATCTATAATTTAATGTTTAAACCAAATTATATTTTAGACATAAAAAGATCAAATTACTTGAATTACTGATATAATTAGATTAACAATAAATAGTTATTTGAAATAAACAAAGTTGAGAGAAAATAGGGGTTTCAGACGTGAATCAATTCATTCAAAGTAATATTTTTAATTATATTTATGATCAGAAAACTGTCGGTGAATTTTTTATCAAGCAACACCAACATAGCTAGAGCTAAATGTTACATTTTTGAGTGTAAAAAAAAAGTATGAACCAGCAGCCAAATAAAATATACATGCAAATATTCAGAAACGTAGACTGTTAAAGACAAAAACAATTGGTATTGCACCACGAAAAAAAGTAACATTTTAATTTTAATTAAATATCAATAATTACTTACTCAGACCAATTTGGACCTAAGAATCAAAGATGGTATGCATGTGGAGCAGACCAGAAAAAACCTAAGTTTAAAGCCATTAATTTTTTCAATCAAAAACATTCATAACTATAACCAAAAATTATTAATTAATAAATAAATTTAAGAAATACTATAGAAATACTGAGAAAACTAAGAAGGAGAAGTATGGGGGGGGGGGCTTTCTCGACTGACTAAAACTGTAATATTAAGACAAAATTTCCTCTTGGACACTACTGGGCGTTGTACTTTGTTGAGGTTTATTAGTGTTTAACATGCTTATGCACTTTAACTAGTAAAGAATAGGAGGTTCATGCCAAACTATTCTAGAAAAAATAAAGAGATCCAGGAACTTACAAAGGTCACATATTCCAATCTATGAAAGGAAAATACACGTATGTTGTAAAATATTAACATAAAATTTCTGTATAATTAGTGCTGCTTTCATAACTTGATTCAATACAAACAAATACATTTTAAAATATTTAATTAAGGGTCAGCAGACCAAATTGCACCTATATATAAATAAATTTCTTGAATGTTACTATTAGATGTTTAGTAAGGTACTTGAGGTTTAGTCAATAAATAAAAACAACTGGCGACGTTTCGAGACTATATTGTTCTCATAATCATGTCAATGTTACTAGTAAATATGCTATTGGTATCAATACTGTGTACATATATCTTTCCCCGGATCAGACCGTCCGTGGATCAAACCACATGAAGACTCTTTACCATCCTAGAAAACCACTTGACAATACCCGATTAAGATACACGAGACATGTGCAAGTACATGCGGTATACTTAAAATAAAGCATACATGGAATAGGACATTATATTAACATGTAGTTAGTTTCAATTATGTCGAAAGAGGTTTGATTATACCCACATAGAACAGCATATACTCTTTTAATTTTATTATTTTTAACAACATGTCTCAAGAAATTTTCTTATACTTTTATAACTGCTTACTTGTGTTCGTTCGCTTTCTCGCTTATTCCCCTATCCTAAAAACAGCAGTTAATGGGTAAAGGACATCAACCATATTGGGGTAGTGATTCAGTTGTTACGTGTATTTTGAAACCTAATCTAGATAGTTCACAACCGCAAGTTAGTACCACCGCAATAGTTAATTGATAAAGATGCGGGATTTACCGTCTCGTCATATTTCCCATGACATTCGATTAACATTTGGAAAAGAATTTAAGTTGGCTGACCCTGATTTTAATGTACCAGGGCCTATCGATTTTTTGTTAGGAGCCGATCTATTCGGTGTAATTTTCAAAGGTGTTCAGTTAAACTACCTAAGGTTTGTCCTTACGCAATGCAGACGATTTTTTGGTTGGGTATTGTGTGGAAAAATTTCGTCCACTACCAAAACGATTGAAGTTTACATCTCTTGTGATCACGGAAACAGACACAAGGGATTGCAAACAACTTAGTCTAAATTTTGGGAAGTCGAAGAGTCCGCGGTAAATCTCAAGTTGATCCTACACATGTCAAATGTGAAGAACCTTTTCGAAAGACCCATTACAGAGATGAACAAGGTCGCTATGGTCGTCCAATAACCATTTTCTAATGAAACCTTGTCCTTAGAAAAATCAAAATTCGGGTGCCCCTTAATCGTTTTCAAAAATTACGGAACAAAAATTTGGTAGGAACCCTATCTAAAAGAAGAATATGATAAAGTCATACAGACTATTTAGATAAAGGTTATGCTGCAACCTTCAATCCGTCCGGGTCATTGTTTTTTTGCCTCATCAGGGGGGTTATCAAAGATAGTACCACAACAAAACTAATGGTTGTTTTTGATGCTTCGTACTCCACCTCTCAGGGTT
Organism: Euschistus heros; assembly: GCA_003667255.2. Classification (NCBI taxonomy): domain Eukaryota; kingdom Metazoa; phylum Arthropoda; class Insecta; order Hemiptera; family Pentatomidae; genus Euschistus; species Euschistus heros. The sequence goes on from RCWM02000077.1 coordinate 776,140, forward strand.
CACTAAATGACCATTAATAGTAGGTCCCAAGTTACAAAATGATATACGGGAAATCTTGCTTCGTTTTCGTGTTCCCCGTTTTGTTATGGACCACGGATATTATCCAAATGTATTTGAGAATTTTCGGTGTCTCCGTTTGCATCGCTCATTCCAGCTTTTTTTACCGTTTTTAATACCACAACTGCTGTAACTGAATATTTTCAAAAGTTTTACCTTTTGGATTAGCTTGCTCCCCTTATTTGCTATAAGAGTTTTTGAATCAGTTGATTCAGGATGAAGGTATCCTTATCCACTTGCTGTTAAAAGTTTGAAAGATAATATTTACATCGACGATATTCTTACTAAGGGGCCGATACACTTAAAGAGGCTTTAACGTTACAAAAGAGTTATTCGCACTATAGGAAAGGGTGGTTTCTCTTTAAAAAGTGGCGTGCAAATACAAAAGAACTTTTGGAGAGCGACCCTCGGAATCATTAGTTTCCTCAGTACCATTGTCAAATATGGAGGACTCCGTAATAAAAATATTAGGAATGAAATGGAGCCTGGTCAAGATAGTTTATCTTATGAAGTCCCAATTGAGACCATGCATCTTTACCAAACGCGGTATCATGTCTTGCATCGCTAGAATGTACGACCTCCTTGATACTTAGGGTCAGTCCCGTTTTCAGAGCTAAGACTATATTACAGGAGCTTTGGAGTTTCAAAATAGATTGGGACAATGAATTACCTCATGCAATTCGTAGTAAATGGGAATAATTTTTTTGTTGAATTACCGAGTTTAAGTCTATCCACATTCCTAGATATTATTTTTTCCAAATAGCGTGAAAGAACTTTCAGTTGTTGGATTTGCAGACGCATCCAATTTAGGATATGCTGCAGTAATTTATTTTCGCATTGTGAAGTTAAACGATGGGAATTTGTACAAAACTTATCATGGCTAAAACCAAACTAGCTCCATTAAAATTCTAACTATCCACGATTGGAATTGTGTGCCGCCCTATTACTAACCGATATTTTAAAGTCAGCTAATATCTTTCTTTTCCCAATTTTGCCGATTAAGAAGATTTATCTTCTATCGGATTCATCCACTGTTTAAATTGGCTTCGAACCCCTAGTTACCCACATAGAACAGCATATACTCTTTTAATTTTATTATTTTTAACAACATGTCTCAAGAAATTTTCTTATACTAAGGTAGCCTATTTTGATGTTACATCATATTGTCACTATTTTAAAAGTTACTTATAACATACACAACTAACTACTAGTTAGTTTTTTAAGATATGAACACGAATATTGTAATTTAAATACATTTAATAATATAGCAAATATCAACATAATGTATAAATAGCCATTCGATGAATAAATAAATTATTCACAATACAGGATAAAATATTATCAACAAATCACCAATTCATCGATAAACATTGGTTAATAATTTACTTTACAGTCTCCACATGATTATATTAATAATAACATTAGGATATTGGAAAGCATATCTTTCCTCCTAATGTAATATGATTATAAAACAGGGAGAACAAAGTAAAATATGAACCTAACCGAATAAGGAAAACGGGATGATTAAACAAAATATCTAATCTTATATAGTTGTTCTATCTCTTACTCAATATCTGTAAAAGATATCTACAAATACACTAACTATTAATATTTAAGTAACCAATGGAACAAAGTGGCTTCTAGCATTATTAGCTAATGGTAATGGTGTACACATTGGAAAAGTGTACTCCGAATTTTGTTACAACTGATATTAAATAGGTTTTTTTTTAATTAAAAAAAAAATTATCCCCTTATTTTCTTGTTTCGTTAAGCTTAATATTTTACTTTTTCTCCTTGTACTGTAACTGACAATGAGTTACATTTCAAGGAATTTATGAGTGATAAAATTAGATTTGAAATTTTTTTTATTTAATTTATTTATAATTAGATGATAAGGGTTCATCTTTTCTTTGAGCTAGCCTAACCTAAGAACTAAAAGTATAAAATTATATTTATTCACACATGGTTTCACATTTCTGCAAATGTTGGGAAATTGGACACTATAACTTTATTGAACAAGTTGTTCCCAGGCAGTTGTAATTTTGATTGAAAATTTAGATGTTTTAGGTATATAATTTATTTTATTGTCAGTAATTGAAGCTGTTCGTTTATTAATTTTGTCTTTTTCTTTTCGAATGCCGTTCCCTTTACTATTTGTCTGATAATTTCTATTTTGGAATGATTCCGTTTTGTCATAGTCTTTGACAGATAGAGAAACATCGGTGCTCTGTAGAGTAATTCCGGCCTCAAAACGCATTTCTAAATTATGACCATGAGTTGTAGTGAAAGACTCTTTGACAGTAATAGATGATAGAGTTGGAATGATTTTGTACATACAGTTTTTAGTTTCTTTTCAAAATGGGCCGAAAATGTATGCAAATGTAAATGCCAAGATATATATATATATATATATATATATATATATATATATATATATATATATATATATATATATATATATATTGGATCTGATTATTGTTTAAAAATATAACATTTTAGATATTAAAATATTTTTTTAATTATTTACGAGAATCAGATTTACAGGAAACTCGAAGTATCGAGGATCTAGAGACATAAAAATAAATAGAATGTGCTGACAAAACTCAATTTCACCCTGACTGGGAAAAACAATAGATCATTGCTATATCTCTATCATGCCTATCTGTAATTTACTGATTTTCCAAATTTGCATTTTAAAATTAAAAGGATCAAATTACTTAAATTAATTATTAAATTAAATCTACAATTAATGATTATTTGAAATGAAAAAAAGTTGAGTAATGGTACTTATACGAAATAACGAAATTTCTCGTCTTGTATTAGTACTACCACAGAAGAATTTTTTCTATTCTATCATTTTTCAATGGCACACTGTATAAAGAGTATAAAATAATCTGATACTAAAAGAAGTATTCATAATTAGAAATCCTGACATATTTTCTTAGAGGAACATTCTTAGAGTTACCTATGGAATTACGTAAATGAATTCAAGGGACTCTCTCAAATACTAAATAGAAGGATATTCCTTATTCTTTTCTTAATAATTTATTAATTAAAAACAAAATATTTTTTAAATAATAAAACAGTGAATCAGGATTATTAATTTAATGATTATAAAACTTTTAAAGAGGGTGGTATATCTATGTCTATATAATTCAATAACAATTGAATAAAAACAGGGAGCTAGAACGGTTTATAAAGACACATTGAAAGACTGCCGAATGTTTTTTTTTTTTTTTTTACATTTGTAAGTTAACAATAAGCTATAATGGTGGTTTACACACACAAAAAAAAAAAAAAAAAAAAAAGTTCAAAACAACTTTTCGTGAATAATTTTAATAAATTAATATTTGGTTAGTATACTTTTAATATATTCCTTTATCAAATACATATTATATATCTATGTATTTTTTAATATCCCAGTTTAGCTGTAGTTAACTATAAATAATTATCATTAATTATTTCAATACCCTAAAACATAGCTCTAACATATTTTATTCGAAAATGACTAAAAAACTGTAAGCTTGTAAGCTGTATCGAAAATTCTTTTAAATTATATTCTACAGAATCCTTTAGTTCGATGTAATTCAATCCAAAAAGTATTATTCTCAAACATGGATCATGTTTTCCGAATTTAAGACGGACTCATATTTACACGAAGCTGCGTAGGTAATTTATTGTTGGCTATGTTTAGATGAACTCTTTTCTTAAAGGTTTATTCTTGTGATTTTACATTTATTATTTGTTCTATATATTTTGTTATCTTATTACTTTATATTAAAAAAAAAAAACTATTTATGGTAAATTTTAGTAATTTTATAATTCAATAAATGTAGTATGCCTAAAAGGCATGGGACATGTAAATATATTAATAAAATGTTTCTTATATGGGGTAACATAAGATGAAAAGAAATATATATATATATATATATATATATATATATATATATATATATATATACGTATATATACAATATAAATAAAATCATTTAACGTATTTATTCAGAAGAGGGCCTGTTATAAAAACGATATGTGGGCCAACTATCATGAAACACTGAACTGCAATGCCGGTTTAGTATCACATATCGCCTTGTACTGCAGAGCGAGTACGGATCTCATGAATAACATATTAAGGAGCTTACCCTTGCTATTAATATTATTATCATTATTAACATTAGTATAAATTTCTAATTTTAATCCAAACATACATAGTGTAATTACTAAGACGAAGGAAAAATAGACCTCAAATGTGAAACTTACAAGGGAAGGACACACTCAGTCTCTCATTGAACTTGTTAGCAATTTTTTTCGAGGTTCCTAGTCAAAAAATATTAGACACGTATTTTGATGTTGCAACTAATGGGCCTAAAAACCGAGAAAAAAAATTTATATAGCATTAAATAATTTATTTTATATCTCGACTTTAAAAAATGATATCGACATGATTCTAGCACCAAAATTTTCACGTTTGATTGCAAAATCAACAAAATATACAGATTCATAAATTTTGGTTTGGATTCTTTAAATTCTAAAAACATTTTGATCTTCAGGCGAACTACCTGTATAGATTTTATTACACAAAACATGAAGCCAGATTCTAATTCAGCACCCTCAAAAACTTTAAAAAACGTTCATTCAATAAAAACAAAAAATATCATTCAAGAGGGATGAAATTTTTAAACCAATTATTGGTAATTTTTCTTTATGCCCCCATTACTTTCTTACGCAATTCATCTTGATTGGTATCACTGGAGAGCCTCGGCTGTTTTGTGATGTATATAAATTCAAAATTTAATGTTCAAACACCTATTTCTAAAGTTAGAAAATCAGTAATACATTTTGATTTTTAACTTGTGTTTGAAACCAGATAGGAAGATGAAACCAAAGACATTTCAAGCGTATTACCAAATTATATTTTGGGTAAAAGTATGAAATTGGCACTTTAAAGTTTATATCAATTAAAAAAAAAAAAAATGCGTACCGTTTGGCCAGGCAACTATGAATATTAAGATTTTTTTTTTGATAAAATTTTGAATTTAAGAGTACTTTTAAATCCTAAATTAGAATCTGACTTCATTTTTGTGTGAAAAAATCTATCTAGAATCTATAAAGGTACTTTGACTGAAGATCATTTTCTATTTTATTTAATTAACCAAAAATCAAAATTTATGAAGCTGTATTTTTCCCTCCCCTTGTTAGTCCATGTTAAGTAAGGGCCAAATATTATTTTAATTCTCAATTATTGTGGTTTTAACACACTTTCGACTTATGAATAAGGCCGGCCAAATTTAAAAAGAGAAAAAGGAAAATATACACTGATCTGAAAGTAAGATGTATGAAAATTATCTAATAATACACAATTTAATTTTTGAATGCTTGAGGTTATTATATTGTAGCAAAACAATGAGAGTAAATAATCATAAAAACAGTTACATGTTTTGCTTTATGTTTAAATAAATAAATATAACTTTAAAAAAGAAAAATATTAAAAAATCCAATAATTACAACCCTTGTGTTTAACATTTTATTATTTCAATAATTAATTTTAAAACAAATAGTGGAAAAATTTATTACATTTTCTTTTATTAAAGAAATGAAAATTTCAATATATTTTTGAAATTAATATTTTTCAAATATTATTTGTAAAGGCAGTAAAATAGTTAAATAATTTCAATGTTCAATAATACCAAATATTGACTGTTCAAATCCTTCATGCATTTATGAAAATTCATCATGCATAATTGCATAGCTTGTATTAGTAATTTTATTTATTTGTAATATAATCAAAAATGTAAAGGATGTAAAGGATCTTTAATGTAAAGAATAGAATGCATTTAGAGCAATGGTACAGTCTAGTAGTAGTGAGAAGTGATTCGATACAGGATTGAGAAGGCAGTGAAGGTGAGTCAAGATTCATATTTCATTGTGCACATTGAGTTTATGTGAAGAATAAAATTTTGGTTCCAAGGCAACATTATAAAGAAACTGTTTGAAGTAAAGTTACAAAAACTTTTAATTTGAAAATTTATATATTACATATAAACATATTTTTATGTTAGCGTTATAGTTTAATCATTTCATGTATTCAGTTTGTGCAGGTGAAGTATTTTTGTTTTGATGTTTTAATTTTTCTATATAAGTTTTTTGTATTTTTTTTTTAATAACAATTTATTGAAATTTACAACTGTACAATATTTATACATCGAGTAAATGTTCTGTTAACTATTATAATAACGTGACAAAACTTGAAAAAAAAACTTCTCATCAGTAGCACTTTAATAAAAATTCTACACTAGAAGGTCTCTGGGCCATCTTCTTTTCAGACGCCTCGGAGGATTATCAGGAATGGTGTAGGAAGCAAGTTGAGAAATTAGGGGATTTGAGTGGTTATGGAGCTTACTATGAAGGATTGATATCTGGTATGGGATAAATCAGCAGCATATGGAACATTAAGATCTTTATAGATAAGTTTATTGGTGACAAAGGATTGAGAATTTTTCGAAGGATTTTGGATTGTAAGGATTGGATACGAGATGAATTGGATGGTTTAGTGGAGCCCCAAACCTCAACTCCGTACGTCCAGACAGGTCTAATCACAGTCATGTATATTAGTCTTTTGTAATTAATTGGGAGGTTTGAACGTTTGTCAAGTAAATGTGAAGTAGCCCAAAACTACGGGCAATTTCTTGCCATTTTACACTTGTATATAGATTCCAAGTAAGTCCAATAAGTCCAAGTCGTTTGTCCAGATGGAGTCCTGTATAGCCGATCTGTTTAACAGGGATTAGTAGAACATCATTAAAGGATACTGTAGGGCAGGAAGTCGTGGGTTTACGACGAAGGGTAAAGGTTAGTTGGTGAGATTTTTTTGGGATTTATTTTGATTCTCCATTTTTGACACCATTCTTGAAGGGTTAGGGTATGGGATTGGAGTGTTTGGGAGGCAATGAAGGGATCATTGTTTACTGGTAACACACATGTGTCATCTACGTAAGTGGTGAGGACAGTTTTGTATAAGTAATTTTGAAATTTTTTTTTTTTAAAGTTATTTTTAAACATAAAAAATGTAACTTTTTTGATCAGTTACATATCGCTTCAAGTTAATTTTTAAAAAATGAAATAAAATAATTATCTGGTTTCAAATTTAACAAAAAATAAATGTATTCCATTATTTTTGTTGGTTAGAAATGCATTATCACCAATTCACCCATTCATTAATAATTATTAAAAAAGATAGTCAACGGATTTCTACCAGTGATTCCATGAAACTTAAATAAAGGCCCAACCCAGCAATTGTGCTCTATTGACTAAGCGATTCTCCAGCGCCAAAACAAAATCTGAACCAGAGCCAAAGCCGTTCTCTAGGCGCGGGATGCCGATCCCGCACTGTAATAGATCACCGCTCTCGTCGGAAAATCAAAGTTTTCCCATTAACTATTCCACCATTTTTCCGTTGTCCGTAAAAGCGGCCGTGAAAAAGAGGGAGGGGGCATTGAGAGGCTGCCAACTGGGCAGCTGTCTCTGTAATTGCCGGACGCTCCTCCCCTCCTCTACCCCCACCCCTCTCCTTGTGTTTAGGAAAACATGAGAAGGGAAGATATATCTCTTTTTAAATCCTCTTTTGAATTTTCATGTTGGCTCTTTGTTTAAGCTGCATTGAAGCTGTCGCATTGTCTTCGCTATTGTCCTGTACCCTCCAACCGTATCGCCGGTGAATGGTTAATATCCTCCTAATTACCAGAGAGCAACTTAAACTTAATTAATTTAATAGACTTCTTAATTCGAAAAATAAACAGTCTCCCTTTTCCCCCTTTTGTTCAACTAGAGGGCTACTTCCAGCAAAAATAACAAACTGAATGAGAGCTTAAATTGGACTCTTCAGACAAAAGAAATCGCTCTCGTTTCAGGGACATTTTAAGAACATTAGAAAAAATGTGTAAAAATAATAATAAAACATAATTTTTTATAAAAAATACATTTTCTTGGAATTGAAACATCAAAAATAATAAAAATTGAAAACTTTAACTCTGTATTTTAAAAGATATCTATAGGAAGTAAATGACTGATTTAACATTATTGCCACTACGTTAAAATACATTCAACGAATAATGTTTAGTGTGAACGTTTTCCTTACCTTATAGTATAGTGATTAAGGAAAAATCACTGCAAATTTCACTTTATTGAACTATTGTTTATATAATTTTAGTATGAATTTTTCGAAATATGTCCTTAAGGGTGTCAATAACTGTCTGGCTTATCCTGTTGCTTAGATCGAAAATTTGACATTTTTCTTATCAGGAATTTAATAGAGAATATTTATGTTTTATAACGTTTGTCACTAGGAACTATCACTTAAGAGATATGTTATTTGATTTAAAAAAAAAACACCTTTGAATCCCCTATTTTCTCTCAACTTTATTTATTTCGAATAATTAATTATTGTTTATTTAATTAAATTATTAATTTAAGTAATGTTTTTTTACTTTAAAATTTAAATTGGGAAAAGCAATAAATTATAGACAGAAATATACATGACCTATTGTTTTTCCCAGTCTGGAAGAAATTGAGTTTTTCTATTAAGCCTAGGAAGTTTCTGATACAGCTCGTTTATTTTTTTTTGTTTTTTTTTTTTTTTTTTTTTTTTTTTTTTTTTTTTTTTTTTTTTTTTTTTTTTTTTTTTTTTTGTTTTTTTTCTATTAGTTAATAGAAATGTTTCATTAGGATTCATCGGCACGTATGAATGATTTAAATTATTAATTTTAGTAACGATTTAAAAACTTTACATATTCTCATTAAAATAACAAGGAACCAACGATCAACCAAAATAGAAAAACCTCAAAAGACAGATGTCAGTATATTTATTTCTTACAATCTTTTCAAAGTAAAACCTAAAAACTATACCCTTCTGCTTATGGTCTAATAGTTAGATCAATACTCACAAGATTAGAATAGAGTAAAGAGATTGTAAGACTATAATGTTTTTAAATTGTGAATTGTGGTTACAATTAGATGGCACTCCAGCAATGGAGAAACTACACTTTTATGGGCCTATGTTGCTGTGCAGCCAGTATATATAGATTTCTTTTATCTTATCGTTACATCGTAGTTTTATTAGATTAGCAAAAGGTATTGCTTTTCTAAAAAAAAAAAGTTTAATTACAAATGGCAAAGAAGAACTGATCCGTATGGGCATAACAACAACCATCTTAACAAACTATATGATAAAATAAATTTTAAAAATATTTTTTTTTTTATTGACTTTGAATCAAAGTGATAAACGATCAGTGAATTTGTTGAAATACTAAATAATCTGGTGAGAATGGCATGAGAGGGAATAGAACCCTTTGACATCTCCTCCTAAATTGGCTATGGAGATCCCTCATGCATCTTCTGTTCAGCCTTTTCCAGGTGTTTTCAAGGAAAGTTCTTTGTAGCCTTACATAAATAGTTTTCTTGAAATCGTTTGTAGAAAGTCCATATTTGTTCATTAACAGTTAGAATGTGATGCTATGGAGAGTTATGTTCCTTACGTGCAAGGGTGCTTTCGAAATAGTAACGAATGTTTTTGCTTGAAAAATTTCGAGCTCGTTAATAAGTCTTTATTTAGCTGTTTTGTATGCCTGTGATTGAACAGAATTGAATAACAAATAAGTACAGAAATAAAAACATTTACATCTGCTCAGAGACATAATAAAATGAAACAATTAAAGATAAAATAATGATAATATACTCATATGATAGTTAAATAAACAGGAAGGAACATAAAATTACACTATACAAATGAGATAAAATAAGAAACCTAAAATATTTTGGAACAATGTTTAGAATATAATAAAGAAGTACCTAAATATTATATTCCGAAAAAGTAAAATTTAGTGTTAAATGAATCTTAATTGATCAAGAACTAGATCTGAATCTGATTCCAGAAATGCAAGAACGTGATACGTAAGTCCAAACAGTTTTTAGTAAGAAATCATAAGCATATACGAGGTGAGTATCTCTTAGTGTAAACAAATAAAATTGGGTAAAACTAGATCAAAAATGTAGCAAAATGCTGCACATCTTACCTTTGTATTCCAATCCGTTGCAGATATACGACAAATTAAAGACTTTTTTGAGAAACCAAGATTTTTCCATAAAAGCTGTAATATCTCCATTTTGTTAAAATATTTTTCACATTTTGACCACATTTTCGGATTTAGCATTAAATTTTCTATAATAGCTGAGTATCTATAACCTTCAATTTTACAAACTTTGTATCTAAAGAACAGCTTGATCTTCACCTTATTTGTGGAAATCAGAATGTCTTATACTACTTCAATGCTCACCGTTTTTCGAAAAAACTATCCACAGAATTTCAAAACTCACAAAAACTTGCAAATTTAATCAGCTTTTGAATGATATGTTAAATGTAATGATTTTGTTTCAATTTCATGGAGAAATTCACTTTTGAAACCGAAAAAGCATGGTGTTCTCATTTGGCACAGAAATCAGTTACTTGTGTAAATAAAACATTATGACATTCAGTTAATGTAAATGTGCATTTTAAACATAATAAACTCTTCATTGGAATAAAAAGCAAAGAAAAACAATATTGTTTAATAGAAAAAAAAGGAAAACTGTCAATAAAGCGACAACAGATCAGAGGATCTTATGTTATTACAATTGTTAGGGCACCGTAAGGGTAACAAAAAATTGCACCCTTAAACAGCTTTATTTCCCTTGCGCACCAACTCTGGAACGCTGGTTTTTAAAGTTAAAGGTTAACTTGACCAATAATTAGTCAATTTAAAAAAAATATTGAATGCCTTTTTTCTTTTTGAAACACTTATTTATTAATAGACATTTGTAATAAAATTAATCTAATTTCTCTCAATTTCACTCACAATTTGTGTTTGTATAATTTAAAAAAAATATATATCTGTATTAGAAAGAAAGAAAACCAATAAAATAAACAGAGCTCTGATTTAGCAAAAAAAAAAAAAAAATTAACTGCTAATATGTACATATTTAAACTAATATTTATCTTTACAAAAAAAAAAAAAAATAGAATAACATTTGACTTATAAATACCCTGTGAAAAAAAATGTCCTCATTTTGGTTCTGGTGTTTTACTGAATTTGATTTTTTTGTCTTGGCCGGCCGCACACGAACTGCTTGACGATAGTCGTGGTCCAGGAGTCTCAGACGAAACAAAAAAAGACCTGGGTTGAGATAAAAGAACAAAAAAAACAATATAGGAGCTATACGGCCTCCCATTGTCTATAACCGAAAGGTTTAAGTATATCTTCCGGAATTCAATTGTAATAGTTACGATTAATGATAAACAATGATAAATGTTCTGGCACGGGGCACACCATTAACAAAAAAAAAAACATCGTCCGTTTTACATGACGCTCACTGGTCAACAACCGGCCAACTACTGAGCCTTAATACTACATCTAATACATGATTATGATTATGACAACAAACCGCTGTTATAAACATTTAATATAAAATATAACAATATTTTGTTATTAACCTTTTTTTAAATAAAGTATTTTTCTAAAAATATGAAATTGAGAGAGGAAGTTTTAGACTAATTAAATTTAAACAAATTATCAGGAATTGTTTTTAAACATAAAAATGAACGGCTGAAACAACAATTATTTATTTTTTATTATTATTTAGGATTTATTTTATTAGATTTTCAATGTAATGTTTAAAATCTAATGATAATGAACATAGACCTCAATTTTGCTGTCAGCTTCTGAATGCAGATTGTGTTGAAGAATACTTCTTTTTAAGGTGAATTTTATGGGCAGATGAGTCTGTTTTTACAGGGGAAGGCATTTCTACCTATCCATGTATATCGTTGGTTTATATTTGTATTGCTTTCAAGGTGCAACGGGGGATGATAGTTTTCAATAACCGTATATGTTATTAAGTTAAATTTTTAGTTGATTCCACTTAAATATTTTTCATCTTACAATCGGTTCTGAAAAAAAAAAAATAAACAAGCATATGTCTAATTCTTAACTATTGATCATATCCTAGACCGTTTTTCAAAACAATCCATCGATATAACAAGATATAAACTGTAAGCAGACAAGCAACTATTATGAGGATTACATTAGGAATTCCCAGACATTTGCAATAAATAGACGAGAGGATATCCTCTCCAATCAGGAGACTGGGAGGACAATAACATTTCGTATCGCTAATGTCCTTTGCCCTGAATGGGAGAGGGGAGCATGTATAATTCATTCTGGGAACATAGAGAGGATCCAAATTAACTGACAGCAACATAATTAAAATGTCAGCCAGCCCGTGCCCCAATATTGCTCTTCGTCCAGCTTTTGTCGATATGTGACCCCTCACAATCCAAATCGCATAACTTATCAAGATTTATTGACAATTTATATAAAGCAAGTTTAAATCTATTTTAGAACTGAGGGGATTGATGTTTATAGGTTTTGGGGGATTTTCTAGACAGAAACTGGGTTAGCGCTACAATAGTATATAGTCATAGTCAATGTTGGAAATAACCGTTCGTAAAAAGCAAACAACCTAATGAAATGAAATTAGTTCTGATAGATTTCAACCATAAAACCACCATAATCAGCCAAATGTATTTCCGGCTATTTTGAAATTTGATATCTTTTTTATTTTTTTCATGGAATAAATTTTTTTTTGTGATTCTTTTTTCTTTTGGAACATAGAAATGAGGATAGTTGATAATAACGGGGTTTTCTAAAATAAAAAACTAATTATCATTTTTTTTTTTTAATAAAAAATTATACCACATCCATTAAAATCGTTTGGAACTTTAAATGATTCAAACTTAAAAAAAAAAAATAAAAAAAATTTGAAATTTGTAATCAAGGTCTTATCACCAGCTATTTTCATCTTCCAATAAACCTTCACAAAAAGGTTCCTTCGCAATTTAAGTCATTTCTCACAGTATTGAAAGTAGAAAAAAATTAAAATTACAGAACCCATTAATTTTACTTATAGTATTACATTCTGTGTTGCTCGTTATTTCTTTGGCCAGATTAACTTGTTTTTTTTTGTTAAGGGGAACATCATTTTTTTCTTTTTTTTAAATGAAAACTGGCACCTCAATCAGCAGAATGGTCGTGGAATTTTCAATAAACTACATTCTGAAATTGAAAAAAAAAATATGAAATTTGTAATTTAAATCCATTCTCAAAGTGTTTTCACCCACAGTTTCGCCAGAATCTTTTTTTTATTTCTCACTGAATTATAATTTGAAAAAATTAAGATTACATTTTGGTTATCTTTTTCTGCCACATCACAATGAATCATACGATTCGAATTTTGTTTTCGTTTTAATCCTCCATTATTAAATTTATTTACTTCTTTAAATAAAAAAGTGGAAGAACCAAAGTACATACGCATTGCAGTAGAAAAGTATCGATCTAATGTGTAAATAATTTAAAAATGGCAGATTTACAAATTTGGAATGCAAAGCAATAAATGCGAGACATGAAAATGAGTCTAGAAGGTAAGCGCAATGCCAAATGAACTACCCGAATTGAACTCTTGAAATAACTAATAGTATGCCAAGAAATTACAAATTATCTGAGGGATGAATATGTAGAGACATATTATATACTTAGACGTCGAATAAGGAATAAAATGCCAAATCCAGAGCTAACCATTTAAATGAAACGTTTTTCTTGCATTCAGAACGAATATCATTACATTCATATAAATATATGAATATATATACACAGTTAACACAGATTGCAGAGAAACCTGCAGACGTTACTAATATATTCACAGACGGAAGTAAAGAAGGGGACAATGTAGGCTGTGCTTGGTTACTTTGGGACAAGAGAGAAAACATGATAAGTGCTAAATATCAGCTGGGTGCAACTTGTTCCAATAACCAAACAGAAAAATATGCAGTCTTAAAAGCAACAGAATTCCTTCTTGATCTTCCTACTAACGTACACCACGACATTGTAATATTGACAGATAACATGACTCTAATACAATTCATACTTAATCCTAATATTCATGACCAACTAACTGAAATCATTAGACAAAATATATACACACTTATTTTATCAAACATCAATATCGACATATAATGGGTTAAGGGGCATTCTGGCATTGACGGAAATGAAATGGCTGACACCTTAGCAAAAGAGGCAGCCAAAAGTCAACTATTTCCGTCATATAAGAAAACACCACTATCATTTCTCAAACATGATATTAAACAAAACATAATATCAATTTGGAATGATCGCTGGTTTAAATCTGAAAAAAATCCCCAAGCCTGCATAAATTCATTCCAAGAATAACAAAAAATAATTTCAACATACTCAAATCCACACATTACAAACTGACACAGGTCTTAACAGAACATGGACAAACTAAAGCATATCTAAAAAGGTTTAATTTAATAAATAGTAACATATGTAGTTATGACGGACGAGAACATACATTTAAACACATAATTTACGACTGCTTATTATATGACAGACAAAGATCCAAACTAATTATGACGCTGTTTTTCAAAGGTGAAAATTGGCCTGTGACAGAATATGACTTGTACAACAAATACAGAGCTGAATTTACAAAATTTATCTACAGCTTGGACTTTGACCAACTGACCAAGGACTGAGAAGGTGGAAGGACATTTCATGAAAAATCCTTTAACTAGTTAAAATTATGGGCTAAAATCAGCCATGGACCATATTTTTTTTATTTCTAATTTTCGTATTCAATTTGTAATGTTTTATTTGTTTCTTTTATATTATGTTCAATTGTTCAATGATCTGAATTATTTTAATAATATTATTGTAAAAGTTTCAATGTAAATGTAATTATGACAATTAAGGTACGTAGTATACATTTATGGAACATACATGTATATACATGTATGGAACGTACAACCTAAATAAACGGTCCTTTCAAAGGGTTACTTTGAAAAAAAAAAAAAAAAAAAAAAAAAAAAAAAAAAAATATATATATATATATATATATATATATATATATATATATATATATAATATAAAAATATATAAATATATAAAATATTTCTTATGAAGCAGCTTGCGTCTTAGCAGGTATTCTTCCAATTGACTTAAAAATACATGAAGTAACAGAACTATTTAACATAAAAAAAACGACTTACTGACTATAATAACATTATTCAAGAAAGAATTGACCTCCCATACAATTGTAAATATTGGATTCATCCAGCAATACAAGCACAAATGTTGGCAAACAAACAAACAGATAGTCAAACTCGGACAGTTATATTTACAGATGGCAGCAAGAATGACGATCACGTGGGGTGTGCTTGGTTACTTGAAGATATAAATGATAGGCTCATAGAGTCTCAATACAGGTTAGGAAAGGAGTGTTTAATAACCAAGCGGAGAAGTTAGCAGTACTTAAGGCCACCGAATACTTACTTGAGAACTTGACACATACCAACACACACATAACTATTTATACGGACAATATGAACGTAATACACTCAATTCAAAACTCAAATATTCATGACAGACTTACTGAGGAAACTAGAATAAATTTGACTAAACTCTATAGCCAACACAAGAAAATAATCAATGTTGTTTGGATTAAGGGTCATTCAGGAGTAGAAGGCAATGAGAGAGCTGACGCTTTGGCAAAGTTAGCGGCTTACAGTGACCTTCCAGTATCATTTGATAAGGTCCCTATCTCTTTTATAAAAGGAGATATAAGAAAGGACTCTATAATTAAATGGAACAATAAGTGGACCGCTTCTGAAAAATCTCCTAGCCTTCATCGATTCGTTCCCAATATCACACACCGCAAAATTATAGACGTATACTAAGCACCGACTACAAGCTGACCCAAATACTTTCAGAACACGGACAAACCAAACAATACTTGAAACGCTTCAACATACTAAACAATGACAGGTGTCCTCATGATGGACAGGTTCATAATTTCCGACATTTTGTATATGACTGTAAAGGACTTGACAACATTAGGGCAGGACTGATACAGAACATTATACTAAAACACGGAAATTGGCCAGAAACAGAACAGAGACTTATGACCAAATTTAAATCTGATTTTGTACAATTTATTAAACAAATAAACTTTAACAAACTGACTGATGAATGTAGGAAGGCAGTATAATGATGCTTTAGCAGGCAGCATCTTGTTGTGCTTTAGTTTATTTTTTATTTATTTTTATTATTTATGGAATTATTATTTTGTATTAACGTTTAGTATTATTTTGTAAAATTGTATTAACGTTACTTTCTTCAGGTTTCTTATTATTTAATTGTTTCATTTTGTTTGATTTTTTTTGTTTTTTGTTTTATTTTGTTTATCTGATTATACACAAGAGACAATAAGATAAAACCAATGACTTGGTAATACGTGTAGTATGCCTAAAAACAGGCATGGCGCATGTAAATACGCTAAATAAATTCTCCTCTTATGGGGTTACCATAAGAGGAAAAGAGAGAAAAAAATAAAAATAAAAAAAAAAAAAATAAAAAAAAAAAAAAAAATAAATATATATATATAAATATATGAATATATATATATATATATATATATATATATATATATAATATATAAATAATATTAATATAAAATAAAACAATAAATGAAATCAAATGTATATTTAATTCACTAAGAGGAATTCCGGAAAACTTGCTTAATCAAAATAATTCCAGTTATATTTAAACGCGACATGAATATATTTTGGATATTTGAATCCCACATTATCGTTAGCATTATCAATTGGAATTAATGTATCTCGTATCATGTTTTATAAATGTCAAATATATAATATTCATGAACCTTACAAGGCTAAAATGATTACATTTCGTATTCACATTTCGAAAGCTGAATGATGATTCGACGTTACCAGCTAACACGATAACAATGGCATTGAAATAGTTCATTTAAATGAATTAAAGACTCGTTTATTATGTACACAAATTAAATTATAATTTAATTACAGAGATATCAATGATTTTAAATCAATAAATTTAACAGATAACACAAAGTCTAAGCATATTCACCTCAAAATAAATTCAGAGGGAGGTACTGGTTTCCGTGAAGCTTAGATGGCAGCTGTGTATTGTAGCGGATTCGCATTTATTTTCTATATGTTTATTTATTTATTGGTAGGAAGACTTGTTTGAATGATTTATATGAAATAAAAAGAAATATTTTAACTTATAAATAATATTTCTATTGCTTCAATTTATATTTTAACAAATTTTACTGAGCAGATTACTACATTTAAAGAATTGAGATTTTTAATATTTTATTGTAAAATTCATTTTTTTTTTTTTTTTTTTTTTTGCATTTTACCCATTTTTTTTTTTTTGTATCACATTTTTTTTTTTTTTTTAGATTCAAAGCCCCTCCCCTCCTGAAATGAAGAAGGAATAATGAAGCCAAATTTAACTTATAGTTGCGAAACTTGGCCAATAAATCAAACTATTATCAGGAAACTACGAGTAAAGGTGAGGGGAATGGAACTTTTACACCTTACAAGTCATAAAGAGGAACATAAAATCAAAAAAATGGATAAGGACCAAAATGAATTTCAAGATATAAGTCAGATAATTCACAAAAGAAAATTGACTCGGACAGGTCACCTAGTAAGGAGCAAAAACGATAAATGCCAAGAATATTATAAATAAACCCCTGACATAACCAAATAAGCAGAGGACGACCATCTATCTCCTGGGATCAAGAAATGAGTACTACATGTGTCAGAAAATCATGGCAAAGAGTGGCTGAAGAAAGAAAAAAATGGAAAAGACTAGGAGAAGCCCACTATTTGGCCGGAATAATACCAGAAGCATAAAAACAATAAAACTCTTTAAGAATAAAACTCAAAAAAACCTCAACCCCTTGTTGATTTTGTGCAAAAGAATTGAATGGGTCCGCCGAAAAACGTTTTAAGCGACTAAATTTCCGAAGTGGTGATTTCAAAGGTTTTAAAATGTATAATATATTTATATTTACACACATTGTTACATTTATACATATAAATATAACAAATTAATAAGTGAATATAAAATCTAAAATCTAACAAAAACTTTAGATTATTTTCTTTCACTGATTACTCAAAAAATGTTATGTTTGAGTAACACCATTCCATTTTTTTTTTTAGTAAATTATGGATATATGTGTATATCATGAATGTATTGCTTCTTATGATATATTCCAATAGTCATATTGAAGAATTGCGTAAAACATTAATACAAAACATTATTGTACATGTTTTTCTGAGCTCGGACGAAAAACGAAGTAGTAAAAAAAACGATAAGACATCCTTTGGTATAAACTTAAGACACCGGTTAAATTTAGTTCCTTCTATTAGACAGAGAATAGATCTGCAATAGTAACAACGATTGAATAATATACTGTCCCACAGGGTTTTTAGATTTTTAATCTCATTATACTATTGCACAATCTTTTTGCGTTTTGATATAGCTAGAATAACAGTTACATCCTTTTCCCCTTGTCAAGAAAGGAGCGTAGAAAGGAAAACGTTCCTAGGAGCATATCGAATCTTAATGATCACATACGAACTACAACAAACAAATATATGTAGGCATCCAAATATATTTCTGAGTCAAATGGCCATTACTGTGGAGGATACCCGGAAAAGATTGAAAAGGTCTCGGATAAGAGATCTTCTTGCATAAAGAAGAACGTAACGTAAAGGCAATAAACTGCTACTGAGTACTATCGTTCCGCATGCCTAAATTTCTATTTCTGCATATCTGCAAATAGTCATTTATTACAAGGGTGGATATAAAAATAAAAGTTGAACAACATTGTTCGTTTGCTGGAATTTGACTTCCTATTGTAATCCATCTAGAACTGTATTAACGGGTTGTCCTACAGGTTACAAATCTATTCTTTCCAGGTTTGAGCGCCACGAAATCAAATACAACCCACCGAGTTAGGATTCGAACCCACGACCTTCTGTACTGGTATGGTATTTACCCCCCTGATAATATACTTAATAGTTATTACAAAAATTTCTAATTTTTGTTGTATAATAATAGAAGGAAAATTCATGAAATAAATACAAGAATACTGTATGAAAAATATATATTTGATTCATAGAGCTATGAAATATATGCATTTGCATATTTTTCCTAACTAACGAAAACATCTATTATTATCAAAATATATATCATTTGAGGCATTTGGAATAAATTTGAGCTATTTTTAATTTGCATATTTGTGCATATTTTGCCATAAATGCATATTTTTACATATTTTGAACTAGAATTGCATATTTATCTACATATCTGGCATATCAGCATTTGACATTTGAATTTTTTTATATTTCCGAGTAGAAAAAAAATAAAATATAGATAAGAACCAAAAATAGCTGTAAGAAATCTTCCCATTTTTTTTTTTTTTTTTTTTTTTTTTTTTTTTTTTTTTTTTTTTTTTTTTTTTTTTTTTTTTTTTTTTTTTTTTTTTTTTTTTTTTTTTTTTTTTTTTTGGGGGGGGCCTAATCAATGCGTTTGTATGTGTCGAAGTACTGATTCTTCGGTTTCGGCCAAGTTTCGATCGTATTTGCTTCTCTTAGAATTATTTAATCCGATTAATTTCGCTCAAATACGTTGGAATATAATATTATGACTTCACTTTTCATTTCACCCTTCTCCCTTCCATCATTCCATTACACAGTCTCTCACACAATGTCCACCAAGACATAACTGTTCTTTTGTGTTAACCTAAAATACCGAAAGGCACTCCTTCAAAGACAAAAGATCTTGTTGAAAAGTAGGTAGGTGAGCTTTCAAATGAGACTTTTAAGAGTGATGGAGACGTTTTATATTTATATGATGTTGAACGGTCGTTTAGCCAATAGTTTCAAATCTATTTTGAGGCCCAATAGACGATCTATTTTGTTCGAAAAACTTAAAAAGTGGTTGTCTGCAATTCAAATCTATAACAGTGAATAAATGGCATGAATAAGTCGGTAGAGTTTCTTTGTGGTCGTTGCTCATTGTTTTCAGGAAATCAATGTCAAGATTTTTTTTTTTTCGTTTTTAATGTTCCCTGTTTAATATGTTTTATTTCTCTTTAATTAAGGTTTTTAACACTTGTTTTTGTTTTTTAATATTAGCTTATTAATGTTTTTCATCCTAATGTTCTTTTCAACACGATTAGTTATTTAAACTTGAGTTTGTACTTAAGTATAGGTATGTATAGCGATTTTTTATTTTTCTATAATACAGATAGTTGCATATCTTCGGTATTTAATTGCATATTTTACCCAATATCTCTGCATATATATGTGCATGTTTTTCAGTTTTTATTGCATATAATTCACAACTTATTTATAAATACATCTCATTGTTTGGGATTTGAAATATAAAAGAGGAGAAAAACATAATAACACCTAATCAAAGTACCTGAGCACATAATTAGATAAATTCGAGACAATCTAAAATTATTTGTGTTTTAATAATAAGTTGATGATTATAAAATGTCTTCTAACAGTCTAAAATTCAAATGCTCTTTTTTAACAAGGTTAAAAAAAGAACCCTAAAAATACTAATTACAGAAAAATAAGTTGGCTGCCCATTCCCCTCACACGCCAGCTTTAATAGCATGTGATTTAAAACAACAGAAGAAAATTAAATGAAAACAGAAAACTCCCTTTCCCCGGAACGAGATTTGAGAACGGCCAACAAAAGTGTTTTAGGTTGAGAATAATATTATCTGTTAAAACAGTACATAAATGTGTATAAACATGTTTATTAATTATATATATGCCATAACAATGTGATAACAGGCTAATTTAATATATATAATTTTTTTTTTAAAGTAAATAACTAATTCTAAAATGTCTACCTCTCTAAGCTGCTGAGTAGGCATAACGGTAGCACCAGCACTCACCTAAAAAGAAATAAAAATATAAGTTAAAATAATTACTTACAATTAGTTAATATCTTGAATATTACATACATACAACAAGTAAATTTAAGGAAATAGTTAAAAAGGCATGTCAATAACATTTAAAGAACTATTCACTAGTAGCTCTTTAATAAAAGTTCTTCATTAGGTCTTTTAGCCATCTTCTTTTTAGACGCCTCGTATGATTATCGGGAATCGAGTATGAGACAAGTTGATAGACTAGTGGATTCGAGTGAGTATGGAGTTTGATAAAAAAGGATAAGTACCTGTTCTGGGCCAAATCAGCAATGTATGGAACATTAAGATCCTTATAGGTAAACTGTTTGTGACATAATAAGGAACATTGAGGATCATACGAAGGATTTCGGAATGTAAGGATTGGATACGAAAATAATGGGAAGGTTATAGGAGCCCCAAAGCTCAACTACGTATGTTCAAATGGGTTTTATTATTTTCATGTAAATAAATCTTTTGTAATTTATTTGTAGCTTTGAACTCTTGTCTTGAAAATATTAGAGTAGTTAGAAACGACGAGCAATTTTTTTTTATCTTTTAAGTCTGGTATTTTTATTTATTTTTAATATAAATCTTTATTGATGCCTGTTTATTTAGGTGATTAACAATGAATTAACTAAATGAAATACTGAATTACTAATTATCGCCATTATATGTTATATTTAATTAACTACATGGATGTGCTCGGGGATATTGCAGAGGGGGGGGGAGATAAATAGGTTTTACATAAATATCATTTCCGAATCCAACCATACAAAAAAAAAAATCTATGTCGAAAAATATAAATCTTAAAAGATAAAAGGTCGCAAGTTCGAATTCATTGCATTTTTTCATTCATAAAATTCATTTTCTAGTCCAGTCAATAAACACATTGTAGGGTGCATGGAATATGCGATAATTTTTGACTTCATAGCTTCGTTAGAAATAGTTAGAAGGTAAACATACTAAAAGTCCCCGCTCCAGAGGGGTGAGCTAACGGTGGGGGGAGAAATTCCATTTTTTTGGTTTATCGAAAATATCTCGAAAACAGTTTACTCTAGAAATATATGTTTCAAATAAACATAAAAGCTAATTAAATTTACTATAAAATTTATTATATATACATTTGTCGTAATTCTAACCGTTAACGAGATATACGTTATTGGAAACCGGTGATCTTCGGGAAAAAACAAATGTCACCTCACTTTTTGTCAAGCTCTTGCTTCTATTACGTTCCACAACCGTTTTTTTAGAAAAAACTGTCAGAATCAAAATTGTAGAGCATTAAATTTACTTTAATTTCACATATAAGTTTCTGGTATTGCTTCAAATTTTTAACAAAAAGTGAGGTAAATGTTTTTTTTATTTCTAAAATTATCGATTTGTAATAACGTATATCTCGAAAACCGTTGGCACCTCAACGAATACGTATATAATTAGTTTTATAGGAAATTAATTGAGCTTTAATTTTGAACTGCAGCATATTTTTTTAGAGTCCACCGTTTTCGAGATATAATCGCAGATCTCACTTTCTATTCCAAAAAACAAAACTGGGACCTTCTCCCCTCCCCCTACCTTTAGCTCACCCCCCAGGGGCGGGGACTTTTAGTATGTTTACCTTACAACTAGTCCTAACGAATCTATGAAGTAAAAAATTATCGGATATTCCATGCACTCTGCACTCCTCTTTTCATCACTCATTGACTGGACTATTCTGGCAGTGTGGAATCAATAGTCCATAGTCATTTCAGTACATCCCCCATCCATGATCCTATGATATGATGGGCCTATACTGATTTAATAACTGTCCTTAGAACCAAGTACACATCGGTCGGAGGTGTGCAGCAAATCGGAAACTAAGGCCCTTTAACTTTAGTTATGTTACTCTCTCGAAGCTCCATATACTTCCATAAATAATTAATATCTGTATGAAAACTGCTTTACACTTCCCATAATTTCCATGATCAGTAGTGTAAAAAAAATAAAAAAGTAATAGTAATTATTATTTCGGCTCAATAAAGATATTCTAATATCAGAAGAATGTGTAAGTAATAAGTTTCTAAAATAATTTAAGAGGAAACATTTTTTTTTTTAAATGAGTTTAAAGGTTTTGGAAGAGACTTATACGAAACTGCCCGTCATTTCCGACAACTCTAAAATTTACTAAACAAGCATTCCAAAGAATTGTTTACATAATAGCAATCAGAACCATTTGGACATATGGATTTGAGCTTTGGGGCTCCCCTAAACCTTCCAACCTTTTTCCTGCCCAATCCTTTCAATCCTAAATCCTTTATAAAATCCTCAATGCTCCTTAATATGTCAAAAATACACTTATCTATAACGATCTGAATGTATCCGGATTAGACTCGAACAAGATACCTATCTGAGTAAGATGAGTTACAACCCACTCTATTCCATTAGTCTCTCAACCTGCTTTTCATTCGATTCTCGGTGACTCTCCAATGTGTCAGAAAAGAATATGGCCTACGGACGTTCAGATGTTGGACATTTATCGAAATTCTACTAATGGGTAGTTCCTTACAGATTATTGACGTCAATATCAAAAAAGTAAAAATAAAATTTAAAAAAAACAAACATATTTGCGATTATTTTATAAGTAATAATTAATCACCGCTTGAAAATAAATATTTGATCAACGAGGTCAGGGTATATGAGGTCAGCGCGTGAGTTCTATAAAAAGTAAAAATCAATTTTAGAAGAAATTTATATCCAGCTCTCTAACCCCATTACAATTTTAATATAGTAAATCGTACATCAGTCTTCAGCGTTGTATGAAATGTTTCTCAATAAAATCGTTAATGATATATTCACCCGATAAGTCTTTATAAGCTCATATAATACCGGAATCGATTTTAAAAAGGGATACTACTGTTTGAAATAAAAATGAAAAAAAGAAAATTAAATTAAATCACATATACCCTTCTATTCAATTTACCTCTTAATCTACTGTCAATAAATATAATGCCTACAACCCCATTCGGACCGCAGACGTCGGGCTTAAGTGCTTCCGACAATCTCGGGAAGGTTAAGTCCCAAAGGAGTCCCTTGGGAAATCCCCCACCGGAGGAAGGGGGAGCTGATCCCCAGCCTATGGTCGCTTCGTGGTCCCGAGCATCTGTAGATCGCCCGATTGTTTTAGCCCTCAGAGGGTTGTGTCCATAATCAGGAGATTTAGTGGGAGCTGTTAGGGAGCAGGTATCCGATTTCGGAATTTTCCCACTCAATAGTACAGAACGATTTCCAATTTATTTATAATTGGCACTATAATGATTTTAACAGTTAAATAATTTAATAATCCAAAAGGTCAAAGTTGTAGCAAAACGATAACAATAAATGACAATGACACACAGGATTTCAAATCTACTTCAACTACGATCTCATATCACAAACCTTTAAGAATGATGTCAAAGTTGGAGATTTAAAACAAATCTAAACAAATCTTATCAAATAACTTCACCCTTTGTTGCAAACCTACGACTCACAGTGGAACGAATCAACGCATTTTAATTTTATGTTTAAAGGCGAGTTTTGTAAACCGATGGTCCTCATAAGTCAAAGCGAAAGAGCTGCTTAATGATATTGATTCATAGTTCGACTTATCATTTAATAATATTCTACTGATCAATGTTGAACAGATCCATTTTCTAGTACTCCAACTGGACAAACGATTAACTTGGAATCCACATACAAGACTAAACAACAGGAAACTGCTCGGCGTTTTAACTTATTCAACATTTACCTAACAAACGTTAAGAACTCCCGATTTACAACAAAATACTCATTTACATGATAGTTATCAGATCTATGCTGCATAATTTGTTACGAGTGAACATATCCATAAAGACCTGATTGTTCCATGTGTTGTTGATTTAGCCCAAACCAGATACTTATCCTTTCTTAGTAAATTCCATATATATTAAAATCCAATAGCCTCTCATTAGGCTTTCTATTCTATCCCTGACGATTCACTGAGGCGAGAAGAGCTTTTATCGAAGTGCTACCACTGGGTAGTTGCTTCTCGAGCAATTGCCATGTTATTATGCGCATTAGATGTATGTTTCATGTACAGATGGAAATTTCAAATAATGGATAAATAAAAAAAAAATAACATTAAATTAGCAGAAATAAAACTATGATTTTATTATAATTATTATTAATAGCATTAGAATAATTTTACATCAAGAATGTTGATAATTTTGTTTTTATTACTTTGTTGATTTACTAACTTAATTCGAACTTTTGAACCATTTCGCTTTTTCTTACCGTTTTGTTCTCCATATGTATTCTATTTATTCTTAATGGCCTTGAATTATTCGGTACCATTTATCTGAATCAAATTAGATTGTTTTTTAAACTATGAAATCGAAAACTGTTATCTCTGGCAGCAATACCGGAGAAGAGGGGACGATGTAAAATATGCAAGGAGCTATTGAAACTAGAATGAGTTTCTTGTCTGTTTGATCAATGGATTATAGCCAAGGTGGCATAGTGAATGTGGAACTCCTAGCTACCATAGACTGTTATTCTTGAAAACAATCAATACACATACGATATAGTAAAACGGACTGACTAAAAACATTTCACCTAAAAGAAGAGAATTACACTATACTTATTAAACTTAGAAAACTTACTTTTTAATATTTTTAATTTTTTACAATTTTATATTTTATGTTTTTAATTTGTATTTAATGAGACATATTGTTCCCTCTGGCTTGAATGACTGCTTCCACTAGTCTTGGACTACTTGTAAATAACGAAACGAATGATATACATGGACTGAACGAAATTATAAAAAAAATAATCTAAAATTCCATCCCTTGTTACTAACAGGGAAAACATTGATGTGAGTAATCCTTGATGTCTCACGTTTAATAAATAATATTAATATGAATAGAAACCAAGTATGGATTAAGGTAAAAAAAACAGGAAATTCTCGAGAATTATGGGTGTTCTCTCATCCAACAGGTAACCACCCTATTCCAGCCAGGGTGGAAGGTCAAGATTCATTCAAAGTCCGCCATGATTAATGATTTGTTCTGATTTATGTATCACTATATTACTATAGAGCGAGTGTTAGTACACTATAAACTATTGAAGATAATTATTTAAATCATCAAAGAAACACAATGGTACCATAAGGTGTAACTTTAACGAGTATTGCAGAATAAAGATTCGGTCATCCTAAAGATTAACCTATTCTAGCCAGAGTGTGAAGGTCGAGATTTATTCTGTGGATCCGCTAAGAAATCAATTTGACCTTACGTTACAACGCTGAAGTGTCTTTTACTACTCCACGCTCAGCCAGTTGTTTCTCGAAACATTTCTTATTCTGCATAAATCAATGAATACTTTTCAATAAAGATTATCCTATGCTATACTGGCAAGAAATTAATTACATTAAAAAAAATGTCGGATTCCCAAAAATTACTCTAATTTTGGATTAATTACAGTTTTTAATAGCAATAAAATTTTCTTGAATGAATATAGATACTAACTCAGAAAATAGATATAATTTAGTTTTATTACTCCCCCCCCCCCGTTAGAGGGTGGAATAACCACTTAGTTCTAAGTTATTCTAGACATTATAACTCCCCAGAGGAGTTAAAACGATTTAAGATCAAGTCGATGAAATTACTTAAAGAAATAGTTCCTAACTATAGGTCACTCTTTAGCTACGGTAGTTGGAGACTCAAGAAGTTTGTCGGCCCTTAAGAGTTAAAACAGAGTTAACTTTTAGCCAGGTCGAGTATCTTATGAGGTTCACTTGAGTTGGGAGCGACTTAACTTTACGGCAGGAAAGTATTGTTGTAATTTTAGAGGAGTTTCCTAATAAATTACTATAACTTAAATCATAATATAAAATTAAATTAATCTGTAAATGTTCATAATTTATAGCAAAGTAGTTTATTTTCTTCTTTATCTTTAATGAATAAATATTACAAGCTGCCTCACTCAAAGGCAATAAGTAATATGCTTGGCTATGATTCCATTCATATAATATGTACGATAAAAAAAGAATTAAAATTAAATAAAAAAAAAAAAAATCAAATTATACAAGATGTAAAATGTAATAAATAATTATAAAAAATTATTAGAATTACAATTTAGTAATGCTGAAATATATCAAAATGCAGAAAATATATCAGATGTAATGATAAACAGAAGATTGATGTTTTTTGGACACTTATATCGAATGCCGGATAGTAGATTGACAAGTAAGATTTTCAGTATCTGTGGGGTAAGAAATCAACAACATGCTGGGTCAGTGAAGTAAAAAGGGATTTAGAAAAAAAACAATATAAAAATACAAGAAATACATAATAGAGAAGACTTCCGGCAAAAAGTATTGAAAACGGAGGGATTCCAAGGCAGGAAAGTGAAAAGGACTGGTGCAAAATGGTCTGAGGACAGAAAGAGGAAACATGGTGAACATATGAAAGCATAAGAAAGAATTGAAATTGGCACGTGGTCCTCTGCTGGCCCATTCGGAAATATATATATATAGAATTATATTAGTAAAAACAAATAATCAAAAAAAAATTCATTTAATACAACCACACGATATATACAACATATACAAGTATCTCAGATAAATCCTAAATCTAGTTTGTCCCCTAAATTATGCGAGGGCTAGGCAGACACAACGTAATCCCAGCACTGCTCTCTCAGTTACATTAATAGTGTCAAAATCCGAGTCCTATAAGTAACAGTTATTATTTTCAAAAATGATGTAGTTACTTTGTTTTTAGTATCAGATGAAAAGTAGATATAGGTATACAAGAAATTAAATAAACGTATACAAAGTTGAGTTTAGAAATGAAACAGTTTCATTAGAAACAATATATAATATTTTTTTTACCAAATAACCAATTATTTCAAGGCAGTTGATTCACGTAGCTCATAACGATTAACATTATTTTACTTAAGACTCCAAGATTTAAAATGTGAAAACAAATGGTTTCAACGTTAAAAAATACGTAATACTTTAATTTCTCAGTTGTAGTCCGCAAGATGAGATAGAAGGATAAATAAAATTGGGATTTTATATTCAAAGATAAAATTAGAATGTCATCAGTCCTATCTATCACAGAAATAGCACTAAATGAACTGAACTTCAAGAAGTCGTTCCGCTATGTCTCCTTATAACAAATGAACATTCGAAAGTTGTTTTTGTATACAGTTTTATAGGAACCTTGATAGTATGAGAGATTGGTAATAGACTAGAAAATATTACAAAATATATTACGAAAATTCCAACGAATATTATTCAAATGATAAGAACATTCTTATTTGGTAACTGATAAATATATACAAACAGACTATTGATGAAAGTTTACAACTTTGTGAAAGTAGTAAAATTGATGATAAGAATCGATTCAAGACCCATATAAAGTTGAGTTCTCTATTTTATAATACCTTGTTCAAGACAACAGAAATAGCCAAGACTATTCCAAAATCTTAAGATATTGTTGGAAATCTAAATTAGTCCCGAGAGCTTATAGCGATGGAGATGGTTCAATGGATCTATTTAGGTATAAATATAGATACTGAAGGTCAGCGAAGCCATCAGGGTCTGAAATATGGCTAAAAGTGATAGCCGTAGTAATAATTCAAAATACCATCACTTATAATAATTTTGAAAAAATTATTGAAATTGTAAAATTCCAGCTGAAAATATTAAAAAGATAATATAATAGAAATTTAAAAAAAAAAAGTATATGTTATGTAAGATATGTATTGTTAACTTTTAGGTAAAAACCTGAATACGAAAAAGAGTAAATGTTTGGACATTAGTAAAACTTTATTTGATCAGACGCGTTAACAAAAATTATGCGTTCAGACATGTTGCCGATAGATTGAAAAAAACTCAAAAACGAAACACGAGTGAGGGCGTCAGTTTTGAAAACGAAGCTCATCAAGTCCACTTATCTTTTGTAAAAATCGCTAGTGGTTATAAATCGGTTTAACATTTTTTGTTTGTTTGTTTATTTCGTTTAACGTCACTTTATGCTGCTATGGCTAATCGGACGATGCTACGGTGGGAGTCCTAAATTTTGCCTATCCAGGTATAATTAGGATAGGGATCTTTAACGAGTACCTGACATCGCACAGGCTCGGGACCCCCATTTTACGTCCCTTCCGAAGGACGGCATAGCTAAGGATTTTTTACTCCCTTTAAAAAATCCTAAGGTCATCTGCCGGGCTGCGAACCCGCGATCTTGGGTTTAGTAGGTTGCTATGCTAACCACTACACCACAGGTGACCCCTAACATTTTTTATATACATTTATTGAAAAATATATACATCACGTAATTGAATTAACAACGATTACAATAACATGTTAAAACTTAAAAATAACTCCACTTCAGAAGGACTATATTAAAAATTCTAAACTAGAAGGTCTCTAGGCCATCTTCGTTTCGGACGACTCGGAGGATTATCAGGAATGGAGTGGAAAGCAAGTTGAGAAACTAACGGATTTGAGTGGTTATGGTGCTTACTATGAAAGGATGGGTATCTAGTTTGGGCTAAATCAGCAACATATGGAATATTAAGATCTTTATGGATAAGTTTATTGGTGACGAAGTAAGAAGAATTGAGGATTTTTCGAAGGAATTTTGATTGTAAGGATTGAATACAAGATGAATTGGATGGTTCAGTTGAGCCCCAAAGCTGAACTCCGTACGTCCAAATAGGTCTAATCACAATCGTGTATAAGAGTCATTTGTAATTAATTGGGAGCTTTGAACGCTTGTCTAGTAAATGTTGCAATAGTCTGTAACGACGAGCAGTTTCTTGTTGTTTTAGTCTTGAGTTTAACATTTAAATTTGAAATATATAAGTGATAGTTATTTTTTTTTTTTTTTTTTTTTTTTTTTTTTTATATAACCGGCTATAATGGCACCTCAGCCTAGAGGCTCATTGTGCCTGTGCCGTGTATTCTGCACTAATTAGTACAGTCCTAGTGTTTTCATGTACCCTATTATATTAATAGGGTTTATGTCCACACTAGGATCTTGGATGATTGCTTCCCCAAAGTGAAGAAATCTCCTCCTTGCCAATATCTCGCATTCGCATATGATATGGTAAGGCGTCTCATCCTCCCTATTGCAGAATCTGCACGTCGGTGAGGTCTTAATTTTCATTGTACAGAGGTGTTTATTCAATCTGCAATGCCCTGTATACATTTCTGTCAGGTATTTGAGTTTGACTCTGTCAAGATTGAGGAGTTGTATTCCCCTTTTCTTGCAGAGCCCCCCCAGAAACAGTTTGGACTGCCTCAGTTTTTCTGCGTTCCAGTTCCGAGAGGCAATGTTGTTGTAGAGCCTGTCTATTTCGCTTTTTGCTAGACTCCAGGCTATACCACAGATAGGTTCAGGAGCAATGGGTTTGCTGTCCGAACCTTGTCTGGCTAGCTCGTCAGCCTTCTCGTTCCCTGTAATGTTAGAGTGGCCTTTGACCCATTCTGCCCAGATGCTGTTGTTAATAGCCAGCTTGTTGAGGTATATTTTGCAATCCTGATAGTTACATGAGAACCCAATTTAAATAACAAAACTAGATGATAGTTCATAATTTGACTAAATGAGTCATCGTGTTCTCGACTGTAATAAGGTTCATCTTAGTTTTTTCCCCTTAAATAATTTCTACAATTCAAAAAATTATATGCTGTACCAAAACAATTCTCAAACTTTTAATAAGATGCTATTAAAAACCTTAAATATATCTATATATAATCATACTACACAATGAAAGACAAAATATACAAAAAAATCTTTGAAAAGATATTTTTAAAAAAACTTTCGTACATTTTTTTGTCTTAGAATCAAACTGATGCATCAGTTTTATACACATCTGTAATAAACTAGGCGCATAGACAAGTGCATGGATCTTCATAGAAAATATCAATTAACATTACAAAATTATTTTTTAAGTGTCTAAAGGATGATTATTTAAATGTTCACACAAATAAATAAGATTAATATACTGTATCCTGGAAGAGACTGCCAAGTAAAGAGTGGAAGGAAACTAAATGGAACAACTAACCGTGGAACACCAGATTACAAACCCACTAACCTCCTTAATCCGGATTTTCAAGAACCATAAGTGAGTTAACAAGATTTGAAAATAAGTTTAGATGTATGTATTTCATATTCGATTAACCACCGTAAAATATTTAAATCATATTCTTAATATACATTTAATAATAAATTAAATTGTTTTTTTGTTTTTATTCATTTATTGATATTTACAACTGTACAAAATAATATACAACAAGTAAATGTGTTGACAGTGAATACAATGGCATGTAAATAACTTGTGAAGAACTACTCACTAGTAGCACTTCAATAAAATCTACACTAAAAAGTTTCTAGGCCATCTTCTTTTCAGAGGCCTCGCAGGATTATCAGGGATGGAGGAGGAAGCAAGTTGGGAGACTAGTGAATTGGAGTGGTTATGGAGCTTACTATGGAAGGATAGGTATCTGGTTTAGGCTAAATCAGAAACATATAGAACATTAAGATCTTTATGGATAAGTTTATTGGTCACAAAGTAAGGAGCATTGAGGATTTTTCGAAGGATTTTGGATTGTAAGGATTGGATACGAGATGAATTGGATGGTTTATTAAAGTCCCAAAGCTCAACTCCGTACGTCCAAATAGGTCTACTCACAGTCATGTAAATAAGTCTTTTTTAATTAATTGGGAGCTTTGAACGTTTTCATAGTAAATGTTGAAGTAGTCTGTAGCGACGGGCAGTTTCTTGTCGTTTTAGTATTGTATGTGGATTCCAAGTTAGACGTTTGTCCAAGTGGAGTCCTAGGTAGCGGATCTGTTCAACAGGCATTGGTGGAAAACATAAATTAAATTGTAAAATAAATAATATATTTAAATTTCTTGTGGTAATATGAATTAGATTGAAACTAAAATTAATGTATTCACATTTAATAAAATGAATCAATTTAAATCATATATTACCTAATTAACTTATGTATTATATATATACAAATGAAATGCTTGAAAACAACCATATAAAACAAGAAAAAGCTTAATGTAACTCTTCTTGGTTAAAAATAAAGTTATATATCATGTTAAAAGTTTCCCTACCTCCTTCCTCCCTAGAGATCCCTACTAAGGGGAGTCTTTAGAATATGATGAAACTTTAAAGAGTGCGTGCGGCTCATGAGAGATTATTACATCAAAATGTTGTGAGCCTCCAGTCAGTCAATATAGAGTATACCTGCAGTTATTTAAAAAAAATAAATTCAGCCGTAAATTTTCAGCCCATTACTATTTTTTATATGATACTGTTATTTCTAAAAAAAAAAATACAACTTAATACTTGATTCATTTTCAGTTCTAGATAATAATAAGCTTACTCTTATAGTAATAATGTATTTTTTTTTCGTTTTTCCGGAACTTGCTGTCCACAAAGAATAACAATAATGTACTGTTACTGGTACAATTGTCTGGCCGTATTACTAACGATTCAATGCATCATTGATTATGACACATTATGTATTTAATAAAAATAGAATTAAATACAATCACATATGAAAAAATAAAACAAATCGAAATATTTACTTAACAATTTACATATTTTTGGAAGATTGATTACACAGGCCAACGATGAAAATACTTTTTTACTTAAAACTCCTTATTATTATGTTTTTTAGGGTAGCTAAATCCAAATATGACACTTATTAAGCCGTATCACCTACCATTTTTTTTCACATTTGTACATCAATAAATTTAATTTTTTGATTTATTACAGAATTTACTAGCTTTTATATACTACAAATAAAATTGTGAAATAATTTGTGCTGGATGTAGAAGAGTTGGCAGCACTGCTGAAACAGATATAGATATAGATGAGCAAGATGATGAAGAGTTCCAATGTGCTACAGCAAATATAGAGCCTAAACTGTTTACTCAGATTTAGCTTAACGACTTAGTTAGGGGTCTTGGGTTAACAAAAGAAAAAGCTGAATTGCCTGGTTCTAGACTAAAAGAAAAGAACTTGTTGGCAGTTGGAACTAGCATATATGTGTATAGGAAGAGAGCAGCAGTTTTCGAAATTTTTTGAACAAGAAGGTGATTCTGGAAGACATTCCAGGTCTGATCAAAGAGTTTGGTTTTGAATACAAAAAATAAGACTGGAGGCTGTTTGTAGATTCTTCCAAAACTAGTTTAAAAGCAGTTTTATTACACAATAGTAACACTTATGCATCTATACCTGTTGGCCAGTCTGTACATATGAACGAGAGCTATGAAAACCTAGAAATAGTGTTGAATAAAATTGGCTATTCAGCTCATGGTTGGATGATATGTGGTGACTTGAAAGTAACATGCATGCTTCTTGGTCAGTATGGCCTGTGAGGGAGTCTTTAAAACCCGGCGAGAATAACATTCTCCACAAAAACCTTGTAGATCCTAGAAACATTCTCTTACCACCTCTGCATATAAAGTTGGGCCTCATGAAACAGTTATGTAATGCTTTATATTTATATGAAACAATTATATATGCTTTTTAAATTATATAAAAAAAAGCAAATTTCTTGAAAACTATGGGTGATACAAAAAAACCAAGAGAGACCAGATTTGGATTCAGCACACAAAAATCTGTAAAAATCAGCTATTAAAGTAAACAAAGTTTTAAAAAAAACTTTTTTTTGTTGGCCTGTATTATCAAGGAGATGTAAAAATAAATGATGTATAAAAGAAGTAAGAGAAGAAACTTTACGAATAGAGATGGGCTAGAAATTCCAGAACAATAATTAAAAAGGATTTTTCAAAGGAAGCAGTCCAATGTGAGGAGTATACAGGTTAAAACGTTGGAACCTTGTGTTTAGAAAGTGATTAGAAAAACGCATATTTATTAGGTCAAAAATATAGGAAGGATTCTTGGTTAGGGGTGGTTAGTGATTGAAAGAAATACCCAGGAAGTACCCAAGGAATATTGGCGTCGGAAATTAGGAAAAAAACACTCAAGCTCAGAATATCGACAACCGGATCTTAGTTTGCTAGACTAATTTTTAAAGATTTATTTTTTATAATACTAAAACTAATCTCTGGTGGCAGTAATATTTGTGCAAATCCGTAGGTGTATGAAATAACTAAAACTGGTTTATGTCAGTCCTGAAAAAATATAAAATAATAAAGAAAAATGTTTCGGATTTGGCGTTATAGTAATAGTAATATAGTAAGAGTTTTGTTCTCTTCAAGCATGAATTTTTTTTTTATTCTGGAGATTTCTATAGACACCTTTAGAAAAAAGGTACCCTCTTTATAGAGGCTGAATGTGCCCCAGAAATAGATCTATAGCTAAAGAAACAAAAATTAAATAAATTTTCTGACTTCAGCTAGTATTGGCCCTAACACGGGTTCCGGAGTACAGTGGTCTAGTACAAAAATATGTATAAACGTAATCTGGTGTAGCTTTAAATGATTTCATAAACAGAATGTACAAATAAAAATATGAATAAATACATCCATGATTTGTGGATACGATCGGATATGTATCGATAATAATTGGTGATGCAACTAGTACTGTTGTAGCTTAAAATTATGATTATATATTTTTGTTTTTTTAAGATCTGTACCGCTGCAACCCATTAAGAGTCTTCAGTACTTGTTGTAATATTGTTTCGTGATCGTGGTCAGAAATCACGAGCAACCGCCAGGTTTTATCTGAGGGTACATACATTATAGAGGCTGGATGTGCCCTGGGAGAGGAATTTTTTTTTTTTTATTTTATCTAAAAAAAAAAAAAAAAAATATACCATAACTCATGAAAGGTTCAGTAATTTTATAACAATGTACTGTTCCGAAACCAAGGTTTGTGAATTATAAGTATTCCATATTTTTAACTTTAAACATCGTAATGTCGTTCCGAAACACGTGTTTTATAATCATGTGTTAAACTTAAAAAAAAAAATTAAACCTCAACTGTATTTTTAAATTATTTATTAATTGAAATTTACGTGATTATAAAGCAAAAGCATGAAGTGTGAAAAGCTTTACTTATAAAAAATATTATCGATACACTTTATACATCCTGCTCGTTTTATTTGTACTGATTTTTTTTACACTTTTACCATCTAAAATTTTTCCTTTGTCTTGCGTTTTTATTTTAATCAACACTGATAAATATTTTTTTTTAACTGTTGAAAGAACACTTATTCCTTTAATAGAAAACTTTTTAATAATTATGCTTTAACACCGTCTCTGATGGTCTATCTCGTCTTTTCCTTCAATCTATTTTCTAGTCATAGACTTCCGTTAATAAACTCCCTATAGCATCCAGGATCCATAAAAGTTACTGATAATTATTAGTTTTCTCTTATTAATTTGTACATTTTTTTTCTTATTTTCTTAACAATAAAAAAAACAATAAAAATTCCTTGGAAAAGAAGCAACGATTTTCTATTATAAAAGAATCTGCCCTATCTATACCCTATCTAAAAAACATTTGTTTTTTTTTTTTATAACAATTTACATTATACTAGTATAACAGTACTACATTATACATTATTTAAGGTATTATTATTATTATTATTATTCGAGTTTATAATTGAAAGTGATTTAGAAATGCTCGAATAAGTGAAGAAAACGACTAATGACGTTAAGCCGAACTCATTGATGTTTTTAGTTTTGTTTCCTTAGTTATGTTAAATTAGACATTTTTTTTTTTTATTGCAATGTTTATTTTATCTATTAGAAATTCGTCCTGAAAAATTAAATGTAAATTTTTTCTAAAATTTAAACATTTTATGAAATACAAAACATTTTAGATAAATGCAATGTGCTAGATGCGTGGATCATGCAGAAATATTTAAATACACGCCTTTCTTACAGAAATTTCTGTAGGAGGGAAAACAAGAAACTACGCTAGTAAAACATAATAAAATGCATATTTATGATTATTATTATAAATATTCAGTAGATTTTGATGCAGATTTTATATACATATATATATGTATGCATGGGGCTCCACCATTAAATATAATAAATGAAGTTAAGAAAAAATGTAATAAATTAGTAAATTATTTTTTTTTTTACAGATTTATTTAATACTAGACCAATAAAAAGGGGGAAAAACAGTGAATTTAAATACTTTTAAGTATGTATGCTTGCCCTGAAAAGGGTTAAATCTCTGAATTCATTGTTCAAATTTTAAAAAATTTTCATATTCCTAAAATAGCTTTATAACTTTATTTATGCATTTATTTTTATATTTGTTTGCTTACGGATTTGTAGCTCAATATTTGTATTCGTTGTTCAAAGCCGATTTAATTTCTATTTTTCAGATTTAATTTCTTTTTTATAATGACATTGTTTATTTTTTTATTATAACAATTTATTGAAATTTACAACTGTACAAAATATATACATCAAATAAATGTGCTGTTAACTATTACAATAACGTGACAAAACTTGAAAAGAACTACTCATCAGTAGCACTTTAATAAAAATTCTACACTAGAAGGTCTCTGGGCCATCTTATTTTCAGACGCCACGGAGGATTATCGGGAATAGTGTGGGAAGCAAGTTGAGAAATTAGGGGATTCGAGTGGTTATGGAGGTTACTATGAAAGTTTGCACTAAATCAGCAACATATGGAACATTAAGATCTTTATGGATACGTTTATTGGTCACAAAGTAAGGAGCATTGAGAATTTTTTGAAGGATCTTGGATTGTAAGGATTGGATACAGCATGAAATGGATGGTTTAGTGGAGCCCCAAAGCTCAACTCTGTACGTCTAGATAGGTTTACTGACCGTCATGTAAATGAGTCTTTTGTAATTAATTGGGAGTTTTGAACGTTTGTTTAAAAAAATAAAAAAAAACGCTTACAATATTATAACATTTACAATATTATAACATAAACACTTCTAATCTAAACCCCCTAATTAAACCTTGACGGATAAACTGATAATTATAAATTACGAAAGTATAAACGAAATCACCAGTAAATTACGCCATTTTCAGTCTGCTCCAATTTCGCAGTTCTGATTTCTCCAAATTAAAAACATATGATCGGTCTGCCAGCATTTACGCAAGGCGTTAACAGATCGCTTTGAGTTCAGGGTTGGGCTGCGGTCATCCCACATTCCCTTCTTGGGTGTGTTGTGGCTGGGCTCCCAGATTTGTAAATATTATTCTGTTCACAAGTTTGTATTAATGAAATTAGTGAAGTTATTTGATAAACATCATCAACGGGTAAAAATATTTCTTTCTTTTTTAATTAGAAGTTAAAAAATCTAATACATAATTGCAGGATTTATAATTAAAATTATTAATAAGGTGATTATAATTGATTATGTGTTTAATACATTTTAAATTTTAATTAAAATGAAATTATCCGATAATATTTTTAATTAAACAAATTTTATTTTAGTTAAATTAAATATCCAATCTGAATATTTAATTTGATTAAAATCAAATATTAAGAATTGCTTTGTATATCAACTTTATGCGTCAAATTTTATACGATTGGAATGATAAGGAAAACAGTAAAGGGGAACAAAAAAAATACAAAGAGCTCTAACTTCTAATTATACAATACCAGGTATGCAAGTTTAAAATGTCGTTTTAATTCCAATAGAATGCGCTCTTAGCCTATTGAAGGATTTGCTTATCTCTAAACGCTATTTTGTTTGTTAGTCATTTGTTTACAAAAGTCAGTTGTTTTTAAGTCGTTTACGTGGACGTATCATACCTTTCTTTGGTGTTAAAAATGTCTAATTTTAAGCCAAATAAAGAGCATTTGCGGCATGTCATGATTTTCTTATTTAATCAAAAGAAAAAGGCATCTGAATGTCATCGAATTCTTGTTGAGACTTATGGCGATGTTGCTTCAACCGTCAGGACATGTGAACGTTGGTTTCAAACGTGGTGATTTTGATGTTACTGATCAAAAACGAGAAAATCGACCAAAAAAGTTTGAGGACTTCGAATTGCAATCTTTATTAGACGAAGACAATACCCAAACCCAACAAATGATGGCAGAACAGTTGAATGTCACTAGGCAAGCCATTTCCGATCGCCTGAGAGCTATGGGAAAGATTCAAAAGGTTGGAAAATGGGTTCCACATGAATTGGACGAACGACAGATGGAAAAAACGAAAAACTGTGTGCGAAATGCTGCTTTTACGCCACGAAAGAAAGGGTTTTTTTTTTTTTTGCATCGAGTTGTAACTGGCGATGAAAAATGGATTTATTTTCAGAATCCCAAACGAAAAAAAATCATGGGTAACGCCAGGACAACCATCCACATCGAGTGCAAGACCGGATCGTTTTGGGAAGAAGACAATGCTGTGTGTGTGGTGGGATCAGAAGGGAGTAGTCTACTACGAGCTTCTCAAACGGCGAAACAGTCAATACCGAGCGCTACCGACAACAAATGATCAATTTGAGTCACGCATTGATCGAAAAAACGCCCAGAATGGGCTCACAGGCACGCCAAAGTCATTCTTCAGCATGATAACGCTCCTGCACATTCAGCCAGATTGACTAAGAAAACGATTTCTTCGCTTGGTTGGGAACTCCTACCCCACCCGCCGTATTCACCTGACCTGGCGCCTTCTGATTATCACCTCTTCTCATCGATGGGACACTCATTGGCGGAGCAACACTTCAAAAATTTCGAAAACGTACGAAAATGGCTCGATGAATGGATTTCAAATAAAGATGAAGCATTCTTTTGGAATGGTATCCATATATTGCCCGAGAGATGGGCAAAATGTGTAGAAAGCGAGGGTCAGTACTTTGAATAAAATATATTATACTTTTTTTTAAATTACTGTGTATTTATTTTAAGAAATAAACGACATTTTAAACTTGCATACCTGGTATGTCATACAAAAAACATTTCAAATTCCATTCATAATTTCCGCATTCAAGAAATAAACAGCTCAACAACATCGTATAAAGTTCATTAATGATGAATTTGCAGAAATAAAACTTTGCTATTATTAATTTTTTTACTGATAAGTTTAGTCTAATTCAAATAAAAGATGAACGTCACTATCTGGTTAATAGTAAAGTATACCAAATTCGAATTCTTATACTGATTAATTCATAATATAAGGGAGTTACAACAAATGGAAAAAATGTATATTGGGAGAGGCAAAAAAAAAAAAAATAATAATAAAATAAAAAATAAAAGGGTTTTTAAAGAAAAAAAAAAAACCCTTGTTCTTACTCATAATTAAAATTTTTATTAAGGACCTGACGAAATCTATTTATTAGTTTATTATGATTTCTACTTTTAAAATGATGTTAAAAACACAACCTAAAAAAAAAAAAAAAAACCTGTACCACTTACAACCCATGAAGGGTCTTGGGTTCAGTACTTAGGTAGGCTGTACTGTTTCTAAGCCAAGTTGTGAAAGGAGGTGATTTGGCCAGAATTCACGCTCAACCGCCAGGTTTTTCCCCAATTAAGGGTACCCACATTTTAAGAGGCTGGGTGGGCCCCAGGAGGGTCTCCCGACCTCGAATTCGATCCACGACTGAATTAACAGAATATAAATATTCTGCCTTCAGTCGGACTCGAACTCGGGCCCGGGAGCATGGTAGTCAAGCGCCTTACCCACTGAGCTACCGCGCCTCCTAAAAAAAAAAAAAAAAAACACAACAAACCAACCAATAGTCCACAAGTAAACTAATATATAACAAATCTAATATATAGTGAAGTCTTGAGAAAATTTAATTAAGGTTTTATAAAAAATTATTTAAATTTGGATCAGATAAATTGAAATTGGGGAAGAATTTAAATTTATTAAAAAATACAGAAAAAATTGTTTATAATTTTTTTTATTTATTTCTTTAAAGTATTTATTGATATTCACAACTGTACACAATATACAACAAGTAAATTTCATCATAATGATATCAATGACATGTAAATAACTTGCGAAGAATTAATCACTAGTAAAACTTCAATAAGAATTTTATATAAGGTCCCTTGGCCATCTTTTTTTCAGACGCCTCGGAGGATTAGATGGAATGGAGTGGGAAGCAAGTTGGAAGACTAGCGGATTTGAATGGTTATGGAGCTTATTATGAAAGGATAGGAATCTGGTTTGGGCTAAATCAGCAACATATGGAACATAAGATCTTTATGGATAAGTTTATTGGTGAAAAAGTAAGGCGCATTGACGATTGAAGGATTTTGGATTGTAAGGATTGGATACGATACGAATTGGATGGTTTAGTGGGACCCCAAAGCTCAACTTCATAAATACAAATTGGTTTAATCACCGTCATGTAAATGAGTCTTTTGTAATTAATTGGGAGCTTTGAACGTTTGTCAAGTAAATGTTGAAGTAGTCTGTAACGACGAGCAGTTTCTTCTTGTTTTAGTCTTGTATGTGGATTCCAAGTAAGGCGTTTGTCCAAGTGGAGTCCTAAGTAGTGGATCTGATTAACCGGGATCAATGGAATATTGTTAAAGGGTACTGTAGGACAAGAAGTCGTAGGTTTACGACCTTAATATTTATTTGATTTTCTTTTTTTTTTTTTTTTTTTTTTTTTTTTTTTTTTTTGGATTTGTTATTTTTTATTTTTTTCCACTACAAAAATTTATATTGCTAGCAATATTTTAGTTATTAATATTTTTATCATCATCAATCTTATACGGTGAACTTAAAATAATTATATTCATAAGTTTAGCTAAATTATATACATAAATTATCATTTATAATATTTTTATAAATATATATTCTAACCTTTGTATGTAAACCTTAGAAATAAACTTTTTGTTTAACATCATTAATTGCCTACTAATAAAAAGGAAAAAATTAACCAATTGTTTGAAGTGCCTAAGGTTTTACATAGATGGAAAATGGCATTGATGTTGATATAATGTCAATATTTCTTGAAACAAAATTTATTTTTATTTTTAGAAATATAATATTTATTTATTTGCTTTTAAAATTTTATCTGATCTTTAAAAAGAAAAACAACGAAACTGTATCCACGGTGACCTTAATGAGGCCAATGACACTTCCAATAACCAGCAGTTGCCTAAACCATCCCTTATCGCCAAAGGTCACCAAAATTAACTCCGCAACCCTGCCGAACATGAAAACTTCTACATTTTAGATTATATCATAGATAAGTTAATTGATAAGGTTTTTTTATGTAATTCGCCTTTCAATTTTAAATAGGACGGTAGTCGTTAATAATTCCACAATATTTTAAGAAAACTCATATAATTTAGTTAAAATTATAAAATTTAAAATATTTAGAAATAAATCGGAAAAAAATCACAGAACAAATTTTCTTTTTATTTCAGGAGAAGTTAATGAGTGGAAAACGTCTGGCCTACAACAAATATTAGTTCAAAAGAGAGTAAATCAGTTTAAAATTCTACTACTTTTCTGTTAATCTATTTTTTAGACGAATAATCCTTTCTTTCAAATTTAAAAGATACAAAAATTAAATCATTAAAAAATAATCGTTAATTTGAATGATGTTGATACATGGCTTTCATTGAGATATACTCTAAAGAGTGAAAAACAATTCTCAAACGTACATAAACACATTTCTACAAAAAAAACACTTTAGATTATTTAATATATTCAGAAGATTTAATATTATTCTAACGTATTGAAATCAAAATTTAAAAAATGTTCCCAATGCACCGCTTTGGTTTATCCCTTGTCGGAGATAATTGTAGGGACAACATCTAAAAATTTCACTACAAGAAACATAGGAAAACTAAAAATTGTGACAGCTTAATTTCATATCGACAGCTTTTTACATTGATAAAATATTTGTAAAAATAAGTCAAATTTTTGATAACCAAAAAAGATTGAGTCGTTTAAAATAGAATTATTCCGTAATTTTTTGCTCTTTCTCGAGTTTTCATAACTATTTTTTGTATTATAGGTTATGTATAGCAAATATGTTAATCTTACAATTAAAAAAATAAATAAAATATTTTTCGAAAAAAGGGGAATTGACGGGTTTTGATCCTGAACGACTCGATTATTGAAAATTTATGTTTTTGTTGCCTAGTTTCTATATCTACTCCAACTAAGGCAAAGAGGGAGGTTGACTATATGCAGATTACTAAACTATTTTAAACTTTGTTGGAAGCTAGACACAGATTAAATTTAGAGACAACTAGGCTGAATTCGAAACATTAATGATAATAATCGAATAACAATAATCTGTGAAAGTATTCATTCCAAACCTGATATACCAAGTCATACGAACAGATAGAATATACTGAATAAAAATTTATCCTTTGCCTTCCTTGTTCTTTGTCCTTGTCTATTCCCTGGAATTCTCTCTCCCTTCACCTCTCTCTATCTTTCACCATCTTTTTTCTCTCCAACCTAACGCTCTGTAATCATATGGATGTCTCACAATATATGTAATCGAATAATGTAATCACAAACGTATGTTAGACATGAAACAGCATATATTTAAAGTTTTTTTTTTTTATAATACTGTTTTAATATTTTTTATTTTCAGTCTTCTTCTTTTTAATTCTCATTTTTCATATTGTTTTTTTTTCTTTGTAATTTTGTTTGTTTCTGTAATTTATCCTTTCTTGCATTTTTTTTTCTATTTGTAGTTTTTTTCTTTTCTTTTCTTTCTTTAATTTTTTTGTACATGTTCTTATACAAATATGTATTCACTTTAGTCTCTGTTGTTTTTTTTTCATAATCTCTCGGCTAGTTATGATTTTACTTTGTGTTATGTAATGTTATTCTTAAGGGACTTGGTCCCAGAATTAAGTTTTTTTTTTTTCTATTTCTATTTCTAAATACGTTGAATATATCAAGCAATGTAATTTCTGAAATAAAGTTAAAAAAAGGATTAATTT
The DNA here is from genome assembly GCA_003667255.2 of Euschistus heros. Classification (NCBI taxonomy): domain Eukaryota; kingdom Metazoa; phylum Arthropoda; class Insecta; order Hemiptera; family Pentatomidae; genus Euschistus; species Euschistus heros. Next base: position 818,987 of record RCWM02000077.1, read on the forward strand.
CAGAACAGTTCATCTCATGAACGCCATGGAAGTAGGATCCGTTCGAGCCCTGCCACTCACGCTACACATATGTTTTACTAAGCGGCAACCTCAAACGGTTGAGTGAATCAATCGAAAGCTTTGAAGTTGCGCGGTAATGGCTCCGAGGAGTTGAGGTGTCTTCCAATTATCTGCCCCAGCCCCTCGCAACTTCATCTACCGGCGGAACTTGCTATGCTTTTACCATATATAATGTATAAGAGCCGACGCTAGAACCACGAGGGTACAGTTTCTAATTGTCAGCTAAATCGATATGGTTATTTATTTATTAATGTGCAACAATATATTTGTTCTTCTAAGTTCTACTAACTTCATCTTATAGATGAATAACTAATTTTTGTAGTTTGTGGAATCCAGGCCTCACTGTCGTTCGTAACTTCCTGTTTGTATGATATCCTGTATTAACTGTGTCGATCGAATTTCAATATGTATGCAACCTTTCTATCCATATTCATAATTTTTCTTTACATCGCCTCCCATAGTGAGAAAGACATTATGTTATACTTTTTAATAAATGCAATATTGTAATTAGCTATAAATATTTCTACTTAGTTTGTTTATATAGGTGATGGTTCAAGTTATGCATTATCTATACATGGGTGCGTGTTACCTATTAAATTATGATAGCTGTTTGAAAAAACAAAAGAAAACATACGAGCGTCGCCAGAGACAGTAGCAAAGTACATTCTAGGCCATACCTCCCTGAAAAAACTTAGAAGCGCTATTTACGCACCTCTTCTTTTCTCACCCTTTTTTTTTTTTTTTTTTTTTTTTTTTTTTTTTTTTTTTTTTTTTTTTTTTTTTTTTTTTTGAGAACCCACCGAATGCTGAGGAGACTTCCACTAGCTAAGACATCTACCATATACCAGGTACAAAACCCTATTCTTTTGTACGTAACTTAAACCAGGCTCCGTCATAGTTGAATTCAAATTATAATTTTCTAAATTCATTTACTTATCTAAATAGTTATTAAATTTGTTTTAATTATTTTTTGTTATATTTTAATTTCTGCTAATAATTATAAGAGTTTTTTTTTTTAGTATTACTTTTCTCACCACGATTTCTTTTCTTTTTATGTATATTTAAATTGTACTCACTATAGGAGATTTATTTTGTTTCTAGTTTAATATTTCTTCTTTTTTCTGACCATCTTTCTTTTAATTTTTTTTTCGTTGGCATATATTTATATACTCAATGTTTTAAAATATGATTATTTCACAAGTGGTGTTCCTCTATAACGGTTTTATTTTTCCTTGTTTTTTATTTCAGGTTTTCCAATTTTCAAATACAGTAAATTGTAAAATTATTATTTTTCTTCTGTATTTTATAATTGGGCATCGTTGGATGATAATAAATTATTTTACCACCGCTCACTTGGGGCGGTGATTGTTTTTTTCAAAAGAGAAAAGCCCCTCTCCCCCACAACCAAAGTTTACCTACGTCATCTTAACAGTTTAAAGAAGGTTAAGAAATAATAAAATTTACTGATTTTCAATTAAACAGTAATTAAAGAAGAGATTAATATGTAGTTTTGATCCTGTGGTGTGAACTTTGAACTTTGAAAATTGACCGATACAAGTGCCATTCTGCAAGGGAGTTTATAATTTTACTAAATGCTTGAAATCGATAATAGAATTTACTTATATTCAACTAAATTACTAAAAACATTTAAATATGTGGTGCGATATGTGGATCTCTGTAAACTTTGAAAACCGACCGATATGTGGCTAGCACTATTCTGCAAAAGAATTTACAAAGATACTATTAAACCTTTCAGTAAAAAATTTTAACTACATAATTTTCATTGTTCTCAGAAGGTTTAGAAAAAATAAAAATGTATAAATATGTACAATGTTGAGAGGCAGAATCGAGGTTTGCCACACTATCAAATGCTTTAATAGTTATCAATTAAAATCTAACCAGTGAAATCTATAAAATTAATTCTGCTTCGAAAAAATTATCACCAAATCAAAATTTTGATGCTTTGCTCGTTGGTATTACTTGTAAAAATATGATTCATGGGCCTTTAGTTGTGAACACTGCTAAAGGAATCTCTTGTCCGCAAGAGTCTCTTAATATTTTTAATCCTTAAGGATTACCAATTCAAACATTAAAATTAAAAAACTCAAGTCTAATTATACTGTTACGTAATCTTCAATGACCTATCAGTTTATCAATTTTAACCATCTTAAAAATTACTGCTATGCTTAAAAATATCATTGAAAAAAAAATGTTTAACTCAATGTTGAACTTCAATACATTTTTTTTTTTATAAACAAATAAAACTTCAATTATTTGTTAAAATTATATATGTTCTTTATTAACTAAATTATTTAGGCAACGGAGATGCTAGTTAGTCATTAATAACCATAACCATAACCATATCAACTAACCACGAAAACTACTGAAACAGTCTGCACCAAATTTTAGCTACACCATCTTAATATTCCTAGGAAGGTTCAGCAATAATGAAATTTACAGATGTTTTATTAAATTCATATTTAAAAAAGCGATAAATATGTGGATCTCTATGAAGTTCGAGAATTGGCCGATAGGTGGCTAGCCATTCTGTTAGTAAGGTAACAATGATACGGTGTTAAATCAATAATAAAATTTAATTATTTAATCATAGCTAAATTTAATTAAAAATCTATTCATTTGACAACAGATTTCCCGGAATAAATCACCTAATTTGATCATTATTAAATCTTCTAGTAATTTTTTATTGAACTACTGATAATTTGACAGTATTATCAAATTAGATCTTTGATTCCATTATATTAGTTGTCAAATATCTATCATTAATTTTAGGTTTGATTAAATTTTTCCCAACTTTGCTGATAGTACAATAAATATTATCTGTGCATATAAATTAAAATTTTGAATTGGATGTCAAATTATGTTTTTACGAGATCTTCAACCACCTATTCTATGCAATGTAACGAGGATAATAATAACAACTATACATGAAAATATCATTTGCTACCTCATATAACTGCTCTTATTAAACATACAGTAGGTACATCTTTCATAAAAGTTATTTTTTATCATACAATGCTTTACCAACTTTCTACATCCAACTTTGTTGTGTGAGTTATTCCACTCAAGAGAAAAGGTAAAATGCCGGGTGAAAAACTTAATTAGTTACAAAATCACGTTTTTCCGTGTATCCACTTTTATGATTGATCTAAAAATTACAATACCAAAGCAGATCGCATGCCAGCGTTGAATTTTTCAGACTCTCTTTGGCGTGGGGCTAATGTGGAGCGATTCTAATGTCGAGCTTGGATTTAGAGCATTAAGTTGTTAGTGTTTACAAACTCTGACCTAAAATAGCCGAATTTGAAATTCACCGGGTTTTGTATACTTTCCAGCGGCTAAAATATCATGATGAATAAGTAAGCACACGGAATAGAATATTTAGAAAATTTTACGTCGATAATTATAATTTTATAATAACGTATTTTGGTGAAAAGAAATTTTTTTTTTCTTAGCTATTTAGATTACCTTTACCGTGAGCAGTCGCATCATAAAATAAAAGTACTAAAATTTTTTTTTAAAAATCATTAAAACGCGAATGGAGACATTAATAGGAGAAAAATTTGTTTATTTTCTATAATTACAGATAACCGATAACTATTTTATTTCATTCTAGGGATTAATAGTAAACAGAGCCAATTGGTTAAAAGGAAATTTCGGATTAAAATAGGGACATTAACTTGAGCAATCAAGTTAAGATGCTGGTTGTATTGCCAATAAGCCTCTTATATTTAATGAATATGATTAAGAAAATTGTAAACTCAAATAATTAATCAACTAATTAAAACATTTGAATAGTGAAACTATCAAGTATAGTTGTAAATATTTCATGATACAGAGGGTGTCCTAACAATTCTTGTATATCTTTTTTAATCTCTCAGGATGGCATTAGTAATGCCGACTTTTATTTTTCTTAAAAATGAGAACAACTGTCTATTTCACTTTTCATTTAAAAGTAGATTTTTTAAAAATAAGAAGAAGAAGATAACTGCCATCACAAAATGGAAATTCTGGCAGAGGCCTTTCAAGAAAATAATTTTAAAAATGGAGAACGTAAAAACAGCCACTAAGAGTTATGCATACATTCATCATACACAAGAGTTATTCACAAACTATTCATAGACGGGCAAATTTAGGACTGGCATTATGATTTTTGGAGATTTAAGTGTGCAGTAATTATTTTTTCAGCAGATCCACTTTTCTTTTTTTCTTCTTCAAATTTTCATAGATTAAAAATTAAAAAAATAATCTTTTTACATTGAAACAATTCACACGAAAATTAGAAAAATAGGTAACCCTATTCAATGGCAACGTCTTAAAAAAAAAAATACTGATTTTTAATCTATTTGAGATCAAAGGTTTTGTTTAGACCCAATACATTAAAATATTTGAATGTTTTTATTGTAAATAATTATTACTTGACTATAACTATCATTGATGTTAAATGAAAGCTGTTACATTAATGTAAATGAATAATTTTAATTTTAACGTTTGATCCAAAATCAACCGTGGATTTTCGAATATGTATACATGAATAAGTGAGACGTAATAAAGAAAACCTCTTCCCTGTGGGATTTCAGTTTTGATTGATTTTTAAGCCAGAATATTTAAGTTCAGTAGTTATTTTTAGTTTATTAAATCAAAATAAAACAAAAATATCTAATTTTCAACCCAAATCCTTGAGTTAAAAGAAATCTAAAGTGGGAAATGCAACTAACGAAGAACTTATTCATTTGGCCACCAAAAATTCCTAACAAAATATGAAATATACTAGATGAGTGATGCTATATAAAATAATTATATGAGAAGAAAATAAATAAAACTAATGTAAAAAAAAATATATGTATAATATAAATAAATATAATTATAATTAATTTATTTGATCTATAATATAGAATTTATAATATAATATAAATAAGTAATCCCTATTTCAAAGACAGAGAACAATATTTTTTTACATTGGGAAAGGTCGAATTCAAAATAAATTATAAAAAAAATAAAAAATAAAAAAAAAAAAAAACAACTTTTGAAATAGGCCTAGTAATTTAAAAAAAAAAACAGCAAAAAAAAAAATAGGCCTAAAAAAAAAAAAAAAAAAAAAAAAAAAAAAAAAAAAAAAAAGTATGTAAGTTCATTGGCAAGTCTTACATATACCAGTTAACTGTTCTACTGGTAATTAAACAAAAACAAATTATATTTAAATAATTTTGTTATGTTTTTTATACACTTTTATTAACTTGACCTGTATGTAACGGAATCTTTCATCGTAATTTTCACTAATTTCCAGCGATCTGATTAACTTGAAAATTTGCACACGATTCAAGGACCAATGACAATACAATAATTGCACAACTATGTTCTAATATTCTCACTTAGTGTAGTTAAATTACTCCCAAAGGTTTTATGTATGGGATATATGGGAGTAGTAGGTTTCATGTTTTTATGTGGACTAGATGGCTCTTAAGAATAAAAAAAAAATTTTAAAAAATTAATAAGGGGAAAATGCTTGGGGGGTCAAAACATAGAAAAATGATTTTTATCGCAAAATCTTATATTTACAAAACTAATTTTTATTAAATTTTGCGTCTAAAGACACACCTTAAGCTAAATTTGATTTAGGCGTTAAACTACAACAGATTGTCAAAAATCGACGAATTTTGCACACTTATAAAAAAAGTTAGTTTTGGTCATGTTTAAGAGAAAATGGCTAATCCAATCCAAAAATGTTATATACTTGAAGTTGTAAATCATTACATTTTGTGCAAGAAAGGATTTTTTAAAGTAAAATTTTCCACATTTCTACTCTGAGATATGGCAAAAGGACAAAAATTGTTGGTTGATTTTGGATAAACTGTGTAAAAATTGCAAACTAATCACGAACAGTACAGGGAAATTATCTTCGAACATTGAACTCTTTTCACCACACTTATTAGCTTTTAGTTAGGTTTCTTATAATAGCGTGTTTATCTAGTTTATTTAAAATATAACTTTTTTTTTTAACATTTATAATCTACTGATAAAAACAATCAGTAATTGTGCTGAGTATTCATCACTTATTCACATATAAATACTTCGAGAGGTAAGTGCAAATTTGTTTAAAAAAAAAATGTAATACAATTGAGGATGATAAAATAACAAACTTGATAAATAATAAACAAATAATTAAAATAAAATAAAACATTCGATTTTATTTACAATATTTATATTTAGGCAGAGAATCACATAATCAGCTTTCCTGCGCGATGTGGGTGGCTAAGAAGCACTCTAGAAGATTCTTCTTAACTGATATGTCAATCCATTTGAGAAAAATCGAGAAAATATAAATTATTAAGCTACTGATTCTAATTTTTTACTTTAACAGCATTATAAGTAAATTCGTTAGGAAATTAAAATAAATGATCATCTTTGATTATTATTTTATACTTTTTCTGGCTATAATCATTAGAAAAATAATTTAGTAAACTTTTACGACAATTATTGTCAGAAGTAACTGTTATTATTCACAAATAAATTGACGTTCGCAACAATTAATAACTTCGGAGTTTGAATTATTGCGAGGAACGCAGGAACATGGGAAGTTCCCAATTAAGAGGGACGTGGATCGAGCTCTACCCGACATGGGAACTTTAAATTGAAAATACTAACAGATACGATGTCACAAATTATCCGCTGAATAATAAACTTTGAAAATTACTATTAATGAACAAACAACCCTCTCTCTGAGAGAAACTAGCTCCTTCCTAGTATGTTTATTGTCACCATCTCTCATCGCTAGGGGCTTAGTTTAACTCACACATCTAACACAGCCTCAGAACTATAATCTATAACTAGATTAATGAGATTATTCTTTCATTTTTTGTTATTATTATTATTTTATTTTAATGAAATCATCTTTATTTTTTTAATTGAAACTGAAAATTTATGTTCTAATAATAATAATATTTTTTTAAATATTTAGTTAGAGTCAAAGTAGGAACCCTTGATTGGGCAAATAAACCAGAGGATTACGCAGGATTCTGACCAAATCTCATTTTACAACCGTTGGCCTGGTAACACTGCACCATAACGCAGTGTTTTCATGGTTAGAAAAAATAAAATAAAAGCATAAGTTATTTACGCTTAATTTTGATACCACGTTTTTAATTATTATACTCCATATAATAAAATATCAGTAATATTCATAATTTAGGCAAAGCATTATAAAATATGATTTTTTTTTTTATATTATTAAATACCTGCTACTGAGTTTTATGAATCCTTTGAAGTTGATGTTTTTTCTTCCTTGAGGAAAAAAATATTTATTAGGTAATCAGGAGATTCCTTCACCAATGCTTTCAAAATCTTCGTGAATATATGAAAAGGGGATGATGTAATTAACAGGAAGTATGAAAGCGATAGGGAGATAAAAGATGACCGATTTGAACGTTGTGTATTATGTTGTAACAAAATATATATTCTAGTGGTTTAGTAAGTCTAGAATAAACAGGTAAAAATAAATATAATCCAATAAACATCAAATATACTGCTTGTATCTTCAAATTTAGAAACAATTAATAATTTTTAAATAATTTTTTTTGTAAAAATTTATTAGAATTTGCAACTGTATAGAATATAAAACAAGCAAATGTGTTGAAAGTGAATAAAATGGCATGTAAATTACATGTTAAGAACTCCTCACTAGTAGCACTTCAATAAATTCTACACTAAAAGATCTCTAGGCCATCTTCTTTTTAGACGCCTGGGAGGATTATCAGGAATGGAATAGGAAGCAAGTTGGGAGATTAGTGGATTGGAGTGGTTATGGAGCTTACTATGGAAGGATAGTTATCTGGTTCGGGCTAAATCAGCAACACATGGAACATTAAGATATTTATGGATAAGTTTATTTGTAACAAAGTAAGGAGGATTAAGGATTTTTCGAAGGATTTTGGATTGTAAGGATTGGATAAAAGAAGAATTATAAGGTTTAGTTCTCTCAATTCCGTATGTCCAAATAGGTTTGATACTGTCATGTTAATGAATCTTTTGTAGAAAATCGGGATTTTTGAACGTTTGTCTAGTAAATGTTGAAGAAGTCGAAAACAACGAGCAGTTTCCTGACGTTCAAGTTAAAAGTTTGTCTAGTTGAAGTCCTAGATAGCGGAACTATTCAACAGGAATAAGTGGAATATTTTTAAATAATTAAAAATTATAATGTGGCTAATCAAGATCCCATCCAAGAGGGTTAGTCTGCAATCCTTTCCCACCTGGGCCATTTTTTACGGACAAATACATTTTAAAACTATGTATATTAAACAAAATACATTTTTAAAAAACAAAAAATATAAGTTCAAACAAAGCCTTGTTATTGTTCTAAAAACATGACTATGTTAATAATATGTAATAATTTACATACTATATTATTATCAGTGAACGAATCTCTAAAATAACCCCTAAATAATATATTTGAAAATCGGCAATAAACAAAAAATATATATACAATATACTCAAGGAATATATGTATATTTATAATATTATATAAAAGGACTAGCTATTTTTCGTTTGTGATCACCAACCACGAAAACTACTGACACAATCTGTACCAAATTATAACTGCATCATCTTTATAATACAGGGAAGTTTTAGCAATAATAAAATCAACTGATTTTTAAATAGCTTGTTATTAAAAAAGCGATGATAATAGAGAAGTTTGAAAATTGATCGATAGATGGCGAGCGCAATTCTACATGCGAAGTTACAATGTTAAGTTGTTATATAGAGCTACGAATCGGTAATACAATTTATTTATATTTATTTCAATCATCAATGAAAATTGAAATATTTGATGCGACATGTGGATCTCAATATTTTAAAAATCCCGGTTGGCACCATTTTGCAATACAGTTTACGATTGTAAAACAACCGAACCCACCTTTACAAAATTTTAACTTCAAAGGTCCAGGAAGGATTAGTAATAGTAAAATTTAAATAATAAACATTTAAATGTACAGTGTGGAGTAGCAGAAAAGAGGTTTCCTACACTTTCATAATTTTTTATGGTTAAAAGCTAAAATCCAACTGGATAATAAAATTATTTATTATAAAATCAATAAAATTATTTTTCTACCAAACAAAAATTATTACCAAATCAAAATTCATGGTCTTTAGTTGTAAGCACTGATAATGTAGTCCATTTTCCGCGGGAGTTTCTTCAAACTCTTTATCCATTTAGATTGCCATTGGATACATTTGGATCTGTTACCAAATCAAAATTCATGGTCTTTAGTTTCATGTAGTAGTTATCCATTTAGATTCTTTTGATTTAAGTTTCACTAGTTAATCTTTTGATTTATGTACAGTTGCCCAATTACTCTTTTTTACATTTTTAATCACTACTAACATTTAAAGAATAATCTTATTTATATTTTTATTTTATTTTTTTCTTATAAAGTCTACTCACACTATTATACATTTTTTTTCTTAGCAGACGTCTATCAAGGAATGAAAGGGTATAATTATTCTGGTTTTAGGATCAAGGAGCGTTACAGACCACTTCAACATTTACTAGGCAAACGTTCAAAGCTCCCAATTAATTACAAAAGACTCATTTACAGGACTGTGATTAGACCTATTTAGAAGTACGGAGTCTAGCTTCGGGGCTCTACTAAACCATCCAATTCATCTCGTATCCAATCCTTACAATCCAAAGCCTTACAAAATCCTGAATGCGTCTTACTTTTTTACCAATAAACTTATTCATAAAGACCTTAATGTTCCATATGTTTCTGATTTAGCACTAACCAGATACCTATCCTCCCATAGTAAGCTCCATAACCACTCCAATCCAATACTCTCCCAAATTGCTTCCTCCTCCATCCCTGATAATCCTCTGAGGGGTCTGAATAGAAGATGGCCTAGGGACCTTATAGTGTAGATTTTATTGAAGTGCTACTAGTGAGTAGTTCTTCACAAGTTATTTACATGCCACTGTATTCACTGAAAACACAATTACTTGTTGTATATTATTTTGCACAGTTGTAAATATCAATAAATGGAAGAAAAAAAAAATCAAGGGGACGACTGGAGTAGACTTTCCGCTCATTTTTAACAATTTAACGTCAACATTGCTCCCCATTTCATCTCCATACATATCTGAAACTACTTAAAAAAGTTAATAAAAAGAGTGTTTTTATTTTTATTACTTTACCTTTTATGTAAAATACGCTTTATACGGTTCACTAAAGTTGCTAGATCCTGAGATATTTGATTAAAAAAAAGAACAGCTTCCCCTTCTATCAATAAATTTTTAGTATTCTAGGTTGAACACTTCAATATTTACCTTTCCGCCTTTGTGTTGGTTTAAGACCGAATATTTACTAAAATTCTCAACTGTTTCTCTTTTTTTTATTTTTTAATATCGATTATTTTTAGCCTTTACTGCCTCGAGTAGAAACTGGAAATAAAAAAAATGGGGAAAAAATAAGTCGATTTTGCAAGTTATTTAAACACATACACTATACGCATATTAAAAACAGATTCAGTAATTGATCTAATTTAACAAAAATATGTAATTAGTATAACTGCTGCGTATTATGACCTTTTCAGTTTTTATTTTAAAAATATATGAAGTACGTAATTTTAATAAATCTTTATCAATACACTTCATTAATATATATATATATATATATATATATATATATATATATATATATATATATATATATATATATTTTATAATATAGTATTACTTGATTGTATACATGTTTTTACATTTTAGGATGATATTGCGTGGCTGCGATACGCAGGTTTACAGCAGGCACTAAGAGATATATTAGGTGCTCAATTCAACTAGAAATGTTTTCGAAAATAATTTATTTCGACTGTAGCTAATAATAAATCACTTAATGAACCCATGTCGACAGTTAATTATTGGCGAGCTTGCTGTCAGAGTGGAGAAATGTATTCCCAATGAGGCAGCATATTAATTGTAACATTGTTATCCAACCCAGCGATTGGAAACAACCCTTCAACCTCCACTCAATCTATAAAAAAAATTGAAAACTGACTCATTTACACATAATAGTCATTCTACAAAATTACAATATTAACCCTTTATTCATCTGATAACACTGTAAATAACAATTTACCAGATACAAGTCGAAACTTTTAAATAAATTGTAAATTAATAAAAAATAAAGTTTTTGTTTTTGTTATTTTAGTCGTGAATCGACTCCGAGGTTGGGAGACACTGCTGTAGCAAGTCCAACCTCTATACATTATCTACTTCATAGATTGAAAGAGTGATTATTCAACAAAATATTTATTTTTAGCTCTTTCTGTCATTAACGCTATTAAAATTACATGATTTTTTCTCTGTAAAAGACACAATAACTATTTTTTTTTTTTTTTAATCATATAAAGTTAAAGGAATATCAAAAATCCTTTATAGTTTGAAAGAGTGATTATTAAACAACAAATTTATTGTTTACAATTTTTTTCTTTAACGGCTTTATGATTTTTTAAAAAAGTATAATCCCCACCTCAAAATTCCACCATAGTTCAAAGAGTGATTATTCAAGAATAGATTTAAAAAATATATTTGTCTCTTCTTGTCTTTAACGGTTTTATGATTGTTTCTGTGTTGAAGTCAAGACCCTATAGAACTCTGTAAGCTTTTTGAACATCTAAAAATCAAAACCAAAATAGTTCCTGGAGCTGTCGACAGTGTAATGGTACTGCTGAATTAAATCAAATAAAGAATTTCTTGTGATGGTTTGATAGAGGAAATGCTAATTCAAAAATAAAATAAATAATCTTAAAAAAAAAAAAAATTCTGGTTCCTAGAAAGTAGAATCCATGAATATATTCCAGGAACTATTTTGGTTTTGATTTTCAGACGTTCAAAAAGCTCACTGCGTTCTGTAGGGTCTTTACTTCAACACAGAAACAATCATAAACCGTTAAAGACAAGAAGACATAAATATATTTTGTAAATATATTCTTGAATAATCACACTTTCAATCTATAAAGGAATTTTCCAGTTTTACTTTATATTATTTTTTTTTTTTTTAATATTATTTATGGTGTTTAAACTTCCTACAAAGAAAATGGAACTATGAACTATAGAACTATGAAGGAACATTTCAGTTGCAATAAGTACCATTCACTTTATATGATATAAAAATTATTTATTGCTATTATTGTTATAATTATTATTGTTATACTATTTTTGGTTAAAGAAGATATTTTTGAAATCACATAATAAAGTTAACAATATATACTTAAAGAAATTATAATAAAAAAAAAAAATATTATCCGCACGTAAAGACCGACGTTTTCGTAGTGACAGTTTAAAGCACAACATAAGAAGAAGTAGATAGTTGGGGTATGCAGTCATAAACATACAAAGCAATTAAAAAATAAGTTTTTTTAATTTGTAATGCCAACGTTTCAACTTGCATTGCAAATTAAAAAACTTATTTTTTAATTGCTGCGTATCTTTATGACTGCATACCCCAACTATCTACTTCTCCACAACATAAGAATTAAATAATTTCCGAATAAAAATTAAACAAAGATTAAAAGTTGTTTTCAGGTGAGATAAACAATCAGGACCTAAATAGTCAATTGATGCTTCGAATATAATTGTTTTTAAAGAAGCGTAGAGTATTTTTCTTGGAGCTAATAAGACTTCCAAATAAAAAATACTATATAAAAGATAGATTTGGCAATAGAATTTGTGTTTTCCCTAAGAAATCATTTTTGTCGCGCTAGTTTCTGATTCTGAACTATAGTGTATCGTTCTCCTTATCCTTCAGGAAATTTCTGAGAATAGCATGAGTATCACTTCCCTGATATCTATAATTATCAAACGATCACATTTATCAATGTCCCTAACTAAATCAGAGCAATAGGTTCGTTGTAAACATTTCGAGTGAAGATGTATTTGGAGTGTGTACATTCCATTAGAAGGACATGACAGGTCGGTAACAACACATTTACCAGGAGTGCCCCTCTGTCAAATTGTGTTTCGATTGTGCTTCCATAAATATTACATAGCCCAATCACATGACGAAACTCAATATCAGTCCTATATAATTTCGTATTTCGTCATACTCACAGAGTTGCGTGATAATCAACGCGGGAATGCCTATTGCCGGACATTCGATTGCCTGTAGCAATAATAGTGTGCCGATGATGGGAAACGTTAAATGGTAAAATACATCACAGCAGAAGCAATTAGCGTGGATGATGTCTGATGTCATTGTAACGATTTCATTAGAAAATGGTAGTAATTTCAAATAACGTAATAATCAATTATAAAAAATAGTTCTAGTTAACTATGAATCTATAGAAATCAAGGTAATTTATGATATAGGTAACTTCAAACATTTATCAGTACCTGAACACTTCAACTATATTTCAAAAGGGAATTGAGGGTATTGTTAAATCTATGGTTGGTTTTTTATTAATGTTTATACATGAGGAGGAAACATTCAAAACATGTTTCGTCACAGTAATCCCACTTTTCAGCAATAACAAAAAACATATATTATGAGATGAAATTACCCTTTAGGAACAAAAAAATTCCTGATTAAACTTATAGCATCTAAAAAAAACACATTACAACAAGGATCAGAAACATTCTTAACGCCTAAAATTGGCATTTTTTATTATAAATATGGACAAAAAAACGATTTGAAGGAACACAGTGAACGAAGCACGGTTTGATGAAATAACGGTTTTGACAAAACAATGTTTGAAGTGGCTATGTTTTATTTTACATAAGTCACCGTCACTCATAATTTTCGGGGAATATTTTTATTTTCTTAACAGCCACTAGTTTTTAAATATGCAGTTCACATATTTTATTTTCTAAACAGTCACAAGTTTCATCCTCTTCCACATTTTCAACACTTGGAGAGACGAAAAGTACAACCTTGTACCAATGTAAACGATTATTGTCAATAATGCAGCGTTCCCATTGGCTTAGTTTGAACTAAAAACAGCTTATTGACTAAATACTCTTTGTTTAAAACCCTGATTGTGTTTACTAATTTTGGAAGTGAAAAATCTTGTTTTGATGGCTAATACTCATCACTTATTTTAGGGTTCTGAAAAACAAATCTAGTGATACCAAAATTTAAAAAAAAAATTAAAAATTTCGTGACAAAACACGTTTTGAAAGTTACCTTCTTACATTTGTCAATAGGATTTAATAAAAAAATAGTATCAACTGCGTTTATGTTCAAGTGGAAAATTCCAGCGCCCGGGAGAATCGCATATAACCGGAAGCGTCGGAAATTTAGAGTTTTATGTTTTCTCTTAAAACATGAAACAACAGGTGAATACTCTTTTAAAGTCATCGGTAGGTCTCTAAGTTAGTCTTTTATTTAAAATATTTAAATAAATATAAAACTTATCAATTAGTATTTAAGTTTTGAAATACGAAAATAATAATTTAATTGATAACTGTTCAGTAAAACATTATCTATATTGAACTATAGCTCATTAAGTAGTAGGAAAAACTAATTTTAAGTTATATTCCAAGATTGTTCTAAACAACTATTATTATATTTACAGAAAAAGTAGTTATATTCCAAGATTGTTCTAAACAACTATTATTATATTTACAGAAAAAGTATTTTTTTATTTATTTATTTTTTTTTTTCTCTCTGCAGGCAATAATGTCCAAATTATTGAAACTTGTTGAATCCAGCTTTATTTTATTATCATTGCTCACGATAGATCTCTCATCCAACTTCTTTTTTTGTCTGCTCCTCGGATTGTAAAGAAGATCAATATAGATAGTACAGTTTATCGTAAGTTGCAGGTCACTTATATGATGATGGATTGTTGGTATTGTCATTATGTAGAGATTTGTTGTAGAAGTACCAAGGTAATTTTTGATTTTTATTCCTTTCTTTAAAATATTTATGTACATTCTATTTGAATATAGTGTAAAATCTGTGGTGCAACCGATTATTTTTCAAGGTAATTTTCACAATTACTTGTTCCTTGATGATCAAGCTTAACTGAACCATTTCAAGAGTGATTATTCAAACTTGTAGCAATCATAGAGTTGGATAACTTTGAGAATACAGATAAACTTTCTAAAGTAGAACTGAAGTTCGTACGTCCAGGTAATAATATAGTTATCATCAGGGAAGAGGAGGGAGGGGGGGGGCGATACCCCACAAACTGTGGGACATAAAAGCTGTCAGCGAAGACAATGACGGATTATGAACGGTCGCAGGGAGCCAACTAGGTGAAAATGGTCCATAGATTCCCGTTCCATTGTGTGCAAGGATTGGACTAATCCCGCTCTCTCCCATCAATCAGTATTTTAGCTGCCGTCTTCCGTCACTGACTCAGTTATTCTCTATACAATAAATCCATATGTATATATTTATATATACAAACTAAAGAACAGAAAATAACTCTGTGATGTCAATGATCTCTCTCTCTCTCTCTCTCTCTCTCTCTCTCTCTCTCTATATATATATATATATATATATATATATATATATATATATATATATATATATATATATATATATACTATTTTTATATAGCCTAAGAAAGAGTTTGTATTTGTAACTAGATTCCCCTCAACATTGGTCAAAATATACTAGTTGGATTTTGTAAAGAGTGTTGAACTTTTGTAAAGCTCTTTATCATGTTGGCAGCCATGCAGGACGGGGAAAACGCAATGAGTTCAGCTGTTCGGCGATATTTGCTAACAACCTGCTCAGCCTCTGTTTAATTCGAACTACCAAGCTGGTTTTTGGCTAAGGATAGTATTGAATTAAGCATAAATTGCCACCAAATACAGTTCACTGAAAAAAACTGTATCAAAGTTCCAGAAAAAAAAAACAGTTAATTCATTTTTAAAACGCCTTTGTAGCGAGGGTCACCGCCATTAATTAACTCAATTGACCAAGCTCTGCATTCGAACCTTTGATAAGCGGCAACTCAGTAAGAAGATAGGCATTATTTTTATTCACTTTTTCTTCTATATAAGCTCACATAATACGTAAAATAAAATATATTCTCTCCTATATAAATAATATAGGATAATAATAAGGGAAACCTTAACTTTGTATAACTTAAATAATAACCGGACTAAGAAACCAGATCTAGACCTCTTCAGATATAAAAAGCAATACCTACAAGGCTCAACTTATTTCAACAAATGCACTATTAATTTAATTCAATTAACTGATAACGATACATACATATATAGTGTCGATTCTAATATATATAATTCTAATATATATAATTTAGAATTAAACGGATCAAATTGCTTCAATTAATAATTAAACTAACAGTCAATAATAATTTGAAATAAACTAATTGTAAGTTGAGAGAAAATATAGGTTTCAAACTTGAATTTTTTTCATTCAAACGAATATAGCTCCTTAATGGTAGGACATAGAGGCAAGAGTTATATCACAAAAATATTCTCTGATAAATTTCTAAGTAGGAAGCTATCAACAAATGTTCGATCCAAACAACACTAACAGAGCTAGAGCATTAAAAAAGTTCCAACACTTGAATAATTTAGGAAAAATGCGACTTTTTTCATTCAAAAGAGTATAGCTGCTGAACAGTAGGTCCTAGTGACAAATGTAATATAACTTGACTTATAAAATTTCATTACAGTATATGTGAAAATGAAACTGTCGTCAAATTTTCAATTCTAGCGAAAACAACATAGCCAGAGCGTATTTTGTGGCTAAAAAAATGATACATAAAAAAATAAATAAATAAAGACCCTCGGCCAAAAGATATATCCATGTTGAAAATAGAATTTAAGTGTAAGCGAGCCAAAATTGCGGTGGCTAGATGGATAAATGACTCTCAAACATTCTTGGGTTTTTGCACTACATGAGAGCAGCAATGTCCGGTAGTCAAACTTATATTTGCAGGAGTCGTCGAACCAAGATAAGGACAACATATTTGAACTGATTCATTATTCCATTAAGTATTACGGTACTGAAGGTCGTGGGTTCGAATCCCACCTAGGTAGGTTACAATTTATTTTAAGGTGGACCCACAAAATGAATTTTGACCTTTTCACTAGAACGGCTCATGAACCGTCATTCCTGCCCTAGTCGGAGTACATAAGGACGTTAATCCCATTAAAAAATAAAAAAAGAAGTTAAAATGTTTGGACTTTGTAGAGTAATATTCAATAATGTTCAAGTAGAGTTCAAAAGGTAGTCTGAAATAATGCTTTACAATAGGCCTAGAGACCTTTTTAAGATATAGTACAATATATTCTCAAAATGAATAACTAGTATTCAAAACATATACAAACTCTAACGCCATACTAATTCCCAAAATGATTTCGTCACATATATTCTATTCTAACCAGAATTATTAATGAGGCGATGATAATGTCTAAATAGGACAGTTCCGATCCTGAAGGTATGCCAACGTTGGGGCGAACAGCTGTATGGCAACTGTCCAGACCCCGTGACGGGCACATCAGCGATAATTTAGGAGCTTCGTTTTGTCCCAGGATGAGGAAAAATCGCTTTGGCAGGAGACCAGATCAGTTGTTGGACTATTCGCGCACACAAAATCAACAGTAGCAAATAAATATTTCAACTATATTTCACGGTAAAATTAGCCTGTAAGCATTTGTTTCTCTTGCGTAAGCATCCTTAAAAAAAAAAAGAAGAAAAAAAAAACTAAATTCTATAATAATAATACTAATAAGAATAGCGAACACAAAGGTTGGATAACACCACCAATAATGTCCACATACCACTTACGAAACACTGATCCTCAAGGTTATCCCTACTTCAACCACACAATCTCTTGGTCTACATCCGTCATATTCAACAGGCTAACTCGCTCCACTTAAAGTTTTTAAATTCTTATCTCTTGGCCATCAACAGTTTTTTTTCCTAGTTTACTT
This sequence comes from Euschistus heros, assembly GCA_003667255.2. Taxonomy (NCBI): domain Eukaryota; kingdom Metazoa; phylum Arthropoda; class Insecta; order Hemiptera; family Pentatomidae; genus Euschistus; species Euschistus heros. Next base: position 836,973 of record RCWM02000077.1, read on the forward strand.
TTGTTGTCTGGACTATTTTTCAAGTTAACATTTTTGCTTAAGTTTTCAATAAAATTACAGATAACATTATTAGCTAACTTAAATCCAAATTTTCAAAATATCCATCTTATTGACCCAAGGTTTAACTTGTTAAGACGTATCAAAATATGGCTAATTCCGACCGAGATGTAGAACAAGAAATGTGTTATTGAGGTTGGAATGACCTTGAGGATCGAAGATAAGGAAACATTTATTCATCAAAGTTTTTTTTTTCTTTTTCAAAGAGTCAGAAGTTCAGGAAATTGGGGAGATAGTGGAATGTGAACTTTTAAAGGTGGTTTCACCTAGACTTTTAAGCATAATTATACCTTAAGGATGTGAAGCAGCAGTTAACTCACAACATTCCTGAATGCGACTCTAAGGAAGATAATTATTTATTCTGTTGTATTAATTGGGTATAAAAATCAAACGGTTAAGCTTAGGATTGATTTCAGAAGGCCTATCACAATCGCTGACCTCGTTACAATATTACTGTATATGCCTTTTTATATTCAACATTTAGTGTTCTATGAATTGATATAAAACTTATGTTTGGTTGGAAATTATTTTTTTCCAAGATATTTAAGAAAAGCAATGTCATGAGTATGGCTATGAGACAATAAAATTGACTATGTGAAAGCAATCACGGATTATTTCTGAACGTGAAGAGGGAGCCGAAGACACCGAAACATGCATATTAACATATCAATAAATAGCAGTTACGCCTAATAATGGATATTAAATTACACCACCTTAAACAAAACAGTTATTCAAAAATAAAGTTCTTTACTAATTAAAAAGGTGATTTCTTTCCTTGTTTACAACATTTTAAGTAAATAGTAGGGCTTATTGCTCATAAAAAAAAAAAACGCAAAGCATTGATTTTTAGACGCATTACAAAAACATTTTTGAAACCAAATAATGTTCGCTCGTCAAGTATTTCTGAGTTATTACCATCGATGTCATGAAGTGCCGCTTCATCGGCTGAACAATTATTTTATTTTATTTTTTTTTTTAATTTTAACCCTAAAAATGTAATATTTTAACACGCTCTAGCTCTGTTGGTGTTCCTTGGACCGAAAATTTGCCGGCAGATTTCTTAGAAATTTAATGGAAAAAAGTTTTTGATATATAAAATTTTTCTCTAGGAACTATATTAGTTTGAATGAAAAAAGTCACGTTTGGAACCCATATTATCTCTTAGCTTTGTTTATTTCGAATTGAATAAATTTATTAATTGATTATTTTATTAATTGAAGCGCAGAATTCAAAAACCAGCAAAACATTCTTTTTAATTTTTCACTGCTGTTCGATATAGGTAAAGGTCAGACTTGATTGGGAAGAGGTATTATAATTTGCATAGACGTTTCCAATGTGATTTAACTATATTTTTTTAGAAAATCTTTCACCTAAAGAAAATTTTTTCTTTAGAATTTTTTTCACCTAAAGATAGTCTAGTAGAAAAAACAAATTAATAATAAAAAAATAAACAAAATCGTAATTAGGCCTGGTTTTGGAATTCCTCAATTATTGATAGTTTAATTTAGTTATTAATTTAAGTAATTTCATTATTTTAGTTCTAAAATTTGAACTGATAAAAACTGTAGATTATTAATGGTCACATCCACGATCTGTTTTTTTCCAGTCAGGTAGAAATTGAGTTTTTTTTTTTTTTTTTTTTTTTTTTTTTTTTTTTTTTTTTTTTTTTTTTTTTTTTTTTTCTAATAATGCCTAATAAGAACCAGAATATTATAAGATAGTGTCACTATGTTATAAAAAATAAAATAAAGCTTAATCGTGGTATTGTTGATAAGTAAGCTAAAATTATTTTTATAATGTGTGGTTTATATTAAAAAATAAATAATATAAAAGTTTTTATAGTAAGTAGTATTCATGCATTTGGCGTAAATTTCATTTTTTTTTTTTTTTTTTTTTTTTTTTTTTTTTTTTTTTTTTTTTTTTTTTTTTTTAATACACGATATTACCTCGAATATTAAGCAAAAATGAATTTTGGATAAGAATAATAAACTTCCTGATTTCTGCTAAGAAGCCTGAGGTCTTCTCAGAACGCCATAGGCTTTAGATTTTTCATGTTATAAACAATTAAATAATTATTATCAGAAGTTTAACAATAATATCGCTGCCCTATCATTGACAAATAGGATATATAAATTGTTTTCACAACTGGGGTGATATTAATCAAGTAGCCGGAGCAATGCATTACAGCTTCATTAGAAGGAGGAGCCGACAGGACTATACATCAATTACCTCGGATGGATCGAATGCACAGCGGCTCATATTGCATACTGCCCGTGCCAGTGACAAATATTTGACCTGATCCCAACATCCATTGCTGGTATTCCTCGTGTCTCCGCTTTACAATCGCCACATCCGCCAATGAAGATAAACCACGGGATGGGGATGTAATTAGACCTCGATATCGAATGGTGTGAATTTAGTAATTGATAGACAAACATCTGTAAAACCTTCAATGTTTTCCTAATTTTTCCTTGCCTGAATAAATATACCTATACCTATATACCTTCATCCGCTCTTATAAGTAAAGAATTTAAATATGTTTAACTAATAATTGCTTTATGTCTAAATAAATAAGTTTTATTTTTTAATGATAAAAATCTTGTACTGTATCATGCAGTTGAGAATAATTTTCTCACAATATTTCTATATATTTTCACGCAAAGCTGTAATCTGGTTGGTTTTAATTTTTAACTATAGAAGTGTGACAAACCCCCGGTACTATTGCAATGATTAGGTGGTTGAAATTTACGTAAAAGCATAATTGGATATTCAATTATTAATAATCAGCAAAAACTAAGGTTAGGAAGCCAATTCTATGTATTTTTTTAAAACAAAGGACGTTTGTTTCAACCTAAATACTGTTGCACGTCTATAAATAAAAACCCGCATAAACCTGACCAAACAGCTCTCACCACACATAACAGGCAAACAAAACATTCTTTTAAATTTGAATCCCCCAAAATTATTCTCCATGAGCGAAAAAATATCTCAACACCTGCTATTCCAATTTAATACATTCAGACCAGTAATATACATTTACATTAATATACATCATATAAATCATTCTTCCATTTATTAGTATATTACACCGATATATGTTTGTACCTGCATCTTGAAAATACCACCAGTCCTTTCAACTTAATTTTTCCTAGGGAATCCTCTATAAACCTTTTTAACTGTTTTTCAAAATTTCCCCAGGCCAGTTGTGTACTATGAATTGTTAGAATTTAGTTAGTCGATACCATATCTACCAGTAACATTGTACGTCAATATTTTTACTAATATAATATAATATATAATAATAATATATAATAAATTAATAATATAATAATAATAATATAATAATAATATATAATAATAATATATATAATATAATATGTAATAATAATAATAATATAATATAATATAATATAATATAATATAATATATAATAATATAATATAATATAATTTTTTTTTTTGAGAGCAAAGCTACAGAGAGAAACAGGGCTGTACGTTCTAACGGAGAGTGATTTCCCTCAACTAGTATCAGCTGACAACTACCCGTATTACAAAAGTTTTGTGTATGGTTGGAAAACTGAAGTGGGGGTAGAGCACTTCAACCTAGGAAGAAGGGGCCACGCCCCAGAAAGAACTCTGGACAGGAATGATGCTGACGACAACCCCATCACCAAATAAAGCCTATATAAACGTAAATGTAAAGTTATAAAATTAAAAAAAAAAAAAAAAAAAAAAAAAAAGTTTTGATATAGGTATGTTGTTATTTTAAATTAGTAGGTTATAGTTATTATGTAGTTAAAGCTATTATATATATATATATGTTAGATATAATGTATTAGATATAAAATATATTGTATTAAACACAAGTATGTAGTTATGTAAAGCGTTTAATGTATTTTAAATATTAAATGTTATTTTAAACGTGTAGTGTAATCTTGAAATGTTAAATGTTAAAAGTAATATTGAAATGTTCTATTAAATGTTTGAGGAAATTTATTCTTGCAATGTTAAAAGTAATATTGAAATGTTATGTTAAACTGTTAAAACCAGCAGTGATGCCTACAAGCCATCCCTGCAAAATCCGTGTAGCCGAGAGGCCAGGAAGGGATATGAATAAATTTAAAAAAAAATAGTAACATTGTACGTAGTTTCATATTCCTCTATATTCTGTAATTATATATATTTTTATTATTCCAACACATGTTGTTATATACTTATTATATGGTAGCTAGCTTTATGTTTTGAAATAACTTGTATAACTTATGTAATTTTATTGTAACCTGTTTTTTTCACTGTAGGGCATGATTATGAGAACAATATAGTCTCGAAAAGTCGCTAAAATAGTTGTTTTTCTTTATTGACTGAACCTCAAGAACCTCAAGAAGTAGATTATTTTATAATCCATTTCTTCCTAAAATGTAAATAAATTCTACTAATCATCGTGTTAGTAAATATTATAATTAGATATTATTTTCATTTTTGGTTTTAATTAAAACTTCTAAAGGTTTAAAAACTTGTACAGCAACGGGAGAAATCGAACAAGTATCAAACATAGACTTGCCCATTGCTGCCTTTCTATGCATTGAACATTCTACATACTCGGGACTATGACGAAGTACCACCCAACTATGCGGAGAACCAGAGGAGCGCATGCCACGTGCGGTAATCAGTCAAGGATCAAAGACACAGCGGCAGCTGCTAACAGGAGCAAGTGGTCTACTAATTATTGCTAATTCCTGGGGGTCACATTGTCCCGCCACTGCCCGGTTTGAGGTGTCACTCCTGCCCCTTGTCTATAGTTAGCGTAATTACCATGTCTGAGGACAAAAGGAACCGATCCTTAACGACTACTTCTTTATTTCAAACATTATTCTATCTTTATTATCATACTTATTGTATTGTTATGTATTTCATCTACCATATTTATTTTACAATCTGCGTAAATCAATATAATAAGTAATATGGCTGGCTTTTCAAATTCCATGAGAAATAAATTAAAAGAAAAAAATATCAGTTTCTTCCATCTAATCAAAATCAAAATTATTGATTAACCAGATCCGATACAGTGCGATATCTTGGTTTCATCTTAGACAAAAGACTCATATGGAACCGACATACTAGACTTAAAAGGCTAGAACTTAACAGAAGATTCAGCCAACTATACCGCATATTATGCAGGAACAAGCCTTTAATTTACTGGACTATTCTAAAGCTAATCTGGACCTACGGACTAGAACTCTGGGGAACAGTGAAATATTGGAACATCCAAAGTATCTAATCCTTTCAATCCATTGTACTGTGAACCATAACCAACGCACGATCATATGTCTTTAACAAAACCTTACAAAATGACCTACTTTTCGTCCTAGATTACATACCCGTCAAATATTCAAAATTTCATCAAAAACTATCCCATCACCCAAATCAACTAGCGCAATCATTATCCAGTCCATTAACCCACATAATCTTCCTCGCAGTTTAAAAAGGGAGAGGCCTCGTCATCTATTGTAAAATTTAAAATGGAGTCCTGGCAACGGCCAGCTACTCCACTCATACTCTGAATGACTGTACTATATCACTCTCACTCATCCTCCACTGGTTTATACAACAGTGACGCAGCTGAGAGAGCAACGCTAAGATTTCTTTAGATCTGGCTTGTCCCTCCACCTGTCTGATTGCGGATCCCTATTTTATTTTTTATTTCTTCACTCTATTTTTTATATAGTTTGAGGTTCTTTATTTATTTATCTTCTATTTTACTTTATTAACTCTCCGAGACGTCTGAAAACGAGGTAGCCAAGAATAATTCTAATGATAAAAAAACAAAGAGAAATAATAAGAAAACTGTTCCGCTGACCTAATTCCAAGCCTCCATATCTTATAATTATAAGATCTAATTAGAATTCTAATTCCCTGTACTGCATTGCTCATCTAAACACAGCTGGCATTGTTGTTGTTATAAAATTTACCCCCTATTTTGTTATTACGGATTCCATTATTAAAGCAACTAAGGAAGGAGGCGGTAGGAAAAATATCAAAAAAAGAAAAATTTAAATACTAAATCGTCTGCAATTGTGTAAACTCACTGAAACTATTGTACATTACACATCCATACATATATTATTTGAGTAATACAATACATTCATTTTTTAAAAAATTATAATATCATTATTTTTACAACTATCCTGCACAGAATATAGATACAGAGTGTATATATATATATATATATATATATATATATATATATATATATATATATGTGTGTGTGTTTTACAGGCTTTGAAACGGTAAGAGATAATGCTCTATGTGAGGCGGCATTTTTTCCCACATATTCAGGGGAAGATTATAGGCCTATTGGTATATTTATTGGATGCTTATGTGGCCTGCTTACGCGTTGGTAAACCATCTGATTTATTTGTTTCGCAACAGATGGAAAAACGAAAAATATTGTATATCCATCAGCACATCAAAAAAAAAAAAATAAATAAAATAAAATAAAATAAAATATTTAATTCTTTGAAAATTCAATCTAATCAAAAAAAAAAAATTAAAAAATTACAGAAAATAGTTCAAACAATACTACAACAATTGTTGTACGGAGTTTTTTTTAAATTTTGCTAAGCGCGTAGCAACGCACACCGGGTACAGCAAGTATACAGGGTGAGTATCTCTTAGTGTAAAAAATGAAATTGGGTGAAACTAGATCAAAAATGTAGAAAAATGCCGCAGATCTTACCTTTATATTCCAATCCATTACAGATAAAAGATAAATCTAAGGCATGTTTAAGAAAACCTCGCTTTTTACCATAAAAGCTGTAATATCTCCATTTTATTTAAATATTTTTCGAACTTTTATCACGTTTTCGGATTTAGTATTAAATTTTCTATTGCCTTCCCCTGTAAAACTCATCTGCCCATAAAAGTCACCTCAATACTACTTATTATTCAAAACAATCTGCATTCAGAAGCTAACGTCAAAATTGAGGTCTATGTTCATTATTATTTTAAACCTTACATTGAAAATCTAATAAAATAAGTTCTAAATGGTAATAAATAAATGTAATAACATAAGATCCTCTGATCTGGTTTCGCTTTATTGACAGTTTTCCTTTATTTCCTTTTAAGCAATAATTTTTTTCTTGGCTTTTTATTCCAAAGAAAAGTTTATAATGTTTAAAATGCACATTTCCATTAAGGGATTGGCATAATGTTTTATTTACACAAGTAACTGATTTGTACGCCAAATGAGAACACCATGTTTTTTCGGTTTTAAAAGTAAATTTTCCCATGAACTCGTAACAAAATTACTCACATTACTTTTAGCGTATCATTCGAAAGCTGATTAAATTTGCAAGTTTTTGTAAGATTTGCAGTGTGGATAGTTTTTTTCAAAAAACCGTGAGCGTTGAAGTAATATAACACATTGTAAGTTCCCTAAATAATGTGAAGATCAAGCTGTTCTTCAGATCCTAAGTTTGTAAAATTCAAGGTTACATTTACTCTGCTCTTATAAAAAATTTAGTGCAAAATCCGAAAATGTGGTCAAAGTTTGAAAAATATTTAAACAAAATTGTGATATTACAGCTTTTATAATAAAAAGCGTGGTTTCCTTAAAAACGTCTTTGATTTATCGTAAATCTGCAACGGATTAGAATAGAAAGGTGAGGTCTGCGGCATTTTTCTACATCTTTGATCTAGTTTTACCCAATTTTTCTTTTTTACACTAAGAGGTGCTCACCCTGTATATATAAAATATGAAAGCCGTTTGTCGGAAATTTATTCCATAAACCAACTTTTATCCTGTGAGAAACAACCGAGTGTAATAATAACGGCAATAAACAGAGGGGAATAAGACATTTTAATAGCAACTTAATTGAATGATAAATCGGATAAGCAATAAAAAAAAATCTCGGTCAGAGATAATTTAAACAATAACTTTGCCCATCTCTATTCAAACTGTATAAACTTTACTGCCCATAAAATAAGACCTAATTATCATACCCGATAATGTATTGCAAACATCTGATCCTATTTAATGGCTACATATTTCTAAAAAAAAAAAAAAAAATACGTAATGAATGGGTAAAGTTTTACAATTTCAAGTGGCAATAATAGAAGAGTTTTTCTTCATTCTGAAATTTTATTTTTGGATTTTCCGACAGGATATTAAATCAGCAAGGAAAACGTAATTTTTCTTTAATTGTCCCTGGAGCTCCTTCTTCTTATCTTTTTTTCTTTTTTTTTCTTTTCCCATTTGTATTCTCTCTGTTATCTCTATTGCTGCTCTTAATGTAATCAAGATCTATAGGCCCGGCTTTCCATTACGGGGAAAGTACTGAATACTGTCTTGAATCCAGCTAAAACGTTTTCGGAAATAATTTAACTACAGAGTCACAGTGTATAGTTTACTATTGTGCTACAAAATAAACAGATAAAATTTATTTTTAACATGTAAAAAATAATATAGATTACTTCAAAGGAATGGAAAAGAAAAAGGCATATTTTCATCTAGAGATATAGAGATGTTCTTTATACTGTCAGGTTTTATTTATTTATTTTTTTTAAATAAATTACTAAAAGTAGTAATAAATTCATATTTAAACCAATATCCTCTACACAATGCATACAGCTGACATCCCAACTGATCCTACCACTGTTCTTACCACTTATGCTGACGACACATGTGTGTTATCATTAAACAATGATCCCTTCATTGCATCTCAAACACTCCAATCCCATATCCTAAACCTTCAAGAATGGTGTCAAAAATGGAGAATCAAAATAAATCCAAACAAATCTCATCAAGTAACCTTTATCCTACGTCACAAACCTACTACTTCCTGTCCAACAGTATCCTTCAATAACATTCCACTAATCCCTGTTGAACAGATCCGCTACCTAGGACTCTACTTGGACTAATGTCTAACTTAGAATCCACACACAAGACTAAAACGACAAGAAACTGCCCCTCGTTTTCGACTACTTTCGTTCAAACTTTCCAATTAATTACAAAAGACTTATATACATGACTGTGATTAGACCTATTTGGACATACGGAGTTGAGCCTTGGGGCTCCACAAAACCATCTAATTCATCTCGCATTCAATCCTTACAATCCAAAATCCTTCGAAAAATCCTGAATGCTCCTTACTTTGTCACCAATTAACTTATCCATAAAGATCATAATTTTCCATATGTTGCTGATTTAGCTATCCTTTCATAATAAGCTCCATAATCACTCAAATCCATTAGTTTCTCAACTTGCTTCCCACTCCCTTCCAAGTGCTACTGATGAGTAGTTCTTTTCAAGTTTTAACATGTTGTTATAATCGTTGTCAATACATTTAGTTGATGTATATATTTTGTACAGTTGTAAATTTCAATAAATGTAAAAAAAAAAAAAAAAAAAAATAAGGAAAACAATATTCAAACCTTAATTTTTTTTTTCTTATAGTTGCTTATAAGAATTTTTGTAAAACTAAAACCTATGCTCTCAAAGATCGTTGTTACTGGGCGTACTGGTGCTGTACCCAAGCGTTGTTGCTGAAACGGTTTCAGAGAAACCGTCGAGAGGTCTGTCTATAAATTAGAATCTGATTGATAGTTGATTTTAGACTACTATTTTATCACTGTGTTTCAAACTACTAACTACGAAATTTCTAAATGAGCGAACTGATTTTTAAGTAATTAAATTATATTATAAAATATATTATATAAATAAATCCATTTTTGAATCGATGATCTCTCTTAACTATAACCATAACTGGTGATTTACCCTATCAGCTCAATCAAAATTTTTGAAAAAAAAATTAGGGTAACAACCATGAGCTTGCAAGATCAGGACGTTTTTCATATGCATAAGAAATTATGGGAAATGAAAAAGGCGACAAAGCAGCACATTCGAATAAGAAAACCCAAGTTATTGGTCTATCTTTGGAAAACACATCAATACAAAAGTTTGCTTCTAAAACGACGGAAAAAAGTATTCAATACAGTTACTCTAAACTATTAATACAAATACATTCTTCTTTGTGGGCAACTAACACAAGGAAACCTATTATAGGAGAAACAATACTATGCCGAATTCGATTGGTCATTGTCAGTTTACTTTTCCAAATGTACGACACATGCAAAGTGTGTGACAAGTATGAATATCAACTTTAAAACATATTTTACAAGATTATTCCCTACTAAGAACAAATCAACGATATTTTATTAGAATCAGAAACCTCTTTAAATTAAAAAACAAAATTGAAAACATTATTAATGGCAACGATTACTTTGGGTTAGGGGAGATAGCGTGACTAAAAAAAACTATACCTAGAAAAAACTGTTCAGTACTAGACAAAATTATTAAAACATGACTGAAACAAGCCGGCATGCGAAGTTATACCGTCTTCAATTGGAACTAATACTATAATACTAGTAATTAAAAATTATAGTAAATAGCACACCTAAATAAACAAATACCCTTTAAAACATTAATATTGTATAATTTTTTTTACATTATTTCTTTTTAATTTTTTGTAACCTGGAATCTTTATTTACGCATGTCAATCAAAGTCTTTAAGAATCTGTGAATTAGACAATGAATTGATAATCTGAAGGAGATTAAATTGTTTGTTCAAATCTTTTTTGGCTTAACTCCTATTATATTTTAATTTAAAAAAACGAAACAAAAAAAAATGATGTTCAAAAGAATAGTATAAAACAAAATTTAATAATAAATAATTATTATTATAAAAGAATATTAAAAACAATACAAAAGAAATAAAAATATTGATTTGTTTATATAATCACTATATAAAATAGTGTTAGTAGATAAGAATAGACCACCAAATAAACAAGTGTTAAACATTGTTCAGTGAAATGGCTGGTAATATGGACATATATGAAAAGGCAATGTGAAAATAATAGCTAAATAGATAAATAACATATTGTAAAACTGATTAGCATAATTATGTAGATTAATGTATTACATGCAAAATTTTAGAAGCCTGAAGATGGGACAATATTTCGAAACATGTTGCAACTTATATTGAAATATAATAGGAGTTGTGCCAAAAAAGACTTGAATAATTAAAGGACTAATTTACACAGAACAGAAAAATTTAACGACGACCTTCTGTTTCAAATCCGTATTCAAAAAGTCAAACTTCATTTTTATAAAAGAATCTAGTGTTTCGTGTGTAATATCGGTCAACGATTAAACCTAGGAGTTCCCTCTAATCGTAATTTTAATCAATTAATTGTATCTAGAATTAACTGGGCATAGCACCGGTACTCGAAATGATTATGAGGGAATGGAACTAACCTGGTAGTTCTATTGACCTAAAAGCTAGAAATAGAGTGAGTGCATTAAACACTGACCTGTTACTTCACAAAGTCATTAGTTTATACTTTTTTATTTTGTGAGAAAAGACCTATAAAGCCTCAATAAGTAGAAATTTCTAACTAACCTCAAACAAATTTTAATTTTAAATTCGCATAACCCTTGGTCATATCTACGAAAATAGAGTAATGAAAAAATTGACTAAACGCAAAATGTTAGGATATAGAGAGAGAGCCTTAATAAAAAAAAAAAAAATAGATAGCACCGAACTATAAAAATATAGTGAAACTATTGACAAGGTGTGAATATAATAAAACTGGGAAAAAACCTACCCAGCAACCGCAAAGCCGGAAAATTCCAGAGCACTAGAAAATTTATTTTTTCGAGCTTGTTCCATAACGACTTTATTCCGGGGCTTAATGAAGCTCTGACAAAAAGCTTGGCGCTCGTTGATGTTCTAGTCTTATTTTACCTTCACCGGGGCCCGGTTCGGATCAAACCTAGTCCCGTTTCTCGGAAAAATTCTCTCTTTTCTACCGATTGAGCACAATAGGGCAATAGTTGGTTCTATTTTCAAGGTATTTCCGATGTAACCAATCATAGCAGACAATCGTTTCCGAGTCAATTGAAATAGTATTTTTTTTTTTTTTTACTTTTGAATACCAGTGTTTCATTTACCAAACGAATATTTTTTTTTTTTGTTAAAACAGTTTCAAATTTTAATATAATTAACCCTGATAAATTTACATCACATGATGCGGCTATTATATAAATTGACATAGTTATACACCGAAAACAATAAATACTTTTCTAAAAAGGCTACATATTTTAAACAGTGCTAAGGTGTTTCGATTTGGTTGGATTACATTACATATAGAGTAGATTTAGTTACGTATGGAGCTCAGTGGGTAAAACGCTGAACTATTGTGCTCCAGGCCGGGTAAAGCCGACTGCAGACAGAAATTTTTTGTTGTTTTATTGTAAAAGTCAGATTACCTTGAAAACGTGTTAACTTCAAAACAGGTCCAAATAACAGATTTGTAGAAACTTAGTTGAGTTGGGATTTTAAAAAGACCTTAAAGTAGAATTTTATTTTAGCATATTCTACCCATAATGGAAGACGTTAAGCAAACAACTGCATCAAGTTTTCTTTGGGTTTATCTTGTTGCTCCAATAGGCTTTCATTCTTTCCGAGAAAGGTCGTTTACGTTCTTCTGACCACTTTGGTTTGTACTGCTTCTGCTTCGGTTGTTCTGATGTAAATTTCCACTCATTTTATTATAAAAATTTTATTTTATTTTTTTTAATGCACAAATGATATTTATAGAGTAATTACAGCATTTTGGAAAATGATCATAAATAACCTACTGAATGTTGACGAAACGATTTCTTCACGACAGACAGGGATATGTTTCTATTATTAGAGTCGTAGATACACTATAGGATTGAAGGTCCCTTCTGAAACGGCACATGTTTCTATTTATTTATCTCTATTTAGGGAGACTCTTTAATTGAAGGAATAAACTGGGACGTTGAGAGTGTATGCTGACTACATCACTATGTATAAACGTTATTTAAAAAAAAAGTCACGTTAAGAGAGTGCGTTACCAGTAAGATATATTATCGCACAAGAAAGGTGAGTTCCCTGCGGTACCTACCCCGAACATCAGCTTTAAACGGATTTTATCCGAGATCCCTCATCCTATACCTTTCTGTGGCTTGGTTACTCCATAGTATGCATTTCGTTTTCATTTCGTAAATAAATTTAGTGTTATGTAACTTGTGTTTGCCTATAAAATTTCATATGATATCTGCTTTTATTATTTCATTATATCCCGTTTTCTCTTTTCTATCAATATCTTAGAAATGCGTGTATGTGCGCACACATATATAACATTACATTTGTCATTTTTCAAACTAGAATAATGTATTAATACTAAGAATACTAACTAATAATTTTATTATCTATTATTCTTTTTAAGGTTGTTTTAAAATTTAAAAGAATAGCGCCGTCTTTGACCATACTTGTAGACTGTCACTTGTAGCTCCAAAATAGTCATAAAAATACAAAACAAGGATAATTGAACCTATATTTTATTGTGAAATTTTAAGTACATAAAACGTATTCTGTACCGTAAATGAGGGCTACTTTGAACAAAACGCGATTTTAAAACGAAACTCCAAAAATGGAGAATCAAAAAAAAACCCAAACAAATCTCACCAAATAACCTTTACCCTTCGTCGTAAACCTACGACTTCCTGTCCAACGGTATCCTTCAATGATATTTCATTAATTCCTGTTAAGCGGATCCGCTACCTATGACTCCACTTGGACAAAGGTCTTACTTGGAATCCACATACAAGACTAAAGCGACAAGAAACTGCTCGTCGTTACAGACTACTTCAAAATTTACAAGATAAACGATCAAACCTCCCAATTCATTACAAAAGACTTATTTACATGACTGTTATTAGACCTATTTGGACGTACAGAGTTGAGCTTTGGGGGTCCAATAAACCATCCAATGCATCTCGTATTCAATCCTTATAATCCAAAATCCTTCGAAAATTCCTCAATGCTCCTTAGTTTGTCACCAATTAAGTTATTCAAAAAGATCTTAATGTTAAACTCCATAATCACTCAAATCCGTTAGTTTCTCAACTTGCTTCCCACTCCATTCCTGATAATCCTCCGAGGCGTCTGAAACAAAGATGGCCTAGAGATCTTTTAGTGTAGAATTTTTAAAGTGCTACTGATGAGTAGTTCCTTTCAAGTTTTACCATTTTATTATAATCGTTGTCAATACATTAACTTGATGTATATATTTTGTGCAGTTGTAAATTTCAATAAATGTATATATAAAAAAAAAAAAAAAAAAAATTAAAAGAACATCGCCGTCTTCGACCACACTTGTAGACTGTTACAGGCATGGTATAGTAGGTCAAAAATACTCATCAAAATACAAAGCAAGGATAATTGAGCATTTTGTTGCGAAATTCTAAGTACATAAAACGTATTATGTACCGTAAATGAGGGCTACTTTGAACGAACGCGATTTTAAAACAAAACTCATTCTGGCGGAATCACTTTACAAGCCAGCATCCTCCACTTTGTTTAATACATTTGAGAATTCAACATAAAATGTGTTGCGATCGCGATAAAACCACACGTTGGCCGTCCATGGCCGCTATTAGTCTTTTTATGGTATCAGTGTTAACTGGTGTTTTTATAAACGTGTGAAAACCTCATTTAGCCTGGCGTAAATTGCACCAGGATTGTTTCATATGAGTAATACATTGATCACTAATATATTCAGCAACATTTTCTTTTTTGTTTTATGTCTCTAACTAATTTATTTTATTTTATTAGGCTACTTGGATGGCAAATTTTAACAATGTTGTTGACAACTTTTAGAAGACGGTGTTACTTTAAACATTGCGTTATCGTTTGCTTTGTTATTTGGTGAAAAGGAGCAATTAGTTTCATTAATATCTATAATTAAAACTATTTTACATCTGTGGCTTTACTATATAATTAAAATTGATTCTGATCTAATGATAAACAAAAAGGAGTATACTTTATCAGGCATTAGTTGAATAAACAAATCAAGAACAATAAAATAAATTAACAAAAGTAATTAAATTTTAATTGAAAATTATAAGTTACATACACCCTTTTGTTTCTTTACTTCTAGTAATTTTGTCACTCCATTCGAGTTTTCCTTGTGTGTTTTGTTTGGTAAAGAACAATATTTCTTGAAAAACAAATCAAGTTTATGTTAATAGATAGTTTGTAAGTTGTTAATATCATACAACTATATTTTTATAAAAGCTATCAACACGGTTATAAGTATTAGTATTTTTATTATTTATGTTTCATCAACAAATCTGGTGATGAAGTGAACCCAATTAGCGGATTTACGGAAGCATTTTCTGAATAGTGATTTCTTTCAATGTTTTTCCGCTCGAAAAAAAAAAAAAAAAAAAAAAAAAAAAAAAAAAAAAAAAAAAAAAAAAAAAAAAAAAAAAAAAAAAAAAAAAAAAAAAAAAAAAAAAAAAAAAAAAAAAAAAAAAAAAAAAAAAAAAAAAAAAAAATTTTTAAATAACTAAATTTGTACTAAAATTGTTAAATTTAAAAGGACTCCAAGGGAAGCGTTTTTGAGATTAAAATCATTCTTTTTGAGAAAAATGAGACTCCCTTCCCTCGTATTGAAGATAGCAGAATCGCTCGTATGGGATCTTGAAGCTGAGTTGTGTAGCTATTATTCAGTTCAAGAAAATTTTAAATATCCACAAAAACGATCATGAATAAAAGTTCAATGGTTGATTGCCTCTTTAAATGATATTTAGTATTCCAAGCACAAGAGTAATAACAGATATTAAGCTATAAAACGGGTCAATAAAAAAAGGTTTTCCTTTGGCGTTAACAAGAATTGCTTGTTAAAGGCTCACTTAAAATGCGAAAAGAGTCTCGGACGACAATAAAACTAAACTGGAAGTGAAGCAATCATTGGGACTGCATTGCAGACGGTAGTGTGCATTTAAAACCGCATAATTCCTGCTTACTGATATGGAGCATTGTACCGATTTAGACCGCAAAATGCCTATTGTAGTTGGAATAGGAAATTTATATATAAGTTATCATAAAATTTATATTATATCTCAAGTTATTCCTATGCAATATATATATATATCGATAAAGCTATTGATAACACAATTTATATCGATAAACACGAATTATATGCTTACTATTTTTTACTTAAAAGGACTAATTCAATGTTAGGTAACAAATCAAATTGAACAATTATCTTTATTATTATTTTTTTTTATTAAAGCTCAGAAAAGTTAGAAAAAAAAATCTAAAATTTACTAACAAATCAAAACTGTATTTTGTAAAACTATTCAACCATTAGGAACCATTCAAGCCAATATAAAATAAATTATTAACATACCTAATATTTCATTTTATTATTAATTGATTTGTGTATTCTAATATCCAACTATGAACTATGGATCCAATGACATGCTACGGCTTTTGAGAAAACTACTTAATTGGCAGAACTAAAAAAAAACAAAAAAAAAAACACAAATCATAAATCAGGAGTTTGGATCCAATACTTCTGTAATGTAACCCCAGACCAACAAGATTTGGTCATGATCACTCTTTTTTTTTATATTACGGGTGCCCAATATCAAATAACGGTGTCCACTTTACAGACTTTCGGTTTATTCTGAAGGATTTCCCAACCCAGAAGTTGAACCCCTACTGGGACCCACAGTTGGACTTGAAACCACGCCCGAGTGTTAGGAATCTATTCCCTTACCCACTCACCACCACAATAAACATTTTATAACTCGTGGCCATATTCATTATATTAATTTTTCTAACTAATTTAGAGCTATTAATATTGACAGATATTACAATCATCATGTAACATATATAAATAAATATTATAAAAACAGAAAAATAAAATGAAACTAAAATATACTGAAAATAAAGTAAGGGTTGTAGAAGATTACCACATAGACCTTTTAAGTCGCGTCTAAGCCAATGGAGGCCAAACAAAAACACAAAAGCCAAAAGGATCTTGAACATGAGTGAAGATAATATTCATTCACAGACACCATCTTAAAACATAATTGACTATCATAGATACAGACTATTTATCACAATCTACAGAAATAGAAATAATGAAAATAGGTTCAGATAAAATCATTGGACATTAAAGATCAGTAAAAAATACTCGCATAACAGACATGTAATTTCTGTTATATTTCCTTTATATCCCAGCCTCGCTATTTCACTGATGTAAAATGTATTTTTAAGAGCCTCCTTGTATTTCCATGAGATAAGCCATGGCTGGAACTTCGCTGATCCCACTGCAACAACTTCCAGGCCCAAGTTTATCTTTATGGGCCAAAACAGTCTATTAAATACATGGAAAACTTCGAGCTTATTCTCACTTCTACGATGGTTAAAAAAAAACAAAACAGAAAATAACAAGAATAACTTTTGTTTCTTTCCGTTATGCCCTACTATAATTGTCTATTAGGTTTAAATTGTTACCGAAATGTCCATTTTTTTTTTTTTTATAACCATTTTTTAAATTTACAAACTAAAATATAAATACAAGATAATAACCTCCCACGGTTGGCCGGTTAAAAGAGGTTTTACTAAAAATACACTTTATACAGCTGTCTAACAAGCTATTCATATATTATGCATGAAATGTGATGCGATTCCAAATTCAGGCATAGGAGAGAAACAATTTTTTGAATGATTTATTAATATGCATATGCAAATTGGTAATAAAAAAAAAAGTTCATTATAGAACTAAATTGTTTTGGTTGATTTCATCAGGCTTAGAAATTACACATCTAAGCTTTAAAAAGACTTTATACAAGGAGTAAGGACGTTTTGACCTGCGTTGCTGGACTTCTTCAGGGCTAAAATAAAAAAATACTGGAGGTGACCAAAATGATATAATCAACAAAGTAAATTAATTTACAAACAAATATGGAAAGTATTAATTACATAATTAATAGAAAGTAAATCAAAAATGTTAATTGTATAAGGAGTATCATAATTATTACATAAAAAGTATATAATTATATGTAAATTACATGAAGAATATGGAATAGTGTCAAGATTTAGTTGATACAATTTTAAATTAAATAATTGCTTAAATAAAAATTAATTGATTGAAAATTAATTTACTTTTTTTGTCAATTATTGTATCATTTTTGTCACACCCAGTTTTTTTTGTGATTTTAGCCCTGAAGAAGACCTGCAACGCAGGTCAAAACGTTTTGAACTTGTATGTGTAGTATGTTACTGATATATGCAATTACGTATATATCAAAACAATCTTTTGGCATTGAATTATACACTGAACTTTGATTTATGCATATTAAATAGTTCATTATGGATTATTATAGAATCCTAGCATTTTTTTTTTATTCTTTCTAGGAAAGATAAATATTCTTATTTTAATTTCTAAAATCTTACGGTTTCTTAAATTTTATTTAAATTATGTAATAAAACAA
This sequence comes from Euschistus heros, assembly GCA_003667255.2. NCBI lineage: Eukaryota > Metazoa > Arthropoda > Insecta > Hemiptera > Pentatomidae > Euschistus > Euschistus heros. The sequence goes on from RCWM02000077.1 coordinate 855,408, forward strand.
TGGAACTATCAGTTGCGTGTACCTTTCCGACGAGGAAGGAGTTTTTGTTAGAGCAGAAAGGAAGAACCCTCGTGTACACAACTGTACTCAAAACTAACTTTTATATTAGTTTTTGAACTGTCTAGTTAAAAGTTCAACTTAACTTCAATTTAAACTTAACTCATTAAAATTTTATTAAGAACCACTCTATTTTATCCCCCTTTACCAGTCCAGATCCCATGAAGGTCAACTGTCGTATAGAAACTACAGATAAAAATTTTATATTTAAATATATTCACTACAATGCTTTTTATATAAGTTGAACAAACTTTTATTTCTTTCGGTTTGATATTATATATTTAAGTCACGAGTTTATTTCTTATATTAAAAGTATATAAGAATAGAGAACTGCATAAGTAATAATTGGAAGAATAAGAATTACTAATAAGATGAAACAGAAATAAAACTAAAGAAGAGCTAAAGACAAGAATATATTCGAATTTTATGTTTCTGGGACAGCTTTAATAAAACAGTGTGGAATGGAAATGGAAAAGGCAGGAAGGCGAAATAACTTATTTCGGGTAAACAAAAAACCTGCTCTGAATAGTTCAGACTGAACTCAAATTGCTGGTTAAAATACCTATTACACAGACCTGATACAGTGCGATATCTTGGTATTATCTTGAAGATAAGACTTACATGGATTCCACATACTAGACTTAAAAGACAACCACAACAATTTGGCCTAACTATACCTTATACTATGTATATTGTCAAGCTTTAATTGATAAAAAACTTATTATTTAGAAGACTATCCTAAAGCCTATCTGGACCTATAGACTTGAACTTAGGGAGAAAACTAAATAATTAAATTCCTGAAAACCATAAACAATTTTATGTCTTAAATAAAATCATAGGTATACCAATCTCTCTCTTTTTTTCTTTTAAATATACATTTATTGAAAAAAATGTATATTGTATCTTAAATATACATTTACTACTGCACAAAATGGATACATCGACTAAATGTATTGACAACGATTATAATAGCATGGTAGCACTTTATTTCGTAGTTAGCTGTTTGGAACAGAGTGATAAAATAATAATCAAAAAAAATATTGAAAATCAACTATCAATCAAAATTCTAGTTTATAGACAGACCTTTCAACCGTTTCAGCTTCTGGCATGATGACAACGCTCATGTACAGCACCAGTACGTCTAGTAACAACGATCTTTAAAAGCATAGGTTTTATTTTACAAAAATTCTTATAAGTAACTATAAGAAAAAAATATATATATATATATTTATATTTATATACATTTATTGAAATTCGCAACAGTACAAAATATATAAATCAACTAAATGTATTGACAACGATTACTATGACATATAAATAACTTATGAAGAATTACTCATCAGTAGCACTTTATTAAAAATTCTATACTAGAAGGTCTCTTGGCCATCTTCGTTTTAGACGCCTCGGAAGATTATCAGGAATGGAATGGGAAGCAAGTTGAGAAACTAACCGGTTTGAATAATTATGGAGCTTACGATGAAAGGATAGATATCTGGTGTGGGCTAAATCAGCAACATATGGAACATTAAGATCTTCATGGATAAGTTTATTGGTGACAAAGTAAGGAGCATTGAGGATTTTTCGAAGGATTTTGGATTGTAAAGATTGAATACGAGATGAATTAGATGGTTTGGAAGTGGAGCCCCAAAGCTCAACTCCGTACGTCCAAATAGGTCTAATCACAGTCACGTATATGAGTCTTTTGTAATTAATTGGGAGCTTTGAACGTTTGTCTAGTAAATGTTGAAGTAGTCTGTAACGATGAGCAGCCAATCTAATTCTCCATTTTTTTTCAAAATATCTCTAATCATCTAAGTCATCTTCTGCAATCCCTATCCAGCTACACATCTCTATCACCCCCTTTTCAGGTTAAAAAAGCAGTGGACTAGAGATCAATTGTAAAAACGACAATTGAGTCCTGGTTATGGCCAGCTTCTCTACTCATGCCCTGAGTGACTACTATAACGCTCTCACGCAACTTCTACTTGGTTTTCTCACCAGAGACGCAGCTAAGAGAGTAACGCTGGAATCTCTTTAGGTCTGGCTTATCCTTCCATGAGTGGAGAACTTGGTTCGAGAATCCCTCGGTTAAATGTAAATATATTTTTTTCTTTTAAGAAGACGAAGAAGAAAATAAACTTTATTCTGGTACTTGTCCCCTATGAATAACATACGAGTGCAATAAATAGGGCAATTGTCTGTCTATTACAATTAATAATTACATTGTTTTTTTATAAATAGTATGCCTGCATCTTTTATTATTGATTTGTTTCTATTTATACCATATTTTTGTATTTAATTTCTTCTTTTTTTATTTAATATATTCATTGTATAGTTAGAGATTATATGACTTATTATTGCACATATTATATAAATAAATGCTTAACCATCCATATTACTTATTACCCTTGATTCAGGCTGATCGTAAAATTTAATCAATAAAAGCTTAATATACAATACGCTTCACAATTATCTACCTTATTTATAAATGTTATAACAAAACTAAAGGAATGTGTTATTCAATGGAAAAAAAAAAACAGTCGAATATTTAGCTTCCATACTCAAAATTAAAAAGTGATTAATAAAAATATATATATCTTTAGTAAAGGGAAATCCACATAACCATTATATGTGATTTATTTATAAATAAAAATTACAAAAAACTTTTTTAACAAACAAAGGGAAAAATGTTAAATCGAGTTTCCTTTCTGTCATCTAAGCTATAATGATACAGATTTTTCGCAATAAAGTTTCGCTCTGGAAAATGAATTTATATTTTACAATTACAACTTTTTTTCAGTAAAAAAAACCTATTTTTTATTATATATATATTTTTTTCAATAACTGCTTTTATTGAATGTACATTAAATTTTGCCTCACACAAAGATGGGATTGTAATTATCTCATTCATACAAAACATATATCAAAAGAAAAAATACAAAACATATAATAAAATATGTAATTAACAATGTTTCATTAACTATAGCATTCCGTAATATTACCTTTTAAAAATACGAAACTAAATTAACTGAAAATATAGCTTTCATTAATAAACAGTATGATTATAGGATTCTGAGTAATATATTTCAGGCCTCTGTCAGAAACTCAAATATTTGATATTAATTATCAAATGATATTATCTACCTCTACAAATATTAAATTGAAATATGGATAGGATAATATTTCATTTAACAGAATATTTTAATTTAGACACTCAAATAAATCTGATTTTAGTTGTAATTTATGTTATAAAACTTACATTAGTACATAATTATAATATGATACGTCCTACGCTACCACTGTGAGAAGGGTTCACCTATTTAGTTTACAAAAGACAGTTTAAAGTGCTCTATGAATATGCATGAAGTCTGTTCAGAACAATTTACCTAACCTCTAGTTATTTTTTTTTTCTTTTTACGATTCGTTTCCAAGAAAAGAAATTTAAACTGTGAAAATGTTTTAGAATAAATAGAATGCATATTGGAATTTGGACCACACTGCAAAATAAAATGTTTAAACATATTTTTGCAAACTAGTTATGTTATCTATCCCTGAGTTATAGTTTCAGTTAATTTCTATTTTTTTTTCTTTAATATTTTTTTCATAAAACACTAGGATTTTTGAGCAATTCGTAACATTTATTGAAGCTTTGACTGGGTTAGGAATTTTTGTATCAATTTTTAGCGAACGAATTCCTACATCAAAACTTAGTTTTGATCCAAATTTTAAGGTTTTGAACAATGCGACTTTGATCGTTCTTTTCTGATATCCTTAAAATAATATTTAACTTACATTTTTTAAAATAGCTTTAATATTATTATTATTATTTTAACTTTTATTTTGAAAATATTAAAATCTACCATAATATGTTAAAGGGTGTATAAAAAAAAAAAAAATGACCGCTTTTGAAACAAATATTTGTATTATTATTTCTTTCATATAAAATACGATTACTACTCAAAGTATAGTCCATTGTTATCTACCGTCATTATCCATCTGCTAGTCAAGAATTAGAATAAGAATTCTTAGAATCCACAGGATTTCGAACAGGTTAGGAGCTTAAAGTACCTAGGAGCTAACTTGAACGAGAACGAAATTAAGGGAAGTATGAATTCGTCTGGAAAGATGTTCAAAGCCATAAATAGGATGTTCTTATGTAAAAGAGAAGTATCCAATAATAACACATTAAAAGTGTGTAAGTCCTCTTGACTACCTATTTAAACCTACTCCTAAGAATCACGGTCACTCCCTCAGGAAAATACAAGCATCATTAATGAGGTTCCTTAGAAAAATAGGGAAAACCAGAGGAGACCGCATCCGTAATCCAACAATTAAAGCAGACCTAGCCAATTGCTCGATGCCACGCTGATACCATTCCATGGGATGGCTGTCAATGAACTCTTGAACAGCATTTTCAACTTGCGCAAAATTGTCAAATTTTTCCCTTGAAGAAAATGGAACATGGATCGAAACAAGTAGTTATCCGAAGGTGCGAGGTCTGGACTATTGGTTGGATGAGGCAGGAAGTTAAAACCCATGATGTAAAACCCAGTATCTTTCGACGCACCACACTCCCTGGCAAGTTCGCGAGTACTTGTGGACGGATTTGACTCACCAGCTTCCTTCAGAACCCCATCAATACCTTCCCCTTCATATTTAATAATTTAACGAGTTGCTTCAGCGGCTGTGTAATGTTTTTTCCAGTAATGTCTTAAAAAAAATGCGAGAAATTCGTAGGACACTGTCATGTTTTTTCTTTCAAATAAATAACTGATCTGAGGCTTTTTTTTTTTTTTTTTTTTTTTTAAGAGGCTAGTCTTAAAAACAAGCTTAGAGAATGCTCTAAAGGGATTATTAAGTATTGGTAAATAATAAATAGAATTAAGATATTTACAAACTTTTGAACTCCGAAATTTGATAAAACGGTCATTTTTTTTTTATACGCGCTATTATTATACGATGAAGTTCACGGTCATCCTTTATTTACATTATTAAAGAAATAATAACAGAGAGACTTTTTTCAATAAAATAAAATATTAAATTTTAGAAAACTTTTTTCAGAAAATTCAATATAAATATAGAGTAAAACACAATTATATAATTTTAAAAAAATACAGTACAGTCCCGGTAATCCGAGACATACAGTACCATAGGAGTGCCAGATTACCGACTTTAGTGGATTACTGGATGTAAAGAAAAAAAAATCATAATAAATAGCAAACAAATAATTAAAAATGATTAATAAAAAATATATGTATGCAGATTTTATTTAAAGCAATGACATTGGCACACGATATGAACCGTCAGCTAATATTTTGATAACTTTCTGCCGGGAGCCATATCATGATCCCTATCAAAGTATTGTCCGGTAGTAGATAAGATATCAATTTTTCTTTTAGGAGTTGTAGATTTGTCTTGACTTTAGGACGCGAATTTATCTTGGAAACATTTGACAGCTGAAATATATAATTACAGTTTTTCGCCTGTAATAATCAGGCTTAATCCAAATATTAATTTTGAATTTATCTACCCTTGAAATTGTCAAGTGCTATTATTATATATATGGAATTAAATTTCAAGTTCTACAACTTTAATTCTGACATCTTAGAAACGATCGTGAAAGGCACTAGAAGCAAATGTTAAATAAAAATTGTTTTCATTCCGAATATTATTGAGTTTCAATAGCATATAACTCAAAAACCGTTGAAATTCCGATAAATTTATATAGAATTAATTTTATAGGAAGTTCAACTAGCTTTAATTTTGATTAAAAACATATTTTTCTAGAGTCAACCGTTTTCGAGATATAATCGAAAAACCAAAAAAATTGAACTTCTCCCCTCCTCCCCACCGTTAGCTCACCCCCCAGGGGCGGGGACTTTTAGTATGTTTACCATCAAAGCTGTTTACCTAGAAGCTATGAAGTAAAAAATTATCGCATATTTCATGCACTCTACGATGTGTTTATTGACTGGACTACTTCTAATCCAAATATTATGTATCAAACAAAAACCTACATAATTATCTCAATATACCTTTTATATATTTTTAAGAATCGGAGATTATTATCCAATTTATTTCTTAAAAAGCTTTCAGCTGATTTTCGATCCGAGCAACAACAACAGAGCTAGAGTATTACATTTTTACGAGAAAGAAACGTTACAAAAAAATAACTATATACCCCCAGCAAATATCCATCTCGAATAGAAACTACTGACGATGAAGTTTTGAGTTGAGTTGACTTTGAGATGAGCTTCTTTGAGATTTGAGCTGTTGTTTTTTTTTTTTTTTTTCTTTTCTTATATATATTAAATATTTCCATTGTAAAATGAGACTGTTTAGAAACGTATCTAAAATTCTCTAGCTACAGCTAGGATAACAGATTATTTCCCACCTCCTAGACAGCCAGTAGCGTGATAATGATTTCGCAGTAATAATGCGGAACCCTGGAAGGAAACACTGAGGTCCTGGAGTTAGCCCAAATGTGTTTTATAAGAACCTAGAGCCGCTGAGCCAGCGCAACGCTCGCCAAGAAATGAGATGGCCTGAGCGTTAGGAGGGCTATAGACTATAGCTTTAGTGCTCTGTCGCCTACTTTATATATAGCTCCTCCTATCTACTCTTAGTCGATTGTATTAGACCTCCAATAGTTTATTATTTCCTATATTACAAGGCTAGGTATTAGCCAGCTAATTAGAAGTCTGGTAATAACGTTGTCTCTTTCAGATCTTGTAAGATATGAGTCATTCTGCCCCATGTGACATTGTGATTCCATTAGAAAAAAGTTATGTAAAAAAAAAAGTTTTTTCTTCTTAAACATCTTTTTGGAAGTCTACTAATATTACTAGGGAAAAATTCCTTCATAGAATATAGTCTATCAGCACATTTACGATCATAATGGAAATTATGAATGTGGGGGAATGAGAGGGTGTGAGGGAAATAGAAAACATTCACAATACAAATAACAAAATTTTTGCAGTACAACATTGTTAATGAGTATGATATCAACTAGTCGATTAAGAGATATTAGTTAACATTAATTAAACATTTAACCATAAAACTTGAAAGAACTGGTAAGAAAATATATTATACATTTTAACATTGAAATGGAACATTAAATTAATATAATTAATATTATATCAAATTAATATAAATAGTCAAAATATAAATAAAAAGTCTTATTTCACTTACAGTTTTTCTTACTGTAATCTATTTCCCTCACTTTAGGTGAAAGGGAAATAGAATTTTGAGTTTTATTTAATATTAACACCAACACACATATTTTAAAAGAACAAAAAACAAATGGAACTCTGAACTATATGGGAAACATATAGTTCAATGCAAAGAAAACATGAAATCAAAGTTACCCTCTTCAAAAAACCACTATGTGAGGGAAATAGAATTATGAATGACACGATTCGAACACTTGATTCGACACTAACTTAGGACCACTAACAAAGGGAATTTGTTGTAAGTTAGGTTACCCTCAGTTGGGGGGAACCTTCTGAAATGCGGCCAGTCTGAAATATGAGGGAATGAATCTTGGTTGTTTTGGCGGGCTTTTTCAAAACATTTGAGGAAATTATGGAACACAAGCATTAGAAGTCATCCTTCTTTTTGTAAGCAATTAGCCTCATTTCAATTCTAAAATTCAATATATAGCAACTTACCTGAGGTACTAGAAAAAAAATTAAGTTAATAATGGCAAAAATGGAGAACCTATTCGCATTTAACGTTACCGACTCTTGTTATGGGACATGTGAGGGAAATAGGATTTGAGGTTTTGAATTCAAATTTAACCTATGAAAACAAATTAATAACCATAGAAAAACTACTTTAAGTTTAAGAGATAAGTACCTGGCACCTACTTGTTATAGTTGGGTTGCAAAAAATTTCATGTAGAAACCACAATCGCTTCGGGACACAAATTCGTATGAAATGGGAGAACGACCCATATGAATTTATAAATGTTCTTTTGTTTTTTTAAAAAAACTATTTATTGTTATTTACTAATGTACACAATATAAAACAATTAACTTTGAACATACTGATAACAATGACATTAAAAAACTTACAATGAATTACTCACTTGTAACAATTTAATAAAAATTTTATATTAGAAGGTCCCTTGGCAATCTTCTTTTCAGACGCCTAGGAGGATTATCGATAATGGAGTGGGAAGCAACTTGAGAGACTAGTGATTTGAATGGTTATGGAACTTATTATGAAAAAAAAGGTTTGGGCTAAATTAGCAACATGTGTAACATTATAGGATCTTTATGGATAAGTTTATTTGTGACAAAGTAGGGAGCATTAAGGATTTTTCGAAGGATTTTGGATTGTAAGGACTTAATACGAGATGAATTGGATGGTTTAGTAGAACCCCAAATCTTAACTCCATAGGTCCAAATAGGTTTAATCACCGTCGTGTATATGAGTCTTTTGTAATTAATTGGGAGCTTTGAACGTTTGTCTAGTATACGTTGAAGTAGTCTATAACGACGGGTAGCTTCTTGCCGTTTAAGTCTTGTATGTGGATTCATAGATTAATCGGGATTAATGGAATATTGTTAAAGGATACTGTAGGACAAGAAGTCGTAGGTTTACAACGAAGATTTATAAATGTAAAATTGAACTTAAATGATGAACTCTTATTAAACTACAACAATATTTTAAAATTAAACCTCTACAAATAATATTATTTAATTTATTTTTATTTTATAAAATCCTTAACGTTCCTTATTATGCTACAAAAAAAACTTGTTAATAGTGTCGCATATGTGCTGCTTATTCGGCCCAAAACAGATATCCTCCTTGAAAATACACAGCCCCACATACATCTTAAAATACTAGTAGAGGGATTTTATATTGTTATAAAAATATACAGCAGCCCAACTTTATGAGGTTTCTACATACTCAGCATACTTATCTGTCTAACTAAAGATTATTTTGTTTTTATAAAGTTGTAAATATCAAAAAACAAAAAAAAAAAAAAAAAAAAAAAAAAAAAAAAAAAAAAAAAAAAAAAAAAAAAAAAAAAAAAAAAAAAAAACAAAATCTTTATTTTTTCAATCATCATATTACAATAAAATGTGCCCTCGTATTAAAAAAAAAAAATGTTTAATATTCTACCCTGGCATCATTATTAAATAAATTATGACGTTTAAAAAAATGTTATTGTGTATATTACCTATTTCACAGTAGTAAAAGGATACAAAAACCGAACTGCTGTATGAACACATAACAGACAGCCAATATCTATTTAAACAAGACACAATTTAAAATATTTCAAAACTTTGCAGCAAGTTTTAAAGTTGATTCCCTAACATAAATATATGAAAAACCATAAAGATACCTAATTATAATATCTAGGAGGGAGAGAATATACAGGGAAAGTATTAAGATGCCTATACACGGACCAGCGCTGGGGGCCCTTATCAGCGAGGAGCATATGTTAGTGTTCGTGTCTTATCCAGAACCTCCTTTATACAGACATAGAGCCGGCTCAAGGAGCCTTTGTATACTTTACGGTCGGCGAGTTCCTTATCACACTGATAGCCTCTTTTGCATAGGGTCCCGCTACGAGGATAATGGAAATGCTAAACACTTGTCTTCCGATAGTATCAACTGTGAAGGGTGACGTAGAGAGAAATTGAATTAATGAGGAGGCAAAGGGTGTCTTCTGTCTTCAAAGCCAGGATGGGTTTAGTCAACATCTAAGAGGGGGCGTGGATGTCGACTTGAGAAAATCAACGGTATAATAACATCAAACAGGGTTATACTTAGAAAATATTATGATCAAGTTATTTTAAGTAAATGCAGTTCCTATAACCTGACACAAATAGGAACGGAGGGATGCCGGATTACCTGAAATGTAAAGTATAAAAATTCATAGTTTAAAAAAACTAAAATTTAATAGCAAAAAACGAAAAAAAAAAAAAAAAAAAAAAAAAAAAAAAAAAAAAAAAAAAAAAAAAAAACCTGTACCACTTACAACCCATGAAGGGTCTCGGGTTCAGTACTTAGGTAGGCTGTACTGTTTCTAAGCCAACGGTTGTGAAAGGAGGTGATTTGGCCAGAATTCACGCTCAACCGCCAGGTTTTTTCCCCAATTAAGGGTACCCACTTTTTTAAGAGGCTGGGTGGGCCCCAGGAGGGTCTCCCGACCTCGAATTCGATCCACGACTGAATTAACAGAATATAAATATTCTGCCTTCAGTCGGACTCGAACTCGGGCCCGGGAGCATGGTAGTCAAGCGCCTTACCCACTGAGCTACCGCGCCTCCCAAAACCGAACAAAAAAGAAGAAAATATTTAGAGGGAAGCTATCTTAATTCCAAACGAAGATAATGTATAAAAGATAATATATGTACATACAATTGAAAATAGCACTTTTGGTGTAGATATATCAATAAGAAAAAGAAGAGAGAGAAAAGAAATAATAATATGATGATATAATAGTTATATGCTTATATAATTACAATGTTTTCGAGTAAAACAAAGAAATAAATCAATAAAATATAGTACAAATAATGTATAGCAACGAAAAATATATAGAAAAAAATTTAAGAACCACTTGAATGTTGATAAGGCGAAATATTTACTGATACATAAAAACATATATTCACACATATGCATCCAACTTATGTAGATATAGGTGTTCACATATATCTGTGCACACCTATTAATCTATACAAAGGCTTGTATATATACTTATATGAGGGGAAAAAAACAATTGTTAGGGAAACAATTGTCAAAAACAAAAACGAATTTAAATTTATACAATGATATATTTATTGAAGCAAATTCATTGGATCGGATACTCTGAGTTTGATTAACTTGAATTTTAATTATCACTTATATATTATTATTATTATTATTATTATTTTCATAATAACTCTACGTTTTGAATAGTTACCAAAAATGTTTTTGTAATATTTCATATCAAGCACCCCACGCTTTTTTACTATACATTGAATTATTTATAACTTAAGTTTTACTTTCATTTTATTCCAAATTAATTAATCATAATTGATTGTCTGGCTTTAATTGCCATAACATAAAGAATTAACGAAAAAAAATTATATTCTTCTTTTTCGTTCGGTTTGCTATTTTATTTTTGGCTATTTTTTTTCCATCTTCCCTAGAACTATGAAGATGATGTCGTTAAAATTTAGTACAGAAGGGTTCAATGGTTTAACATTGTAAACTCGGAACAGTGGAAAGGTGCTGACCACGTATCGGTCGATTTTCAAACTTCACTGGGATCCACATATCACACCACATATTTAAATTTTTTTAAAATAATTTTATTGAGTATAAGTTAATTTTATTATTAATTTCAAGCTCTATATAACACTGTACCTATGTAACCTCATAGGATGAATGGCGCCCGCCACCTATCGATCACTTTTCAAACTTCACTGTTATCCACATATAATCGCCTTTTTAATAACATATTAATTGAAAATCAGTAGATTTTATAATTGCTAAACCTTGCTGAATCTATAAAGATTGTGTAGTTATAATATGGTAAAGATTGGTTCAGTAGTTTTCACGGTAAGTGATCACAAACGAAAAATGGCTTATATAAAAGTATAGATATGTAACAAAGTGCTTGTTCGCGCCAATCGGCGCTTTTGTGAGGGGGGGAAAGGAGAAAAGTGTAGTATATCGTTCATAGACGCACTCTATGAAAATCCTAGGTAACTAGCCCTTATCTGCATTAATCCCTACAGGAATAATCGTCAATCTTTTGCTGTCTTCTGAGCCAGTACGAGCGCCTAACCCTTTGCCCAAGGCCCTATGGTCTTCCTGTCTGTTTATGCCCAAGGCTAAACATTAGCCTTCCAAAAGTTTATTTAAAGTATTTTTGTTTGATATGATATTTAATAAAGAAATAGTATCCCCAACTAATGAGTGGTAATTTGAGAGGAAGATATCTTGACCGAGTGTTTCAGCCTGCGGAAATCATTCGTCCGCCCGCAATTCTTTTGGAGGCCTCCGAGAAGTCGCGGAAGTACATCGGCGGCTACATCCAGGTGAGTGATTTTTTCTGTAATATTTGGTTCGGTTATCTTCTGAGAAAGGTTTCCCCAAAATTGCGAACACTCATTTTTATAGTTTTAAATACAGTCCATTACCTGAAAGCCGATGCGTGTTTTGTTTTGTCGGAAAATATCACGATCTTTCACTAAACAGTACTGATGTTTTGAAATTTTCGTATCTTTTTTGAACTGACGTTGAATGTTTAACAATCGAAACTAGTTTTGAAATAAAAAGAATTCCCATCGAGATTACAATTAATTCCAGTAAACTCGGTTGTATTCTAACCACACTTACAGGAATATTAACCGCTTATTTCGCAGTTACAATAAAAACTTCCCTGGTAGTAGCTAACCCTAATGAGGGTACGCAAACTCCTTTCCAATAAGGGTTGGTCCCGAACGGTTGAGGCCTCAGACAATAACCGATCCGGCCGATAAATGGCCGAGCAATTATTGGAGAAACTGCCTAAAGAGGGTATTTGTCGGTCCCCTTTTGTAGAGTGGCTTTTGAGTACTAAGGATCATCTCTGTGTTTTAACTTTCAGATCCCGAGGCGTAACTTGGAAGGGCAGATCAATAATTCAGTGATCAAAGTAATAATAGATAATGTTCTCGTCAGATCAGGGCAAACTTCCCGGCTTTCCCTAACTCTTCCTCCCACTTACCTAGTCCGTGGAGGATAAAATACAAGGCAAACTCCCAAAGCTAATACAACCATAACTTCTCGGAAACAACTCAATATTATTTTACGTAAAATTTATTAGCGTTTTAAAAGTAAATTTATAATTAAGATAGTTTTCGAAACTTCAATAATCAATTATTTAAAGAAATTTTCCACCAGGATAAATCCGAATAAAGGTTAATTGCTTTCCAGATTGGATTAAATTATATTTAGAAAATTAAATAAAATTAGATTAGGATTTAATCAACTAATTTCAAAAAGAAGATAATGATCACAGATTATTCCAATTAACAGTTTTAGGATAAAGGGGCTGAAAATAGTTAGGGAAAAACTTATTCCTTCCAGGATAAAAAACTTTAATGTTAAATAAAGTCTCAGGGATTGAACGAAAGTAGCAAAAAAAAAACCAAAAAAAATTTTTTTTTTTCAAATTTCCTTCAGTCCATGTTTATCATTCGTTTCGTTATTTACAAGTATGCCAAGACTAGTGGTAGCACTCATTCAAGCCAGAGGGGAAAACATGTCTTATGAAATATTAAGTTAAAAGTTAAAATTGTAAAAAATGAAAATTTTAAAAAATAAGTCTTCTAAATTTGTTGTTTACTGGAAGAAATATTGTAATTTATTTTAATAAAATTTGTTTATGTCTAGCTTAAGAATGTTTATTATAGATTTCAGAACGTTTCTTTATTATGAAAAAAAATACGTTTTTATTAAATTTAAATATTTTAAAGTTTTGCCATACTTTTGACGTTGAGTTTACAGTTCTTGAACATCAGTATAGATGTTATTTAAACTTCTACTACAAGAATTTGAAACCGAAGCTTCAATCGTAAAAATTTATATGTTGTCATTTGTAGCTTAAATAATTGAAGGTGTTCTCGAGACCTTCTATAATAAACCCTTCATTTTATAGAACTTTATAACTGCTACCAATGGGTAGTTTTTTTTTACAATAAATTGACACATCATTTTTAGCACTATCATAACGTTTAATTCATGTATTTGGTATTATATTGGATACAGTTGTAAATTTCAATAAATAATTTTAAATAAAAAAATAAAACAATTGAAGAGTTTGGTGGATGAAGGGTTATGTAACAAAACGCAATCTTGAGTAATTTATGTTTTAGGTTTGTTTAATACAATTTCCTTTGATAAGAAAATATTAAATAGCCCATTCATCTTCTTCATTTTGACTGCATATTCTAATGCAGGATGTAAAACACTACGAGAATTGATATGTAATGTTTTTGTGAAAAAAAAAAAAAATATGTTGACTAGTGTTTGTTGCCTATGGAAAATAAAATAAAATACGTTTAATTATTATCAACATTCCCTAATTCTTATTTCTGACTGATCCCACATATATAAAGCATACAATTTTATGAAACGCTTTTTTTTATTCAAAATTTTCTCATAAATTCCTAAAAAATAAAAAGATAAAAATAAAAGCGATATAAGTAAGAACATAACGAAGAGGACCCTAAAGCAAAACAAGTTCGATTGATGCTGAGGGCGATTAGGAAAGCCATGAAATAACAATCGCCGCTTGAGCTATCTCTTGGAGTCCGGCCAAGCTCTTCTGTAACTTTCCCCGGCTCGGCGCATATAATTTTATCTTTTTTATCTCTCAGCTCTTTTTCCGTTTTTTTTAAAGGAAAACCTAATGTTAAAGTTTAAGTTTTATCACATAATATTTAAAATGGTAAAATCTGTTAAATTATAAGGGTGCTCCTGAAATTTTTAATCAAGTAAAAATTTAAAAAATAATCAATAAAAATTTTTATAATCCTGAATAATAATAAAAAAAAAATTGAGAGATTTATCCTTAACAAAAGAATAATATTTAATTATTCATTATATATAATTTTTATTTATCACATAAACTTTCAGCCCAAACTTTAAGGATGTACTAAAAACTAATAATATAAAAATTAAAAAATTAAAAAGCTTAAAAGCAATAATAAAATTGTTAAAAAAAACAGGCTAGTAAATGAAAACGAGACCAATACTAAAAAAAAAAGAAGAAATAATTGATATTAATATAAATCATATCAAAATGTCTGTTATATTGCAATTATTTGACATATAATCATTACTTAAATCAATTAAATGATTTTGTTATATATTCTTAAAGAAGTTTTTTTTTTTTTAAATTGTATTTAACTTGTTGACGGCAGATGACGTAAACACTCACGTCACTCCTCGTTTATAACCCAGGAAGGGTAAATATGAGAAAAGAAAAATTGTCTACGCAGTTAACGTGTTAAGTGACCCAAGATTATTTTTATCCTCCCCAGTTCTGTAAAACCCAGAAGAACCAAATAATTTTTTTTTTATATACATTTATTGAAATTTACAACTGTACAGAATATATACATCAAATAAATGTATTGACACCGATTATAATAACATGTTAAAACTTGAAAAGTAGCGCTTTATTAAAACTTCTACACTAGGTCTCTAGGCCATCTTCGTTTCAGACGCCTCGGAGGATTATCAGGAATGGAGTAGGAAGCAAGTTGAGAAACTAACGGATTTCAGTGATTATGGAACTTACTATGAAAGGATAGGTATCTGGTGTGGGCTAAATCAACAACATATGGAACATTAATATCTTTATGGATAAGTTTATTGGTGACAAAGTAAGGAGCATTGAGGATTTTACGAAGGATTTTGGATTGTAAGGATTGAGTACGAGATGAATTGGATGGTTTAGTGGAGCCCCAAAGCTCAACTCCGTACGTCCAAATAGGTCTGATCACAGTCATGTATATGAGTCTTTTGTAATTAATTGGGAGCTTTGAACGTTTTTCTAGTAAATCCAAATAATAATAATAATTTCTTAGTTTATTAATTTTCTAATTTTTAAATAAAGCTATGTATTTTAACCAAACTTTGAACATTTAATTAACCTTACCTGGTAATTTGGGAATATTTTTGATTAAGTTTTAAACCAATTTCAAATGTACCGAAATGCGTCAAAAACCTTTAAAAAAGTAAATGTCACAAGCCTATAGATTCTTCTATTTACTAACGATAATAAACGTGACAAACTAAGATGCATTAAGGATTTTGGACTGCAAGGATTGGATACAAGATGAATTAGATGGTTTAGTGGAGTCCCAGATTTCAACACCGTACGTCTAAATAGTGCTAATAACTGTCACGTAAATGGTTCTTTTGTAATTTAATAATTTTGTAAATCGAATGCCCAAATGTAATTTATTACAAATTATAAAATAAGGAAATTATGATATCACCAAAACCACAATTTTAAAAATTGACCAGTATTAAAAATAAATAACGAGACATTATAATCCCTAAATAAATTCAACATCTATCCTAAAAGCGAATAGCATTCACTTCGAAAGTTTATATTAAAAAATATCAACTTTGTTATTCATATATTGAAATAAATTTATTTTTCGACTGATTTCAGAAATTAAAACATTAACTGGATATCAATCAAAATAAACGCGCGATATGTAAAGGCTAAACTAATTCAGAGATTAACAGATTTATACTTTGTATTACAGCCAAATAAATGACTGGTCATTCTAAAAATATTTTTGTGAAAAATTTCATTTTCAATGAGTGCACATTGAAAATTAAATATTTTTTTCTGCTTTCTATATATAATATTATTTTTTTTCAAATTATGAGATGACAGTTTCATTCAAAACATAACTTGAAAGTTTTAAATCGTATTAAGATTGTATTATTTTTACATCAAATGTTCAAAGTTATATATGTATTTAATATTATTAATGTTGAAGGACTCGATCACTTCCGAACAATATCTGTAAAAAAACTTACCAATTATTATTTAATTCTAAAATTGCTGTAACAAATTACAGTAAAATAAATTTTAACTTTAAATAATATAAGAATAGATTTACAAAACTATTTTAATTAATTTGTAATTAAGAGACCTCAGAGTTAGTACAAACAGTAAAGTTAACTGAACCTCTTGTTTAGAAAGGTGATTCCAAGAAGGGAGGTAATCAAATCAACGGGCTATTTAATTTATTTCAGTGTAATTCAATTACTGAGACATCCATAGCAAGTCTAGCAAGTCAGCCATTATTGTTAAGGAAGAGAATAATTATTTACAAATGAAACAATTTAAAATTATTTATTATGTGCTTCTTCCCGTGGTCTATTAAGTTTAAATTACATAACTATTATGTATATTAAATCACAAGCAATGTTCTCCTCACCAGTTATGAGCAGCTTTATACAATTTTCGCTAATAAGGAACTATTCCGTTTCCCTAGTTGATATATATAACTGATATCGTAAACAGTACTGGTATCGTAAAACTTTAATACAATATCCCATACTAATTTTGGTCACGGATGACATTACATCTCTTAAGTGACCATCACTAGTTATCATAGTTAAATTCAATAAAGAGATTTATCCAGATTTTAAAACTGGAAATAATAAATGAAATATTTTTTTTTTAAATATATTCCAGATTCCAATAGTTTGTTTGCCTAAAAGTGAGGATGAGGAACATTTTTCATAAACCTCACGGCTTACAGAAAACCCAAGTTTTAAACTAGCGTGTCATATTTTCAAAAACACTAATTATATAGTTAGTGAATAAGTGATGTGGATGATTATGTTTGTTACTGTTTTCATAGTCTATTTTGTACTAATTATTCTAGAGTATTCTAGTTTTACTTAGATAATAGTGACTTTTTTTTAATAATGGAGATCATTATTTTAATGTTTCATTTTCATATGACTATAAGTAGTTTTCACTAAGATTATAGTTGATACATCATGCCAAAAACGTATTTACAGCTATTTGGAAAAAAGTATTTATTAATTTTACAATCAATTGAACCAGTAAACAGTTACTTTTATGGATTCAAAATAAGAGATTCGTTCTTATGTCCTTGTGATTTCACACAAGAACAAAATATACACCACCTGATATATGAATGCAGACTACTCACTGATTACAGAACTATACTACAGGCAAAAACAGTACAGAAACTAGGACATTGGCCGATGGATGGTCAATGTTTGATGAACAATTTATTTGAAGATTTCAAAATATTTCTTCAAAATTCTATACTAAAAATAGAGGATATAAATATGAAATATCTTTAAAGCACTAAATATTCATAAATTCTTCTCTATTAAAATTTTTTTTTAAGGATTTATGGTGGTAAAATAACTTTGTTGCTTGATTTTGTTGAAATTTTATTTATTTGTGTGTATCTTGTTCTTTATTTTATTTTATTTTTTATATTGACCTTTACAATGTATATGTATATGTAAAATAATAATCAAATTAAAAATTAAAAATTACATGTACATTGTATACTTTTAAGTATGGTGTGTACAGAGATAAATAAAATCCCCTCCAACAGGTTTACTGCTGGAAGGAAAACACGAAACAAAAAAAAAATCAATAGAACCAAAAATTGGGAATCTTGAAATGCAAAAGAATAAATCTTACAAACAGTGTCAAAGATGACCTATGTTTGCATCAATGATCTACCTTTACTGTCCCTGCCCTGGTTTTTAAATTATAACATTAATTCAATATATAAATATAAATATTAATTAAAAAAAAATTATATACATCAGTATATTGGTTAGTTGATTTTATAGTATATGAATTTCTCAGTATTTAAATTTTAAAAATAATTATCTCAATATTCCTTTATCAAGTTCCAAACTTTTATCAGGCATCGATTTAATTATTATTATTTTCCACATAATATTTTCCTCCTCGCGAAAATAATTTGTGTTCTTGGGAATTAAGAAAATATTTCGATTTCGTGATTGACACGATCCACCATCGCTCTAACAAACTGTTCAGACATGAAAATATTCTCAAAAGAGAGAGGGCACACGTGTAAGATCTCATAGAAGCTTATTTCTTCCTTTTTCATTGTTGTAAATTCAGACAATCGTAGGAACTTTCCACAGTAGTATTATAGTCCTATAGAGAATATTATGATATTTATAAAGAAAACGCCGATAGATGTTTCATAATTATATTAAAAGTATATACAGATCATTATTAAGGTAACGTAGTTTAACATTTTTTTATTATATTTTTTTTGATCTGCTAAAATATAAATATAAAAATTGCTAGAATATTTTTTTAAAAAATCCATACAAAAAAATGGAAAAAATATTTATGAAATAAATTCGTATAGATAGGAAATTGGTGTTTTTTTTTTTTTTTGTTTTTTTAAATTCAAACTAATACAGCTCCTAAAGGATAGATCTTAGCGATAAATGCTATGCAACAAAAAATATTCTGTATTAAATTTATGATTAGGATATCGTCGTCAAACCAAAAATAAATTTGCAACGATAATTATTAGTAACAATATATCTAGAGTACGTTCATTTTATTATAAATTATTTATTTTTAAATTAATGGGCGATTCTCATTCTACGGGATTATTATTATACTTTGAAATTTTTCGGTATCGAATAATAAAAAAAAAAAAAAAAAAAAAAAATATTTCAGTATTTGGATCGTTCCAAAACAAATACAGGATATATTATAGTAGGAGTCATGAACACTCCTCAAAATTTATTTAATTAAATCTAAAGTTGCTCTTTTCTAGAGTTCATAACACAATACAATAAGTTTCGTTAAAATAATTTTTTATAAGACAGACTTTTTCGCAAAACCCTTTTAACTTCACTACAGATGTGTACTGGTTTATTTCGTTGATGTAGAATAACCGTGACTCAGGAATATTCAACGTTAGCTTCCTCATAAATCTTTTCTCCATTTCACTTGGTTTTTCAAAAAATGGTCTGCCAAACTAGGACTCTCTGTGGCGTTTTAAACCGAAGTAAATGTATCTAAGAAACAGTGTTATAAGTACAAATCCCAGCCTGGGCCGTACTTGTTCAAGGAATGAGTTTAATTGTTATGTTTCGTTCTATAAAAACTAATTTTATTAGTTATATATATATATATATATATATATATATATATATATATATATATATATATATATATATATATATAATTAAATTGTTTGCTGGTTATATATTTGTATTTAATTTTCTGTCCAATATAATATTTATATAGTTTGTATATAAGAATAAATATCAGTAAAATTTAGGAAACACAGAAGAAACAGCCGAAATAGCATTCACCAAATACAATTGCTACTATCTACCTTATATCTAAAAAAATAACGGTGACAAACAATTTTTTTTTTTTTCGACTTTAAATTTTGAACTTTTCAGATAATTCGATAATTCTGATTGTTTCGTTCGATTCAGCACTTCATGAAAGGTATAATTTAAAAAACTCATGCTTAAAACAATAGCTTTTTACCCATTTTTAGCACTTTTGCCTCTATGTGCCAATGACGTCGTTTCCGAGTTACAATTTTAAAAATTGTTTTATTAATTTATCATTTAAGTTGATGTGATTAAACAGTGTGTTAATTTCATTCTCTTTCCTATTAGTTTACAACAAAGGAAACAAATTTGTTATAAACTTCGAAAATATGTTAGAATTTCTAAGTCTAAGAAAATTTATGTATAAATTTAATGTAATTTCATACATTATTTTCACACCTTTAAATTCTTAATGTAAATTTTAAGTTCAAATTCAACTATACAAAGGAAAATAGTCAGCACTCAAGTTTTGTATTATTGTTACTGTTCCACCAATATTTTTTTATTATTATTTTTTTTTTTTATTAACACCTGTCAGTTATCCCACGGCAATAAGTAGATACAATGATAATATGAATGGATGATATGATCTTTATTAAATTTTCTCTGAGTAGATAATTTAACTAACTCCTCTTTAGCCTTCCTCGGGTATTTTCTGGCATGTTTCTCGAGGAAATGGTTTGTATTAGATTTATAATATGTCCATTAAGTTAGTCATGAAATCGTTTTTGATCAAGCCAACTGTCAACTGAGGCGCCAGGATATATGATAGAAACTAATCTTAAAATGCTGGGAAGGCAAAACAAGATCCTTCCATTCCAATTATTACTTGTTTTTTATATTAATAAATGGAGGATAAGAAAACAAATAATAAAAAAATATATATAAACAAAAAAACATGAAATCGTTTGCATAAATTTTAGACCTTGCGTCATTGTTATATGTAAGTATGTGTATGTTTTGTTATTGAGGTACTCAAGGTGATCGGGTAATGATTCTTTTTCAGCTGGAATTTTTTTTTTTTTTTTTAATTTGTCATTTTAGCTTGATTTCGTGAGGCGTACGTTCAGAATGGTATTAGTAAATACAAATATTTGGTCTTTGCAGAATTTTGAATTTATTAGAAAATGGGAGGGGGGGGGGGATCTCGCTCGTTTGTTAAAGATTAGTCGCTAAAAATAATTAAAATAATATTTTAGTTTTCATATTTTTTTTCTGTTTTTGTAAAAAAACAGAGAACACATTTTTCCGGCGGATAGCCGGAGGAGGAAAACAGATAGAGTAATATTGGAAGGTCCCGAGGGGCTTGGTTTCAATTACAACCCTCGCTACAGTCCCACCAGGTAAATAGGTCGGATTAATCCACATATCGAACCATTTTCGTTAGCCGTTGGACTTACAAGAAATTTTATATCAGCATAAAAGTAGATTCCTTAGAAAAACAAAACTTCAGAAACATACAAAATAATTAGTGACGAGTAAAAAAAAAAATACAGGCGGTGTTTCCTGAAAAGATATACTCTGAAAAAAAAATAACCTTTGAGATGGAATATCCAGTTAAAGAATATAACTGAATATCATTAATTAAAAATAATTCATCTTCTCATCACTAAAATATTTTCTACTATAAATTAAATAAAAGTTTTGAAATTTAACAATACTAAATAATCAAAATTGAAACCAAACAAAGTTGTTTTTAAAAGGCTAATAAGAAAAATAAAGAGAACTGTTTAAGATAATATTTTTTTTTTTTTTTTAGAAAAAAAAAAATTGTTAAATACATGAATAAAAATTAAGTGCAATTAAAATTTTATTATAAAATTAGAAAACATTAAAAAAAATACAAACAAGAGCCAACATTAAAACTGATTTTGATGAAAGGCACAAAGATTCTAGAACCAAGAAATACGTAACTGTATAAGAGCCTTATCAAAAGAATGAAATATGAAAGTTTGGTAAGATGCATTAACTAAATGTCAACTCAAAATATTAGATTTGCAGACAACATTCAAGTATGACTCCATCAAATTCGTCAAACCCGCACCTACAGGGCACATAAGAAACTCGCGGTCCTTTTCTGTTATTTTCCCTTCCATAAAAAATGTTTTTAATTCCGTTAGAGTATTACTATTAAATAAAACTATATGTTTATTTACATTGTTATATAACCAATATTTTTATTTGTGTTGGATAGTTATTCATGTTATAAAGAGAGATATACCTGTAGCTGTTTCATCTTCTTATGTTATTATAGAGAACAATATAGATGAATATAGACAGTATAGGTAAAGAAAATTATATTTAATTATTTTTATTAACAGTAGATAAGACATACACTGTTCTCGAAATGATACTATCCCATACCAATTGCTCTGTTATTATTGGAATATTAATTTGCTTTATGTATATGAGCTATCATTAATCGTATTTATTTTATTTCTATGTTGATTATGTATATACATAATTATTATTAAATTTTAATTAAGTAAAGTTATGCTTTTAAAACATATTTTAATAATGTGAAGTGTGTATTACAGTGGAAATAATATTTTGTTTGCAATGCAAACTTTAATAAGATGTGCGGTCAGCGACTCTAAAGAAGTATGAACATAAATTGTTTATGTTTGAAATATTTGAACAAGAACATGTTCTTTAACAAATAAAGTTATCATTATTATTATTTATGCACGTTAAATTGGTTGATTATCATTATGATTTAATAAATATTTTTACGAATACTTTTGATGAGGAAACTGCCGTAAGGTTTTTTTTTTTTTTAACATCACAAAAATTATTCCGGAAATGAGATAATGCAAAAATAACCATGAAATGAAATTAATAGTTTAACGAAAAATTTCCAGCCACCTGTGATATGTGGTTATCATTGTACATGCATTGTCTTATGATTTACCCAGACTCCCGGATTATCTCAGTTAGATCAAGGATCAATTTAAATATACATGGTACATGTTTTTCGAACAGATATATATTTACATTAGTATGTATCGGGAATGTAATATTAGAAATATTAATATTAATTTTTTTTTCTAAGCCCCAATGGCTAACAATAAAACGTTCTGATACATTTCCTGATAATAATGACTCTACGTTCTTTAAAAGTGCATTTTTGCTATCTGAAGATAGCAATGGTTAGGAGGCAAAAAAGCATCAGTCACTATCTAGAGATGGGACTCACAAGGGTTTTTGGGCAATAATTATTAATAATATATTCTTTTTAATTAAAAAGTAACAATAAAATAATTGTTATGATAGTGAACAGACGGACGGTTACACTCTTGAAACCAAGTTAGTCCCTGTAAAAATATGTAACATGTAAAAAAAACAAACTAAAACACAAATACAATACGTAATTGTTAATAATTAAAATTGTACAATCACTTTTCATTGGCGTCATCATTGCCGCGATCTTCCGGCTCTGAATGAAAGGGTTCCTCATCAACGAAATGTTAAGGTTTGTGGTAATTTTTCATATTAGTAGTGTAATGGTGTTAATATTTCTTCTTGCCGGGTAAAAAAAAAAAAGAGAGAAAAAATATATGCTATGGCTTTGTAGATTTCACTAATCAAAAGAACTGATTTTTTGATCAAGAAAAGCTAAAAGTCCAAAAATCCATTATTTTTTAATCAATGGGTTTTACTTAACCGTAACCGATTTCTACTATTATATCACATTTTAGGACCAAAACAATAAAATTTGATTTAATCCTAAATTTTCTGGGTCGCTAGATATATAATTTTAGATTTAGGGTAAACAAATAAGAGAGTAACAAACTCATGGAAGAAACGAAATTTCATCGAATTCCAGGCTTAACCGCACAGCGTCCTTGGAATAACTTCGGGAAGGGGAGGTTGGAGTCTTTCGGGTTTGCATACTTTCAGCAGTGCTAGGGAAGATTCGTACCCTCTCCGATCTTTTTAAGTATAGTCAATACACTTTACAATCATTAGGTTCCCAAGAATCCAAAATATTTTATATTTATTTTAATTATTCTGTTTCACAATTATTAAAAAAAAAAATAGCTCATTATCGATGAAAAATAACCTACAATTACAACTATTTTCAATGAATTAAAAAAACACAAAATTTATTAAAGAAATATTTTAAATAATTACAAACCTTAAATAATAAGCTGTAATGAAATATAAAGTATTTGAACTAAATAAATTTAAAAAAAAAAATTAATTAATGTTGCATTTACGTTAGTAAATGTATTTTTATTATAAGAGTGTTAAATCAGAATTTCATCTTTAACAGGCCTAAGACGAAAAGCATTCCAAAATAATTAATAATGTTCCAAGATTTTTTTTTTAATTATGAATTTTAATAAATAACAGCATTTTAAGAAGTTAAATTACTTTTCATGTCCGACAGATTATTTTGTTTGTATTTTGTGTCAAACTATTCAGGCGTCAATGCACAGTAGGACTTAGTTAATTTCTTTTACAAAACGTATTTAAAAAATATAATAGTTCATAGGAATGTTGAATGAATAGTTGACATTCAATTTAAGTGGCAGAATTAAAATTCAGATTCAGCAACCCAAAATAAATATATATTTGCGAATAAAAAATATACTGGATTATAAGGTACGTACAAAAAATAATAGTGATAGTTTTAAAGATTACTAAAGATGTACAAAAACCCGGTAGAACATAGTGAAGTTTAAATAAAGTAAATAGGACAAGAGAGGCTTTGCCTGTCATATAATAAGATGGAAGACGTCCGCCTAGAATTAAAAGAGCTAATTAATTTATTCTACCCGAGATCTTGTTTCACCTCTACACCGCCACGCTATAGTCTCCTCAGAGTTAACGGAGGAACTGGGGCTGCAGAATTATTTATTATCACAAGCATCTCATTCCTCAATGGAACAATAATCTCTCTATCTCTCTATCTCTCTCCCTCAATATATATACATATATTTTAGATAATTCTAACAATAAAGTAAGTCCCCTGCACTTACCCAAAATACCTTTTCTAAATTGTAGATTTCCCTTGATTTATTTCGATGTTTACATTGCTTCTAATGAACGTAAAGTTAATCTTTAAGGGGTCAACGGGAAAAATCTTCCATTCGAAATTAATGTCATCGCTAAACCTAAATTCACTCACATTAAAAAAAAAAAAAAAAAAAAAAAAAAAATCAAAGACATTAGTTTATTAAACGTTATCCAAAAATTAATGTAAATAATAACATCACAATATTAACATGGAAATTTCTTTTGGCTACGGGTATACTCTTTTATTGTGTAACCTTGTCCTTACACTCAAAAATGCAACATTTTGACACGCTGTTGCTCTGTTGGTGTTGCTCGAATCTAAAAATTTTCCGACTGTTTAATCATCAGAAATTCAAAGGAGAATATTTTTGTTTCATATTATTTTTCGTTAGTTTAATTTAATTATTCATTGAGGTTATTTCATCCTGTTAATTAAAAAATGTGAATTGGAAAAAACAGTAGATTATTCATAGACATAACCATGACCTAATTTTTATTTTATTTTATTTTATTTATTTTTTTTTTTTATTTTTTTTTTTTTTTTTTTCCAGTTAGGGAGGAATTGATTTTTACATTACTTTTGTTACAAACTTTAAATTTAATCAATATGGATACTCATAATTTTTTCAGAAATTTTGTTAATAAAAATCAAAGAAAAAAAGGAAAAGTGCTTTAAAATAGGACAGAAAAAATAGGTTACAATTTAAAAAAAAAAACAAAAAAAAAAAAAAAAAAAAAAAAAAAAAAAAAAAAAAAAAAAAAATTATTGAAGTTAAAAAGTAATTGAAGGAGAACGATCTATATTTGTATATATATATATATATATAGATAAAATTCTTGACTGTTACTATTAAATGTTTAGTAAGGTTATTGAAGTTCATAACCTCATAAATAATAAATATAAATATAATAAAATAAAAATTATTCACCATGAACAAAATAATTTTTAAAGAAATGATAACCATAGAAAAATTTAAAAACCGCGCAATAAACAAAAAAATCAGACGTTCTAAATCTTAACACCTGTTATTCCAACTTAATACATTCAGACTAGTAATATACATTTACATTTATATACATCATACAAATCATTCTTCCATTCGTTTGTATATTACACTGAAATATTTTTGTACCTGCATCTTTAGGAATACCTACCCAGTCCTTTTAATTTATTTTAAGAAATAGGGTTTCTTAGTTGTGTACTAGAATTGTTAGTCTATTCATATCCACTAGTAACATTGTAAGTAGCTTCATACTCCTCTATATTCTGTAATTATATATATTTTTATTATCCTACACATGTTGTTATATACCTGTACTGTAGCTAACTTTATGTTTTGAAATAACTTGTATAACTTATATAATTTTATTGTAACCTTGTTTTTTTCACTGTAGGGCATGATTCTGAGAACAATATAGTCTCAAACGTCGCCAAAATAGTTTTTTTTTTTTTTTTTTTTGACTAAACCTCAATAACCTTACTAAATATATATATATATATATATATATATATATATATATATATATATATATATATATATATATATATTCATCTTGTATTTTTTACCTAATCTACTTTTAAACATGACAGCCAGTGGTTCATACAATTATTATGAAAATAATAATGATTTATTGCCCCTTATCATTGCTTCTATCATCATAATATGTATTCCACTCACGTCCTATTATTTTATTAAATATTCTATTATGTTATACTTAAGTATTGGCATTTTATTCTTAGAAAGTACATTTATTACTTTAACAAAACACAATAATTTGATTTCGAGCGGTAAGGTTATAAGAAAGACATTATGAACGAAAGGCTCATAGTGAAGGAGCGAAATCGATTTGTGGTTGCTTTGCGGGTTTGACGATTTCGGTAGTTTGGGGCTTCAATATCGTTACCTAAATTATATATATATATTATTATACTAAACAAATATTTATTAGTAACGAATTAAATAAATATTGATTTTATAATCACTACCTCACATTATTTATTTATTTTTTTATGTTTTAGAAATTTAGAGTGCATGAAATATGCCATCATTTTTGACTTCATTACTACGTTAGGAATAGTTAAAAAGTAAATATACTATAAGTCCCCGACCCTGTGGGAGAGGGTGAGCTAACGGTGGAGGAAGGGTAGTTCTATTTTTTTTTTTTTTTTTTTTTTTTTTTTCGATTATATCTCGAAAACTGTTGACTCTAGAAAAATATGTTTCAAATAATATTAAAGGTAATTAATGTTTCTATAAAACTGACTATTTATAAATTTGGCCTAATTCTAACCGTTTTCAAGATATTCGTAATTGAAAATCGGTTATTTTCAGGAAAAAACAAATGTTACCTCACTTTTTGTCAAATTTGCTTATACGATCGTTTCTCAGAAAAAACGTCAGAATCAAAATTGTAGAGCACTAAATTTACTTCAATTTTAAATACACGCTTCTGGTATTTTAAGCAAATGTTAAACAAAACGTGAGGTAAACATGTTTTTTATTTCTAAAATTTTCGATTTTCAATAACGTATAGCTCAAAAACCGTTGAAATTTCGATAAATTTATATAAAATTAATTTTATAGGATGTTAAATTAGCTTTAATTTCGATTAGAAACATATTTTTCTAGAGTCAACCGTTATAATCGAAAAAACAAAAAAATTAAACTTATCCCCTCCCCCTTTTGCTCACCCCCAAGGGGCGGGGACTTTTAGTATGTTACTACTCCTAACGAAGCTATGGAGTCAAAAATTATCGCATATTTCATGCACTCTACAATGTGGTTATTGACTGGACAAAAAGAATGAAACGGAATTTGTTTATGAATGTATTACCAGCAAACGGAGTACGGAAAGAACTATAAAAGGTTTAAAATATTAGTCTACAATAGTTGAAGTTTTCTTATTTCCTATTCCCTAATGTGTGAAAGTGTAACACAAGTTAACAAGATTAATTATTGCTCTTAAGTGAGGCAGATTGTATTATTAATTCAATAAAACACCTTCATCCAAACATGAATGTGAGAAAGTATAATAGAAGTTTCATATTTTCTTATTTCCACTACCCTTAAGACTATACAGCAGAAATTGACAACTTAACTTTCAACATGGATTTTGATCTATGTATTTATAATTTGTTATTTCTGCTTCCCTAATTTTAAAAAGTTAACATTACTTGTGATTTAGCCTTTTACATTTGCGTAGCGCTACCATTTACCCTAATTGAATTTAACAAATCAGCTCTCATTGTATGAGTTTTTTCTTGTTAAAAAAAAATTAGATCTTGAGAATAAATGGAGGCTAACAAAATTCAAGCAGTGGAGAGTGAATTAACAAAGCATCAACTACGTACATATTTATAATGATTGTGAGCGCGAAATAATCAGTAAAGAGTAAGTAATCTGCTAATTTTATTAGGAGACTTGGTTTCTAATGAAACAAATTATACATAAATAATCAACTAGATTTTACGTTTTACCAAGTCTTCAAAAAATGTATTTATTTACACAATTATTCTCGGGTTATATTAACCTTTTGATTAAATCGACTTAACTAAATATTTGAAAGTGTCCAGCTAATTATTAAAATACTTTGCAAAACCACCTTTTCATTAAATATCTTCAGCCCCTCAGGCAGTAATCTCTTTTAAGTCATAATAAAACATTTAAAAATTTAATCAAATAGATAAAGTTCATAAATAATAGTTATTATCGATGAATATGATGATGAGATTATTAAATAAAAATTAGGTATAAATATAGTAATAAAAATGATTGAAATTAAGTTTAAAGCAAAAATATAAAACAACTTACAGCTCAATTGAATAATATGACATTTCTTTCTTGTCACTCACTTATAACAAATATATATTTATTATTACTGTATTAAAATAAACTAGCACAACCACACATAAATATTAAAACGATAAAATCATAACCTTACTTAACACTTAAAAATGTTAATCTTATAAGACACACTAACACACCCCGGACACCGCGATATAACTGGAAACAACTGGTGTTGTTACAGGAAGTGATGAGCAGATAATTGAATTATTGAGAATTCTGCCTTCTGATTGGTTATCCCCCCACTCCTTGTTGTTCTAGAACCTTCTTCTGCCATCATATATTTTAATATTCAGCTTTATTATAACTTATATCGCCAAGAGAATTATTTACACTTTCCATCAATTATATTAATTGTTATTGATTAAATATTTAAGAAAAAAAACTTATCTCAATATAATATATAAAACTAACTTAATTTTATTATAAATTATAAATAATAATATTTCATATTTTTTTTCTTCCTCTTACAACCATTAACCAATGCCATAGATATTAATAACCAACTATTTATTTGAATTTTTTATTTTAAACTAGTAACACTTTCTTACTTAAAAACATAAAATTGTAATTATTTTATATACGATATACCTTTGTGTGACGTAAAATTTATTTCATTGAATATTGAATAAACGTTCCGGTTTATTTTATTGTTTCATTAAATTATTAAAAATGCTTATTTAAAAAAAAAATAACATATTTTTTTTAATTTAAAAATAACAAAAATCTAAATTAGATTCAATTCTATACTCCTATCTACGTTACATATATTTTTTTTCAAATCAAATTCACCCTTCGAATTTTTTTATTAGTTAATTTGTTATTCTTAAATTCTAACCAATTTAAGTGACAAAAAGTGCACGAATTCCGGAAAAACATGTTTATTAATACATACTCTCTTATGTGTCATTGTAATTTTTTCCATATTCATACATAGTTTAATTTACTTAAATATTATACGAATCTATTCATGAATGGACAAAATACTTTTTTATAATTTCTTTACACCAGACTTACTAGTAAGCTAATCGACGAATTGTAAATATTTAAATTATAATTTTTACTCTTGTAACAAACCATTACTTTATTATTGATTATTAATACTGTACATATTTATATATACATATTATTGACATCTATATTTCAAACTACCTTAAATAATTTTTTTTTTTTTTTTGTAAGTTTATAGTAATATTCCGATTTAGTACCTAAAATATCCTTGTCATTATTAGACCGCACATCGTAAACCTATATTGTTATAAAAACAAGACTTTAAATAAAATGATAATAAAAAATTGCAGCAGGATCTGACTTATTTCTTGTAAGGAAAAATACCTTCTTGCAAAGACAGTTTTATTCACTACAGACTTTCAAAAACATAAATTTCTTTTAATTCAGAACTTGAAAGCGATTTGATTTATTTCTCCCCAAATAATCTGTGGAGTCTAATACTCTCCTCAAAGTCTCAAAACAGCTTTTATCTGTAGTATTTTGAAATAGTTTTATGAAAATAGACAACTTTTTATTTTTCAATAACATTGGTAAAAATGTTATTTAGGCTTAACGTCCTTATGTACTCAACTAAGGCAGATAGGTTAACCTACAGGTTACCAACCTATTCTAGTCATACAGGAAGGTCAAGATTCATCTCTTAGGTCCGCCACATTATGAAAAAAAACTTATGAGGCTATTACATAATAATCTTTTACGTTTTTAATATTTGGCCCAAAATTATTACAATTGTTTATTATTATTAGTTAATACTATACAGCAATTAATGTTTGACATTTATTTTAAAATTAAATTTTATCTGAATGTTAATCAAGTTATACTTTCTGTTAGTTTACAAAATTAAACTAAGCAAATTCCCAATTTCGCGGATTAAAGCCGTCTATTGATTACAAACTCTTGGAAGTAGGAAGTTAAATAAAGCGTTGAATGTTGTTGGATGATATTTTAGTCACGATCTTGGTACAATATGGCCTAATATGCAGCTCTTGGAACTACTGCCTGGCAGTTTCTTTTACAACCCCTGAGGCAAATAATAGTAGAAATAGTACTCATCGACTTTTCCATAAAGGAACCTTGCGATATGCAAACTTCGTACGTTTTATTGGTGCACATAACACTCTGGTATTGGTATGCAGTTTCATACCATAGTGAGAAGAATATGGATCATTGTGGATGGGCATACATAAACCAGTCTCCTTATAGAATGGGAAAAAAAACATCTTATGTTCACATATGAATATATTTTATTTTATTAATACTTGTAAAGAATATAAAAAAACATTGTAGAAACTACATCCAATACACAAAACTTTGTATAGACAATAATAATGTTACGTTTTTTAAGGCAACTTATTGTGTTATTTATATGTATGTAGATGAAATTATTCCACGAAAAAAATATTTTTTTGTGGCTTATAGATATATGATAGTTTTTTTTGTTTTTTTTCTGAAATCACTAACCGACGCGTTCAAATGGAGTGGAACAGGGCATACACGAAATTGTAGGAGGTACACGAACGTTTTTGTGAATTATTACATTCATAGAAATTAAATACAGGGTGTATATTTTATATCTGTGTGTATATGTATAGATTGAGGACTGGAACAGACATTGGCAACAATCTACTAAAGGACAACCATTACAGAAATACATTCCAAATATAACAGCACAAAACTATAAAATACCCAAAAGTACTCATCAAAAACTAACTCAATTACTTACAAAACACGGACCAACGAACCATTATCTGAAACGATTTTACTTACAAAACTCAGACGCTTGTGAATGTGACGGAATTACTCCGCAAACGTCCTTGCACATTTTAAATGACTGTTCCACTTATACGAAGACGAGAGACACAAATTAGTTAAGGGTACAAATGGAAGGGGGTACATGGCCGCTTCAACAAGAAGCTTTATACCGGAAGTATAAAAAGGAACTTGTGGAATACTGCAATATTTTGAAAATACACAAAGACTAAATGAAAAATTGTGTAGTGCATCAACCAATTGACATTCGCAATATTCTTTTATTTTGTTATTATTTTCCCTCGTTCCTTTTCCAGTTTATTCATTTATTCAATTTTATTAATTTTATTTTATTTTGGTTGAAAGATATTGAAACTTAAAAATATTGAATTGTATCAGAAGAACTAACTAAAATATTGTACGCATATAATATCCTTTTTGCATGGTGTATGCACAATTATAATATAAACGCCTCTTCTGCAGTCTTACTACAGAAGAGAAAAATAAAAAAAAATATATATATATATATATATATATATATAGAGATAGGGGGGGGAGAGAGAGAGAGAGAGAGAGAGAGAGAGAGAGAGAGAGAGAGAGAGAGAGAGAGAGAGAGAGAGAGAGAGAGAGAGAGAGAGAGAGAGAGAGAGAGAGAGAGAGAGAGAGAGAGAGAGAGAGAGAGAGAGAGAGAGAGAGAGAGAGAGAGAGAGAGAGAGAGAGAGTAAAGAGAGAGAGATATCAATATATATATATATATTCACACGCTGCGTTTTAATTAAAAAAAAAAAAAAAATATTGTTTTTATTTACTGACTGAATCTCAACAACCTTACTAAACAATAAATATATATATATATATAAAACATACGTAAATATATATGTACGAGTACATATGTAAATGATTTAAGAATTTAGTATATGCTATAAACGATTCTTTGCAATTATTCTGAGGAATGGAAAGATAACCTCAACAATACGTCTATAACCAACATTGACTCGAACCTATTAAAGCTTACAGATTTACGGAGCAGCCCAAAACTCAAACTATTAGTTTTCAATCTCTGCGACTCATTGCACGATCTCTCCGCATATTTCATGCTCAATAAACGTGCTCTAAAGAACAGAACAATGTCCAGATATGAAAGAACTAAATTCAGATTTTTCGATTCAATCCTATATTAACAAAGTTAAAAAAACTTTTTATTATTATATATAATGAAATATAATAAAATAATAACTCAGTTCACAGACAATATTTGAAGATTCGCGGTAAGAGAATAGCTCAGAATACAGCAATCGCGCAATAGTAACGTCAAAAAATAATGATCATTCCCTAAACATAACATCTTCCTAAATTTTTTTAATTCATTGTTACATCTTGCGAACGAAAAAAATAATTTTATTTAGATCACGTCCTTTGAAATGCCTAAAACGTGCACAAAATTAATTACTTCAATTTTTAAATAGGACAGTGAGAGCATTGTATCTCTTTATCTGCTATTTATTCTTCGCATAAGCTTTCTCTCTCCCCCTCACCCTATTAGTCTAACTATTCCCTCATTTGCATACTTATTAATTTAATTTTAATTATAAAATTATGTCACGACTTACTATTGTTTACTGATTATGATAATTTAATTAAAATAATTAAATAATACTACATAATAATATAATTCGTGCTCAGAAATATAAAATTTTACAAACTTTTAAAAAATCACGTTCTATAGAATAGTCTGAGAAGGATAATAAATTGCTTTCCGTGTAAAGGTGTCATAATTTATTAAAAAAATATTAAACAATAAAGTAGTAATAAAATAACAATGAGATGAAGAAAATAAATTTTTTTTTTTTTTTTTCTCTTGACTCGACAGACCTTGTAGATCCTTGGCCTGCTCACCCAGCCTGCTCAACCTCAGCATATCTTGGGCCATTGCTTCCGCTTCGTGTCATGTTTGTATGGTATCTTAAAGCCGGGGTCCGTTTTTTTTATCACAGATTTTCTGTGGCTGATTAAGGTTTCGTACTGGTAGGGTTTTACAGGATAAGGGGCACAGGGGTCGCTCACCTCCCTGTGACTTCCAGGGTGAGGACAGTGTACTGCCCCCAGGTGGGAATCGAACCCACGCCGTATCAGCCTGAGTATCTGGTCTTATTTGGATGGCGGTCACCCATCCAAGTACTGACCAAGCTCGACAGTGCTTAACTTGTATTATCTACTGCACATGTCTCAGTCTACTCGGCTACCCCGGTCCCTAAATAAAAATCATAGTAATATTAAATCAATGTTTCTACAATAATCTATTATATATTTGTCAAATACCACTCACTCACTTAACACGAAATCTCAGAAACCACCGAACGGATTGGAATGAAATTCGATATGTAGATTCCTCTAGGGCCGTAGGTGCTCGCTAAGAAAGGAATTTTAAAAAATCGGCCTGGATCGCGGCTAATTTGCGAAAAATGCGATTTCAATTTTTATTGGGTGAATAACAAAAGATTAATTATCATATGGTATTTGGATATAAGCTAAGTTAAAAAATAGGTTAGATCTTTAAGCCGCAAACTTAGACCACCGTTTAAGTTCCTTATAGTTGTAAACAAACAAAAATACGATCGATGTCGAAACCTTATAATATTGGTACTTTCTGTGAACTCATGGTAGCTGCAGAGGTTACTTATAACTTACAAGTTTGAGTTGTTTCGTGAAGAGAAGCTATTAAAAGACTTATGTTAAAGAGGAGGTTAAAAGACTTATGTTCTCTGGTGATGACATGTAAGGCCAGTTCGATGTAGGGACAAAAAACAGATAAGAATCAATAGTTCTACCAAGTGTATGATTCTCTTTAGTATCGTATCATGTTCTGCCATGGAGAAGAAAGGTACAGTATTAACATCCCTCAGCGTGACCCAAACTCCAATACATCACTTAAGAAAACTGTGTCTACAGCTGATTTTTACGCCTAAATGTTAGTGGAGCGAGGAAGGTGAAGGTGAAGAACCTTATTTACTTTAATTTCGTAATCTCCTCAACCAATTTATGCTTGATAAGTACGCTAAAATAGAAACTTTCTTCAAAAAAGTTGAGAAGTAAGGACTATATTCACTTAAAGTATGCCATAAGAAAAGCTGATGGTCTGGTATCAGAGCTGGGTAAGATGGTAGTGCTGCCTCGAAGCTTCACTGGAGGGCTATCAAAATAATATAAAATTAACTTTTGCAAATTGTCAATTTACTTATTGAAATTATTCTAAGAATGGAATTGTTCAGGTTTATTTAAATAATAATTATCAACGTTAAGCTTAACTTTTACTAATTTAAGTTGTCTTCATCCTAATGATATTAAACCGTAGCGGAGCGGGGTACTTTCAGCTAGTACTTTATATTACAGACACATGATACATCCATTCCGAATTCAATATCTCAATAAGTTTCTTCCATAATATTACCAATTTTACTTGAAAAAATTTTAAGCACAACCGCAGTATGTTTAAATTTTATTGTTTGTAAATAACTTAATGTTATAACCTCAATGACATAGAAATTTTAGTAGTACAGTCATACGTACTTAATTTATTTTCATTTTTAAACATATATATGTCTTTATAGTTTTTATGTGCAACGGATTTTCACAATCAATGATATAACACTTTGACACGGTTTAGATTCGTTGGTGTAGTATAGATCGGAAATTTTACTACTGTTCTAATAAAAAATTTAATGAATAATATTATTTTTTATGTAACTTTGGTAAAAAGTAACGTTTAGGCTAGTTTTTTCAAGTGTTGTGGCTTTTTTGGCACGCAATAGGTCTGTTGATGATTTTGTCGATCCAAAATTTAATAATAGTTCACTTATTAGAAGCAGATTATATTAACATATTTGTGATCTATTTTTTTAATGGTATTTTATTTATGCAGTATATCTATACTATTATATAAAAGGACAAGCCATTTTTTGTTCGTGACCACTAACCGCGAAAACTTCTAAACCAATCATAAGCAACAAATATGTGGTGCGAGGTGACGTTTGAAAATCGACCGACAGGTGGCGAACGCTATTTAAGAGAGGTTAAAAAAGTTTGATGTTATAAAGAGCTAAACATTTATAATAAAATATACTTATTTTCAAATATATTATTATTAGAAAACTATAAATATGTGTTACAACATGTGGATCCCAGTTTCATTTAAAAATCGACCGTTATGTGGCAACCATTCTGCGACAGATTTTACAACGCTAAAAACTACTGAACTCATCTGTATCAATTTTCAAATACATAACCATAGTTCTAGGAATGCTTACAGTAGAAACGATTACTATAATAATAAGTAAAATATACCGTGATAAGTGACAGAAACAAAGTTTGTAACACTGTGATAAACTTTTATGGTTAGATATTAAAATCCAAGCAGATGAGATCGATAAAATTCTTTTTGTCACTATAAAAATTATTGCCTAATAAAAATATTGAATCCTTGCTTTTTGATATTGTGTGTAAACTATGATTTATGTGCCTTTAGTTGAGCACCGATAATGCAGTCCATTATCCGTTTCTTAATAGTCTCTATCTGGATTACTTAATCATACATTAA
This sequence comes from Euschistus heros, assembly GCA_003667255.2. Lineage (NCBI taxonomy): Eukaryota > Metazoa > Arthropoda > Insecta > Hemiptera > Pentatomidae > Euschistus > Euschistus heros. Next base: position 891,600 of record RCWM02000077.1, read on the forward strand.
CAATCGGATTGCATACTTCAAAACAAGATTTTTATCGATAAAAAATTAAATCACAAAAAGTTAAAATAATCTAAGTTCTTTACTTATGAGAGCGGGCGAAGCCGCGACGGGGGATGTTAGTCTAGTATAAATTGGGCGAATGGAATCCAAATAGCTAACCTAGATAATCTATTGATTACTAGATAAAACCCAGGGAAATCTGTTTATTAATGCTCAATGTGGAAGACTGTATTTTTTAATAAAACATGGTTCCACTTGGTTCTTCAAAAGGAACTTCGTTAGTAAGTTATAATGACGAACCACCACCAGCCCTTTTTTTAAATCGCAATATATCCAAGGATTAGGCAATTATAGGCCCCATTCAGAGAGGAAAATTCCGGAAAAACCCCAGTTTCATATCGGATCGGATCCATTAGCAGCGGTGGAAAGCTGCGCTTTTTAACCTCAGAAAAAGGAGGTTCTCGTTTTAATTTAATGAATTCAACCGGCACGGCTGAATTTCAATTGGAAGAATATATTAATAAAGGGAACAATATCATCTGGCCGACTGTTGTGGAAATTTAATATTGGCCGCTCCGAAAAAGGTTTCTTCTCTATCGATCTATTGAATTTAAATTTGAAAACACCCGAATTATGGCTTTTTAATAAAAATTATACACCTCCCCTCCCTTCATCTCTTTGCTGGGGGGAGCTCTTGAAGTCCACAAAACTCGGTTGCCCAATCAAAATAATTTTCATATCAGACCTGAGATCACTTCGTTACAAGATGAAAGACCTCTTTCATTTTTTTATTTTTTATGTTCTCCTAGCCTGATTAAAAGGATTTCGTAATTATGTTTCCTAATTACTGCTTCAATCTAAAGAGCGGGTACAAATGTAGGTTATTTGAATCGATAACAAATTAAAACCTCCGCAGTACCTAACACGAAAATGATTGATACGTTTCAATCATATTTCTAAAATTAAAATCCTTCCATCGCATATCTGGTTCCAGAAACGTGACCAATTTATTACGGGACCAAGCAGAGGGATTAAAGAGATTTGCATGTTCGCATAAAAGGAACGTTTCGAACAATGGCGGGCTGTGAATTTCATCAGTGCACAGTGGTATAACATTCACGCCAGGGTAAACGTATTATCGTAAAGTACATTTTCGATTTCAAACTCATTTAATATAGTGTTAGTAAATTCTATTTGATATTGGCCTCTAGAAATACAATATGAGTTACTACAGCATAGTATTACTAGAATCCTTAAAGAAATTCGAAGGAACATACTATGAATAATAAAAAAGAAATTATTTCTACAATTTTATGATTATCCTAAGTTATGCACAAGATATTGTTTTTTAGTTTATGTGGTATCTAATTTAGATTACGTTTAGTGCCAATTTATTGTAAGAACTATTTTATTGTACAATGAGAAGATGATATCCAGCCAAACAAAAGTAGGGCTTTGTCAATAAATAAAATCGGTGTATTAGATAAAGTTGTGAAAATTATTTTTAAAATATATTTAAATCTATAACTATATAAAACAAAATATTGGAATGGGAAATAAGTCCGTTCGGTTTTTAAGGATGAAATAAAACTCTGTGTATAATATACATAAAACGTATATTCATCTACAATATATTCACCATTAATTATTATTACTTGTTCCCATCTTTCGACCAATAGCATAATGCCACGTGCTTTCTATTCATAGAGTTCTGTAGAGATTGGAATAACTGGTAGTCACTTGGAACAAGGTTTGGTGAATACGGAGGATGGGGCAAAAGGTCTCATAGACTAAGACTAATCAATTTATTGTGGGTGACCAACGTGGTGTGGGGCCTTGCGTTGTCTTGGTGGAAAACAACACCATTTCTTTTTGCCAGTTCTGGGCGCTCTTTTTTAATTGATTAATCCAACTTTGTTATTACAAGCAGTATAGATTTGAATCAATCGTTTGTCCTAATGGCAATAGTTCGTTTCAATTTCTTGTGGGAGACCAGACCGTGGGGCGTTGTTGATGTCAAAATTCCCTGAACAAAATTAGGCAAACCAAATTAAATTATACAGCTGCGTTCGGTTAAGAAATCGTGCTTTATGCAGCACGGTTACCTTTTTTTTAAAAAAATTATACAGCAAAATATGCCGATAGTGAATATTTTTTTTCCATTTTCACAGTACAGTAGCAATCACAATACTAAGCTAATGTAAACAAGAATTTGCTGAAATGTTTGTCGACATATTACACAGTAAATAATCCACATTAGGGATTTATTTATCCGATAAGAAATATAACGTATTGATACAAAAATAAACCGAAAAACCCAAAGCTAAAAACCTAAATAAATTGTTGAGAAACTTCTCATTGCATGGAATGTCACTTCAGTTCAAGTTCTATATCTCTTGAAACCATCTTTTTAAAAACCTTGGATAAATTGTTGATCTTCAAGTTGAAACAGTCTGAATGGATATAAAGATTATTATGAAACGATATAGATGTTTAGGCCAAATCAGTAGCTTATTGTACATTGCTATATCATATTATTGACACTTAGTAATATTTAATTAATTAATACTTGATAATTAGTAATAGAGGCTATGGAGCACATAGAAAAGCTGGGACAGAAGAGAGGGAAAACACTTCCAGAACTGAGAGGCTTGGCAAGAGACAGAGAAGCCTGGAGGACTTGGCTGAGTGCACTCCCACTCTGAAAGGCACTACGGGGGAAAGCGAAAGAAGAAGAAGAAGTATGTATTTCAAAAAGTCAATTCAAAAAAGTAGATTTTCGATCCTTTGATTCTTAAGAAATATGTCGGTATTGAGAGCCAGTTCTGCTAAATGGCGCAGAGAGTTGGGTCCTTCCTGATAAAAAATGGAGCCGAATAACTGCCGGGATATAATTCGAAATGAAACAATTAGGGGAGAATTAAATATCCCCGCGATGAAAGAGACCCTGGAAAAGAGGCAGCTGAGATGGTATGGGCACGTATGCCGGATGAGCCCAGAGACCCACAAAAATTTATGCAGGTGAGATCAGCAGGTTCTAGACCTAGTACCTGCCTCGGCTTACCTACAATAGCTACATATCCAAGTTGGGACAAGCAAGAGGAAAGACACTGCAAGAGATGACTGCTCCTGCGAGAGACAGAGACGGATGGAGGTCCTGAGTTGGATCAACTCTACGCTGAAAGGCACAAAAGAGAACGTTAAAGAAGAAGAAGAGAAAGAATGATCCAAATTCAATTCCTACGCATCAATTGATGCCACTGATGTTCATTTTGAGAATAACTTTAATACATTAATTGGTTTAGCTATGTAGTGTAGTTATAAAGTTATTATTTATGTGGTTATAAAAAAAACGATTAATCTCCTCATAAATAATGATAAATATTACATTATTTTGACTTTATCAAGATACCAATTTTATATAAATAAAAAGTGTATATGAATATATATATAAATTTTCTATAAATAAATAAAAAGTGTGTTTTGTATTTAACAACAATTTTTCTCAGTTCCTTAGCTTCCATGGATTGTATTAGTTAAGATTTTAGCTGTTTGCCTAAGTATGCCTGCTCTGTTTGGTTATGTAAAACATCAGCTCATATTTAGCGTTTCACTTGGTGAATGAATGAATGAATTTGAATATACTCCAGTTTAATATTGAAATGTTCATCAATAGCTGTTTGTTTTTTTATTCCTCGATTTACATTATTATTTTTAAAACGATTTGGGAAGTTTTAAACACATAAATGGTGAATAAAACAAGATGTTTTTTTTATATATAAAAATAAAAATGTTATACATTTTTAATCATAATTTTTAATGTTCACTTTTTTTTATTATACATTTTATTGCATTAGTTTGAAAATAAATCATTTGTTTATGTTAGGTAGGACACAAGATGATATATAAACAAAAATCAGGGAAACTTCATATTATATTATTTGTCAAACGTTTAATCATAATTAAATATAGCCCTACTCTGCAGGTCTGTTACTGTATAAAAACAATAGTTTGGCACTATTATTTGTTTTAAACAATATATAGAACAATATATAAAAAGCTTATTTTAAATATTTTAGTTGCTTTTTTTTTCCTAATTTATTTAGTATTTTTGTTAGTAAAATTATTATTATTAAATCCTTAATATTTAAGTATTAAAATAATTGCTTTTCTATTATAATTCCTAAACAAATTAAAAATTTGTAACAAGGTTCAAAGGTTGAAATATTAAAATTGCTTTTACAATTATATCGATGTTTAAATGTGTTCAATTATATATTTTATAAATATTATTAGTATATAAATATTATTTAGTGGGTTCTTATCTTGCTTATCATTGTTTTGAATTTAATCGGTTTATTTTTCACTGTAAGTATAACATCTTATTAATCTCCTGTCCTTCCAGGATTCTATTAAATGCGTCATATTACCCGCACCTTGGGGTAGTATGATGCAAAGCGGTACTCATTTTTTAGGGAAGAAACTATTAGTTTTCCATGCATAATTCTATGATAGAACATACAAATAAATATTTTAAGCAACTCTGATGAGTTTTGGAGCAAACTATTGAAAATATTTCGATGCTATGAATATTCTCTTTTAGGTGCACAATTTTACCCTAACCTCCATAAATTCCACACGTTGTTTTTATATATAACTAAACACTGCAACTTATTAAAACCAACATTGAATTAATTGAAAAATAACATTAAGGATACATTCATCGAACTTTTAGTAATTGAAGTAAAAAGTTCAGTATAGTTAACAAATAAGATAAATAAATAAATAAATTAAGGCTTAGCGAACCCGAAGGTTCGATGCCGATACCACCAACCGTCGACCGCACACTTCCCTCCAATCCACTCCACCAAAACCTAAACCCCCCAGGTCGACTCTGATTCAATCCTCCCATCTTCGTCTCGGCCTACCCCTCGGTCGTTTACCCGACAGCTCATAACTGATTACTTTTTTCCGAATTCGATCATTGTTAAACCCAACGACTTTACGTGCCCATTTTAAGTGTCGGTATTATTGAACTATATTCACGGGATATAATTCGCGCAGTTCCGCATTATGAAGCCTTCTAAATTCTCCTGTTTCTTCATCCTTTTTTGGGCCAAATATTCTACGTAGTACATTATTTTCGAAAACTTTAAGGCGTTGTTCCTCCCTTAACATAAGCGGCCATGTTTCACATCCCTAGAGAACTGTTGATAGTATAATAGTTTTGTATATCCTAATTTTTAAAATTTTGGAGAGTAAGCGCGAACTGAGTAATCTTGCGACCGAGAAATAACAAGCATTCTCGGCTTTTAACTTAGCCTTTATTTCTTCTTGATTTTCATTTTTCCTCGATATAATAGACCTCAGATATTTGAATTGCTCAACGTGTTCAAACTTTATCTCGGAAATATCTACATTACTAAAATGTTCACCGTTTCTGCTACTAACCATATATTTTGTTTTATCGGCATTAATTACTAAACTAATTTCGTTACCGGTTTCCATGAGCGTAGTAGCGTTTAGTTCTTTAGTTTCCTCGTTTTCACCCAAAAGTACCAAATCATCAGCATAACCAAGAATCGGACATTCACCACTCATCTCTAATCCTTTTCTTGTAAGCATTACCTTCCTAATGACGTATTCTAGCGCTAAGTTAAATAATATCTGAGAAGTCAGTAACTAACAAATAAGAAAACGAATAAAAAAATATGAAGTCATCCTAATATACCGATAGGATAAGAAATAAATACGTTCAAGTGTTATTTGTAGTATCCTTTCCAAAATTAAGTTTAATATAAAAAAAAAAACAAATTAAAAAAATAAAATAGTGACAACGGCCAGTGGGTCCACTGGTTGAAGCGAATCTTATATTACAACACTTTCTACACATTTTAATTACAAACTCTTGTACAAAGCATGTCTCTGTATTGAGAATAAATTATTTGTAAGTTATATCTGTTTTTAAAGCAAAGCTTTTGTGAATATGAAACATTAAACATAAAAATAATAATAAATCAGGAATAAGTTTTTATGTATTATCATGAATTTTATTATGTAAAATCAACAGGCATGAGCGTATGCGATTTTATAGTGTATGTACTTCCAATAAACTCAAATAAGCTCAAAACACTTTATAATTTTCTTTCTTTAATTTAAGTGTTTGAAGATTTTCCATTCATTTGTAGTGAATTTTACAGTATAAAATATTTATTAAATTGTGTACTTTTGATCGCAAAAACCTTATGTATCAAATGTCTTCTTAATGAATAAAATAAAGTCTGTATTTTGTAAATTATAAGGAGTGCATGTATCGCATGTATGTAGTGCATGTAAGATTTTTGAAAATGTTGTAAATTACAGAATTTCAATAGAAAACAAAAAATAACTTATACTTATACTTTTTCTTTGTTATTGAAATTTTCGTTTGTGTTTATTGGGAATAAAACAACTACTAAAACTATACATTTTTATTTATTATTCCTAATTATTTCTTGTCCTAACAGTGTATAAACAATAAATTTAATAATAAATCTGACTTTTTGGTGATGGTAAATTTTGAAATGCTGTTAGGGCCAACAAAACGGACATGAACCCTTATCTTTGGAAGCCTCAGTTTCATTAAAAAACATTTTTTTTTAAACAACTTTTTAATAAATGAAACGCTTGCAAATTTAAAAAAGCACATGTATCGCATTGGATGTTTCTGAAGGAAGAGATTACAAAACTAAGAAGATGTACTCACAAAAAGTACTCTGAGATTAAGGTCTCAAAAGAATACTCATGATTTACGAATTCAATTATTTGAAGAATTCTTTTTTTATGATGCTATAAATATATATATATATTTAAATTAATTGATTTTCAAATATTTCTCATCGGCAACATTTCTTCAATATAAACCTATAAATATAATGAAAAAACATCGTATTTAAAAATTGCCCAAATTTAATACAATTTTATTTCTTTGTTCCAAATCTTTTGAGTATCATATTGGCATGGACCAAATTTGCCGAAGTATAAAATTTGTAAAAATATTTTCTGAATAAAATTCCAAGTACTGAAGCTAAAATTAAACTTATCTCATTAGTCAGAGGATGTCGCAGTTACTAATAAAAAACTTGAGTACACTCTAGAGTGACTATTCCGCATATTTTTCTCATCGGATGTCTTGGACGGGACCTCCATTGTCAGAACCCGTCCCGGATGAGTTCACAGAGTGAATTCATTCACCGGGAGCGATTCTGGGAACAAGGGTACTTGGGTTAGGCCTTCAAGGAGAGCCTCTTAAGTGCACCCGCTCCTCGGAATATACACTGTCAAATATCCCTTCCTTCTATACTTAGTATGTAGAATCTATATTTTAAATATAAAAAAACTAATTTAGAGATGGGTCACTAAAGGTATCCGTCTTTAATGAAAGTAAATATCTGAAATTAATGGGGCGTGTAAAAAAAAAAAAAAAAAAAAAATGAGCGTTTTATCAAATTCCAGAGTTCCGAAGTCTGTAAATATCTTAATGCTATTTATTATTTACCAATACTTAATAATCCCTTTAGAACATTCTCTAAGCTTGTTTACTAACACTGGACTTCTTAAAAAAAAAAAAAAAAAAAAAAAAAAAAAAAAAAAAAAAAAGGCTCAGTTCAGTTATTTATTTCAAAGAAGAAACATGTGTCCTAGGAAATTCTTGTAATTTAAAAAAAATTACAGGAAAAAAAAATTCACATTACTGAAGCAACTCGTGAAGTTCCTAAATATGAAGGGGGAGGTGTCCTTGAAGAGCGCACTGCGCGGCGTTGGTTTGAAAAATTTAGAAGTGGAGATAAGACGTTGGAAAGGAAGAAGGGCTCCGGGTGGCCATTAATGGATATTGATGAGGTTCTGAAGGAAGCTGTTGAGCCAAATCCTTCTACAAGTAGTACCAGGGAGTGTGGTGTGTCGAAAGATACTGTTAGTCACCATCTTCTCTCCATGGGTTTGGACTCCTGCATCATCAACTATATAGTCCAGACCATAGTTGTTTCGATCCATGGCCCATTTTCTTCAAAGGAAAAAATTTGATAATTTTGCGGAAGTTGAAAATGCTGTCCAAGAGTTCTTTGACAGTCATTCCAAGGAATGGTATCAGCGTGGCATCGAGCAATTGGCTAACAGATGGGTAATGACGGTAGATAACAATGGACTATATTTTGAGGATTAATTGTATTTTATTTCAACGAAATAATAATACAAATATTTGTTTAAAAAACGGTCATTTTTTTTTTATACACCCTATTATTTACAGATAGACGTTCGTTGGTAATTATTAATTTTATTTATGTGTATCCAATCCTTGCAATAAAAAATTATTCTTAAAATCGTCAAATCTCCTCATTATGTCACAAATAAACTTATCCACAATGGTTTAAATGTCTCATATGTTGCAGATTTTTCTCAAACCAGATACCTAAAGTTCAATGACAAGCAGCATGCCCATCCGAATCCACTAGTCTCTCAACTTTCTTCTCACTCGAATCCCAATAACTCTCTGAGAAGCCTGAAAAGAAGATGGCCTAGAGACTTTCAAATAATATCTCTTTGCGTTAGCAGATATCTCTATTTAAATAATAGAAACAGATTTAGGAAAAAATATTTTAAGTATTAATCTGCCTCCAACGCTTTTCCGATCCAATCTTTACAATTCAAAATTCTTTATAAAATCCTCAATGCTCCTTATTATGTCACTAATAAACTTATTCACAATGACCTTAATCCTATATGTTGCTAATTTATCCCAAACCTGAAAACATCCATGATAAGCCTCATATTCACTCGGATTCACTAGTGCCCCAACTTGCTTCGCATTTGATTTCCGATTATGAAGCTTCTTGAAAGGGTTCGGGGATCTATTAAGGAACACTCATGGAAGGGCTACTGATGGATAGTTCAATACGAGTTACTGACATGTCATTTTAATCATTTTACCGTACATTTACTTATTTTATATATTGATCATAAAATTGTCCTTTAAAATTTCCATATTACAACTGAAAAACAATAATTATAATTTTCTTTTATATTTAATCTTTCATTCATTTATTTTATTTTATTATTTACTTTCCAAAAGGGTTATTATGGCATTGCAAAAATATTTTTTCAATAAAATAAGAAACGTAAATGACTTTGAAAACATTTAATTTCGCGCAATTTTCGGCCTTAACTTGTTTTTCACCTTTGAATTTTTTTTTTTGTACCTCAGTTGTCCGTAATAATATAAAACAATTATTTCTATACTGTCATTTTATTTAGAGTAGTTCTTCAAATTACTAATTATACTGTATTGTTTTAAAAATTTCTTATTAAACATAATTTTAGAAAAAAAAAAATTATGCACGTAGAAAAACTCTATTATGCGTGACCCAGAAAAAAAATAAGATATTAAAACGCATTCGATAACTAAAACTTCAATTAATAATTTATTTATAGATTCCATAAACGATAGAGTACATTTTATCGACGGAAGGATAAATATTTTTTTAATACTAGCATTATCCCCGATATCGAAAATTACTTGTAATGAATTGAGAAACAAGTTACAGGCCATGCAAATTATAGCCATTAGATATAATGCTAGCCCGTTATGAATAATCACTAAATAGGCCAACATGGCGATAGTAATCGATCCTATTCAATAGGTGTAATACTAAAGTAAAAAGTAGGGAGTATTCTTTTTTACAAAACAAGTGACTTGATACACAAAACAACTTCAAGCAGGGAGTTTTACGAATTTATTTTATTAATAAATTTTTTTCTGAGAAATCTGTTAGGGACAAATATATGAAACGGTTAATGTTTTTAACTATCATTTAGTAGCACTTTTAGGGCAATTTTAAAATAATATTTATTTATTTTTTTATTTGTGTTTGCTCCAGGAGGGTCTCCTAGTATAATATAATATAACGAAGAGAAGTTTTACGTTTCACTATTATTAAGAATCTTAAGTTATAATTAGAAAATATATACAAATTCGGTACTTGGTAATTTCATTGGAAAATAAATTCGCCAAAGATCAGAACCCAAAAGACCTAATAGCAGTTAAATGCGCCTTTCGATATTTTGAGCAGTTTTACCGACGGATGTACTTTTCGAAATGAAGCTGCAAGGAACCGTTCTGAATGAGATGCAAACGAGTAATATAAACGTTTTTGGAAAAAAAGTATAATATATATATACGGAATATATATAATACCGCGTGTTTGTAACGGAATCCCATGACTGAAAAAAGTATTCTTATGTATTTCTACTCCACTATGGCAGGATACAAGTGCATAAATAAAGAACGTGATTTTTTTTCTTTATTGTTTTTTATATATTTTTCCTCACTTTTCGTAAAGGTTTTATTAATATTATAGAGATGCCTATAGAGTACAAATAAAGCTCAGATAGGTCTATTGCTTTATATCCTCAAGTAGAATCTTCCAATATTTTTCCAATAAAAGTTTGTTTTTTTTTTAATGAATATTATACCTTTAATTTAAAATGGAATCAATATAAACCACTTCCAATTTAGGGAGTAACCAACCAAAATAATTGGTTACATTTATGTTGCTTGTAATTTTAAACCGGATAATTGTTCGAATTAAAAAAATAAATAAGTAACTGGAGGGGATATGTAACTGACCAAAACAGTTACATTTTTATTTTATTTGTTTAAATAAATAAATATAACTAAAAAATAATTAAATTAAAAGTATAAAATTTCAATAATCCCTTTTCTTACATTTAATTTTTTTTCATTAATTATTTTTTTAAAAAAGGTTGGAAGGTTCAATTACATTTTATTTGTTAAAGACACGAAAAAATGCATTTAAATTTAAAGTTAATAACTATATTTTTCAAACATCATTTAAAAAGGCAATGTGTAGTTAAAATATTTCAATCCTTCTTTTAATTATGAAAATCTTTTCTTACATAATTATTTTAATTTGTAGTAAAATCAAAATACTTAACTACTTAACATGTAATGTAAATTGTTTATCCATATATCTATATATCTAGATATATCTAAAAACATAATTCAGCAATATAGCAACATGCCAATAATTTGTTTGTCAAAAACTCAATCTAATATATAAACTTCCTATCAAAACTATCTCAACACTGAAATATTTGAATTTTGTATAAAGTATTTTTTTTTTCATAATGATTCTGAAGTCTATAAGAAACATTCCAAAACTAGACACAAACAATTTTTATGAAAGTAATTTATAATAATTCTTCCAATAAACAAAAAAGTTAGAAAACTTACTATTTATAATTGTACAATTTTAACTTTTAACTTTTAACTTTATATTTAATAACACATATTGCCCCCCCTGGCTTGAATGACTTCTTTTACTAGCCTTGGCATACTTGTAAATACCGAAACGAATGATAAACATGGACTGAAGGAAATTTGAGAAAAATAATCAAAATTCCATCGTTTGTTATTAACAGGGAAAAACATTGATGTGTCTAATCCTTAATGACTCACGTTTAATAAATTATAATTATATAAAATATAATATAGTATAATATAAAAATATAGTTTATATAATAATATATAGTATTAATATAAATATATAAAAATATATATATATATAATTAGGTCTAATAACATAATTCAGATATTTCATATAGCAAAATAACAATTTTTTTTTTTCAGAAACTAAATATAATATATATTTTCAACCGTTTAAAATTTAATTTAATTATGAACATTTACAAATTATATATTTTTTATTACCTGTGATTATTTTTTTGAAAGATAAAACAAATGCTCAAGAAAGGTAGGCTAATTTTCGATGGTCGCTCTATGACCTGATACACATAAAGCCATTTAGGGAAATAATAAACGAAATCACAGGACATACAACCCCCAGCTTGAAGGAATGCGAATTCTGTTTTTAATTCCTGCGGGAAATATGTTCTCGGCTCGAGGATTGCTATAATTATCCAGGCAACTTGCTCCAGCCCTGGATTATTCATTCTCCTGGAGGTGCTCCAATCCAGTAGTAATCCCTTCTCCTCCTCTATATTTCACTCTTATGTCTCTTTTTTATTTTTTTATTTCTTTAACTTTTTTAAGGCTTCATGCTTAATGGTTCTGTGTTTCAAAGATAAAATTATTTTCTTTGCTTTGGTATTATTTCTTATATTGGCACAAAACGACACTCCCAAAAAAAATCAATATGTACCTACATAATACTTTTATCCAAAATAATTTTACATATGGTGTATTTTACAAAAAGCAATTATTCTCCCATCATTATTTATTAAAAATCATATAATAAAAACATGATTATCTACAATAAGCGACGTTTCATGGCTTCTGCCACATTTTCAAGCCCTCACAGTGCCCAATAATATATGGATCCATCTGATTGAACTAATGAAATCTTTTAACGATTAAAAAGTCTTGTCCCTGGTAATTATCATGTCACTTTTCTACATACATTAAAACTTAAATGAATAAACAAATATAAATAAAAAAATATAAATATTAAAAAAAAATTTCAATAAAATAAAAATGTATAATTTTCTATTGGACTGCTATGATTTTGCAAAATTTATTATTGTTATGGCTATTGTTCAATTACTATAATAACTTTTATAACGAAAAAACTATATTTGTACTTTAATATGGATCACATTACTACTTCCATTTATCACTGTTCCTTACTGCAATAAGGTCTAAAGGTTAACGTTTATATATTCAGTTTGTTTATCAATAGTGCATAGTGGGCTCCTATTTTTTGTGTGTCTGTTTTGAAATTTACAGCTATGTCCAAATTTTTTGTTATGAAGATGGATTCCAAAATGTTTCTTTTGTAACTGTTTTTTACATAAAATAAAATGTTGGTTATTGTTTATTGCATGTTGTGCCAATGCTGTTTTATTGTTTATTCATTTAAGTTTTAATGTATGTAGAAAAGTGACATGATACTTATCAGGGACAAGACTTTTTAGTCGTTAAAAGATTTTATTAGTTCAATCAGATGGATCCATATATTATTGGGCACTGTGAGGGCTTGAAAATGTGGCAGAAGCCATGAAACGTCACCTATTGTAGATAATCATGTTTTTATTATATGGTTTTAATAAATAATGATGAGAGAATAATTGCTTTTTGTAAAATACACCTTATAATGAAATTCTCCTTTGTTAGTATATATTGTATAGTAATTTTACATATTTCTTATTGAAATCAATATGATAAAGTCTATTACCGATAATACTGCAATAAAAAAACATAAACTAATGCTACGTAAAAACTTGTTCATTTTTAGATGAGTTTAAATTTCGAAAATAAAAATCGAAACGAAAAAAAAAACAAAAAACAAATCAATTTCTGTCTGACTGGGAAAAACAATAGATCATACTTCTGGTTATATGTTGCTCTTACATCAACTGCTTCTGATAAAGAAAATGTGGGAAAATTTCCGATCCGCAAAAATTATTATAACTAATTATGGTGCCACTGCCACACATTAAGGTTTCAATGAATAAAATATTATTTTGTTTGTTAATATTTATCAAAAGAGAAGCTTGGAAGACGTATCACGTATAATTTGCGTGATTTTCTACCACTCATTAAAGGATTGAATGAGTATTGAATGAGTATACTCTATTTATCCTTATTGAAGGATCAGATTCTCACCCAATTGAAGACTAATATACTCAAGGAATTTTCCAAACCCTAATAAATTATCTACTCTAGCCAGTCCCTGGAGTTTGAAGTTCATAAGCTATCGCATTTGAACAGAATCTAATATTTGTATTCTATCCTCCATTACCGAAATATTTTCTCAAAATAATATTTCTTATGCAATCATGCAAATCATTCCTTATAAAACTATGTTTACGTTGTCTATTTTATATACCTTTAAATTCGAGATTTGCTATTACACCAGAATATTTTAATACAGTTTGATGGAAAACCGTAATAAATAATTCAGTAATCCAAATGGAACAAACATGTACAATATTAAAAAAAAAAATTGTATTCTCGAGATAGAAGCGGTGGAAGTTTGAATCAGGCATTGGACGATTAACTTAAATATGGTGTTCATAGTTCTAAAAAGTAAAAGTAAAATCCGTAGTAAAATTCTTTCTGCTCAAGATGGACGGACGTTGATGGAGGTTGAAGTGGACAACCTTTAATGGTAGCTTATTCATTAATAAATATGAGTGACCCATGAATTAGATATATATTTAACTTTTTATTTATTTAGTCTGTTATTATCTATTGATCATGATCTGGATGTCTGCATATTATATTTATGATCGCAGTAAAAGTACAAATCTACTTTATTTTTAAAAAATAAGAAAAAATGTAAACGGGAAAACATTTTTATGTCTCACAAATAAATCTTTAAAAAAAAATTGTCGGAAAATCATTACCAACCAGAAGATATATTTTTACTTGTGTGTGTGTGTGTGTGTAGGTAAAAAAAATGTATTGTTACTATGCTATTTAAAATTCTATTATTGTGCTAATCCTATGATATGTATTGTTTATATAGATGTTTCTTCAATTTAATACGTAAACCTAGAAAAATCTATATTTCTATAAAAGCTTCTATGAACTTTTATAAAAAAAAGAATAAATAAGGTACAATTTAATAAAGATATATTATTTAAACAATAAAGAACGTTTGTGAAATATAGTTATATTGTTATGATTTATTTTTCAAACTTTGCAGGAGTAATAAGGCCGTAAATGAGTTTATTGCCATTATTTAAATATATTCAAATATGGAGAGATAATAAAGTAAAGACATAAAATATCTTAAGATCATAAAATCTTCTTATCATCACAATATCGGTTTTTCATTCTTCTTCAAAAAAGAAAGAGTAATGAAAAATTTTAAATTAAATCATTATTTCCATTTCCATCCCCTTATAAATACATGTTGATTTTACTGTTTAGAGGAAAGTAAAAACTTTTTACTTATAATTTATATTACACTAAAATTAATGGCATACATTTTAACTATAAAATAACCAACGCTTACTTTAAAAAATAAAATAAAATAAAAATGCTACTTTTTTAATTTTATATTTCTTTTATATCATTAATGTACTGATTGTTCTTTTATATTGCAAACTTGTACAATGTTTGAAGTAGGTATTATTAAAAAAAAAAAAAATTTGTTTCGATAACTCTATCACAATTTTTCTACTCAATGAAATTTTTTAATGATGATTGCAAAAATCAAATTAAAAATAAAGATATGCTATTTATTTTAGATTGTGGAGGCTTGATGTGAACTATACGAAACATTACTGAAGAAGGAAATAACATGATAACAATTTAAATATATTTACTATCACACAATAAACCAAGAAAATAATTAATTGTTAATGATCTTAACCAATAATTTTTCAAATAAAGTATTTAAAAATAGAAAACAAGGTATCTTGTTTATTTAATATTTTATTTCTTTATTCATCCAAGCTATATATAGAAATAAATTAACAATCTATTAGTTTTGCTTCCTCACCATTTTGAAATATTTTATGTTATCAAAGGTGGTATCTGATAATACAATGTCACTACATCGTTAGCAGACAAATAACAACATCGATAAAATTTATTTCAATGATGATTTATTAGCTTGCGTGCCCAATAGGTATTGACACAATGGCTATTGGAAATGATCTAATGATAAAAAAATAATACACTTAAAGCACAAGATTATTAATTATATAAGTTAAAAATTCACATAATTTACAATTGAGTTAGATTGATATGGATTATAAAACTAGAATGGATTCTGTAAACATTTATAGGGCTATACAAAAATATATTAACATTATAATACATAATTGTATATAATTAATACACTATTTATAATTTATTATGTAGGTATCCATATATATAAATAAATATAATTATAATATATAAGAACTAATGTTTTTTGATATTTATTGTTTTGTGATATTTATTAGAGTGATTCTCCGGTTATCACAGGCGATTGATTAAAAATAGCACCTAATCTCCTTTCTCGGTACAAAAGGTCGTGTAATCAGTTTATTACTATCAAATTTGAACAAATACAAAATATTTTTAAAGGCATTGTTCCTTATCCTTCTCATGCCTGGTTTTATCTTCTACTTCTGCCATTTTTCTCTCTGCACGAATCAGACGAAGAAATCTCAACTTTTATTAAGTACGACCATGCTCTGCAAATGAGACTTCAAATCTTCCTGCGTCATCTAAAAGTCTAGAATTAGAACATATGTTTTTATTAGAAGTTTTTATTTAATTTAAGTCGAATTTATTTTTTATTTTTCACATGGATACGTCTCTTGGCTGGGAGTCGATGCTTTTTTGGTGTAACAATTTCATCACATTTATTTTGAAACACTCTTGCTCTGATCAAAAATTTGACGACATTTCCCAGATAAGAAATTTAATGAAAAATATTTTTTGTAATTTAACATTAGTCGCAAGGGCCTACCGTTCGGAAGCTATATTGGTTTGAATGAAAAAAGTTAAGTTTTACCTACATTTATTAAGTTTCGGGGATATTTTTTGACTAGCAATCTGGTGGAGTAGCTCGAATTGAAAATTTGACGGAAGTGCCCTTATCAGAAATTGAATGAAGAATATTTTTTTTATATAACATTTGTCGCAAGGAGCTGTATTGGTTTGTATAAATGAAGTAACGATTGAAACCCATATATTCTCTCAACTTCGTTTATTTCGAATAATCATTTATTGTTAATGTGTAATTATTTATTGAAGTAGTTTGATCATTTTAATTCTAAAATGTAAACAGGGAAAAGCAGTAGAATATACATACATAGAATGAATACAAATACATGATCTATTGTATTCCCAATAATATATATTAATTTTTTAGTCAATTTTAGATTTAAAGAGATATTAACATTTAAATTCAAACACTAGGAATATTAACGACACACATACATACCAAAGCCTCTTTAATTAAATATATTTGAACTAATAATTTGATTTATGAGGAATTATACTTAATTAGCTGCAAGAACATGGTATTTTCATTCAAATCTACATTGGCTGTACCAATCTTACAGACGTTTACATCTCACAGTTTTCATAAATATGGATATGACCCTCGAAATTTAGCAAACTCGAAACGAACTTAGAGCAATATAAATAAATTGTATCCGAAGAAATGTTGGCAAGAACTCGGAGGGAAGTTAAGATTGAAGTGAGAGAACTTGTTACCCAACTTGTACATATCCTAAAGAAGTATAGCACGTTTTTTGAGAATCGGAAAGGTTGGGCTAGAAATATGGAAAACTTTCTCTAGCTAAAGTAGCTCGGTAAACTTTTATGAACAAATATACACATTCAAAGAGAGCATGAATTAACAATAAGTTTTCTGTTATTCTTCCTAAATTCTTTTTATCCATTGGAGACATTATTTTCAAAAAAGGATTTCTAAAATTCGTACAATTGGAAATTAATGAATTAATTACTTATATTATTATTTCACAGAAACATATAAGGACATAGGATCAGTCACAGAATTCCAATATCGCGATATATTGAAATGAGAAAAAAAAATTCAACAAAGTCTCGCAAGTGAAAAATAAATACACCACGCAGGAGAGACTCTTCTTCTTATGCATCACCATGTAGTGCCTCTTAGAGTAGGCGAGCGTCCAGCCATGATTGCAATTGCTCTCTATCACTTGCTTGATTTCTGGCTTGGAGAAGATATCTTTCCTTCTTTCTGCATAAACGGTCGACATATTCCAGGTATGACATCCTGGGACGGCCTTAAGGTCTTTTACTATCAGGGACATAGTCCATGGTCTTCAATGGATCTCGATATTCCTCCATCCTGAAGACTTGTCCAAACCACTTCAGCAGGTGATCCTCGATAGCCTCCTTCAATGGGGAGACCCTTAGTTCCTTCTTAAAGTCCCTTCTTGTTTTCCCAGGATTCCTTCGGAGGGGTTTCATGTCTGCTACTATCCAACTTTCAGCACCGTACAGGAGTATTGGTAGGTATATGAACTTGTAGATGTGAAGCTTCACATTACTACTTCCTTTTCGCTTATCAATCACAGTATTGCAAATCTGATAGTAAAATGAATTTGCTTTAATTATCCTGTATAGGATATCTGAGTCCACTTTCCCAGACTAGTCCGGAACTGTTCCAAGGTAAATAAAATCTGTGATAACTTCCATGTTCTCTCCATTACTTTACACTTGTTTATCCTCCTCCTGTGCCCTTCCTGCTTGTAGAATCTTTCTCTTACTAGTGCTGATAAGCATGCCTTTTCTACACACTTCTTCATTCCATTCTGTCACTCATCACTGAAACTTTTCAACTGAATTCGCAATGAGAACAATGTCATCCGCATATAAATATAGCTGGACCACAATGAAAAACAGATTTATTCTTTCTAAGAACGTCCTTTCGGTTCACCTTTGACATATTGCTGCGATCTCTTCCATATAGAGAATAAATAGCAGGGGGCTTAAGCTATCGCCGAGTTTGACTCCGCTGTTATGTTAAAATGTCCTGACTTCTGCCCATTCAGCAGACAATTCCTTTTGGGTCTTGGTATAAGGACTTGAAACTCTTAGTGTCTTCCATATTTCATTTCTCGGGACGGAGTCAAATGCTGCTTTAAGGTCTAGGAAGGCTAAGTATATACTTTTATCCCGATCCTGGGATTTCTGTAAGATATTTCTGAGGTAGAATATGTGGTCCAGTGTTTGCATTCCCAGTCTTAAATTTGTTTCTCTCCTTTGAGCGGCTCAACAATAGGTCTCAGTCTATTTTCAAGGATCAAAAACAAAGAAGAGCTTGTAAACTACTAGGAAAGTCTCTAAAATTAAATATTTACGAATTACTTGAAATGATGAAATCGTTTAGAACCAATCAAAATTCGTGTTCAGATGGCCCGATTAATGAATTAATAGTACTATTTTAAATTTGTTTCCAGTGGAAACAGAAAAACCGACCAAGAATAAGAAAAACCTAAAGGACATTCTCCCCTTTTTTACATCCCAATTCACGTTTTGAACTATTTCTTACAAGAAGACCGTCCGCCTATAATTACATATTTGAGTATCGACAAGCATTTTATTTCTTGTCTTATATTTTTAAATTAATATAAATGTAGTATGTATATCAAATCGCTGATATTTTGAACTTCAGTATTATTTTACAACTGATCATAAATTCTTAACGTACGAATCCAGTCTTGGAATAAACAAAATAATGATTGTAGTGCTATAAAAATCATCAATTACTAATAATACAGTGAAACCTCTCTTCTACAGCGATTTTTTTTTTAAATACCACATCTGGAGTGAAGAAACACGTAAATCCAAAATGATTATCCGTATAAACATTTTTTTTATGTGCTCTTACGAAATTGTAAACGTAAACTTTAATTAATAACATTTAGTAATAAAATTTAAGTTACTTGTTTTGGTGCCAAACCTATTCATTTTCCATACATTTGATCGTTTATTTGATCTGAAAGTGTAATACTATGCAGTTATCCTTACGAAAACTTAAGGAAATCTAATACAAATTAATATTCAATATGCAAACTTTATTATTTTTTTTTTTAAGATACGGAGGCTTTGACTCATAAATGAGTTTTGAACCAGTAGGTCATAATTATTGCGATGATGGAGATTAACTGTGGCGGAAAAAAGTCTAGAATATAAGAATTATAGTCTGTATGGTGTACCCTGATGGATAATTTGTCATGTGCTGAGGAACACCAGGCTGGCCTGCCTTTTCCGAATTCAGATGAAAAATCTAGCATCAGGCATATTATTATTTAAGTCACTGTTTTCCATGTATTTCGAAATATATAAATCAAATTAGTTATTAACTGATAGATATTCGCCAAATATTTTTCTTTTCTTAAGTGTTACAAATATCATATTTAACCATGACAAAATGTATAGAGGGAATACATATCAACAAGAGTATAAGTAATAAGTAAGATGTATTCATCAGTAAAATGTATGAATGTATGAATTTAATAGATTTTTTTTTAAAATATTTCTTTTAAAATGTAAATAAACACCGTTATTGACTTATGTTTTAGAGGTCTTATGACTGTTTTATTTACAATCCTATGTTTCTGATCACACATACTTATACATATGTAGCAGAGCAAGGTTGATAATAATGCCGTCCGTAACCTCCTTGCTTAGAGTGCTACAAGTACGGACACAGAGAACAGAACACAGGCTGAGAAGGCTATGATATAGTTGCAACGGTGTTGTCTTATGATGTGACTGGTCGAGTGTCGGCTCTTGGTTGTGCACACCAATAGCGCTCAATTAGTGACTGTAAGTCTGCTATGGAAAGAAATAAGCATTGTTTATATATTTTTTAATAGTGTTGTACGTAATTTTCATTCATTCATTTTTCTTTTTATTATTAGTTATAGCTCCTTATAAATTATTTATTAATAATTATTTAATAAATCCTATAATAATAAATCCCTTCCAACAGGGTTACTGCTGGAAGGAAAACACTAAAAAACTAAAAAAAACTAAGCTCCTTATAAATTAAAACTTGTAATTGTTTGTTCAGTTTAAATGTAAATATAACAAAGTGTTTTCCTTAGTTGTAATAATTGTAAAAAGACTATGGTTAATTACACCACGTGTTCTAAGTAACCCTCACTTCAATCGATTACCTACCAAAGAGGTAATACATAGTTTGATTAAAAACTATAATCATCAGAACCTTTTATCAGTACCTCGAAATATTTGACTGCCTCTGGTATGCATGGAACACTATGGTTCAAGCTTTAGGACATGTGTATCAAATGTAGATTTATTATTTCATAACTAACATTATTATACACTGTGATCTAGTAAGTAAGTGATAGGTAAGTCTTCGATTTTATTTATTTTTAGCTTTAATTTCGCGCGATCAATGTTGGCCTTAAAAGCTGTGGCTGTCATAAACTTACCTGTTTAATATTTTATGCATATCAATTTTCAAGTTAGTTTACGACAGTGGAAATTATATAAAGATTTTTTTTTCCATAGCACCCTTTTTTTTCTTTTTGTATTAATCATACATAAAGTTTAGCACATTCTCCTCTAACTACTTTCTAGCATTTTAAGGAGTCATATTTTTTTTAGCATAATTTTGTTATCATAATTAATAATATAGCTAAATTAATAATTAGGTGATTGGACTCACCTTTATATAGAGAAGAAAACCAATGCCAATGAGAAGAAGATGATTGGGTTAGATGGGAAATAAAAAAAAAAATTCAACAAAATTAAACATAATTACTACAGGTGATGAGTGGATATCATCAGAAATAAGAAAAAAAATAAATAAAATAGAATACATAATTAGTGAATAACGAAATAATAAGTGATTATTAATTTTTAGAAAAGTAGAAGTAAAAATCTTACTTTTTTATTAAATACTACTTATAAATGTTTTAGTTGAGATATTTTATTTACTAACAATTTACTTATATTTTGGACTATTGGAAACATTAATCCGGTGATTTTCTGATATTCCTATTATATAATTTTTTTCCAGTAGGATAAGAAAAACCTTTTAGTTATAGGGAAAACCTAAAGGATTGTCCCTACATATCAGACTGCACCCCTCCCTGTTCGATCAGATGCCTACTAGAAACTCTCCCATTTTATATTCTTGGGTATCCACACCTTAAATTGATTTCTTGTCAACATTTCTTTCTTGTACTACATTTTTAAAATTATCATATATATAGTTTGTGTACCAATGTGCTGATGTTTTTAAATTGTTTTGTATGTTTTTAGAACTGATGAACTAGGATCCGAAACAGTTCTTCGAATAAAAAATTCAAATAGAAGTGACAAATAATTCATCTATTATTTTGTATATATCTGCATTGTTTTGTATATAAAAAAAATAAAATAAATAATCAGTTCTTATTACTCCAACTATCAATTCAGTATCTCAATTCAAAAAGAACCGCCAGCCACTGTAAAATTATCTTTTTTCTTAGATCAAAATGTAGTAAGGAAGAAAATACTTTTACTTCAACAGTAAGTGATTTTATATTTATCACTTCCTCTTCTTAATGCTAAGTGGTTCACGTTGAACAGAAATCAAACCTAAACGTAAAAAGAAGAGGGAATGTGAAAAAATATATTTTCGAAAAATAATTTTCAAAAGTTTTGAAGTCTGCTGAAAAAGCTTATCCATCTGGAAATAAAAACTTAAGTTCGTGAATATAATAAAGTAATGCCCCCTCCACCAACAAAGGAATGAATGATCTATCAACAATCGCAATATCTCCCACTTAAAAGCCTAGAACTTTCGAGAGCCTGACAGGGTAACAACTTTATCTGTCAAAAGCTCACAACTTTCTCTTTATGGTCTAGTGATTTTATTCAGATAGTCTCACGGAATTCGTGTTTGATTTTTCTTTTTCTGCTTCACACTGATATATATAGTAAAATAAAACTATGCTAGAGCCATCTATGAAGTGCTATTAGCCTAGTGTATTATTGTATTTTTTTTATATCGCTCACTAGATAAGAAACCTAACTTCCGGAACCAAGTTCGAAACCAGCTGAGGCAGATAATTTTTTAAAAAAGAAGGAAGAAAGAGAAAATAATTTTTATTTCCTTGCATGTATTTTACTTATGATTTACATTTTTTTTTTTTTTTTTTTTTTTTTTTTGTATTGGATTTGACGACCTTAGGTCATATAACAAGACCCATTATTCACGGTCTTCCCAATCTCCTTTCGGTAATACGCTTGTTTCCATTACCTCTTTAACTCCTTGAACCTATGGTTTCCATGGGCGGCCTCTTTTTCGTCTTCCTTCCGGGACGTAGTTGGACATTTTCTTTGGTAATCATTCTAGCCCCATTTTTCTTAAATTAAATTAGATTATACAGCAACTGTTTGGTTTCGATGGTGTGAACTATAGTTTTTTTTTTTTTTTTTTTTATTGGGAGCTTTGAACGCTTTTCTAGTAAATGTTGGATTAGCCGGAAACGACGAGCAGTTTATTGTTTTTCTGGTATGGAAAGCAAAATTACAAAAAAAAAAAAGAAAATCTAATATCCCTTTAAAGTGAATAACAAAATTTCGAAGGCTATTATACAACCTTCTTATACAATTTTGTTATTCTTATGGGACAATATAGAATCTACATATTTATTTAGGCACTATGTATAATAGTTTAAATAATTGATCAATCCAATAATCAAAATTATGTCACATCTATGAAAATATGAAATAATATACAGCAATACCGAACTATTGTCTGTTATTCTTAGATATCCGCTATTCATATAAACGCTAAAAAATAACTTAATAATTGTCCCATAACAAAACCTATCCTTCCATGATATCTATAATTATTTTTTTTATAAAAATGGTTGATCTAAAAAATGATTTACTTGCTTTTCGAATACTTTATCATTCACTAGACAAAAGCTCTAAGCTGATTATAAATTACAAAGGACTCATCTACATTGCAGTAATCAGACCTATTTAGACACACAATATTAATCTTTAGGGTCCCACTTAATGAATCCACCTCGTTTTCAATCCCTATAAAATAAAATCCTTTAAAAAAATCCTCAATTTTTTATTTATATCACAATAAACTTAATAAACCGTGATAATCTTAATTTACCAATTTTTTCTGACTAAGCAAATAACAAATAGCTATATTTTCATTATAAACTGAATAACGAATTGAATATACTCCTAACTTCTTTCTTACTCTATTCACTAATAACCTCCTAGGCATACTAAAAGAAAATGGCCTAGAGACCTCCTAAAATAGATGCATATATAAATGGAATGAAATGAAAAATAAACTTTATTCTGGGACTTATTCCCCTCAGAATAATTTTGATGTGCAATTGCTGGTACAATCATCTGGCCGTATTACTAACAAATTAAATGCTTCACTGATTACGGCACATATTGTCGAGATAAAATAATAATAATAACAAAATAAATCGTATATGTAAAGATAAAACAATTCTTTTTTTTTTTTTATATCCATTTATTGAAATTTACAACTGTATAAAATATATAAATCTAGTAAATGAGTTGATTATGATTACAATAACATGTGAAACTTTAAAGAACTACTCATCAGTAGCCCTATAATAAACAAAAACCATAACACTAGTTGGTCTCTAGGCCATCTTCTTTTCAGACGCCTCGGAGGGTTATTGGGAATAGAATGGGAAGCAAGTTGAAGGACAAATGGATTCGTGTGGTTATGGAGTTTACTGTGAAAGGATAGGTATATGGGACATTAAGATGTTTATGGATAAGTTTTTTTGTAACGAAGTAAGGAGCATTAAGGATTTTTCGAAGGATTTTGAATTGTAAGGATTGCATACGGGAAGAATTAGAAGGTTTAGTTGAGCCCAAATCTCAACTCCATATGTCCAAATAGGTCTGATAACTGTCATGTAAATGAGTCTTTTGTAATAAATCGGGAGTTTTGAACGCCTGTCTAGTTGTTGTTGTTGTTGATTGTTTTTTAAGGGCAAAAAACTGCTATGGTTATTATTGCCCATACCCAAAATTTAGACAATAACAAATTCCTAATCAAATTATATTAACCTCCAAAAAAAAAAAAAAAAAAAAAATAAATAAATAAAAAAAAAAAAAAAATAGAAAAAAAAAATAAAAATAAATAAAATTAAATAAATAAAAATAAATAAATAAAAAAAAAATAATAATAAAAAAAAGAACATTAAATTTTGTCATATAATCCCATTTGCTTGATCAATTTTATCGTACTACAAATGTATTGTTTGCTATCGCCCAAGGCCATACAGAGCTGACGAGGCACACCATACTTATCCATATCTCTCCTGTACTGAGGGCACTCCTCAAAGATATGCCTCACTGTTAGGGCAACTCTGCAGAGTTGACACTGAGGGGGATCTGTCTTTGCCATCAGGTAGTCATGTGTTAAACGACAGTGTCCAATTCTTAGCCGTGTGATTATCACCTCCTCCCTTCTGCAATGTCTTGAGGAAGAGGCCCAGCCACCGATGTTCGGTCTGATTTTGTTCAATTTATTATTTTCTGATGCAGACCATGCACTCTGCCAGTCATCCAAAATCTTCATGTGCAGTGGTCGGAACATGTCTGCCGCGGACAAGAAAGTGGGTGTAATAGTTTCTAATTGGTGGGCTTCTCTAGCTGCTCCATCCACTTCTTCATTTCCGGGTATACCGGAATGGCTCGGGATCCAGAAAAAGGTTAGCACTTTTGATGATTTACTTATCTGATTTATAATAAATGGATTTCTTGGATTAATGGATTGTCCGAATAAATTTTGAAAAGATTTTTAATCGCACTCAAGGAGTCAGAGCAGATAATTATCGACTGTTCTTCAAATGTTTGAGCAAGGTGAAGCGCTTTTAATATCGCCGTCAGTTCAGCTGTGAAAATACCGCAGACACCATCCAGCTTATACTTCAGCTAGTAGCTGATACGCCTGTCTAGTAAATGTTGAAGAAGTCGAAAACGACGAGCAGTTTCCTGCCGTTTTAGTCTCATATGTGGATTCCAGGTTAAACGTTTGTCTAGTTGGGGTCCAAGATATCGGATCTGTTCAACAGGGATCAGTGGAATGTTATTGAAGGATACTGTAGGACAAGAAGACGTAGGTTTACGGCGAAGGGTAAACGTTATTTGGTGGGATTTGCTTGGATTTATTATAATTCTCCAATTTCGACACCATTAAAACAATTCTAATTTTTTTTATTTACTGTTTTCAAATTTTCTATCCTAGAAACGCCAAAAGAACTAGAGCATGTCAAAAAATCCCCGAAACCTAACAAATGTAGGTAAAACTTGACTTTGTTTATCAAACCAATATAACTCCTAAACAGTAGGTCCTGATGACAAATGTTATATAAAAAAAAATATTTTCCACTACATTTCTGACTAGAAAGCTGGTGATAAATTTTCGATCCGAGAATAAAAACAGAACTAGAGCATGTCAAAATGTAATTTGGGGGTGGAAAAGGTTATATATTTGATAGTAAAAAACCTAAAAACGTGACTTTTATCATTCATATCAATATAGCTCCAAAACGGTAGGTCCTAACTGCAAATATTACATAATTAGGATTGATGAATTAAATGCCACTTCTATTGAGATTTGGATCTATTGAATCTCAATAGAAGTGGCATTTAATTAATCAATCCTATTGTATTGATCCTTCTATATCATCATGCGTACCTCAAGTGAAATATATATTTAAAAATATTCTCTATTAAATTACTAATCAAGAAACTGCCATTAAACTTGCGATCTAAGTAACACTAAAAGAGTTTGAGCGTGTAAAAATATTACATTTTTGTGTAAAAAAAAAAAGTTGTTCCCAAAAGGAATTGACTCCCAGCCAATTGGCATATCCATGTGAAAACAAAGAATTAAATTCAACTTTATGCTTCAACTTTAGGAAAAATCTCTGATATGAACATATGTTGTAATTCTAGACTTTTAGATTCCACAAGAAAAATTGAAGTCACATTTGCTGAGGATGTTCGTACTAAACAAAATAACAGAATTTTTTGTTATAATATAACAAGAAGTATTTTTCATTAAATTTCTTACTATCACTAGTCACCAAGACTAACTTCCAACACTAACAGAGCTTAAGCGTGTCAAAATGTTACATTTTTGAATGTAAAAAAAGGTTACACTAAAAAAGTATGTACCTGAATAATAATTGTAAATGAAATTTACAACATCAAGTAAATGATCTGATAACGATTATAATGACATGTCAAAACTTGAAAAGAACTACTCATTAGTAGGACTTATAAAAATTCTACACTAGAATATTTCTAGGCCGTCTTCATTTCAGACACCTCGGAGGATTATCGGGAATGGAGTGGGAAGCAAGTTGAGAAACTAATGGATTTGAGTGGTTATGGAGCTTACTAAGAGAGGATAGGATCTGGTTTGGGCTAACTCAGCAACATATGGAACATTAAGGTCTTGATGGATAAGTTTATTGGTGACAAAGTAAGGGGCATTTAAGATTTTTCGAAGGATTTTGGATTGTAAGGATTGGATACGAGATCAATTGGATGGTTTAGTAGAGCCCCAAAGCTCAACTCCGAACATCCAAATAGATCTAATCACAGTAATGTAAATAAGTCTTTTGTAATGAATTGGGAGAGGTTTGATCTTTTGTCTAGTAAATGCTGAAGTAGTCTGTAACGACGAGCAGTTTCTTGTACGTATACGTAAATCTATCTGTTTTTTTGTTGTTTTTTTCTTCAATCTAATATCCTAAATAACAATCACTAATTATATTACATTAATAAACGGAACTATCAACTATTCGCTTTTGCATTATAATATAGAAAAAAAAATGTGATTTGCCCTCCTAGTAAAACGGGTGGAGCTGAAGCACCATAAGGCCCCAGTTGTGTCAATATCCTCTCCCCCAAACCATCGCCTCGGCGGAATCACATTTTCCAAAGTGTTCGCCGAGATTCGCAGCCTATCTCCGATCTGGTTTGCCAGTTAAGACTGAGCAGCATTATCGAAATCCAGTATTTCTCGTTGTTCTAACCCGCCCTAATGCTCCCTTATCCGCCGGATATAAAGAAAACCCGACTGACTCGGATCCGATTAAGGGCGAAGACCAAATATCGTTGAGGAATATTATAAACGATTCGGAATTTATTGCCCAGGCGATATTCAGACTTTTCATAGCGTGATCTGCCTGGCTTTATTTCCGAAAAAGATATTTCAACATAGTTTCTTCAACCCTAATGAGTTAAATAGTTGTTTTTATAAAATAATTAAAGCATGGTATGTGTACATATTACCTTATAATGTGACTGTATGAGAATATTCGATTTTAAAAAAAATTAAATAAAAACGCATGTACTTAACTTTAATAGCAATGTAAAACTAAGGAATGTGAAAAATCGCTTTTATTTATTTCGTTCGTTTACCGTATTCTATAAGCCCTTATGGTTTAGTTAAAAACTCATTTTTCATATCAACTGCTATATCCGAAAACCCATACATCCAAGAAATAGGTAATTACTACAAGAAAACTCTAAAATGATGCAAACACAAACGGATAAAACACATATTACTTAAAGACTAAAAAACAAATTTCTATAAATTACAAAACAATATATAAATTAGGGTAGTGTAAACATTTTTAACACCATAAAGTTATAAATAAAAGTTTGACTTTGTATTATATCACAAAAGTAGTCTTACTATCATTTTGTTTGTATTTTGTAATTGTATAAGTTGTGTATTATTATCTTTATTACTCTTGCTTGGATTATAATTTAACTATTATATATTGTAATTCATGAAAAAAATATAATTGTAAATAGAACTAGTATTGTTTATTTTGTTGTGTAGGTTTTTTTTTTTTTTAGTTTTTCCTACTGTTTTATCAAATTTGCATTATTCATTTGTTTATAGATTCCTCCATATTAATTACTATTTCACATGAGGTGGATGTATATCCAAACATGTATCTATGTTTTTATTAGCCTAGTTTTGGCTTTATCTAATTTATTTTCAATAAAGAATAAATAAAAAATGGTTTAATTTCGAATCTGATCGGCAAATAGGAGACCGAAATTAGTAATGCCATTTTAAAGAATTCCAAGCAATTTACCATAAGGTAGACTTTGATAATACAAACGAAAAAAAAATTTTAATCCTCTAGCAGTCAAACATAGACGACCCCATATGACCATTTTTAGTCAGTCTGTTTTTTCGATGTGTTTTTTTAATTTAAACTTAGCTACTTAATTTATATTTTAAAAAAAATAACCTTTTTGTTTTTATACTCTAATATTTCCCTTCATCCAACACATTTTCATAATTAAAATAAATTATAGTTTTTTTTTAAGAAAGTGACAAAAAAAAAAAAATAAATAAAATAAGAGCACCTCTTATGAGGTAATGTTTTACTTTGATACGTTTTAGTTTTTAAATTACAAAACAGGTAATAGGTCAATTACATACATTCTAATTATAAAAGCTAGAAGATCCCAATACACATTGTCTAAATATAAATTACAATGAATAGTATAATATCAATGATCGACGATGTAAAAATTAAAAATAAAAATTATACAATAACTGTTTCAAAAACACAAAATATCAACATTACGTATATAATACTTAACGTAAATTCGATATTGACAAAAAAAAATTCATAACTGCCTTCATCAAAAAATCAACTTCTCTAGAGGTCAATATTGACCTCTAAGTTATTGACGCCTAATTAGACTGTTTTGAGTTAGTCTGTTTTATTTTTATTTGAACATACAAGAGAAGAACACACAATCTCACGGATCTTGTTGGCAATTTTTTTTGGAGGTTCTTCGTAAAAAAATATTAGACACGTATTTTGCCCTCAATGGACTCTATGAGCCGAGAAAAAAAATATAAAAAAGCATTAAATTATTTCATTTTATACCTCGAATTTAAAAATGATATCAATATGATTCTCCAACATTTAAATTTTTTAGTGCAGATGTGAGGAAAGCTGCAGCCCCTTCATAGATTTTAGTTTATATTAATTAAATTCTAAAAAAAATTATTACATCTTCAAACAAACTACCCTTATTGACTTTTTTAAAACAAAAAATATTGCCAGATTCAAATTCATCATTCATCAAAAGTACCCTTCTATACGAAATTTCATCCAAATAAAATATCATAACATTCAAAATTTGAGGTGCGCATGATGGTATAGAAGGATCATTACAATTCGGATTGATGAATTAATTGCCACTGTGACTAAATACACGACTGTGAAGCTGTAATGACTGCGAATGGCAACTGGACGATCGGTAAATTAAAAAGTAAAAGAACATATAAGAGCATACAATAATAAGACCCAAAATTCCTATTTCGGTATCTATCTAAATGAAAATCATTATAAATTTAATAAGCACCCGTGAGTAATGTAATATCAAGTAGAAAATAGCCTAAAATTAAATATTTATGAATAATTAGAAATAATAAAATCGTTTAAAACCAATCCACATTTTTGTTTAAATGACCATATAAACATTTTCAATAGCCCCATTTTAAATTTTTTTTCTAATAGGAACGGAAAAATCCAATTTAACCTACCTCTCACCTTCTACCATATATATTTCAGAATTTCAGATATCTGTTAGATCTCCTCAGGAGAGAACCAATGTTTGATTTCTTAGATTTTTGAAAACTTCAGTATATATGATCCATGTAACATAGCGCTGATGTATTGAAAATTTTGTATATTTTAGAACTGAAGACGAATGCTTAGCATTTGAAACTAGTATCCTAATAATAGAAATGGCAGTTAATTCATCAACCCTAATTCAAAATTCGCCTGAAAGAATGGTAAGCAATTTTTCTTTTTTTTAATAAACTAAACCTCGATTTACTATTAGAAGGTTAAATATCAATTTTATATTTTTACACAAAATATTATTAAACCAAATACATTTTGACTTCCCTTTATTTTATCTAGTAGCTCACTGATAAGAGCTTTTTCCTTACAAACTCAATCACAGTTAAACATATCTATACGCAAAAAAATATGTCGTCGCGTTTTGTTATGAACATCGTTTCCATGGTTTGCTAAGTAATCTATTCACCGACAA
Source organism: Euschistus heros (assembly GCA_003667255.2). NCBI lineage: Eukaryota > Metazoa > Arthropoda > Insecta > Hemiptera > Pentatomidae > Euschistus > Euschistus heros. The sequence goes on from RCWM02000077.1 coordinate 922,270, forward strand.
GCGAAAAATTCCACCAAATTGATTTTTTTGACTTGATCGACTTAAAATTACATTCTTTTCGAGGGATTTACGTATCCACAGGTTCTTTTTTATATTTTTTATTTGTTTATATGCCTGGTTAAAGATAATTAGGAAATGAACACATAAAGAAAAATGATATAACCTTTAACAAATAAAATAGATGGAATTTTCCACCATATTTCCAATTGTTGAATTAGATGGTATTTATAGCTACAATTATAGGATTAAGGAAACACTCACCTAATTATGGTTGTGCAATACAAGAACACAACCGGAGCTAAGCCTTTGTGCTTTATTTAATAAAACAGAAATAGAACTTTTCAATGAGGATAAAATAGAACATTAAAAGCAGCCATTGTGGGACGCAAGTCCTCCAGACAAATCGAACAATTCAGTTCTAGAGTACCTCAAACCGTAACGCTCCAATGGATGATGCCTTGACCCAATTCCAATTCCAAGTATCACTCCCGGATATTTAATCTTTCAAAACCGTTCCCAAAATGGCTTAAGGACAATTTCTAATGACAATAAATATTTAAACACTCATTTTGAGCAAACTTTCCCAGAATGAAATGCTGTCAAGTACTGCAATAGCCAGAAGACAATGAAACCTCAGGCCACTCATAGACCACTGTATTATTTTAAATGGAAAAGAAATCCCTTGGACTAAATAAGTGATACATAGGTTTAACGATTGACAGATTACTAATTTTCACAGAACACACTGTATCACAGCAAACTAAAACAACAAAGTCTATAAATTCCCCTATCGGAGAAATCCGCAATTACAAAACATCCCTTCAAAGACACACCTACAAAATAAAAAAACATGTACGCCTAACATAAATCACATTACACATCTCTGGTTTCTTATGCATAGTATTTGTCATATATATATATATATATATATATATATATATATATATATATATATATATATATATATATATATATATACATATATAATAACAAATTGGATATAATTCAACAACTGGAAATATGGTGGAAATATCTATTTCATTGGTTAAAGGTTTCATTATTTTTCTTTAAGTGTTCATTTCCTAATTTTCTTTAACCAGGTATATAAAAAATAAAAAAAAGAACCTGTGGATACGTAAATCCCTCGAAAAGAATGTAATTATAAGGTGATCAATTAAAAAAATCAATTTGGCGGAGTTTTTCGCTTGTCGGTAAATAGATTACTTAGCAAACCATGGAAACTATGTTCATAACAAAACGCGACAACATATTTTTTTGCGTATAAATAAGTTTAACTAATTGAGTTTGTAAGGCAAAAAGCTCTTATCAGTTAGCTACTAGATAAAATAAAGGGAAGTCAAAATGTATTTGGTTTAATAATATAAAATTTATATTTAACCTTCTAATTGTAAATCGAGGTTTGATTAATTTAAAAAAAAATTGCTTACAATTCTGCCAGGTAAATTTTGAATTAGGATGGATGAATTAATTGTCATTTCTATTATTAGGATACTAGCTTCGAATGCTAAACATTCATTTTCAGTTCTAAAACATTCAAATTTTTCAGCACATCAGCGCTATGTTACGTGGATCATTTATATACTACACACATATATATACTACACGCAACATCAAAAACCAAAGGATCGATATTTTTATTTAGTATAATTTTAATTCGGTGAAAATAATTTTCTTGATTTCATCTGATTTACACACAATACACCAAAAAAACAAAACATAAGTGCTTTAAACCTCTGTTCTGTATAGTGTACATTCATTTAAATTTTTACTATTATAAATTTTATTATTGCTAAAACTTCCTAAAACTATGAAGATAATATAGTTAAAATTCAATACAAATGGGTTGAGTAGTTTTATCATTGAAAACTCTATTGTGGAAAGGCGCTGAACACTATCGGTCGATTTTCAAACTTCACTTGTCGCTCGACTTATTTAAATTTTTTTTAAATTTAATTGAATGTAAGTATATTTCATTATACATTTCAAGGTCTTCATGACACTGTACTTTTTTAACCTCGCATGTAAAATGATCGCCATCTATCGGTCAATTTTTCAAATTCACTGTTATCCACATACTTTCGTTTTTTTTTTTAAATAATAAATTATTTGAAAATCCGCATATTTTAGTTTTGCTAAACTTTCCTGGAGCTATAAATATGATGTGGTTAAAATTTGGTACAGATTGGTTCAATAGTTTTCATGGTTAATGATAACAAACGTCCTTTTATATAATAGTATAGATTAAGTATGCATTTTGTTTTTATTTTGTAATAAGTGTTTTCTTAATATTTCCTACTGTTTAGAGAACAAATTCAAAATTTTAAAGTAATTTATCATTAAATGGACTCGAGAACTAAAGGCATATTTCTTAATATTTATAATTATTATTTATAAAAATTTCTGATAATATTACAAATTTAAACAATAAAAGTCAATCAAAGAACAGAAGAATAAGAGCTCAAAGAACGGAAAATCTTATGGAGAATACTAGGGCCGAGAAGAGGATGGTACCTACAAGATCAGACACAATGGAGAGCTGTACCATCTCCAAGAAGACATAATCACCTCAATGAGGAATAGACGACTAACTTTCTATGGACATTTAACCCGAATGAACACCAACAGACTTACAAACAGGATCTTCACTACGACAGGTAGAGGGAAAGCCTCCAAGAATAAATGGATCAACACAGTGAAATCAGACCTGGACCAACTTAAAATTCCACTGGAGACCATTCAGGATCGGTCCCAATTCCGGCAGATGATTTTACAAGGAGTATTCCCAGTGCAACTTACAAGTAAAAAGAGCTCCGCAACCAACAGACCAAAGTTGACAGAGGAGAGAATGCTTTCTCATAGCCAGAAAATGAAAGCTTTCTGGGCTAAGAAGAAACATTTGACCCATGTAAGGAGTCGAAACGAGCCCCGTGGTCCTAAGTAGGCCCAAACGAAAAGAAAAGAAAAAAGTAAAAAAAAGAAAAGTCAATTAACAAAATCGGCAGTTAGGACATAATATAAGAACCAACAATGTTCTTTATTTTTTCTGATTAATTTTAAGATATAGTGATAGCAATGAAAACCGTAGGAGTAACTGTAGATTATTGTTGAAGTTATGATTTAAGTCGTTTTTAAGAACTTCAAATTTAATCGAAATAAAAAAAAATTACACTCGTATTTACACGCTAGAACCTCTTTATGATGCAGGTTAAGGAGCAATAAAACTAGCCTAGTTATAGTAATGTGCAATATAGTGGGAACATTAAAAAAATACATAAAATTTTAAAGACCAACAATCAGAAAACAGGGTCATAAAAGCAGCAAAGGTATGTCGTTCATTTACGCAATTAAATCCATTTTTTTCTTACTAAAAAATTATGCGTATGGTCATATAATTTTCAGACTCACAGATTAGTACTAGGGCACCGTGTTACCAGGCTAATGTATTATAAATTTTATATTTAAATATCCAAATATGCATTAGAGTTTGATTATATATCATTTCAGCAAACTAAGTGTTCTTTAAGTACTCTGTTTTTAACATTGAGATGGGTCGAATATTATTTATTTGCATTTACCTCTGCTATGGTATTTTCTATAATAGAACAATTATTTGAGAAGATACGATTTTATAATTATTTTATTTATTATTTTGATATTGAAGTTACTTCAAAATTGAGGCAACTATTACCCTTCAAAGCAGGATTTTTAATATCAGCTTCATGAAAAAATGGTCAAGTTGTATAAATTTTATTTTTATTTATTTATTTTTTTTTTATTTTTATTTTTTACTTTTTTTTGTAGTTTTTTGGAAGGAAGATGAAGTATAAATAGCAAAAAAAATCGTGTTTTCCGGCATGAAACTGCTCGTCGGTTTAGACTAATCCAACATGTACTATACATGTTCAAAGCTTCTAATAAATTAGAAAAGACCAATTTACATGACAGAAATTAGACTTCTTTGGACATACGTCCGAATAAGTTTCGGATTGGACATATCCAAGTCTTACAATTCAAAATGCTCCATAAAATCCTCAAAGATTAAAAAGACCTTGTAGTATTTATTTTTAAGCAAACAGTGTTTTTAGAGTAATTATACAGGATTTAGGAAAACAAAAACAATGGCCTACTAAAAAGTGCACAATTTTTAATTTATCCACTTCATCACGACAGCCGGGGATATATATTTAAAATATATATATCTAGCATTTTATTTTATTAATTTTTAAACTAGAAATTATTAATTAGTTTCTTGAGGATTAGAGGTGATGTATATATTAATTTATTGTATGTAAATGATAATTAATTAATTGTGTAATTTATCTAAATGTTGTATTTATATTTTTACATATTGTTCGTTGTTTTGACATAGATATGTCTTATGGATGGGGGTCTATATTTTTTTGGTGTAACAATTTTTTCACACTCAACAATGTGTAACATTGCTTTCACACTCCAATGTGTAATACTTTTTCACTCACAAAAATGTAAAATTTTGAAACGCTCTAGTGCTGCACGGATCGAAACTTTGCCGACAGTGTTCTATTCAGGAATTTAATGGACAATTATTTTTTTGGCTATCCTACCTGTTAGGAGCTATATTGGTTTGAATGAAAAAGCCACATTTAAAACCCCTATTTTTTCTGAACATTTTTTTATTTCAAATAATCATTATTAATTAATTTACTTCAATTATTAATTTTAGTAGTCTGATCCTTTCAAATCAAAAATATAAATTCGGAAAAGCAGTAGATAGACATATTCATGATCTAATATTTTTCCCAGTCAGGGAGAAATTGAATTTTTTTCAAATTCAATTTGACACGCTCCCTGTTGGTGTTGCTCAGATCAACAATATGACAGTCTCACAATTAGAAATTTAATTTAGAAAATTTTTTTGAAAATAATATTTGTCGCTAGGACCTACCGTTTAAAAGTTATATTGGTTTGAATGAAAAAAGTTACGTTTCAACCGGCTATTTTCTATTTTTTCTTTTTAATTTTATAAAGTAAATTGGGAAAATTATAGATTATAAAATATACAAATTCATGATATTTTATTTCTCTCAGTTAGGGAGAATTTAAGTTTTTTTTCGGAGTAAGGTTTTTTTTTTCTAACAAGGGGACGTTTGCAGTTGTAACTCACAGATTTGAATGCCGATTTTTGTGTGGGTAGTAGGGACCTGTAATAGTGCAAAACTAGAGTTATAGCCGCCAATGGGCATTAGGATCCGAGTAAAAAAATAAAATATGGAAATCACTTTTTTTTTTTTTTCTTAGCCCTCAGTCAAGATAGAGAAATGATTTTTTCACGTCTAATTGTAGTTATGTACGCTATTAGATATAAAAATACTTTTGTTATGCTCACAACACTACCCGGCTTTAGAGTGCTCAAAAACTCCAAAAAAATGACAAAATTCCAAGGAAATCCGGTGTTAATCAGTGGAATTTTTTTTTCATGAACAACTGACCTCAAATTTCGATTTAACGCACCATAAAACCCTTATTTGTAAAATTTTATCAAAATCATCAAAGTTGAGATGTCATCAACATTTTCTACAGGCCATAACAAGTGCTGTGTCCATCCGATTACAACAATAATAGCATCACTAGAATCAGCCTACATTCTGCTTTTCATTCATCTCACATATTTCGCAACCGAATAAGACAAAATTTTAAGGTCATCTAGAAGCCTTAAAACTGCATAGTTTAGCCCAAACCCGGAGGTCGCAGGATTTCCCCTTAATGAAATATCTCAAGTTATAGCTGACCTTGGATTTTTTCATTCACATCAGTTTTTGTCCACTAAAATCGGGAGTAAATCCAATGTAATACGCATGAATAAAAAGCAGATGGAGGCTGATTCTAGTGATGCTATTATTGTTGTAATCGGTTGAACACAGCAGTTGTTATGGCCGGTAGAAAATGTTGATGAAATCTCAACTTCAAAATTTTAAGTTCAACTTCAAAAATGAAAAAAAGTTTCCACTGATTTACAGCGGGTTTCCTTGGAATTTTGTCATTTTTTGGGGGGTTTTGAGCACTCTAAAGCCGAGTAGAGTTTTGAGCATAACAAAAGTATTTTTATATCTAATAGCGTACATAACTACAATTAGGCGTGAAAGAATCATTTCTCTATCTTGACTGAGGGCTAAGAAAAAAAATAAAACGTGATTTTCATATTTTATTTTTTTACTCGGTTCCTAATGCCCATTGGCGGCTATAACTCTAGTTTTGCACTATTATAGGTTCCTACTACCCTCACAAAAATCGACATTCAAATCTGTGAGTTACACTGCAAACAAGGAGGCTTGTAAGTATAATAAATACGATATAATGAAATAGTAATTTCATAGATATTTTGAGAGCTTGAACTTCAGAGGAGTAAATTACTCATTGATTATGCAATCCTGAATAATGGAATAAATTTTTAAAAAAGAATCCATATTGAAACAAATCAAATTCTTTAACAGGATTTATTGCTCAAATAACTTAGTTGAGGTTTAGTTGTCCTGTAAACTGTTTTTGAACTTCATTTGACAGTTAATTTTCATCAAGCCCGATTCGTTACCGATATTAACTACTTATCGAATGCCAGAACTGCTACAGATCGAACCCGATTGACCGTGGAGACCTGTTGCGATAATCGAATCTCCAGCGAGAAACAATCGAATCAACGCAGTCGATTATGCCCTGCGCTGGTTGGTCGGCCACGAAAGGGCGGTGTCCCGAGCCCCGCCCCCCGCCCCCCACAGCTTACATAATATTACACAAATATATTCTAACCAGATACATTTCAATTAAATGGCGTCAAGGAGCTGTCATTTTTCAGGAGCTTTTCCGGTCGGCTTGCTGGGACGGTCGGTTTGCCGCCCGATGGACCGTGGAAACTTGATCCCACAACTCACGTGATTGAAACATCTCAGTGCCATCTGTATTGTAATAAATTGGTACCATCTATTACTGATATTGACAATAACTAATACCATAAAATTTAAAAAAAAATGTGAATTCATTTTACTCTTTACAGCAATTCCACATGATTAGTTCCGGAAAAAAGCCACGACTCACATAATTCATTTTATATATTCAGATAATCACGTTATTCCAATAATTTTAGATATACATTTATTTATTTTAGATATAATAATAAAATATCCTTATAATTCCCTTTAAATGACTAAATGTATAATTTTTTTTTTTTATCGTTTTAAAACTTGATAAAACATATCTCTGTAATCATTAGCGCACTTTTCCTCATTTCTGATAAATCCTATGACTAATTCATATTTCACTATTCAGAACTGCAGCAACTTAAGATTAAAATATAATTTCGAAATGGGCCATATCATGTCGAAATACACAATAAATAGTACGTTTTTAAATTATGACAACTAATAATTATTACTTAAATTATACCTGGGTAAGAAATTACTTATTTCGGAAATAAATATTATTTATCAATCTAAGATTAATATTAGAATTCGAATTACCAGAAAACCAAATTTATTCAATCAAGACATATTTTTATGCTAAATTGTGAATTATTATATATATTTTTACTGTTGATTTTAAAAATCATTCTTTAATTATTTTAGAATTCGAGGCTTCTATCATCTTCCTATCATGACGTGTTCCAAAAGTTACATGAAGAAATGGTATTTAAATATTTAAGTTTAAATTTTACGATATTTTAAACCATAATATTGAACGCCAAATTAACAATATAAAAAATATTTATATTTTTATAAATCACTTAAATAATATCTAAAAATACAAAATAGAATATAACAACAAATTTTTGCCGACCGCACCATTTTTAATATTAATCTTTATACCGAGTTCATTAGTTAACAATAAAATATACTTTTTTAATGGTTTTTATTCTTATTGCTTCTCATTGGTATGAATATAATTTTATCAGAAGAGGTAGAACTGAACATTTTAGTCAGCCACTGTATTCATAGCTTTTTTTTTTTTTAAAATATAATGTTAAACATTTTTGAGAAGGAGCTTAGTAACTTCATAAAACAAATATAATAAATAACAATGAAAGTATTTTTTTAATTCATCTTCTAAGTATCTTACGATTAATTAAATGATAAGTTTTATTTAAATTTAAAAAAAATTATTTTTTAATTAGTATCAATATGTTCCATTATTAAATTGTAATGGATATATATATTTTTTTAATAATAATCTTTCTGTATTTATTGATAAGTTGGGACAAAGAAACATTTCTCATATTTGATTAAATTATAAATAATACGTATTTTAAGTTAATTATGAAAAATTAAATACACGAACCCCCGGATAAGAGGGAAAAAGGAGATAAATTACGTAATAAGACCTAGTGCTGCTGACTCCAACATTTACTGAGGAAGGTTGGACGCTTGACCCTTCCTAAGGTTTCCTCGCCTCGAATAATTATATATACATTTAAACATGGAAATTGCGGAATTTCTTTTTTATTTCCGACTCCCTTGTTAAACGTTTCGGACCGTTTTGTGGGTGTATTTGCTTTTGTTTTTATGGCAACAAATGAAATTAGACAAATAAAAAAAAAATGGAAGAGAGAAAACCCTAAAAGCAGTGTGGTCCGGTATTTCTCCCACCTTTGCTCAGCAGACATAAAAGAAGACCTTTTCTTACTCAAACCTAACTTCTTTTTTTTTTTTCTTTTTTTTCTGTACTGAAGAATATAAAGATTTAATTTCGTGAATAAACTGTATTTAATCGTCGGTTGATTTAAATTATAATATCTCTAATACGGCGAACGAAATTTCAAAAATTAATAAATTTTCAAGGTAGGGAGAGAACAGAAAGACATGATGGAATATTTTAAAATAAATAAAATACTGATATATATAATTTTTGAAATTCTGAAATACAAATCGTAAAATACAAAGAATAACAGTAAAACCCGGGCTATTCATTGCATCAACAGCGATGACCCTAGGCAGCGACAAATTATGGCACCCAATTAAACGTCTGCAACGACCCTAGAGCGCTCTGCTAGTGATGAAACACTCCCAGTTTACCGAATTTACAGAACAATTCATTTTTTTATTTATATTTTACTATGTAATAAAAAAGGAATAATGTAATATTAATTATAACAAATATTAAATATTAATTATAACGAATATTTAATTGACTACAAATTAAACTAATGTAAATTTAATATGTTAATAAAGTAGATTGAAGGTCTCTTCATCAGAATTTATATCAGAGACTCAATTTATAGTTGTTTTAATTAACAATTAAGTTGAAAATTATTTTAAAGTGAATTATTATGTTATTAAATGAACATAATATTTAATATAAATTATTAAAATACATTTAATATCCAGTATTTCAATATTCTCTTTAGCTCAAAATATTTGATTTTTTTTTTTTTTTTTTTTTTTTAGTGCATTGATTTTTTATGAAAAATCAAAAGTATTACTAATTGAACGGTATTTTAAAATTAATTTAATTTAATTTCAATTAACCCCACCTGCTTGATCTAGTAAAAACATTATTTGTTTTTTTTTTTGTTTTTTTTTTTTAATTTAATTTCTTGGTAACTAATAAATATATATTTTTTAATATTTATACAAAAATGTGATAAATATTTTGAGCTCTGACCTGTTTGTATGTCGGCGAAGACAAGATAAAGTGTGAATACGAAGGCTGCTGTTGACATTGTTGAATTTGACAGAGCACTAGACACAACACATCACACGAAGTTGATTTGTAGTTACTGTACTGTACAGATATTATACACCCAATAACACGGCACACCTACACGACATTCACATGACTACGCATACATGCGATGTATAATGTACTCGACAAGGATAAATGAAACAGTCGTGTAGAAGGTGGCAGGCTCAACAAACCTCTGTTCTCCAAGTCCGGGCTGCGACTGAGGTTAGGTTCGGTCCCCGCGAGAGGCGCCACCTTCTCGGGTCAGATCGCGCCCTTCCACCATGAAAATTCGACCAAAAACGCCTCCTTCCTATTAGAATATTAATTTTTAGATTCTCTCTACTTCTGGGAGTCTTCAGGGTAAGCATATCCGACTATTGAGAAGGTCCGGAGCACGTACCGCTGAGCCCTGGTTGACCCCAACATCTGGGTGGTGCCTACGAGGTATCATCCCTTAAACATCACCTCATCCCAACTTGATGAATAATAGTTGACTGTTATTGATCTGTCATTACTCGAAACATAACTTAAATATAGCTTTAACCTCTTATTATCACATTTAGATTTAATAAAGAAAAAAAAATAATAATAAAAAAAATTCAATGCTCTTAAAACAAATAAATTCCTTTGAATATTTTTTTATCTTTATAAAAAAGACATTTGGCTGAAAAAAGTAGTAGTTGATTTCTGTACATTTTTATACAGTTAAATTATATAGAAACACTTTATGCTATTTGAAACGTGATTCCATTTCAAATGAAAAGTTACATTTTACATAGCATACTTATCAATCTAGACAGATATATGGTAATTTGCACATTTCAACATGAATAGCATTGTATAATAACTGTTATCATGTATACATTTATTATTTATTAAAAATAAATAAGAATTTATTTAATTTATTTTTTAATCATTAATAGGCTAAGTATCATATTTATAACAGCGTCAAGCAAAAAATAATAATAACCGTCGCGTCATTTTTTTTTTTTTTTTTTTGAACTATTTACTAATATTTACAACTGCATAAATTATATACTACGAGTAAATTTGAGGAACATTATTACAATATGTCAATAACATGTGAAGAACTACTCACTAGTAACACTTCAATAAAATTTCTTTATTAGGTCACTTGACCATTTTTTTTTTTTTTTTTTTCAGACGCCTTGGAGGATTATCGGTAAATGAGAGTGTGTTGGGAAGTGGAGGGGCTACTGAGTTTACTAAGAAGTGATAGTTATCTGGTTTGGGCCAAATCTGCAACATAGGAAACATTTACGATCTTTGTGGATACATTTGTTTGTGGCATTTTAAGGAACATTGAGGATTTTACGAAGAATTTTGGATTGTAAGGATTGGGTACGAGAAGAATTAGTAGGTTTAGTAGAGCCCCGAAGCTCGACTCCGTATGTCGCATTTTTATCTTCTAAATAAGTCTTTTATAATTTCTTGGAAGCTTTAAATGCTTGTTAAGGAAATGTTGGAGTAGTCCAAATATTACATAATATTATATAACCTTACTAGACTGATCCTTATTGGCGAATACATCTGAGTAAACCTACAAAAACAAGTCATGTAAAAAGTATTTTTAATGTATTTTTTTTTCACATTTATTTATTGAAAATTACAAATGTATAACAAATAATGACTGTTGAATTATTTATTATACTATTTTTATGAATTATTTATTATTTATCCATTTATAACAATGGATAGATGGATTGTTTGCCACATCTATTGCAATTATTCATTCAAATACGAGTTTTCAATATTAAACATTCATTATCAGTTTTAAAAACATTCAAAAACTTCAAAACAACAGCACTCTGTTACACCAATTATATTTAATAATTTTTAAAAATGTAATACGGAAATAAAACATGTTGATACTCATCTGATGGGGAGAAATGGAAATGTCTTTAAAAGATAACTATCTGGACCTAGAGTACACTGAGACAAAGAGACAAAATGGGAGTAGTTAGATAAATACATTTTGATCTCTATACTTACTAGTAAGGTAAATTGGCAGTCCTTTAGGTTTTCCCTATGATTGGTCGGCTGTTATGTTCCCACTGGAAAAAAATTTAAAAGGGACATTGTTAAAAATATTTATCTATTAATTCAAACAAAAATCTTCGATTTCTTGTCTTACATTTTTTATCGTAATATATACAATCTACATCACAACAAATTACTGAGGTCCTGAATTTGAACTAAAGTAGTATGTTTAAACTTTAAATGTTGTCTTCGAATACAAAATTTCGATGGAAGTGGCAATTAATTCATCAATCCTAATTGTATTTATCGTTCTACACTATCATGGGCACCTCAAGTTAACTGTATAAAGAATTGTATATAAGTCTACTGAATTATGGGTGTAATTACATGTGGAAAACGTGTTGAGGAACTACCCTTTTGTTGCACTTTCTGATGATAGTTCTGTATTGAAACACACTCAGTGTTACCAATTAAAATAATTTTTTCTCATTCCGAATAGAACATTTGGGTTCTTATATTGTATATAAGTAGCATTGTATCAAAATAACCTATTTATTATTTCTGATGATGGTTGTATTGTTGACTGTGAGTTTTTACTAAGGAGATGACTTTGTCAGGGGTGCAGTCAAGGTTGAATAAACACAGCCAGTTTTTAAATGAAAAACTTATATTTTGGCGTGCCAACGTTTCGACCTGCCTTGCAGGTCTTCATCAGGGCTAAAATAACAAATGTTGTTTACCGTATCCCATGTTCCTCCCCTAATTGCCATTCATCATATATTGGTGAAACCAAAAATCACCTTAAAGCCCGCATCTCCCAACACAAACTTTCCATCTCTTCCAAAAATCCCTCCGCCTCCAAACTTTCAGAACATTCCTTATCATTAAATCATACCTTTGATTTCGAAAAAGCATCTATCCTTGCCACTGTCTCCCCAACCATAGTAAACGTTTATTATCAGAATCCATTTAGAACCTAATCCTGTAAACCATAAAATTGATAAACAATACATTTCCCTCGCTTATTTCCAAGTATTAAATCTTATTAAAAAACTATAACCTTTCCATCACTATTAATATTTTTTATTTTTTATTTATTTATTTTTTTTTTTTAATTTAATTTTATTTATTTTTTAAATTATTTTTTTTTTTTTTTTTATTTATTTTTTTTTTTGCTGACGGTGATAGCGAAATGTTTAAATTCATATTTAACATCTTCCACGCCTTTTAAATAAAAATTAAAAAAATGTAGTTCGGTTTTTATCCACCATGCACCCCTTTTCATATGTTATATTAGCCACTGCCACCCTTAATTACTTTCTGCAAGTCATTATCCCCCCCCCCCCTTTTCCCTGATTTTATTTTTTAACAGTCATTGTTAGTCAAGCCTTCATCTAGACTACTTCAGTAAGTCCATTTATTTTAATTTCTCATATTTTCCCAACCTCTTCCTTCGTTTATTGTTATGCCAACTTTATTATTTTGCTTACCTTTCTATCTTACCATTTTCCTTTTCATATAGATCCCTTATACCTTTTTTAATTCCTAATAAAAAACATCTGTTAATAAAATTGTTACATTAGTTTGTATTGTTGTATTAGTTTACAAAATTTTAAATTTATATTATTCAATTGAAATTATTTAATTACTCTATTACAACTTTATCTTTGACTAGACTTTACTACTATTTTGTATTCAATTATCTAATTAACTGCAGATTTTTTTCTTGTTTCTTTTTCATTTTTAAATTATTTGTATTATTTATTTTTTTTTTTTTAATGTTAGTATCATCTTGGTCACATCCAATTTTTGTTATTTTAGCCCTGATGAAGACCTGCAAGGCAGGTCGAAACGTTAGCACGCCAAAATATAAGTTTTTCATTTAAAAACTGGCTGTGTTTATTCAACCTTGACTGCACCCCTGACAAATTCATCTCCTTAGTATTTATTATTTCATTAGTAGAATATTTTCTTATTTTTCTATTCATATATTACATTACTACGTATATATTTTCATTGTTATATTAATTTTTCTTCTTTATTTTATTGTTTTTAATTTTTTTTGGTTTTTGTTTTTTCATCTTATTTATTCATCATGTCTCTGACCAGATGTAACTAATATCATTTCTTTCTGTACAATTTGTTATTCTTAAGGGACTTGGTCCCAGAATAAAATTATTTTTCTATTCTATTCTATTAGAAGATCCAGAGACCATCTTGATTTGAGAGGGTTTGTAGTTTGGTATCTGGTTCGTGCCAAGTCACCAACCTTTGGGACTATCGTGGTTTAGTTTATTTGTAACATAGTCCGGGACATTAAGGAATTTACGTTGAAATTTGAATTTGTCATCCGGGAACTCTATTCTGAGCTTCTAAATAGGTCTGGAAATGGTGATGTCGATGAGTTTTTTAGAGTGAATAGGAATATTTTGTTTGCCAAGTAAGTTTTGAATGAATTGAAATCGACTTATGTTACTAACTAATCTAAGTAGCTTTCAATATAAATATTATTTTAACTTCATTTAATTCTTACCTCCAACATACTTCCATATTATCCGCTCCTATCTCAGTGATTGAACTTTTAAAGTGAATCATAATTTTTCCTATTCTCCTCTCTTTACCATATCTTCCGGTGATTCTCAAGGAAGTATCCTTGGTCCAACCCTCTACGCGCTATATACAGCTGACATCACGACGCATCGTAGCACTATCCTCACCACCTATGCTGATGACACTTGTTATCAGTAAACTATGATCCCTTCATTGACTCCCAGACATTCCAATCCCATATCAAAAACCTTCAAAAACGGATAATCAAAATAAATCCAATACCCTTCGTCGTAAAGCTACGTACTGTCTTTTAGTATCCTTTAATGATGTTCCACTAATCCCTGTTAAGGAGATCCGCTAAATAGGACTCCATCTGGACAAACGTCTTACTTGAAATCCACATAAAAGAGTAAAACGACAATAAACTGCCAGTCGTTTTGGACTACTTCACATTTACTTGACAAACGTTCCAATTAACTACAAAAGCTTCATTTACATAAAGTAATTAGACCAATTTGGACATATGGAGTTGAGCTCAGGGGCTCCACTAAACCATCTAATTTATCTCCATCTCATATCCAATCTAAAATCCTTTAAAAAATCCACAATTTTCCTTACTTCGTCACAAACAACACAAAGATAACATATAATGAATGCTTTAAATTACAAAGATCTTAATGTTCTATATGATTTGACCCAAACTAGATACCTACCTTTTCATTGCCACCTGCACAACCATTTAAATCCATTAGTATCACAACTTGCTTCTTATTCCATTCCAGATAACCAGATAAGTTCCTAAAAAGGAGTTGGCCTTCATGATATAGAATCTTCATAAGTGCTTTTTTTTATTTTATACTGTTGTAAATTTCAATTAAACAAAAACAAAAATAACTTCATTTAAGATATATTTAAGGACAAAAGTGACTCATTAAAATGTTATTTATATTCCTTCGATGACGATATTTCAGACAGTCAACCAAAATAGAAGCTATGAAGATTAATTATTTTTATGTGAAAATTTATTTCTGATTCCTTGATTTCCAATAGTTTTGATATATAGTTTTTGACGGAGTCATTGTAATGTAAATACATAGTTTTTTTTTTTTTTTTTTGTTGTTTTTATAGTTAGTTTTTTTTTTTTTATCAAAAATATAAAATATAAGAAATAATATCTTTAAAAAAAAAATATTATTATTGTTAATCAGTTGGTATATGGAATTTCTGAGGGATAATTTACGATCACTTTACACGTATAAATAATAAATAGATAAACAATGTATTAGCAAGCTATAAAAAAATATTTTGAAATGTTTTTTATTATATCAATAAAATTAAAACAACAATCATGTGTAAGATAATTATATATTCAGAATATATAATTATCTTATAAAATCTAAATAAAATTAGATTTACAACAAATATTGCATTAGAAGTTACTATACATTATTTAATTTTTATAGAAGTTACTAGAGGTTATTTTATTATTATTATTTGACACTCACATAAAATAATAGTAAAATATAATAGTCCGGGAGCCGACGACACTAAACCTGTCATGATAGGTCTTCCAAAGCTCAGGTTCTTATTGTAAATTTAACAAGCTTTAAAATAGAAAAAATAAATTTTGGATTGAACTATTAGTTTCGGAGTTATAGCCAAAAAAACACCGATTAAGGTGTGAGGAAAGTGCGATGCCAGTTTAAGAGTGCTAAAATGAGGGGTGTAGAATATGCGATATTTTTTACTTCACAGCATCGTTAGTAGTTAGAAAGGAACATACTAAATGTCCCTGCCCCTAGTGGGCGAAATTACGATGGGGGTAGGGGTGAATGTCCCATTTTTGGGTTTTTCGATTATGTCTCGAAAACAGTAAACTCTAGAAAAATATATTACATATCAAAATTAAAGCTAATTAAATTTCCTATAAAATTGTTTAAATGCATATTTGTCGAACTTCCAACGGTTTCCGAGATATACGTTATTGAAAATCGACAATTTTCCATACAAAAGTAATGTTTAGCTCACTTTTTGTCATACATTTGGTTAAAGTGCAAAAAACATATATATGAAATTAAAGTAAATTTAATGTTCTGCAACATTGATTCTGACATTTTCCCTGATAATCGATCGTTGAAAGCAATCGAAGCAAATGTTTGACAAAAAGTGAGGTAAAAATTACATTTTTTCGAAAATTACCAATTTTCAATAACATATAACTCGGAAACCGTTGGAAGTTCGACAAATATGTATAAAATCAAATTTATATGAAGTTCAATTATCTTTAATTTTAATCTGAAACATATGTTTCTAGAGGCCACCGTTTTCGAGATATAATCGAAAAACCCGAAAATTGAACCTTCTCCCCTCCCGCCCACTGTAAGCTCACCTCCTAGAGGCGCGGACATTTAGTATGTTTACCTTACTACAACTCCTAACGAAGCTATGAAGTCAAAAATTATCGCATATATCATGCACTCTAGAAATATGATTATTGACAGGGCTAGAGGGTGTCTTTCAAATGCTGCTGCCGCCATGTTCTCCACTTTTAGGAAATGGTAGCAGAGGTTTTTCTTACACAAAACTTGATGATCTTTCAGGTAAGTTTTTTGAGGAGGCCGATGATGATAGAAACCCTATCACTTCTTTCCCGACAGCAACTGATAAGACCAGCCAGGGGAATGGCAGCACTGCATTTTCGTATATCCCTACACCTCCCCTATTTCGAGGAACAATCAGAATTCGGGAGACTTATCATGACAAAAACCTCAAACAAATATTTTTTTGTATTATTTTTTTTTTAGGCGTTGACCGGTGCTAGCCATGGCAGCAGGTACGTTTTGTGTTCTTCTATGACTAACATGACGAATTATGTGTGAGCTTTGGGAGACCTATCATGACAGGTTTAGTCTCGTCGGGTCCCGGACTATAACATTGACTTTTAATAGTTCAATAAGTTCTGTATATAAATGTTCATGAACTAAAAAAAAATATTTTTTCTTCTTTTATTCAATCAACTATATGCCTCTCTGCCGCTTATCATAATTCAATACTTTAATTACTTAATTTGAATTTATTGTGTTGAATTGGGCCCAAGAGATCTATGACCTTCGTAATCATCTTCCTGACTCCAAGTGAGTAACTGCCATCCTGATTACCACCATCTTTTTTGTCGGATCACTACCTGTATTTATAAGAATACATAACATTTTAAAATATATTTTATTAATTTTACTACAAATTCAAAAAGTTTTTTATGGAAATTATATTACTGTACTTTAGTCCTTCCATGATTTTAGCAATGAATCATACTCAAGCTGGACTGAATTCAAACTACCTCAAATATTTCAAAATAACTCGAACACAACAGTCGAGGAGACAACATGTTATTAAAATTAAAATGAGAACCCAGCCCTCGGCAGCCTCGTGCTGTGCATGCCATGGCGGTACGAATAGAATACTAACCAGACTCCTTTAGCTGATATGAGTTCCTATCGTTTCTTCATATTGCATAAAAGTATATTTATTATGTAAAATATATTAGCTAAAGTAATTATAAATTTTAAAAATAAATATTTTATAAAAATATAAATAATTACTGTTAAACAAGTCGACAATGATTGGCTAAAGAGTACTTGCAGAAACAACGATCATAGAAGATTAACCATGAACGGATATTCTGAAACTTGTTGTATGTAGGTAAACTATTTTTGGATGCTCTAGATCTATAGTCTTCAGTGTCATTGCGTTTACTTTAGTTTTTGGTTTATTATTTTTTTCAATGAAATTATATTGTTTTAGAAATATTGCAATAACTCTATTTAATAAAAAAAATTAAAATGTTAAATATTAAATAATAAATTTTATTTAGTTGGAGTTTCTAAAACAAAAATTATTTGTTATGTTGGAACATATATAAAACACCTGAAGAATTGTTTCGAACTATTACGTTTATAGATGATAAATAATAAAAAATATATATTCGATATTATGCTATTATATATAAAATTTAAACAAAAAAAATTTCTGAACCTGAATTCAATATATTGAAAAAAAAAAAAAAATTAAAACTTCTATTACAATAAAGATTTTTTACTTCGTTTCTTTATTCACACCTGTCTATTATTAGTGAATCTGTTGTACGAACGTACATGGCGTTAAAGGTATCGCCCAACGGCATGTTAAATCTTGATTTTTATTTTAGTCTAGGAGGGGTGTTAACACATGCGTAGATCATTATGTAAAGTTGTGTTGCTTTTAACATAATAAACATTTAATAATAAACATGGTGCTTTTAAGATAATCCTGAATGTTTTTGCCTGGAGGATTTGGAGTTTGTTAATATGTGACATTTTAGCTGTTCCGTATATCTATGAAGTGTATGTCCAAATAGGTTCCATAAGTAAGTATAAGTTATCATTTTTTCTTTAAATAGTAGAGTTGAATGTTTGGAGAGAAGTGAATCAGTGTTTGGTTGAGTGTATTCCTTTTTTTCTTGATGTATGGACCCCATGTCATTCTTTGGTCAAACGTCAGGCCAGGTTATTGTCCAGTGTCTCTTTGAAGAATAGGTGTGTTGTCAAGGAAAGCTGTTGTGCTTATTGTTTGATTTTCCGTCATTTATAAGCACTTTCCGTCATGCTGAAGCGTCTGTAAAGCTTATTCATCACTTTCTAAAATTGCTATGTCGTTTTCATATGTTGCTGTAAGAATGTCAGAGCTAATTAAAATGTCGTGCATGTCTATTAGAATGCTAGTGATTCCCCCAACTCAGATTTATTACCAATCTAGAGTGATATTATTTAATAAGACCAGAAGAGAAGTAAGAAGAAATTTAAATAAAAGCGTATTTTTCCGCTTATAATTACATAAGCGTCTTCTAAGGTTATAAGCGTCTTATAAGGTTAACATCTTCTAAGGTTATGTCTAATGCTATAGACAGTTCCGATATAGGGACTGTATATGCAGAAAATCCGTGGACGAAAGCGCCACCTTAGAGTCGAAAGAGGCTCCCGCAAGACAAAAAACGTTAGTGACATCACATCTATCAGAAATATTTATCAACATTTAATAAACATCACTGAAAATTCACAGCCAACCAATAATTCTAAACAGCAGCCCGTTTATATTTAACCCTAAAATAAAATGTTTATAGGCAACTCATTTTTTTTGTCTTTTTTAAACTCACTTTACAATGTTCTGTAAACCTATTAGTTCAAAAAACAAAAGAATTACACACACATATATCTTTTTTAATTTTGAGACTTTTGGCTAGCATATATCACAATATGGTAATATTATCAATGTTGGTTTTGTTATTTCAAAGCATTGATAAGAGTTATCTTTGTATCAGTTCCTACTAAAAATAAGTTCCTTATAGAGCGAATTTTCCTGAAGAGTATGTCTGGTTTTCAATTAAGTATTGCTCGATAAACATTGTGATAAGGTGTTACTCATTATATGATAAACATGTATAAGGCAAGTATGGTCAATACTCTGTCTTGCTATAACCACTTCTCGTCAGTTTATTCGATGGGATGTCCTAAATTTGTTTATACTTTTCAATTTATTATTTACCTGAGTTTCTTCCCATTATTCAAAACAGGTATACTTGGCGCAATATTTCAAGAAGTAGAATATATTTCATAGGGTGTAGAGGCTTTTGACATCTAGTGAGGAAATGGCCGCTTCTCTGGCTGCCTCATCTGCGGCCCCATTCCCTTTTATCCCCTCGTAGGACGGTATCCAGATAAGTACCAAGCTTTCTCGCGAGTCCTTTATCACTGAAGCTTGACATTTCAGCAAAGAGGCCAAAATTACCTCATTTTTTAGAAAATAGGTACGAATGTTCTGATAGAGTTCTCTGTGCAAATACAAGTAAATAACTTATACGATACAATCATCGAAACCATGTCAATAAACATGTTGTAGTGTGCGTGAAATGTGTGATACTTTTTTACTTCAGAACTTTGCTAGGAGTAGTTAGAAGATAAACTTACTAAAATTCCCCGCCCCTGGGGGAGGGGAGGGGCATACAGAGGAGGCGAGGGGAGAAGGTCCCAATTTTGGGGTTTTTTATTATATTTTGAAAACAGTGAACTATAGAAACATATGTTTCTAATAAAAACTCAAGGTAATTAAATTTTCTGAAAAATTGTTTTTATACATATTTGTTGCACTTCTAACGTTTTTGGTATACACTTTATCCAAAATTGATAATTTTTACCACACTTTTTGTCCATCATTTGCTTCCAATGCCTCTCACGAACGTTTGAGAAACAAATGTTCGACAAAAAGTGAGGTAAAAATGATTTTTTTTTAATTTATCGATTTTAAATTATGTATATCTAAAAAACCGTTGGAAGTACTACAAATATGTATAAAAACAATTTTGTAGGAAATTTTATTATCTTCAGTTTTTATTTAAAACATAAGATTCTAGAGTCCACTGTTTACGAAACATAATCAAAAAACCGAAAAATTGAGACCTTTTCCCCTACCCCTACCTCATACTCACCCCAAGGAGCGGAAAATTTTAGTTTGTTCACCTTCTAACTACTCCAAACGAAGACCTGAAGTCAAATATTATCTCATGTTTCATGCACTCTACACCCCTGATTTCAGTAATCATCGACTGGACTAAATAGTTATAGTCAAAATTTAACTATATAATAGTACATTGTATATATCACGCCTGTAGTAAATATCCCAAGTTTATGACTTAGAAAAATAATGTAGACGTAGGGGAAAAACTGCAGTTTTACACATATATTCGTATTTTAATCCGAAACATTCCTATAAGTAATCTCACTTTTAGTTGTGGAATGCTTTATTACTTACAATTTTCATCGGCTAAACTTATTTCTAAGTTTAGTAGCTATCGAAATGTATCGCTTCAATGAATTAATGCGATGACTTGTTAGACGAACGGGGGAAAATGAACACTTCACATCATCAATATCTTATATTTTGTACAATAGGTGAATTCCATTTATTAGATGTTTTGATTTCTCTTACGAAACCTCAAAATAGATGTAAGTATGCTTCATTTGGAAACAATATTAATGATATCATTTCCAAATAATGATACCATTTACGTTTAATGAATTTTTACTTTTTAAAAAAATGAGTAGCTTTTTTAATCCAAGGATTGATGTGGATTATTCGGATTGCATTAACTTATTCAATTCCTTCATTAGAATGGTATCATATATTATTCAGCTGCGGTTTAGTTCGGACCGTATAGAGTAATTTCGTGTTTGGCGTTGTTGACCGATTGGGAAACAGAAAACTGATGCAGTATTACAGTAAATAGAGAGGAAATGTGATTTTTCAGATTAAAGTTATAGTTCTCAATATTTAAGCACTGAATTTTCATTTACGATTGCCAATTACCTTATAGCTCTTACTATCCAACTAAATATTAAAATCTAAGTATAAGTTTTTAAAAATAGCTAATGGTGAAAGCGATTAAGAAGCCTTGTGAAGTAACGCACTTACCATAAAACCCACTTACCCAACACCATCCAATTACAGCGAGGAAATTAGGATAAATAGAATAATTAATTAAGTTTTCAAACTTGGCTCATGAGGCCTGAGTTAAAGGCTTTACGCTATTCAATTTTGTAGTTATTTCTACCTGATGAATATTATCATTTTTTTGTTTTAAATATTTTATATCTGCTGAGCTTTAGTATATTAATAGAGATTATTTCTACGACGAAGGAATATACTGCTGAGGTAATATGCAAATTTGATAGTTTGGGAGAATTGTTAGTGATATACATTTTATGTATAAATTCATTTTTTTAATTACATTTGTTATAAATATTACAATAAACAAATGAGCTAATAATGTATGCAGTGCGTTATCTGAAAGAGAGATTATCGCTCACTAGTACCTCCTTCTGGCATCGGTAGAAATATAAAAAAAACATTCGAGTAGATCTCTCATCCAACTTCTTTTCAGCCTTATGCGGTTATTTACTGTTATGTCAATTGTAGTCATGTCTTATATGAGTATGTACAATGGCGGAATATCCTTCGGATAATTTAAATACCGTTAAATCCTGGAATATTTCAACATATTCTCGAAAACCTAATAAAATCGTTAAATTCTGAAAACAAATAAAAACAGCATCCTTAAGGACGAAAACTAATTCTAATTGTGGAAGTTGAGTAACCTTCGGTCTCAAAAAATAGTCAGATCCTGACAGTGTCCCTATAGTATTTGTTAACATTCTATTTTAAACAGTCGTTTGATCAATGGTTTGAGGATTTTAGCTTCTCAGATAACGTTTTAGAAATAGTTATCCATTTGTACTGAAAAAAAATGCTGAAACTTAGGAACATTGAACCCAAATGAAAAATTTCCCAATCAATAAACCTGGAGACTATTAAAAATTAGAATAATTTCCATATTAAACAAATTGATATTGGCAAGAATCTTGGAGTGAAGGCTTGGCAGCTACAATCAAATATAATAAATTAGTATTCATCGGCGGAGAGTATTATCCAGACGGCGCTGTCATCTTAGAAAATATTCCCCAGAGGACGCAGTCTTTTACGTACAGAATTCAGATCAAGAGGACCATTAGCGTAAAGATAGACATGAGATCTCAGATTGCCGCGAGCATTTTGAAAGAAATTCTCACCAAAAATAGCTTCCTCTAAAAAAACTAATAAAAAGAAATAATTTAAAAGTGCAGTAACTATAAAAATAAACAACGCCGTAATAAATTGAATTAATAAATTCAGCATAGATAATAGAAGCATTGTCATGAATTAATGAATCATTGACTGAACCCCTTTATACATCCACTAAGAGGGTCAACCTTGGCACCTACTAGCTATCGGATGTTCCCAAAGAGAAGGCTGGTACAGTCAAATCAACACATCAAAGAATTTATTTTGATTCAGGCCAATAAACGTTGGTATTAATGAAATCTTAAGGTGTTCTGGGATCCCGATACTTGGTAGAGAGGAAAACCTTTAGGATGTTATTACTGACGATTCACCGAAGAATGGTGTTCAGGATAGTTTTTATACTCGTAGTGCAGCAGTGAGTTGCCATGGTGCATGGTTGGACAAATAATGGTCTTATAAACTAAGGCGGTGGGATAGTTAAGGAGAGGTTAGGAGATGATAAAGGCGGTATCAGGCCCGTGTCTGATTTATCCTACTTTGCTGTCGCAAAGTGAACGTGAGATGCCTATCGAAGTAGACGCGAAGATATTGTATGGAGCTTGATACGGGCTTCTATACATTGTGTACAGTCAAGTGTTTGGGCAACTTCTGGCATTTACCACGATTTTTCTAAAAACATCACGATAGTGACAGTCTTCTTCGGGTTCTATTCCAAAGGAATTCAGCGCATCAGGTATGGTAGAGGTCCCATAGTGCCCGGGTTGAGGCTGGATCCATTGATAGGTAATGGAGTTAATAGTCGGCTTGAGGTAGTAGCCATGAGGGTGACAGAAATTGTTCTAGGGATTATTCCCTTGTCCAATTAGCACCAGGATTAGTCATGTTGGAGGTCGCTGAAAGTTGAGGATGTTAAGATCGGCTACTTCGAGGATGGTGGTGGTGATGGCGTCTATGAATGCTCCAGCCAGGATCAGACACGTCGTCACCATGGGTAGGGTTCCTCTATTCTGGTCCTGAAGCTCTTCCAGTCCGGTTTGTAGAAAAGGATTGGATATGTAAAAGCCTGTGGAGTGGCAGGCGCACTTTCGAAGGTGTTGAGCGCTGGGTGATGTGCATGACCCTGGTGAGGTGTAAGTCCAAAGTCGCGGTCCAGGAGGGGCTAACGTTGTGCCGGAAAGTGTAAGCCAGCAATAAAAAGAGAGAGTCGCATCTTCTTCAAGATGGAACCCATCGGATTGCTTGAGCTTAGTACATATTGCTTGCGTTTAAGTCTAGTATACGCCTTATTACCCATATTAAAATATTTAAATTAGGCGGGAACATTACAGTAAATTAACATTCATTTTATTTTTCTTAATTAATAATACTGAACCATTTTCAAGTACTGTAGGTGTAGCGAACATATGATCAGCAAGTGAATGACTCTGTTCCGAAAAATAACTCTTTCTTTATTAGTTATTCATTCCTATCTTCAAGTCTATGTTTTAGTCCTCAATTGTTATGTACAACCTCAATATTTATAAAAATCATTTTTACCACTACATATTGAGATTATATGAGAAGTTCTCTAATTTGCTTACTCTTAATTTACCATGTAAATAAACTTACTTTCGAAAGGGGGACCTCAGTTCCTTCTTATTATTTAAATATAGTTGAAAATTTTAATCGGAGTAACAATTTAAAGTTCTTAAAGTCTAAAGATTTAATGGTTATATAAAATCAATAAAAAAAAAAAAAAAGTTTAATTCTGTTTTTAATGACAATATGGATCGCGGTAGTGACCCAATTTTAATGCACGGCATGGTATTAGTGGAGAACTAGCCTTGTTAGCCTTATATCGCTTACTTTATTAACGCCTTTAATGTCTTGATTATTAAACGGCTTGTTTCATGGTGAATTTTACATGAATTAATTCAATTAACGTTAGTAAAGTTCTGTATTCTCTTGGTTCATTTGGTTTCTAGAATGAAGATTTGCGAGTTGATGTTGTCAAACGATTCCAATATTTTTTTAATAAATGTACATCATATATGCTGCAAAGGATTTTGCCATTCCTTGATACTTTTATTCTCTCAATCTCGAGATGCCTGATATTATGCAGGGAAGAATAATAGATGGGATTCTGATCTACTTTTTCAACATTTTATCCATCTTTTTCCGATATTGGCAGCTTGACCTTAAAGATTCATACGTGTAGATCCTTCGCTAAACAACTGTAAGAGTTTCCTTTCTTCTGATTCAGCTCAATCTATGTATCACGGAATTCTAATGATGCCGAAAGGCACATAGAGTCTCAATATTTGAACATATTGTTACTAAACATTATAAATATTTTCATTTTTTGTGTAATTCGTATGAATATATTTTCATATAATAATACACTTCACTAAACAGTTGTACTTTTGAATTATCATCGTCAAGTTGAATAGTCTTCAATGAAATATCAAAAATGTATGGCATTAGTTTTAGGGTTAATATATAATGCTGGTACACTTTAGATATATGAAATGAGTGGAATGAAATTAAAGTAAATTTTATTCTGGGGCCATAGCCCCTTAAGAATAATTATAATAAACAATATAATAGCTGCCCAGCTGACGTATATAAATTAAGGAATAATATAATCAAGAAGAATATTAAAATTAAATTATGCTATAAAAGTAATATACGTGTAATAGATATTACACGAAAAACTAATTATATCTTAAGGTTAGGAATTTAAAATAAGGTAAGATAACAAAAAATTAGGGAGAAAAAAAATAATAAAATAAAATAAATTCAATGAAAAATACAGTTTACAAATCTAATAATATATCTTATCAGGAGAAATAAATGTACCTAATCTGATATAATAATATAAATCATGACAAAAACAGTAATACAAGTACAGTAGTACAATAGTACAAAAATAATACTAAACAAAATCAATATTATTAGGATATTAACAATAAATATTTTCAACACATCAGTACTATGTTACATAGATTATATATACTAAAGTATATGCTATAGATTATAGTATATATAGATAATATATACTAAAGTATATACTTTAGTATATATAATCTATGTAACATAGTACTGATGTGTTGAAAAAATTTTGTATGTTTTAGAACTGAAGATGAATGTTTAGCATTCGAAACTAGTTTTCAAATAAAATAATCTCAATAGAAGTGGCACTTAATTCATCAATCCTAATTGCATTGATCCTTCTATATCATCATGCGTACCTCAAGTGAAAAATCAATATTATATTGTGAATATTCATATTTCATTTTAAAAAATATTTTCTTCTTCAATGTGACTGTTTGATTTCATATCTAAAAAGTAAAGGGAATGTCGGGTATTAAAGCTATTATGAGTGGAGGAATGGAGAATGTTGGAAGCTAGGGAGTTCCAGGAATAAATGAGCTTTTGCAGGATGTGTTGATGAAAGATAGGTAGAGGATCTGGTTTTGCGGGAACTCACTGATGACTATAATGTTAATGCTTTGAGGGAATATAGGGAGGTGATTTGTTAAGGAACGAACCATGGAAGTACTGTCTTCGGAAGGAAGGAAGTAACCATTTTAATCTTGTGCAGTGGTGAGATACATGGTCATGGCGTGGTATCCCTAGAACGAATCTCAAGCAACAGTTCATAATCTTCTTCAATCTTGCATCCTACGATTCAGAGAGACCTCCGTACACCACACAACCAAAATCAAAATGGTGGATTATAAGGGAACAAATTACTAGTTGAGGAGTTGATTCATATATCATACAAGGCTGTGCAATTTTACATTTCTTTCAAGACAAGTTGGACTAGTGAATTCGAATAAGTATGGAGTTTACTGTTAAAGGGTAGGTTTAGGCCAAATCTGCAACATATGAAACATCAAGATCTTTATGGATAAGTGTGTTTGTGACATAATAAGCACTGATGATTTTACGAAGGATTTTAGATTGTAAGGATTGAATACGAGAAGAATTGGAGACTTTAGTGGAGCATTAAAGCTCATTTCCGTATGTCCAAACGGGTCTAATTACTGTCATGTAATGAAGTCTGAAATTTATTGGAAGCTTTCAACGCTTATCTAGTAAATGTTGGACTAATCACTACGTGTAGTTTGTTTTCTTTTATGTCTGTAATGAACATTTAATAGAAATTTTACTTTATATAAATCGAGCTGTACGTTCAAATTTTGTTAATTAATATATATTTGGTGCTTTGGTGGGTGTTTAATCTTTTCAGTAATATATTGTCGCAATGCATAATGGAATTTATGGAATTCGGTATGAAGGGAAAGAATTTTTGTGTCTGTGATTATACTGTTTAATTTATAGTAGGTTTAAATCAGATAACATATCTGAAATTCTGGAAAACCCTGGACAGTAGCTTACTATTGTCATTCACGAGGTTTGAATAACATACCTTCCTGTAGTTAGAGCCGCAGGTATAGCTTCAGACAGGAGCGGAATGCGTTAGTATTGGATGGAGAACGGATTTCTATTGGGCAATTTGTTTTTTGAAGATAGTTAAGAACGTCTACTGATTTATGCATTTATTTTGCCTAGGGCACTTTTAGTTTTATAGCATTTGTTTTAAATATGTTTTGTGAAAGTTAAAGAATTGTTGAATGGTAAATTTAAGTAGTTCTAGAATGTGCCTCACTGATTGTGGTTCCATTTATAATTATTTTCTTAGCTACATACTTTCTTCTTTTAGTAAATATAAAAGATTGTGTTTTTATTACATTTACATTAATCTTCCGTTTTTGAAAATAAATGTTGAACTTTTTATGGAGGTTATGCAATCGGTAATGTCTGTAATCGGTTCACTATCATCCTGAAAGAGGATGTATAAATCGCTCCAAGGATGGATTTGAGAGAAAATCTGAGAAATAAAGGTTAAATAGGATAGAGAAAAGAAAATATTAGATTATATTAAATTAAACACAATTCTTTCAATTCAAGTTAATTAATTAAGGTTAAACGAATCAATAAGTGATGTGAACATATGAGATAACCATTTTTATATTTTAATGTGAAACATAACGTTTTAGACCATAGGTGATTTCAAGTTGAATAGATATGATACTAATGCGTTCAGAAAACTTACACTTTTGGAAACCATACGGAAAAGAATAAATGAATTGATTTTTCAGATGGTTTGATCAGGAAGACGAATCGGAGTATATTAGGTACGCTGAACAAATTAACTTTCGGAGACATATGGTAACAAATTAACCATTTCTGTTTAAAATGGTTTGGAATTGTTAAGGTTATGTGAATAGGGGGGGCATAGAAATTTGTATTGCTAGAAATAATTCAAAAATTTATAATTGGTAAGTATTGAATGTTAATAGTTTTTCTTCCTAATTTTATCAAGCTGTATTTATTTAAAATATATGTATAACCATTGATGTTAAGGATTGTTTATCGTTCATTCTTTTTTCAGTGACTCTTGATTATAAAATAAAAAGAGCTTTATTTTATGGAATTTAACAATTTACAATTT
Organism: Euschistus heros; assembly: GCA_003667255.2. Lineage (NCBI taxonomy): Eukaryota > Metazoa > Arthropoda > Insecta > Hemiptera > Pentatomidae > Euschistus > Euschistus heros. Next base: position 950,678 of record RCWM02000077.1, read on the forward strand.
TGTAACATATTCGTATAATTACTTGTTTTGCTAATAAAACAATTCACACTACAATTTCGTTCAATATAAATTAAAACATAGAATACATTTTTTAAACTGACAAAAAAAACCTACTAAAAAAAAAATAATAAACTAATAATAATAATAATAAAATAATATAAAATATTAAAATAAAGAAATGAAGAATATATAAAAATAAGCAAAATTTTTGAGCATTAAAATTACTATTTAAGAATAAATTAACTCTTACAATACTTTTGCTAAATTAAAATTTAACTAAAACTGATTAATTCTAAGAATGTCTTATTAAATAAATTTTATTCTAGTAATATGTGTCTAGTTCGTTTGTGACCTATCTTCTTAAGGTTAACTTGTTATATTTGCCTATTGCTTGTATTATGGGATCCTTAAGTTTATTGTTGTGTTGAAAAAGTTCTGGGTCTGGGTGTAAATAAACTGTTTAATTGTTTGAAAATCTAGATCGTGCAGGATGTCAGTTATTTTTGTGTATCTTGGGTAGTCGGTAATGATTCTCAAGCATTGGTTTTGAATTATTTCGATTTTTTTTGTAATTGGAGTCACATGTGTAGCTCCATACCGGAGAGGCGTATGTCAGTAATGGTCGACTGATTTATATAAAGTAATTTTGTTGCGAATTGATAGTGGGGATTTTCTTCGGAAATATGGTGACATAGTACTAATAAGATTTTTGGCTTTTTGATAATAAACAGGAAAAAAAAAAAAAAAAAGCGTTAAAAATACAGATTAGCTGTGACCTCTCTGTGCCGGTCCTGCCCTTCCATGAGTGGGTAATAAACTGTTTAATATAGATATATATATATTTTTTTTCATTCAAATGTTTCACTTGTATGTATATTCTACATTGCATATTGTTTATGTATATCAACATAGCTCTTTTTTGTCCTATTTAATTTTTTTTTCTCTTTTTTTTCATTTTATATATATTTTTTTTTTTCTTATTGTTCATATTGTGTGAATGTAATCATGAACCCATCTATATTATTTATTGCCTACATTTGTGGCAGATTGTAATAATTGCTCAATAAATGATCAAAAAAAAAAAAATACAGATTAAAGCTCCTATCTTATTTTCCAAGCATTTTAATTAATGAAAAAAAATATGTATACATTTTTAAAAGAAAATTTTGTGTTCTTTAATTTTGAATAAAATGTACGTTTTCCTTACATTAATAGTTCCCGAAAAATTTTAGACAAACTTTACAAAAGAAAAATTCGGACCTCTCTCTATCTCTCTCTCTCAGAACTAGCTGAACCAATGATATCCTAATTTATTTATTTTTTTTATTTTATTATATTTTCTTTTTGTCTGCCTTCTCAACTGTTTGGACAATTTATTTGTTGTTTTTTTTAATATTATGGTACAAATGTAGCATTTTTCGCAAGGATATTTTAATTAGTATGATGATTTTTATTTTTTTTTTTAACAATTTTGGACAAAACATCGCTTTAAAAAAATAAATAAAAAGGATAGACTTAAAACTTGAATTTTTATTTTATCACTAAAGCTTAATTTATTGTTAAACAAACTACTAATCGGCATTATATACAATTTCATTACATGTATTGGAACCATAGTTTCCCATTCTCAGGACTAAATATTCTTATTTACAGTCTCCGTAAATAAGTAACTTCCGTTGTCAACATAAAATATATATTTTTTTTAAAATTATAATTATTATATGTATTAATTGTAATTTTTTTTCATAGAAAAAAATTTATCGCTCTCGCTTACATCTTTTATATTTTTTATATAATATAATAATAAATAAAATGAAAAAAGTTTTCTTAAATTTTAATTATTTTATAATTCAATTTTTTTTTTTTTTTTATAACTATTTTGTCAAAATCCCTTATATATGAATACCTAAACCGATTCCTCATGTATTCTCCTAAAATATTTATGGTTATAGGTAATTATTATTATTATTTTAATTATAACTTGTTATTAATTTTTAAATTAAACCCCGTCGACAGATATTGCATGTTGAATATTGAAGAGAATATTTTAAAATATTTCCATGAGCCTGAAGAAACGAATAAAAAACTAATCCTCTGGTGTAGCCATTATTAAAAAAGTTGGCCATTGTAGTCACTTAGGCGGGGTTCAATTCTCACCGAGGGTTTATTAGTGTGCGCTTCTAATCTCTCATCTGAAAGTTAGCCACCTTTTGTCTGTTCTGTTACAGCCTCAAAACATCTGCCGAACTGATAAATAGCAATACAAAAGAGCAAAAAAAAAATAAAAAATAAAGAGAAGGAAAAAAAGGAGAAAAAAATTACAAAAAGATTGCACTCATCCCCCATTCAGCTAACTGACAATGGAAGATCCAGATATTAATGGTAAGTTGTTGTTTTTTTTTATTATTTTTTTCTTTTTTTTTCCTAACCATTAAACACAATTTTTACATTATCCGTAAACTATATAAACATCTAATATAATATTTCCACAACCTAACTTCTATTTTAATTCAAATTTATTATCCTACCCTTTATCGTAATTGGTAAGAATGGAAATATAGACCCAAATCAATTTTCCATTTTCTCTTTGCTAAAACTCGGTTGATGGTACAGTAACATTAAATTAAGTTAATAACAGTAAATTACTTTCAATTATTAACATGAAATTATATTTCTTAAAAAATAATTAATTATAATCTACTTCAACTGAAATAAAGCTGTTTGTTTAATTTATAATAAATAAATAAAATAAGTTAATAGGGCCATTTTCAAATAAAATGGCAATTTACCTTTCCAAAAAACCCATGATACCTTAAAAAAAAAGTTACTTATTCATATTCTTTGGCATACTAGGATGTTACAACACTACTTGAGAATATATATCTGAGTTGGTTCGTCAAATTTCCACTTTCTTGATTTTTAACTGAATTTTAAGAGAAAAAAACCTTTAATATCTTCATGTTTGTTGTCGGGTTTTTAACTTGTCAAAATAATGGTATTTATTTAGTTTCCAGTAAAGAATTCTTCAGATGGCTAATTTGAAGTGATTTCCTAGAGAAAGCAGTAGTAATAAATGTTATGTGAGAAATTAAAGCGTTTTTTTAACAAATATTTAACGTACGTAGCCATAATTTGTTTTCACTTTATAAAATAGTTCATAGATTTTATTATTGCACCCAAAAAAAAATTGACATCTGTTAAGGATGTCTACACCCTCTGAATAAACCTTCATGAACAATTTTTTTAATCAATTAATTAATTAATTTTTGATTTTTGGTAACGTATGTTAAATAAGTGTTCACACTTGAAGGTGGCTAAAAGAAACACATGAATTTTAAGAAAAACGTCTTTAAAAAACAATATTAACTTTATTGATGGTACTATTTTCATTTTGTATTTGTTTTAAACATTTTTGTAATCATCTCACCCAACGTTTTCTCACTCCGATGAAGACAACTCCTCTCGGCGAGTTGTCTTCATCGGAGGTACGACATCTGGATGTCGTTAGGCAAAAGCGTTTCTTTAATTTGAGGAAGCTATGCTGTAAGAACACCGCGTTTATTGGGGAAACATTCACAAAATTTGTTCCTGGAAAACACGTTGTTTTGACAAAAACAAGCGACGTCTCGAAAAACTATTTCACCACATGTCCAAGTAGTGATTTGGTGGATTCCAAACGTTCCTTTTATCGCAAGAAGGTTGTCTGGTAGTTCCCTGGCCATAGATCTTATAATCGTCATATAAATAAGTTTTTTGTAGTGAATATAGAGATTTGAACGTTTTGACTCTTCAGTTTTGACACCATTCTTCAGGGGAAGTGATATGTGACAAGAGTGTCTGGGATGCAGCAAATGGATCATCATTGACTGCACGCTGGTGTCATCAGCATAGGCTGTGAGGATAGTACTAGGATGTGTTGGGATATCAGCTGTATACATAGTATAAAGGATAAGACCCAGGATACTACCTTGAGGAATGCCAGCGGTCTGAGGAAAGTTGGATGAGTATGTAGAATTGTGGATAACTTTAAACACTCTATCAGAAAGATAGGAACATCAAACATTTGAAATTGAAGTTCTGAAAGCTACATTAATTTAAACAAATGAACTCGACAAGACGAAATCAACAACAGTGAAATATTGGATGTTTTTTTTTTTTTTTTTTTTTTTTTACAGCTATTCAAAGTACTGGGACAACAAATTTTTTTTTTTTTTTTTTTTTTTTTTTTTTTTTTTTTTTTTATGATCTATATATGTTTGTATAAGAAAAAAAAAGACTTATACTACATAATTCTGTTGCTGTTTTTTTAACCATAGATTTGACTGATGGGACCATTAAATTAACATTAATGTAACTGACGTTACCGAAATTGGACCAAAAACAAAATAGTTTGACATACCTTACCGTAATGGTAACGTATGTCAATGGTAACGTATGTCAAAATTTAAGGATTTTAATTAGAAAAAGATTATTCACCTACAATTTTTTTCAAATATAATGGGATTGAAACATTCGACATGTTGAAAACTACAAACTGTAAAAACTTAGATTGGAAGTGATCGTTTCAATGTGAGAAAGCAATGGTAACGTATGTCAAATCGAATTAAGGCACGCGCTATGTTTTGAGAAACGAAGTCGTCTTACTTCGGTTAATACAGCGACCTGGGCTCTTGGTTGCGAATGGTTAAAATACATAGTATTAAGATGCTATCCCGATTCCCCAAACCCCAGAACCCACTCTTCTACACCCGGTCAAGTACATCATATGAATAAATACGGACATTCTCGGACACAAAGAAAATCTTTTCTCAAGCCCCTAAAATTTCATTTAAAAAAAAAGAAGTACTATTTTGATTTAATTTACACCTAATTAGAGATGAAATAACAGAGAGAATGAAATAAAAAAACATTCTGTACTTTGTGTGAAGGTTAGAAGATGACAACTTGAGCTGTGGACAGTAACGTATGTCAAAATTTTTAATATATTTATTTTTTTTTCTGTTTATCAAACATTTCAAATTGAAATTCTAAGGCTTACATTATTTTAAACAAATGAATTCGACTAGATAAAATTAAAAATAGTGAAATATTGGTTGTATGTTTTTTTTTACAGCCATTCAAAGTGCTGGGACAGCAAATTGCCATTTTATTTGAAAACGTCCCAATAACGTTTTTGAAAATTTATTCATCCTAATTTAATTATATAATATCCCATATGTATATATTTTTTCTTCAAAATAGTCTCGAGACAATCTTCTCTTTAGTCACCTCGGATGATTATCGGGAATAAAATGCGAAGTTCAGAGACTTGTGGATTTGTGTGGTTATGTAGTTTACTATGATATGATAAATATCTGGTTTGGGATAAACCGGCAATATTTTGGACAATATAATCTTTAGGTATAAATTCATTTGTGACAAAGTAAGGAGCATTGAGGATTTTTCGAAAGATTTTGGACTGTAAGCAGTGGATACGGGAAGAATTAGAAGATTTAGTTGAGCCCCAGAGCTCAACTCCATATGTCCAAATAGGATAACTGTCATGTAAATGAGTCTTTTATAGTAAATCGTAAGGCTTGAACGTTTATCTTGTAAATGTTGAAGAAGTCGAAAACCACGAACAGTTTCCTTTCGTTTTAGTCTTGTATGGGGACTCCAAGTTAAACGTTTGTTCAGTTGTAGTCCTAGATTTCGGATCTGTTCAACAGGGATCAGTGGAATATTTGGAAGGTTTACGACGGAGGGTAAAGGTTATTTGATGAGATTTATTTTAATAATCCAATTTCGTCGCAATTCTTGAAGGTTTATGACATTGGAGTGTTTGGTAGGCAATGAAGAGATCATTATTTACTAACAACACACATGTATCATCAGCATACGTGGTGAGGACGGTGCTGGAACGAGATATATTTTAATATATTAAAAGATATTTACAAATGTACCAATTGAAGTTTCAGACGTAAATTTCTATTTCAATCCCCTAAATCAAAAAGTCGTCTTGAATATAATATAACCAGATATCAAGAGACCAACAAGTTTATCTGCTATCAAGGAACTCATCCTCTGAAAATTCCTCTTTATTTGCGCAGTTTTTGGATTCCTTAGCTGTCACCATTTGTTTTCCTTCTTCTTTCAACTTCTTTCAAATAGCTTTGATTACCAATCTTCTAAAAATATATAAGTGTGCACATACACCAACTCTCTTTTATATTATTTTATTTTTTGAGAAAAGCTAAATAAAAGCAAATAAACATAGTTATGTGACTGCCTCTTATTAACAGTATTTGGCTGTTCTGAACGTTATTTTTTGAGTGACTCGTAATCAGCAAGAAATTTGGAAAATGAAAATTGTACGTTCCAATCAAAGAACTCATGTTCCCTTAGCAAGGAACATATTTTTTTATCATTTTAAATTTTAAACTAGATTTCTACTTACAAAAAAAAAAATTCCACTAAAATCATTTGGACTAAAGTTTTCAAACGCTTGAAGGAGACTCGATTAAAACTATTCTCTTTTTTTATAAAAATCTAGCATCCCCGTCAAGGCTTCGCCTGCTCTCAAAGTTAAGAACTCAATTAATTTAACTAATTATCGAACTTTTATTTGTTTATTGGTAAACAAATTGTATTCAAGTATATAATTGAGGATTATTTTTCCAATGGTATTTTCACGTATAGCAATAATTTTTTAACCTGATTAGAATTTCACTGATTAGATATTTGATCGTAAAAGCATAATTGGACATCCATTTTTTAATTTTAATGTATGAGTTGTTAATCCAGATGGACAGAGACTATTAGCAAACTTTCGCGGATAATGAACTGCATTATCAGTTCTTACAACTAAAGGACCAGAAACAATATCAAAAATTGATATTACTATAATATCAAAAATCGTTTTTTGATATTATTAATCGTTATTTTGCAGAAATAATTTTATTAATTTCATCTGACTGAATTTTAATTTCTAACCATAAAAATGTGGCAACTTTTTTTCTACGACTCAAATTTTTATTATTGTAAATCTTATTATTGCCAAACCTTCCTATAACTATTAAGATGATTTAGTTAAAATTTGGTATAGATAGGTTCTGTAGTTTAACTTTATTACGAAATGGTACTACCAACACATCGGTTGATTTTCAAACTTCACTCGGATACCCGAGTTGCACCCCATACTTAAACATTTTTAAATAATTTTATTTGAAGTATATTTTATTATCAATGTCAAGCTCAATATAACACACTTTACCTTTGTAACCTCTCGTGTAGAATAACGCTCGCCACCTACCGGTCAATTTTCAAACTTCACTGTTATTCACTTTTTTCAAAACAAATCAGTAGAAAATAAGTAGATTTTATTATTGCTAAACCTTCCTGGGGCTATAAAGATGTTGTAGTTAAAATCTGGTACCGATTGGTTTATTAACTTGCTCGGTTAGTGATTACAAACGAAAAATGGTTTGTCCTTTTATAAAACAGTATTGATTAACACTTGTGTAAATATGTGTATAAGTAGTTCGAATAATTTTGACATTCCTATTTATATGCCATTTGTTTTATTATATACCAAGTTTTTTTTGTATGAGGTTAATAATTATAAACTAAATTAAATCAACAATTAATAAAAATTAAGTATGAAGTCAGGCAGGAGTGCCATTTCATTATTCATTTCTGATATTTTTTTTTTCATATTGGGTAGAACAATGTGACCCAGATTAAAAAAGAATATTCGTTCCATATTTTTTTTTTTTTTTTTGGGGGGGGGAGGTTTCTCTCCAAAATTCTAACAATAAAATTTTGAAAATCCTAACAATGAAATAGCAGCTTTCTAATGTGCTAATGTCTTCTGATTAATTATAAGAAGTTCTCCAGCCGGTAATGGCGTTAAGATGAAAACTTGTGAATAAGATAACTAGTAATTAGTTTACTGGGGAAGGTGGACTCGCAGGAATCGGGAGTAGGCCTTGGAGTTTCCAAACAAATCCTCAAAGGCAGAAGTTGGGGGCCCTTGAAGGGCTGACACCAGGCCGTTTGGAAATCTTGCCTGCCACAGTCCCTTTGTGAATTCACTTCCAACTATCGATTGGGTCCGACATTCTCTCAGCTCTAATAAAAGTAACTACTAGTTTGCATAATATATTCTAAACTACGGACAGTGATTCAGAATCTCAATACACCTCGCCAAAAAAATATATATGTTTTTTTTTTTTAAATAACAAATTCTATTGACAATTTTTTTGTATTAGAAATTTTATTGGGTCCCTGAAGAGATATCCTAAACTATAAAAATAACAATAATATTCGAATCACGTGTTGACATAGTAAGTCCTGATTATATATCTGATCTAAAAAAAAACAACTTTTAATCCTCATTTTACTTTTCATTAGGGAGTTGTTTCATTTTTATCATGGTCTTTCTACTAGTCACTATGTCAAACGTACGTCTTTATTTTCAAGTAATAAAAAAATTCCACCTTATTGGTATTTATAAACTAATTGGATCTTCTTGCTTTTGATTCTGGAGTTAGGGTTCCGTGACAGTATATTGGCATAAAAAAGAATCCTTGTTAACTTAGCTAAGTTGTATAGCATGAGTAGATTAAAACTGAAAAATGATTTTGAAATTAATTGTTAAAATAAAAAAAAAATAAATAAATAAACTGCCCCCATGCCCCAATTGCCTAAAATAAGAATAAGATGAGACATGTTTTATGGGTTGCCCCATTGGCCATCAATGATAATCATCTCATCGGTAAGAATGCCAATTCCGTTAAATGCATTTTTTTTGTTTAAGTTTTTTTGCAGGTTTCGTTTTAAAATGAAATCCCGTGTCTAATGCAAAAACCCGAATACGCTAATTCAGCTTGGATCAGGTTTTGACTAAACACTTCTGAGATTTTAGCTCAGAAAATAATTACACATGTGTATCAAAGCACATTTTGTATTTGATGTCATAGATAGTGCTGAAATGCACATAGAGGAATTCGCAATCTCACCGACGATACGTTTTTTTTTTTTGTTTTGTTTCGCTTACATGTGATTTAGTTTTCTGTAGGAGATATTTTTTTCAAATTAAATAGCTTAACCCTGCTGACTGTTGTTTTTTCGTTGCTGTTTTTTTTTTTTTTTTTTTTACATACCTGTATCATTGTTTTGTTTATTTCCAAAGGAGAGTAATTTTTTATACATAGCAGCCGAGAGGGATCGAGCAAGATCGTTCAAATCCAGGTTAAATTTTTTTATTTCTTATTAGGAGGAACAGAGCCAAAAGGAGCTCACTCATTAGTGAGCTAGTGTTATTTAATATAACGACAGTTCAGCTCTTAATCGTTCCTACTCTCCCAATATTTAACTATCAAAGTACGCTGATGACCTCGCGTTCCCAAAAATCGTAAAACACGTTCCATGTTAAAAAATAGTATTTTGTAAAACTAGTCTTTAAAAAAATTATACCTATGCTACGTACCTATTGTGACAAAAGTAAATAACTTCTCAAAAAATAGCAATAATATTATTAATTATCTTTATTATGTATTAGCAACAAAAAACAAAATCATTAAATATCCATTAAAAAAAGGGCATTAATTACTCTAAAATTATTCAATAATTATAATAGCAATGAATCATGAAAATGCCAACTTTTCGTTCTACGAAATATCTCAAATTTTCATTAGGAACAACTTCATATTTCACATTACTGAGAATCAAAAACAGGAATAGGGCAACACTTTCAAATCTCCCCAGGTACGACTTCATTACACTAATTGGTATCATCCCGTCAGCTTTCCACGCTTTATTTTCCATTTTGTCGGGAAAACTTACAGTCAATTTCAAGAGGGTGGATGTGGAAATTGAGAGACAAAAACGTATGGCTTGTTGAGTTTTTTTATTTTATTAACAGGTCACAAAATAATATTAATGGTATTTTTTCAGAAGCCTATTTCGATGTGGTTTGTTATATTTTTTTCATAAAACTTTTTGGTCATTAGTGCCTTATTCAAAAAAATAAAGAAGTCATTTTAATTACTTTGTAATACCAATTAAATTTAATTATTGATAGTAAATAGAAAAAAATATTATAGTTTAAAAAACAATCCTAACTAAAAAGCTAAGAGTGGTGAACTAAGACAATTTTCGAAGCTAATTTCCTTGTACTATTCGTAATTTTTTTTTGCAATTTTAACAGTTTTTCCAAAATCAACCTCTATTTAGTATAATATTTGGTTTTTTGACATATCTCAGAGTAGGAAAGGACAAATTTTTACTTTAAAAATCCTATCTTGCACAAAATACAATGATCTACAACTTTTAATATACAACTTTTTTTTATTTGATAAGCCATATTTGTATGAAAGACTCCTAAATATGACCAAAATTAACTTTTTGTGAAAGTTGGCAAAATGTGACGATGTTTGAAAATCGATTGTGGCTAAACGATTAAAGTTTAATAAACTTTAATTTTGTAAATAAAATATTTTACAATCGAAATTTTTTTTTTCTCCAAAATCTGAAAAATAGCTCAAAATGTTTGGGCTTTTTTTATCCCAAACATTTTTCACTTATCAAATTTAGTTTCATTTTTGATATTTTATTTTAAGGACCAATCTAGACTATATAAAAACGTAAAATCTATTACTCAACCTTTTGTAAGGCATTTTGGGGGTAATTTAACTTGACTAAGTGAGAACATTAGAGCAAAGTTTTGAAATTATTGTATTGTCATTGGTCCTTGAAATGTGTGCAAATTTTGAAGTTAATCACATTGATGGAAATCGCTGAAAATTATGGTGAAAGGTTCCGTTACATACAGGTCAAGTTAGTAAAAGCGTATTAAAAAAACTATTATTTTTTGGAAGATAGCGATTTGTATCTTTAATTAATTAAACACATCACTTTTTCCCGTTTTGGGAATGATCGAAGATTACTATTTAAAAAATTATTATTAATGAATTAATTTCCACTTCTTTTGCAATTATTTTTATCTGAAAAATATTTTTAAATGTTAAACATTTACAATCAGTTTAAAAAAAATATACTCACATACAAAAAATTAAAAATTTTTTAGCACTTTGTTACATAGATCGTTTGTATCGTATTGGGCCTAGAGTGGACGCAGAAGTGAAAGAGTCAAGTAGATATGGGTTCTTCAGGTTTTTCCTATGACTGGTTGGTTCTTTTAAGTTACAACTGGAAACAAATTTAAAATAGGACTATTGGAAATATTTATCTGGTCATTTAAACGAAAATCTGGATTGGTTTTTAACGATTTTATTACTTCTAACGATACATAGATATTTAATTTTAGGCTAGTTTTTACATGATGTATTAGTTTCACTTCCGAGTCTCTGTTAGGTTTATGATTATTTTCAATTTGATGGATAACGAAGTTGGAATTTTGCGTATTATTATTGTATGCCCGTATATTCAGCTTCACATTTAAAACATTTACTTCGATAGTTATTATAATTGAGAAACTAAATAAATAGATAAATAAATTAAAACAATTGACGTGAGGTCCGCATTATGATAGAGAAAGATCATTACAATTAGGATTGTTAAATTATTGGCTACTTCTATTGGAATTTATTTTACTGGTAGTGTAAGCGAAACTAGTACAACACATAGAAAACTGTCTAAAATTAAATATTTACAAATTATAAAATCGTTTGAAACCACTCTAAATTTTTCTTTTTTTAATTTCCAGATAAATATTCCCGAAATTTCTATTTTAAATTTGTTTCTAGTAAGAACGAAACACCCAACTAGTCATTGCCCATTTACCTGACTCCCCCCCATTCTATGTGCATTTCAGTTGGAGGCCCTTCCAATATGTCTCCTTAGAACTGGATACTGAACGTCTAGCATTCGAAATTATTTTTTGAATTAGAAAATTTCAATAGAACTAGTAGATAAACTTTGAACTTACTATGAAATTGGTTATTTGGTAATATTGAATCTTCGTATTTAATTGTATGCATATTTTAATCTTCTAATCATTAACCGTTAGAAATGGGTTCAATAATACTGAATACACTTAGTGGAACATTTGGTACCGCGACATAAAAATATTTGCCCGCCACATTCCTCGTGGAACCTATCGCAAGCAAATCACTGGTATTCGACATGAATACACGAGGATACTTCAAAGTAAAAAGTCCTACTAATAAGTTCCGCTTTTTTATAAAAGAAATCGATAAGAGGTCCAATTAGTTGCAAGATCGCTTCAGAAGTTCAAGGGAGAGATATAATTGCATCCGGTGAGTTTGCAAGTGTCCACGTCACGTAAAAAGGAAATAATTTAATATACTGTATATATTCTTATAAATATGATTTTTTTTTTTTAATTTGTATTTCGGTTTTTTCAGTTCTTCTCAATTCTTAGTCAAACAATGCTTAGAACTGAAGATGAATGTTTAGCAACTAGTTGTTATGAAACTAGTTTTCTAATAAAATAATTCCAATAGAAGTAGCAATTAATTCATCAATCCTAATTCCATATCTAACTCTAATCCACTAGCCTCCTAACTTGCTTCCCACATGATGCAAATCGATAACTGAGATAGCAATGAGACTGTCTAATATATATTTCATTGAAGTGCTACTGATGAGAAGTTTCTTAACAAGCTATTGAGTTGTAATTGTAAAAGTTTTCCTTATACATATCACTTGAAGTATACTGACATTCCAACTCGTCCTACCACTATCCTCACCACTTACGCTGATGACACATGTGTGTTATCAGTAAACAATGATCCCTTCATTGACTCCCAAACACTCCAATCCCTTATCCTAACCCTTCACGAATGGTGTCAAAATTGGAGAATCAAAATAAATCCAAATAAATCTCACCAAATATCCTTTACCCTTCGTCGTAAACCAACGACTTCCTGTCCTACAGTAAACTTTAATGAAATTCCACTAATCACTGTTGAACAGATCCGCTACCTAGGACTCCACTTGGACAAACGTCTTACTTGGAATCCACATACAAGACTAAAAAGACAAGAAACTGTCCGTCGTTACAGATTACTTCATTTATTCGACAAACGGTCAAAGCTCCCAATTAACTACAAAAGATTAATTAATATACATGACTGTGATTAGACCTATCTGGACGTACGTAGTTGAGCTTTGGGGCTCCACTAAACCATCCAATTCATCTCGTATCCAATCCCTACAATCCAAAATCCTCAATGCACCTTACTCTGTCGCCAATAAACTTATCCATAAAGATCTTAATGTTCCATATGTTGGTGGTTTAGCCCAAACCCGATATCTATCCTTTCATAGTAAGCTCCATAACCACTCAAATCCCCTAATTTCTCATCTTGCTTCCCACACCATTCCTGTTAATTCTCCGAGACGTCTGAAAAGAAGATGGCCCAGAGACCTAGTGTAGAATTTTTTTTAAGTGCTACTGATGAGTAGTTCAAAAGTTTTGTCACGTTATTGTAATAGTTAACAGCACATTTACTAGATGTATAAATTTTTTACAGTTGTATATTTCAATAAATTGTTATATAAAAAAAGTATATATATATATATATATATATATATATATATATATATATATATATATATATCGAAACGTAAACCTCAAGTATATATTGTATATAATTAAAAACGTATAAAAATGTAGTCGTTTTGTGTTTTTGAAGATGATTCCTGGATCATTATGTACGTGTTGTCATAATTATTGTATGCTATGTATTCATGATTTTTTTTTCAGAATGTTTGGCGTTGTTGGAGCCTAACGAGAAGCCATTGTTTGGAAACGGGCCTCTGAAAATTAACTACAGACCAATAGTAAGATATATTCTACTATTACAATAATAATTGTAAATACCATCATCCATGCAATTGCCAAGGAAATCTCTCACTATTTGTATAATAACTTTATTATTATTATGGTTTTGCATATATTGTTACATACTACAAAAAAACAGAACAACTATAAATCATTCCAAAATATTTTCTCCTTGTCATCAACCTATCAAAGCACACATTTAAAACTATATTTTTAAGGCTTAAATAATCAAGAAATAAATTTAATTTAATTTATTTAGACTCCATTCTGTGCCAGCCTCTATTGCAGACTCCAATCTGCTCTGTGATGATATATGTTTCAATGATTCAGCTTTTGATCTCTTGTTTTTGAAATCATATTGATATGAATCTGGAACAATAAACACAAGAAGAATAGAACTAAAAAGGTTAAATAAAAGTTAATCCAACTATAGATCTCTTGGCCAGGTACATTCAAGCCGACTCACAGTGCTTCGAATTATAGTGATAGTGGAAAAAAAATCACGAAACTTTAAGGCCCTTATGGGATAAATTTACCCTGAACAAAAAGGTTAATGTAAACATGGGTATGAAAATGAATGAATAAAAAGTTATACTATAATACAAAAAAACGTGTATTCCAAAGCATATTGCTGTGAACATTTTTAGTGGAAGTTTTTAGTATGTGTTTGAGTTAATGGTGAAGAGAATAAACAACATTTCATATTTGAAATAAACATTTATTCCCTAAATATATTAGTAAGATGTTTAAAAATAAAAAAATTTCCAATGATGGAAGAAGACATAAAATATTTCTCAAACTCTAAGAGGATATCCATTCCGTCCTTTTAACGGCAAACTCAAGTTTTTCTTATGATCATGGACGCGCCTTTTCTTTCTTCATCGAACTCTCTCAAAAGGACACCGTTGGTCTTCCTAATTTTCCAGATGGTCTGAGGTCAGCCATGTTGCAAGTGACGAATGAAATCTGAACCAAACCATTTTTTGTATCGATTCTCAAATCACTGTTAATAAACATTATAGATCATTCTTGTCATTATCTTGATTGCGAAATGCAGTATAAGTGTAATTCGGTATTAATTTTTTTTTTTTTTTTTTTTTTTTTTTTTTTTTTTTTTTTTTTTTTTTTTTTTTTTTTTTTTTTTTTTTTTTTTTTTTTTTTTTTTTTTTTTTTTTTTTTTTGAGGGGCCTGAACCTTTTTTTGAATATTGAATTCATCTATAAAATATGAATATGCTGCCACCTCACGCCATTGAAAAGAGGCCTCCACCTACTTGGATAAAAATTTATCCTCCTTTCTGAAAAAATATGAAAAAAAATTACGAATGATTGGGCAGTCCTCTACTTTATAGGAACAGTTGGGACACCTGAAAATGGCAAATTATCATTCTGCAGTGATTGTATTTTAAGTAAAATTAATTACAAAAAGAGCATTTTTGACCAATTGTAATAATTAGCTTTCAAAGCTTACATACTTCAAATTTCGTAACGCATTTTTTATATGAAAAACTATTAAAACTTTGCACTCACCTTGTGTATGAATATTTATTCTCAGTAGAAGCTATTAATCCTTCAAATACTGATCGAACTAAGCTACTAATTAGCAATACCTTCCAGATTTGAATGTTGATATGTATTCGGCAAACATTTCCCAACCCTATTAAACGGATTACAGATAATAATGAGACTTGAAATATATATTTTTTAATATTAAGCCCTTTTCTACTACTATCTAGTTGTAGTTGAACATATGAAATAACTGGAAAATCTAAAAAATAAAAAACTGATTTTTCTAACTTTAGCCACCTGTGGTTCATAATAATTTCTTGTTTGTTTGTTTATTTCGTTTAACGTCACTTTATGCTGCTATGGCTATTAGAACGATGCTACGGTGGGAGTCCTAAATTTTGCCTATCCAGGTATAATTAGGATAGGGATCTTTAACGAGTACCTGACATCGCACTGGCTCGGGACCCCCATTTTACGTCCCTTCCGAAGGACGGCATTTTTACTCCCTTTAAAAAATCCTACGGTCATCTGCCAGGCTGCGAACCCGCGATCTTGGGTTTAGCAGGTCGCTATGCTAACCACTACACTACAGGTGACCCCATAATAATTTCTTATTTAGATAAAAAAACAATAGGAATATGTATAATGATATTTTTAAACACATTTGTAGGGATATATTGTATTTCTGTTGCAGATAATACCTGGTTTAGTTTACCGAACGATTATAGGAGGAGGATTTCTTCAGTTGATGGTGACCAATGATCAATACGCATGGCTTCAATTCAACAATATGATTGTAAAAAACTTATACTTTTTTATATTATTTTATTTTTCTGTTATACTTCATAACATATAATTCTAGAAAATATAAGAATATTTACCTGTTTTAGTCATTTTATTTTCGGGATACCGAGAAGCGCCCGCGTTTCGCAGTTTTACGCGGAATTCAAATGGTATTTTCCTTCCTGTCATCACCAGCATTTTCTAGCATCCTTTCTATTTCTAACCGCCCAATCCAAGTGTCCATCTTACATTTCCGAACTATTTTAGCTCAAATCTTCAGTTCTTACCCGTCATATTGGTACACTTCTGCTAATTTATCAGCTACTTTAGACAGATCTTTCGTAATCGTCATTTCCACTTTCAAATACCACTTCTTTAACCGCCTACTAAACAATCTGATTCATCTCGTACCTAATCCTAACAATCTGAACCCCTCAAATCATGTCACAAAATAACTTATTGATAATTTCAATGTTCCTTATCCTGATTTGGTCTAAATATGGTCTTTTATAATAAGGTCCATAGCCACTCTAATTCACTTTTCTTCTAATTTAATTTATTCCAAACTATCGGGCGAGGTGTTTGAAAAGAAGTTGGCCTAGGGACCATATAATATTAAACCTTTATTGAAGTGCTGCCATTAGGTAGTTGCTTTAGAAGACATTGATATGAAATAATTTCACGGTTCTATTAACTTATTTTTTCATTATTATATATTACACACGACTATATATAACATGCTGCCTTTCTAAAGGAAAATGAATAATATAGATGACAAAGAATCCATTCATGCAATATATACAATTAAAGTAAATAACAAGAAAAAAAAATCCTCCAACTGTACAAGATACAAAATTAGTATATAGTAATACACTATAAATTAGATAATAAAACGGTAAATAACATAAAAATAGTAATAATTAAAAGACAAAGCAAAAAAACGTAAAAAATAAATTTATAATAAGGAAAATGAATAAATAAATTATAAAAGCACAATCTCACTATACATACAATGTACACAAACATCCCAGGATCAAACTTTTTCCTACTTATAGAAGGGATAATGCCAGGCCTGTAGTAATCCCAACGCTGTTCTCTCAGCCATGTCTCAGAGTCTAACCCAAAGAGAGCGCCAGCTCTGGCTATGAGTAGAGAAGCTGGTCATTTTCAGAACTCCATAGGTATATATTTATTACAATAGGTCTTGGGGCTATAGCCATTTTAATCTGCGAGGATGTTTGTCGTTATAAGGATGTGTGGAACTGTATAATGTATGAGCCAGAGCGTTAGGGTGGTTGGAAAGTTTTTTATTGGAATTTTGAAAATTTAAGGGGTACCAGTTCAATGGACAAAAGATATATTAAGATCATTATTTAAGATTTTGTGGGAGACATGATATGGATCCATTTACTAATCGAATCAATAAACAGAAATAAAATTAGATTGGCAGAACTAATTGTTTCCTTTGTCGATATAAAATGCCTTTTAATATTTTACTCAGCTTGATTGTAAGGAATACAAATCTAGTTCTATAATTTACCGAATTGATAATTTTTAGTTAAAACCTATTCATTAAAAGTATGTTAATATCGTGCTCATAGGGTACTGGAGAAACAATACGGCTCAGGAAACACTTAATAAAAAATAAAATAACCACATAAAACATATATTTTGCAGTACAATCGACAAAACTGATCTAAAACATAAATATTAATAATTAAAGACAGTTTTCTTTATTTTTATACATTCTGGTCACTCTCCCATATCCGAATTTTTTTCATAATCTCATTTTCTCACAAATTAATTGCGGATTAGAGAGAATAAACTACCTTTATACTTGCTGATAAATTATTATAAATTTTGTATATTTAACAGAAGTACTATGAGAATCAAAGACAAGAAGCTATCGAGTATTTGAAGAAAGAAGCTAAGAAGGTTACTAGCAAGAGATTGGTGGTGCCTCCTGAAGAGTTTCTGCAATGGATGTCGAAAGGTTGCATTGATCTGGATACGTACGTGATACTGAGGTATGCATCCTAGTATTTAAAAAGTTGTATATAATATTTTAATTTGACGTTATTCATGTATAGCGTTGTCCGGAAAATACCTACCATCGTTTTAGGACATGGATAGCAAAGTCAAAAGAAAAAAAAACGTTATTGGGCCAACGGTTGTGAAAGGAGATTTTCACTAAACCACACTCAACCGCTAGGTTTTTCACTAATTAATGATAGCTACTTTATAGAAGCTAGGAGTGCCCCAGGAGGGTCTCCCGACCTCGAAATTGAGCCAGGGCTGAAAAAAAAAAATATTCTGCTCTCAGTCAGACTCGAACACGAGCACTGTGTTAAGCAAATAGCTTAATGGAATAGAAATGGGGAATGGTTAATAATAAGTATGCAAAATTCTATTCACAGGAGCCAACACGTTGACAGAAACATATAAGTAAGAATAAAGCGAATTTTCGATTAATAAACATGTTTGTTAATCTTTAATCTTATTGGTTTATTTAAAAAATCCTAAACCTGTTTTAATTTCCGGATGAACCAATATGTATCCTGGGTGAGCCAGCAAAAATGACCGTTTTATAGATAAAAACAAAATTTATTTTTGTTCTACTTATTGTGCTAGATGGTTTGACGCCAGCTGTAGAATTCCTTGATAGTACCACTCTTTGGATTTTGAATCAAAGAACTCACGAACCCCATTTTCAACTTCATTTAAGTTGTTGAATGTTTTTCCATGAAGGAAATGAGCCACTGATCTGAACATGTTGTAGTCTGATGGTGCTAGGTCTGGACTATATGCCAGGTGAGGTAGAATCTCGATTCGATCCTAATTAGATAGTTTTTCTTTTGTAGGGCGAGAGGTGTGGGGCCTGGGGCATTATCTTGTTGAAACAAGACTTGCTTCCTGTTGACTATACCTGGATTCCGCTGAATCAGAACATCTTACATTCTCTGCAGTTGCTCTGAATAGAGCCCTGAATTTATAGAATGGCCTGGTTGACTACTGAAACACGCCCTGGTCCTGAATTCCTTTCAACGCTCAAATCACCTTCATTAAATTTTCGGAACCACCTTCTCACCGTCCTTTTATTTAGAGCCTTCATTCCCAAGCCACTAAACGAGTGGCTTCAGCTGCTGAAAACATCCGTTCCAGTAATGGAGCAAAATTACGAGAATTTCGTACTTTACTGTCATTGTGAACAAAGGAAAGCCAACGAAGTACTGAGCCCGGATAGAGGACATGCTGATTACCAAATGATTTAGACCACTGATTCCCAGAGTGGTCTATATCGACCCCTAGGGGTCTATGACAACCTGCACGGGGTCTACGTCAGCGAAAAAAAAATTGGGGGTCCAAGAAATGAAAATGGGGGTCCACGATAGTGGATCTCAACACACACTGATAGTACCTATTTACCTACATCATACTATCTTATAATATCAAAACATATACATTAGGACAAGAGGAACTGACTGAAGTAAGTACAAACGAAGAACTTAAGGTTCAATTTATCCCGTATTATGGAATATAGCGAGGAAATTTTTAATTTCCTTTCCATCGTCATACCTAGTGGAAAGGGGGTTCAGCGCTGTTACCAATCTCCTAACGAAAAAAAAGAAACAGACTGGACATCATTAGCCGAGGAGATTTAAGATTAACCCTTACAAAATTGACGCCAAATGTTGATAATTTATTATTGAAGCATCAGGTTCATCCTTCTCACTAAAAATATTGACTTATTGCTTATTTTATTTTATTTATAGTTTATTTAATGTTTATTTAGTGTTACGTATATTTTACATAACAGATACGAAATTTTATTTTGAGTAGTTTTAATTTAAATTCAATTAATAAATGTATAAATTAACATGTGTTTTTACTTTAAGTTTTTAACACTAAACTTCACTACAATTAGAAATTTACAGGAAATCAATATCAGGTAAGTAAGGGGTCTACCCAACACGGAAAAACATGGCAAGGGGTCTACGACACAAAAAAGTTTGGGGAACTCCGATTTAGACGGTTCAAACATGAACTTCTCATCACAATTCTTAGCTTCCAAATGTATGGAACAGAGGAATTACGATGCAATGTCCAAACACAAAGAAAACGGTCATTGTTTCTAACTCATCCCATTATTTTTAATCGAAGCTTAGAATTCCAAAACCAGCAATTCCAATTTCCAGATTTTGTTGTTTTTTTCTTTACTATTCTTGGGTGATGTAATGGTTCTCAAAAAAGTTTTCCAATCACATGGAAAACGGACTTTCAAAAAATAATTCCCCTTCCTAATCTAGTCCGACCTTTATCGAACAGCTTTGTAAAAAAAATAAAAATAGGACTTAGCTGATTTTGGCATTCTACGCTTTAATTATAGTGTAAAATATTGAATACAGTTTATCTTGTCCTACTGAAAATCAAGGATGTATCTGATGAAGAAAGGAAAATAGTTATTCTTCGACCTATTTTGTAATAAAACGTTAAAATTAACTTTTTTCCATTTCCCATATCCAATCTCAAGGAGAAATACATGGATCGAATCATAAGATATGAACGAATGAATGAGTTATCATGAAGGTGAGGGATATAAGCATGTTTGATGTTTGTCGATCTTTGCATGTATTCAATGATATTGACGTTGCTGTTCTTAAAGTTTATTAAATCATGGTTTAATTCTAGAAATTACTTCAAAACAATATTCTCCTTTATATAAGTAATTTTGAAGGATTAAAATAGATCCCAAGTTTAGCAGCGAAGGGTAAAACTGCGTCATGAATACATTTAGTTTTGTTGTTTTCCTTTCATTTATATGCTATCTATAAATAAACTTACTTTACATTTCGTACGATAATAGGTCATGTTTATTCAATGTAAATAAAACAACATTAATGAACTTGTGAATGAAATGCGAGATAAAACAAGTAGGTGTACACTTACAACTTTAAAAACGTTATTGTAGGTGTTTCACCCTCTTTTTGGATGGTACTGTCATATATTTTTTCCGTGTTATATGTGAAATCAATTTAATGATATTAAAACAATATTTTGTTCAGTATTTTTCTTACATTTTTAAAACCTCTGTTTATCAGCTGGGATTCCAACTTAGTTATTGCGTCAAACGATGAGATCATAGATCTTAATCATGTATTGCTATTTTTTAAGTTACTCTCAGTTTTTGACTCCTTCTAAAAATTTTAGATCTATGAAGTCTTGGTAAATCTCGCAATAGTCCCGTTTCAAGCAAGATAAGAATCTGAAATTTAAATATTTTAAACCAAAGAAGTGGTATTATGAATCTATTCCATAATGATTTCTATAATATATTAAGTAAATAAATTTTGATAGAAAGAGCGATGCGTTTTGATTTCCTACAAAGGTACTTCTAGTCCTTATGATAGAATTAATATTTAGCCCCAATATTTTATCTTATCTTCTTTGAAGGAACTGCGTTTTGAAGAAGGGCTACAAGAAAAGGATGGCTCTCAGAACAGAGCTAGAATACGCCAAGACGTTGTTGGCGCCGATCGGCGTAGCGACCTCAGCCCTGATAAGCAAAGTTGACGTCAAAGAATTCTCGAATCCTCCGTTATCAATAAAGGAAACGCTATCGGACATTTCTCGTAAAGCACCAATAGCAAAAAACAGTATACAGTTTATGTGTAATGTAAGTATACGGTGTCATTAATTACTGAGTTGTCTTCGAGAATAAACATGATATAAAAAGCTAGCCTAGTTTGCGGAATATGACATTTAATAGGACCATTAGGTCCATTTCCCAAAACTGAATATTAGTTTCTCAAAAATATTGACCTTACCCAGATATCTGCTTACTTCTGCACAATAATTGAGGTAAGCATGATGGTAAAGAAGGACCAAGACAATTAGGATTGATGAATATTTTGCCTGAGTTGTTATTTTTTGAATTGTTAAAAAATCATCAGCAGTCCTAATCATTGATCCCAAATCTCTTAAGTTCTTCGATCATCTGCATAGACTAACCAGTCTGGCTTTTCAAGTCGAAAATCTTATCAAATATCTCCTTATTCAACCTTCTGGGTTGCATCCTATCCATATATAAATTCAGTCAACGTTTCCTCATTTCTGTTTCTTAATCCTCTGTCTTTTCGTATATTGCTTAAACCGATCTCAGGCTGTAGCATCATTGTTATTCTTGGGCCCAAATTCTTCTGACATTTTTCCTTCGACTTCCAGGAGTTTTTCTAGGCTTTGTTGCTTCCAGGCCGTACAGAATTACTGCCATTATATCATTGTAGTGCCTTATTTTCGCTTTGTTGGACAAATTCTTTTATTTATAAATATCTTTTGTTAGGAAATTTAGTTTTTCTAATTTGAAGATTTGGTTTTCCATTGTATCTGATCCGTTGTAAGTGATCTCTACTAAATACTTAAATTGATTTATTACATTTATCTGCTCTTCAGTGTTTTCTTTGTGTACTTTTTATGTGGTTAATGATTCTGTAAGATTTTCTCTGTAAGATTTTCAGTCCTGTCTTCTCTGCTTTTTCTTTTAATTCATTAACATATAAATATTATTACATTTTGTTATATTAATAATAATATAAGAATTTATATAAACTATAATATAGTTATTTGGCTATCTGCTAAATACATTTATTTACCTAACGTCCGTCTGTGGCAGTTCAGCCATCCAACGAAGAGCCTCCCAGTAACAATTTACATGTCTTCGTTAGAGTTGGTGGGAGCAGTACGAAACCTCATTCCGTCCGAGGTGGCATAGCGGGCAAGTCACTGTCAGCAAGACCAATGCGGTGCAAGTGGGCTTGCAAGTAGTCGTGTCCAGTGTTTAGTCGAAATCGGGCAACGGATTCAGCTCTCGGGAGGTTTCTTAGGAATGGCCCTACTGTAGCTAATTCTTCCGATTATTAATAATACATTTAAAAATCAATGTGAACGTCTATAAAGGCATGGGATCCCGAAACAATTATCTAAAAAATTTAAATAAACTAAAGACGTGAATTGCCACATTTTATTAATAAGAAAAAAATGTTTTCTAAATTGTAGGGACCATTAAGATAGCCAGGCTATTGTACAAAATATTATACATGTATGTTATTATTAGGGGACAATATGTCCTAGGATAAAGATTTTGAAAAAAAAATAAATAAATAAAATATATATAAATTATCCTAAGAATCGTCAATTTAGGAAAATGTAATATAAAAAATAGTTTAAGTATTTATAGGTATATTTATGGTTTCAGCTGATATCCGCAGACTTCTTAGGCCTTCCTCAGGACACAGACGCGATACCACCGTACAAGCAGGCGATATGCGGTTTGATGTTCGGTCTCATTGCTGCAAAACTTGTCTGTACCTTGATGTTCAGAATAATATCGCCTAAAGAAAGTCTATTACTTAAACCAACTTAGCTAATCAGAGTTAGTGCTTAATAAATGTTCTTGTGTATTGAAATGGCTAATTTATACATATTTCAATATATTCACATCTGTAAACCAATAATCCATTTCATATGTATTATATATGGTAAGGAGATCAAGGTATTTAAAAGGACAATGAGTAATGATATCTCCTAAACTAGTTTTATTAATCAAAAACATCCATAATCATATGGACGGCGTTTCATTGCTTTGACATACTTTCAAGCCCTAAGAGTATAGATAATAAAATAAAAACTGTATTGTGACAATATCAGCAATTTTTTCTCATATATGTACCATTATATAAAAGGACAAGTCATTTTTCGTTTGTGATCACTAACCGCGAAAACTACTGAAACAATCTCCAACAAATTTTAAGTACTCTTCAGAGTTCAAAGATGGTTTAGTTACACTAAAATTTACAGATTTTCAATTAAATGGTTATTAAAAAGCAATAAATTTAGCGAAGTGAAGTTTGAAAATTGACCAATATCCTATCAATATCCTGGTTTCCGGTCGTCTTGATATGTGACAGAAAAAGGAAATTCTTCTTTTACGCATTGTAGTTATTATTTCCTATTGTTCAGTTGAATGACTGGAAAATCAACAACAAAAGTTGGCATCATTTCTGTTTTTTCTAATGAAATTTGTAATCCCACTTTTTTTGCTATAATTTCTAGTTGCTCAATTTGAAATTTAGCCTCTTCAATTGTGTTAGCAAGTAATGCCAAATCGTCCGCAAAAGCAAGGCAGTTGAGTTTAATATTTCTACCGATCCTGATGGTTGGTTGGCATTTCTTGTTCCATTCACGCATAAACTTCTCTAATACGCAATTAAACAACAAAGGTGAAAGTCCGTCTCCTTGTCCAGTTCTTATAGTGAATGATTCTGATAATTCACCTCTAAATTTTACTTTTGCCCTTGTATTTTCAAAGGTTATACTAATTAGGTTGACAAGTTTTTGATGTAAAACAAATTCTTTAACGATTTCCAGTAATGATTCACGATGGATACTGTCGTATGCTTTTTTAAAATCCACGAACGTGACTACTAGACCCTTACTTCGAATTCTTTGGTATTTCATTATCCATTTTAGACTAATGATCTTCTGATCTGGACAGCTTCTACCTGGTCGAAATCCTCTCTGATATTCTCCAAGTTCTTGGTCAAGTTATTGTATGGTGTTATATAGAACAAGAAATTTATTTTAAAAATTCAGATATTTATTTTCAAATAAATTGTTTTTAAAAAACCTATAAATGTGTGGTGTGACATGTGGATCCAGAAAAACTGACCGATAATTGCTTGCCTAGCGCCATTCTTTAACAGTTTGCAATGAAAAAAATAATGAAACCATCTGAACCAAATTTTAACTACATCATCTTCATAGCTCTAGGAAGGTATACAATGGTAAAGTTTACAATGATGATTTTAATTTACAATGCTGAATGGCAGAAACGAGGTTTGCCACCCTGCCATGTACTTTTATTGTTAGAGATTGAAATTCAAATTGATGAAATTAATTAAATTACTTCTACCATATAAAAATCATTACCAAATTAAAATTTTGATCCTTTGCTTTTTGATATTGTGTGTAAAAATATGATTCATGGGCCTTTATTTGTAAACACTGATAATGCAGTTTATTATCCGCTATAATTTCTTAATAGTCTCTGTCCATCTAGATTATCATTTCATAAATGAAAATTAAAATGTTCAATTATGGTTTTAATAATATTCAAATACCTTATCAGAGTAACTTCAGCCAGGTGAAAAATTACTGCTATGCGTGAAAATATCATAGAAGAAATAATGCTTCATTGCATACTTAAATATAATATTTTAATCGGCAATCACATACAAATTCAGTTATTAGTTAAAATTATCTAACAAGGGGACGTTTGCTGTTTGTGTGGGTAGTAGGGACCTATAATAGTGCAAACCTAGAGTTATAGCCGCCAATGGGCATAAAGAGAAAATCACCTTTTATTTTTTTTCTTGGCTCTCAATCAAGATAGAGAAATGATTCTTCCACGTTTAATTGCAATTTTTTATGCTAATTTTAATAAAAATACTTAATTATGCTCAAGACATTACCCGGCTTTAGGGTGCTCAAAAACTACAAAAAAATGATAAAATTCTAAAGAAATCCGCTGTAAATCATTGGAAACTTTTTTTCATGAAGAACTGACCTCAAATCTTGATTTAACGCACTATAAAACCCTTATATGTGAAATTTTATCAAAATTAAAAAATATTGATTTTTTACCCTTTTCGAGGATGTTAATTTTGAAGTTGAGATTTCATCAAGAATTTCTAAAGGCAATAACAACTGCTGTGTTCAACCGATTACAATAGTAATATAATCAAAAGAATCAGCATACATTCTTTCTTTTATCCATGCATATAACTAGAGACTGGATTTCTGTGTTATTGCGCATTTAGTTCGCTTTGATTTAGCGCTCTCTAACCCAAGTAATTATCTCATTTATAACCTAAGGAATCTTATTCTTAAATTTTATTTTGCACGAAATTGCACAAATTTGACTTTTTAGGCTTAATTGCACGAATTCGGGTTTTACTGCACGAAATCGCACAATTGAACCAAATTCATCTTCACTTAACCATTTAATTTTTGACAATTTTACTTAGGATTATTAGGCAACATCTATAACAATTATTTATATTAAATAGGTTAATTAGTTCTAAATTGAAAGTAAAAAGTTGCTTAAATCAAATCTATTTGTGACCTACTACTTTTAAATGATCGTATTGAATTGGGAGCTTTGAGGATTTAGGCAAACATTGAGGATCGACGTACTTCCTAGAACTAAGACGTTTCCTCAGAAAATTTTACTCCCCTCTTCCCATTTCATTTCCCACTTCTGATTAAGCACAAAGGGCTAGTTGTTAGCAAGATTTTAAACTATCAACTTTGAAAATGCCAAAAACGTCCGCGAGTGTTTCTACAAAATTGAAACAATGGACCAATGAATATCCAGAGCTAATATTTGTTTGAAACTCTCGAAGAAAGCTTAAAACGAATTGAAGATGAAAAGGGAAGATGTTTGTTTTCAAAATTCGAGTAAATTCTTGAGAAAAACTAAGGCTAAATTTGTTAAAAAAAATTAAATTATTGTATCAACGGAAAGGAATAGAAGCTGATAATCTGGATCCATCTACAATCGCGTGCTACAGAAATTGTCCTGTTACGTCCATAGATGTAGAACGTTCCTTTTCTTTGCTGAAGAACATTTTATTAAGTGACAGGCGGCATAATTTTACTGAGAAATATTTTGAGATTTATAATGTCGTACATTTTCACGAAACTTTTAAGAACTAATTTATTTTTCAAAAACGTTTAATTATATTTTGTTTCCAAGTAAAAGGAAATTTTAATAAAGATATTTTATATTTCTTTTAATTAACAATTTTTGTCGTCTCCTTTTTTCCCCAAATTTTAAAGTATTTCAGATTGAATTAACCCTAAAACGAAACGTTTGTCGAAATGTCCTTAAGTTTATTCATGACTGGTTAAGTTTTGCATATTTGTGTAAATAAATGGATTGCTGCATGTATTAAGTTTTTAAATTCACGTTTTTGCACGATTTTGCATATTTTAAATTTTTTACTGCACGATTTTGCATGTTTTAAGTTTTTTACTGCACATTTTTTGTTTTTTTACTGCACAAATATCCGGTCTCTACATATAACATTGGATTTACTCCAGACTTTAGTGGACAAAAACTGTGTGAATAAAAAATCCTTATAAAATTATTTCCGCAAAACAATACACAAAGTCATTCAACCATACACAAGACCACCATCTTAGCTGCAAAACACAATTCACAATTCACCATTGTATGTATCCTTTAACAAGATGTCTCAGTTTTTTTGTAACACATAATTTAATTATAAATCAATTTTTATTATTATCTATTATTATTATTTATTATAATTAATTATAAAAGCCAGATGATTGTCCTATGTACTGTAATCATGTGTTATTCTTAGGGGACAGGTAGTCCCAGAATAAAGTTCATTTTCTTCTTCTTCTATAAGATCCTGACGCTATCATCAGAAGATTAGACACCTCGGGAGGTTATAAAGAATAGAATGGTGGACTTGAATGGTACTGGAGTATAATTTGCTATTAAAGCATATCTATATAAATTATCTATATTCTAAAGATTTTGGATTGCAAGGGTGGACACGAGACGAATTAATGATTTAATGGAGCCCCAGAGCACTTCGCTTATCTAAAATAGTATAATTACTGTTATACAAATGATTTTTTTGTTATTATTCGGCATCTTACAGCGTTTGTTTAATAAATTTTTAAGCCGATGATGTGGAGTAGTCTCTGGTTATTTAACTCTTGTATGTTGATTTCAACTAAGACTTTTGCCCAGTTGGATTCCTAGATAGCGGATCTGTTCAACTGGAATCAGAGGAAGATAATTCAAGGATGTGGTAGGATAGGAAGTAGTATATTTACAACGAAGGGAAAAGGTTATTTGACAGGATTCGTTTGGATTTATTTTAATTCTCTATTATATACATATAATTATAATATATATATATATATATAATAACGTCCAAAAGTTAGTTCCTATAACATGAAATATAACAAATGAATTCTTCCCCTAAAAAAATATAGCCGAGACAGTGATTTCTACTTAAATCACATTAGATACCTGGGTTCAATTTAAGTATCCAAATAAAGCGGAGCTTTTTTTAAAATATCAAATGAAATGGAGATATTAACGAGACAGCTAATTTTTAAAATTCCATGCAGTCACGTGTATGCCTATTTTCACGAAAATCCTAAAGAAACCAGTACATGTCTATATGTAAAGTTTTTTTCCTCACTGTGCGGCGTCAGGAGGATGACTTTCGAATTGAATCCAAAAAGACATTAAATGAAGCAGTTGTTCTAAGACATCATTGAAACTAAAGTTGGCAGACTAAAATGGGCCCTTTCAGTCTATTTTAGTTCCTACAAGTAATTTGTGAATTTTAGTCACACGTGGCTAGAACTATCTCAGTATACTTATTCAACTACTACACTATAATCTGATTATATGACTAAATCACATTTATGTATTTATATGTTTATTGTAATGATATATTTATATATTTGTTTGGGTGTGTGCGTGTGTCTTTGTATTTGTGTGTGATTGTCTTTTTTATTACTACTCTGAAACATATTAGCAATCCTCTAGTACCTCTTCTTGCATTCCTTTCGAATTCCATTAATCCTCTATAGCTTTTGAAAAGAAAATATCCTTGAAACTTGAGACTTGAGACAGACTTTTGTCGTGTAATTAGATCCTTAATCCATTAGTTAATTCTAATA
Source organism: Euschistus heros (assembly GCA_003667255.2). Classification (NCBI taxonomy): domain Eukaryota; kingdom Metazoa; phylum Arthropoda; class Insecta; order Hemiptera; family Pentatomidae; genus Euschistus; species Euschistus heros. Next base: position 979,568 of record RCWM02000077.1, read on the forward strand.
AATGTAAATAATAAACGTATAAGAAGGTTCATGTCTTAAGTTTACTTTGAACTACTATGTAAGTTGGCTCAGTAGCGCCATTCTATACAGTAACATGTTCTTTGGCAATAAACCAGCAACATAAAAAAGAATTACGCCTATAATCTTAAGAGGCGTCATAACAAATTTAAAAAAAAATTAGTTTATCTTGGCAGCAGGCAACTCACATGTGGCAGGTAACTGTTTGGTGTAAATTGGTTTAAAAACAGCTCAGGATCCAGAATGAAGATGTATTTTTACGAAAGCACGTGTTTACATTTTTTTCGTTCCTGGCTGATTTGGAAACTAAACAAATTCGAATTTTGGTACATTTTTTATAAAACTTTTAATGAATTTTAATATGATTAATTCGTATGATGCTCGTGTACTGCATGTATTTATTTTGTTGCAGATTGTGATTGAGATATTTATTTCTTAGTTTTAGCATTCTTCGTTTGAAGTGATACATTTTTTAAGCTCATGATTATGTTGAATATGCAGATCGCGAGTGAACCTCCAGTATCATACCTTCCAGATTAATAATTACTGCGCATGATCAACAATTGCATTCAATATTTAGACTATGTATTTATCGTTGTGATATTAGATCTAATGTCGTCTTTCTTTTTATTTGCGGTCTCTGTGCTTCACTAGATGTGAAGGCTGTCAACAACTAAAATCTTTCTGTTGTCAGCTACAGCACCTACACAGCCCAGTTTTGGTCTTCCAGTACATTTTTTATGAATTCTTTCCTCGAGTATCTTCTTAAGGAACTGTATTTTCCTTCTATCCACTTCTCGACATTCATAAAGTATATTTCAACTTCATTATAAAGTACTGGAAATGCAATATCCATTGTCCCCTTCATTTGTAATATTTTGATTGGAAATGATCCCTTTTTCTTTGCATTTGTCATTAAATGAAATATCAAACATCTTTACAATTTATCAAATCCTCTGAGTTGTTCATCAAAACAGCCTAAGCGTGGTATTGACTGTCTGTAGTTCCCTGGTACCAAGATTACGTTAGAGAACCATTAAACCAGTCATGGCCTGTTCCCGAACTGAGATTGCCCTAAATAGATTTACATAATTGTATTTAAGTAATTATACCTCTGTGTTTCCATCCATTAGTGTCATCGAGGATAGAAAGTTGTAAACTTAGATACCTTTTAAGGACTTTTGACAGTCCTTAATCTCTCTCTCTCTCTCTCTCTCTCTCTCTCTCTCTCTCTCTCTCTCTCTCTCTCTCTCTCTCTCTCTCTCTCTCTCTCTCTCTCTCTCTCTCTCTCTCTCTCTCTCTCTCTCTCTCTCTCTCTCTCTCTCTCTCTCTCTCTCTCCTCTCTCTCTCTCTCTCTCTCTCTCTCTCTCTCTCTCTCTCTCTCTCTCTCTCTCTCTCTCTCTCTCTCTCTCTCTCTCTCTCTCTCTCTCTCTCATCTCTACATCTCTCTCACTCTCTCTCTCTCTTTCTAAATATCTTTCTCTCTCTCTCTCTCTCATATTATGATTTTGTTGTAAAACATTGTTAAAGAGTTAAACATTTCACTTGTCTAACATTACAACAAACAACAAATTATTACATACAAACATTTCGACACAATAAACAAACATCACAACACATAAAACAAAAACAGAACCAAAAGTTATGTTTCATCAAAAAAATATGTATAGTACTGTAGAATTCAATTAGATTCACTGCCTGCTGCTGGCACCGGTGCTGGTCCAGTAGTCCCAGATGATGTTGAGGGAGTAGGAAATGGCAATGTTGCTGAACTTGCATCTAGTTATCGTCTTTTGACGATTTTCTGAGCTCTTTGGAACATTGAAGGAATATCAACCTTTTTGATTGGTTTGCGTTTTTTATAAAAATTGTTTAGAATGATGTGCAGATTCATTACTTCAGTAGCATCATAATGTTTGCACGTTTCAGCAAACTTTACAAATTTATTCAATGCCTCCAAAGCATCAGCCTATGTTATGTTGGTTCGTGACGTTTCTTCCTCCTCATCACTCTCGGTTTCTTGTGAATCCTGTGGGCTTAACACATTTTTTATGATTGCCTCATCACTAAGCTCCTCATATGTAGGTTCATCTTTATCAATATCGATCCATTCGTAGAGTTCTTCTTCTGGAAGACCGCTCAGTGGATTTTTTGGAACAGAAGAAATGGCATTTACAACCTGTGGTTCCCCGGTTGATAGGTCATCAACATTTACATCTTCCGAAGACGTTTTTTCAAAACGTTTTGGCCATAGCTTGTGCAGAGTGCAATTTTGAGCGGTAGATTTTTACACTGTTTTAGACGATGTGGAGCCAACAAAAAGCCTAAATCACTCAATAATTACAAAAACACTAATTCTTATTTTTCAAGATGATGAACGCACGACTATAGAGAGCCGGATTATCGAGGTCTTACTGTATTAGTATCCTACCCTTTCCCGTGACCATCCCATTAAATCGTAGATTGTTTTTTTTTACAGCAGCTACAAAATTTTATTTTATTCTGCAACAGAACAAAACCATTTAAATCATCGACCAACTTATATTATGGACTACCTGAGATATTAAAGTTAGATAAATAAAACATGAGTTTTATAACTAATTTACTATGTTTTATTCATAACTTATTATAACTATACATACATCGGTGGCTCTACATCCCGTCACCGAGACTGGGCCTCCTAACTATAGTTGTACAAATCTTAGTACTGTATGAAATACGCTTTTTATTCACCTTAATACAACTTAAAAATTAAGTTGTCATAAAGTAAACAGATAAACTTCAATCTCGATATCTTAAAATAAACGTCAAGTTCGTTACCTGTCAGGGTTGAAAAATGTTTAAGAAAAACTAGTTTTAATGAGCACAGGAAAGAAGTATACAGAATGCAAATAACTTAACTATTCCAGATAGGTACGTTCAAATTCTGCTTTGGGTATTGTACTTTGATTGGTCATAGTAAATTTAAGGATAATATAAATGTAGAAATGGAAATCCCAGACCAGATAACTATCATAGAAAGCTTCATGACCAATTGAATCCACCAGTTTCTCAGCTTGCTTCCCACTCCATTCCCGATAATCCTCCGAGGCATCAGAAAAGAAGATGGCCTAGAGATTTTTTAGTGCAGAATTTTTATTGAAGTGCTACTAATAAATAGTTTTTTTCAAGTTTTGACATGTTATTGTAATCGTTATTTCAATAAATTCTTATAAAATAAAAAAAAAATGGAAGTGGGTTTGATAATTTGGTTAAGTTATGGAACAAGGAAATATTGGCATCGGATAGAGGAGAAGAGCTACCATAATTTTGCGTAATGATTGGAAACATGAGAGAGAGTAGAGGAAGCAAAATGAAATGAAAATAAATTTTATTCCGAGGGCATTGCCCCTTGGGAATAATTATAATTCGCCGCCTAGCTGCCGTATTTATAATTAAGTGCACATTACTGATAGATGATAGATAATTATAATAGACTTTAAATTATAGTAATAGAAATGGATATTCATTACACATCATTAATGTTTGCAATAAAAACGAAATGAATCTTCAAATTTGAAAATAAGGTAAGAGGCCAAAAAAAAAAAAAAAAAAAATGAGAAATACAGTAAAAAAAGGGAAAAAAATAAAATCATCAATCATTAAATGTGAAAAAGGTGCAGATATAATTATGTGAAAAATTAATTATTTTACGATGTCTAGCAATAAAAAATCATATTTTATTACAACAAAAATTGTCTTCTTTTCCAAGACCATTGAATTGGATGCCTATTAGGTAAAGAAAGAATCTTGATATAAGAATGTTGAGTGTTGAAGAAAGTATGTTGGAAGAGAATGAGTTCCAGAAATTAGATGTTCTGCCAATAAAAAACGTTTAAATGATGCAGTTTGTAGCGTCAAAAGAGGGTATAGTATAGAAGGGCGGAATCTAGTTTTACGAGAACTCATTGATGTCTTTAGTGTTAATGCTTTTAATGTAGAAAGGTGGCTTTGAAGACAGAGATTTGTAAAGAAACGAACCAAGGGAGAGGTAAAAGCATTCTTCATATCACGCACAGCAATTGTCGAAGTGGTGATAGGAGAGAATCTGGGATTACATGAGCATTTTACGTGACTGGGTGGTATATGGAGGAGGTAATGGAATAGATTAAGAGTTTCTGGGAGATTTGGGTGATATTGTGTTTCTAAGGAAATGTTTGATCCATAGCAAGGCCCAGTTTTCAATTAACAATAGTAAAAATAAATAAATAAACCGGTGGGATGCAAAAAAGGGACATAGAAACTGTAATCCACATAAGGAAAACTCTTTTTAAAAATGCTGAAAAAATATCTTATAACTCACAATGCAAATAGACAAAAATAAAAATAGCAATGTAATAATAAAATTAATACAATATTGTCTTCAGATGTTAAAGCATTATCATTTTTCTCATAACTCGTTTTCATTATTAATAGAAAAGTCATCGCAGAGACCAAAATTATTTCTTAATATTAGGATCCTCACTAAAAAATTTATAACTGTTTATCTATTACTTCTTCTTTTTTTTTTAATTTTGGTAGGATAAAATACATACATCTTACCTTTAATAGGAGAATGACATGGGACCGACATATTTAGAAGAAAAAGACGTTATAAACTATATAAATTAAAAACAAAACAAAAATTAATGATCTATACACAGGTCATTCCATGTCAAATCAACCAATCGTTTGGACCTTGACCTCTCCGATTCCTATGATTTTTGGTATAGATGTTATACTTACCAAGACTAGTTAAAATGTGAAATATTATATTTTTCTGACTTTTGGTTTTTTAGTTTTTGGTCCTCACTCAGTATATTCAAAATTATGCTATTAAAAAACTATTGCTCCTAGAGAGCTCAAACTTGCGGCATTTTATTGCCCATTTGAATATGCCCTTCATTTTGAATTGTTTCGAAATGTTTAAAAACTGTTTTAGTAAATCCCAGAATATGTACCCTTTGATTTTTTCGACGATGAATTTTTTACAATAACTGACTACATGTGGGTAAAATTTTAGACTGAGACGGAAATGGGTTCTTGATAAAAAAAATATATTTTCTGTATATTGCTTGATGAAGTGCGTCTTCTGTAATCAAAGGTCTTTCTTCGGAAACTTGTTTAGGGTAGTTAGAAAGTAAACATACCAAAAGTTCTGGAGTTTTCGAGCCTGGGAACAGAAAAGGGGGGGGCGGAAGGTCCCTTTTTTTGGTTTTGCGCTCATATCTCGAAAACGGTGCATCGTATGCATAACATGACTATGAACTAAATTAAAGTTAACTAAATTCTGTACAACTTTTATTCTGTGCACATTTTCATATTCTGTATCTTTTTCGAGATATGCGCTTGGGAAATGTGAACCATGGATTTTCGCTTCACAAATTCAAGGCACTGCAAACAATAATAAAAAAAAAATAAAAAAAAAACTTTTTCCTTAAACGTTTTATGGCTCTAGGGTTCAGTGTTTTGGTATAGATGTATTGCTACTAGGCCAACGGTTTTGAAAGTAGGAGATTAATAAAAAATCACATCCATTTATTTTCCTTCAATGTAGGCTATATATTTTTTTATTTATATTTCTATATTTTTTTCTCATTGTACATAATGTGTTAATGTAATCATACGCCATCTATATTTTTCATTGTCAATGTGGCAAATTGTAATAATTACTCAATAAAAGTTTTATATATATTATTATCATTTTTACTATGATTATTGTTTTAAATTTATTTATTTTATTCTATATATTGTATATTTAGAGCTTCCTCAATATTACTTATTGCCCTTAATTTTGATTAGATTGTTATATTTACACAATAAAAAATAAATAAATACATAAAACTGAATAAAAGTACCTCTTGCTTAGCATGTACATACAGTAAGTGGAATCTTATTACAAAATTTTAAGCTTCGCAACCTCATAATTTCAGATATTTTATTGAGAAAAATCAGACCTAAATCGAGTTTTCTAGATATCAATTCTATATTAAGATTACCAACAGGAAACGTATCCACATTGTTGTTTTTTGCTCAAATCAAGCGACTAAATCATAAAATACATAAATAAAAAGTAATAGGTTTTACTTTTATAGTATAATCAAACCCACGAACTTGCTTCCTCGTAACTAATACTGCGTTGATGTATCATATTATAAAGAAAGATATTTTAAATTTAAATTAAAAAGTAAAACAAATTGAAAATTCGTTATATTTTTTACTAACCAAATAGGAATTCAATTGATCAAACCTTTTCAGTTCCGTACTAATTATCATACCGAGTATTCTCTTTTAGAAAACAAATCCGTTTTCATTTCGCTAAAAGCATTGCAATGGAGAGTTGTTCCTCACACCAGCCTTCTTTCATTGTTTAAACGAAAGGAAAGATTGTTAATCATTTTCTTCTTTTTTTTTTAAACTACACTAGCATTGTTTGTTATAATATGAAATAAATCTTTTAAACATTAATTATTATTATTAATTGTTTATTTTTTTCTTAGTTAGAATATTGAACATTAATTAAAACAATTATCCACTTATTATCAATCATTTAATTTAGGGATCTCCAATATATTTTTAAAATTTTGTCTTTTGACTAGGGGTTTATAGTTTTCTTGTGTTACGTTTTTTTTCACCCTCACAATGGGTAACATTTTTCAAACTAAAAAAATGTAACATTTTGCTATGTTCTAGCTCTGTTAGTGTTGGTCAGATCGAATGAAAACAGTTTCCTTATTAAAATGTAATGGGGAATATATTTGTTATATAACACTTAACATTAAATATATTGGTTTAAATGAAAAAAGTCATGCTTTCCTACATTTTTCAACTTTAGGGGCTTTTTCTAGCTCTGTTGTTGTCTCACTGATCGAAAATTGGGCGAAAGTTTCCTTATCAGAAGCAATTGATGTAAATGCATTAGATTATAAATAAACATATCTATAATCTGTTGTTTTTACCAGTCAGAGAAAATGATTATTTCTCTGATAATACTATCACAAAAGGTAAGAAGCAAAAGCATGCCAACTGATAATGTGTAACGTTTTTTTCACATTAAAAACAGTAACATTTTTACACTATCTTCCTCTTGCTCAGTTCAAAACTTCGATAGCAGTTTCCTGATAAGGAAGGACTTGCCGTTTTGGATCTATATTGGTTTGAATGAAAAAAATAACGTTCTTCCAACATATTTTAGTGCTGTTTTGACACTCCCCAGCTCTTTTATTGAAAATTTGCAAACAGTTTCCTCATCAAAAGCAGTAGATTATATATAAAGTTCATGATCTATCGTTCTTCCCAATGATGTGGAAATTTAGATGTTTTTTTTAATTCCTCTATAAAAAAATTATTTAAAAAAAACGTTAAATGGACAAACAGAAGATTTCTTGACCATTGCTATTTTATTATTTGTATTGTAACGGAAGAAGATTGGATATGTTGATTAGATTGATTTTGAGTGGATGAGTAATAATAATGAACGTAAAATTTAAGTAAGCTATAATCCTGTTGAAAATTTTTTATTTTAAATCCATCATTATTGTAAATTTTATGAACGGTGAAGATGGTAGGGAATATATTTTTTTTATTAGTATGTTTGCTAATTTCGGATGTAACTGCCTGGTATTACCAGGCTGCTCAGAATTATAAATGCACTATCGTACTTACATGTAATAACCCTCTCCCTTCGCTGCAGCAAGAGGTATACAAATCAACAGGCTGAGATCTCCTAATTCTTTTGAATGAAAGAACGAATGGCAAGGATATAATAAATATAAAAGTTTTTTTAGATTACAGGAGTTGGAATAGAAAAATACCCATGAAGCATAGATAACACCATACTAACTTTGAAAACCAGTAAGAAAGAGAAACACTTTGCAGTAGGAGAAACAATCGTCACGGTCTTGAGCGGACGCCACCCAGTCACTGACTCTTAAGACGCTTCTAGCATCCTCCACCTACACTCTAGTTTTGGTCTTACTCCCCTCCTTTTTCCATTAATTTGATACGTCAGCTACATTTTAGGCATCTCAACTTCTGGCATCCTTGTGATATGCCCATACCTTAGACGCCTTAACTTAATTTCACTGACCAAGTCTGTCTCTCCAAAGGTGAGGTATAGTTCTTAATTGGTGCGTCGCCTCCATTCTCCTCCAATCATGAGACATCCAAAAATACGGCGGAGAACCTACCTTTCAAAAATTAATTGCCCTTTTTCAGAAGCCTTAGTAAGAGTCTAGCATTCCGATCCATACAGGAGTACTGGTCGCACAAGGGTTTTATATAAAAGCTTTGTCTATCTTGAGAGTAACCGCCTGCTCAGCTGCCAGCCCAATCCATATAACATTGGTTGGCTGCGATAATTCTTCTGCTAATTTCCACATCAGGGTTATTTTCCTGGGTAACTACAGATGACTACCTATTTTAATACATTAAAACCACGAACGGAATGGAATGCATTAAAACTAAATATCTAAACTAATGAACTAAATATTTTTCCCATTTAACGATATATAACCGATTCGATTATACAAAGGATAGATACAAAGACTGATGACAATATTACGACAGAAGGGTAGCAATCAACAAGAGAGGACCACCGACAGGCAGAATGACATAGAGGACAGATAATGGTGATAAATTAACTGAGATATTACCAAAGACAGGCTAATCCGCGGGTGAAGCTCTGCGGTGATGTTTATGTGGCGCCCCCTATTGGGCCGTCAGCTCCTATACTGTCATCTAGATCGTGCGGGGGTTGCGGGGGTCAGTCCCTAGAGGGTAGCCGATGCTAAAGGGAATTGAAGCGGCACCATTAAGTGATTTCTTTAATGCGTTCAAGCATCAAGCTGATCCTAATTAATTGGATAACAATTAATTTTTTTATTTATGAGTTTTTTTCACTTCTATTAGAATTTTTTTTATTCAAAGAATAGTTTTAAACGTCCAACATTCATTATCAGTTCCTGAAACATACGAAAATTCAAAACATCAAAAAATTTTTTCACAGATTATATCCTATATACAGTGGAACCTCGATGTAATAAACTCCTAGATAAAACAAGGTTATTCAAATCCCCATGAATCTGCCTACCATTCCTATGTCATTTTTACCCTTACATATCGAAGGATTGATTAGGAAGACCTTCATATATCGAATTTTCGAAGATTCTTTAGCTTGCACCGCACCTCTACAAAACGAAGTTTTTATCGAAAACCCTCTACATATCGAAGTCGGTGTGTTAAATAAGTAGAGGCTAGACTGATCAAAAAATGGTAAAGCATAAAACCCTTTCGTATGAAGAAAATTGAAAATTATTCAAAGCCATAAATGCCGGGGTTGAAAGAAAGTGCGATATTGCAAAAACGTTTCAATAAATCGAACCTCGATATATCGATATCCCGATAATTCGAAGTTTTTTCTCGTTTTTCTTGCGGTTCGATATATCGAGGTTCCACTGTATTAAACTAGCATCCATCTCCTGTTGCGGCCATGCCCGCTCTCATAAATAAAGAGCTTATTATTTTTTATCTATATAAATCTTGTTTTGATGTATCCAATTGAAAATTATTTTATTCAATGATATTTTCACTCGAAATTGTAACCTTTAATCAATTATTATTTCACTGATTAGGTGGTTGTAGATAACGTAAAAGCATAATGGAACATCCAATGTTTAATTTAATTAATGTATGAATTGATACACCAGATGGACAGAGCCTATTTAGAATCTCTTACAGATAATGGACTGCACTATCAGTGCTTACAACTGAAGGCCCATCAATCATATATTTACACACAATATAAAAAAGAAAGGGCTTGATATTTCGATAAGGCAATAACTTTATCGATTTCATCTGGTAGAATTTTAATATCTAAACATAAAAGTTTATGGCACTGTTGCAAACCTCGTTTCTGTTTTTTATTACTGCACATTTAAGTTATTATTATAGTAAACTTTCCTATTGTAAACCTTCTTATAGGTATAATAATGTATTTAAAATGTTAACAGGCGTGTTCAATAGTTTCTAGCGTTGTTAACTCTGTTGCTTGGGGTCAACCTACTAAACCAAAAATCGCGGGTTCGCAGCCCGGCAGATGACCTTAGGATTTTTTGGAGTAAAAAAATCCTTAGCGATGCCGTCCTTCGGAAGGGATGTAAAATGGGGGTTCCGAACCTGTCCGATGTCAGGTACTCGTTAAAGATCCCTATCCTAATTATACCTGGATAGGCAAAATTTAGGATTCCCACCGTAGCATCGTCGATTAGCCATAGCAGCATGAAGTGACGTTAAACGAAATAAACAACAAAACAACTCTGTTGCAGAATGACGCTAACCACATATGGGTAATTTTTTAAACTTCTGGAATTCATATGTTGTAACATATATTTATAGATTTTCTAATAACAATTTAATTGAAAATAAGTATATTTCATTACAAATTTCTAAGTATATATAACACCGTACCGTTGTAACCTCTCTTAAATGGTGCTCGACACCTATTGGTCGATTTTCAAACTTAACTACGTACCACATATTTATTGCTTTTTAATAACAACTTAATTGAAAATCCGTAAATTTGATTACTGCTAAATCTTCGTTGAACTATAAATATGATGTGGTTTAAATTTGTTAAAGATTGGTTGATGAGTTTTCGCGGTTAGTGATCGCAAACGAAAAATGGCTTGTCCTTTTATATAATAGTATAGATATAGATTTTTAAAGTGTAAGACAAAAAGTCAAACATTAATACTCACCTATGGTGGCAAAGCGGAAGGGCCTCTAAAAGATATCAAGACCTATAGTTGACTGAAGGTGAAGTGACGAAAGGTGAGTTAGGAATTAATGTTTATACATTTTTATCTCTACGTTTAATAGTCAGGTAAATGGGCAGTCCTTTAGATTTTCCCTATGACTGATCGGTTTTTCTGTTCCAATTGGAAAAAAATTATAAATATGTCTATTGGAAACATTTTTATTAGTATTGGTTTATATAGAGTTATATTCATTTAAGTGGATAACGAATTGAAATTTTTCGTCTTATTGTATGCCCCTATATTAATACTCTCCAACTCAGTACTAATGAAACTCTTTAAAAATCTGTTGGCCTATTTGTTCATCATCGGGAAATTTATAAAAAAAAATAAAAAATAAGATAAGTGGAATAACATTCCTCATCCATTTTTTTTTTTTTTTTTTTTTTTTTTTTTTTTTTTTTTTTTTTTTTTTTTTTTTTTTTTTTTTTTTTTTTTTTTTTTTTTTTTTTTTTTTTTAACTCCTAATATTTGTCTTTTCGAAGATAATAAGAAACTATTTTATTTTTATTAATACAGAATTACAATGAAAATATATTTTTTTAAATTTAAAAGCGTTTAAATCAACCCTATCCTTATACATCCATTTTATAAATCTAATCGAAAATTATAGCGCAACCATTTATAAAATATTTAAAAAAAAAAAAAAAAAAAAATTAATGATAGTGCTTACTGATAGCTTGATAGAAAAATTAAACTCAATTTTTCCCTGAATGGAAAAAAACTATAGGTCGTGGATATGGATATGTAATCTACTGCTTCTGATAAAGAAACTATTGTCAAACTTTTGATTCGAGCAACACCAACAGTACTATAGCATATCATAAAAGTTCCTACACTTAAAAATAACATAATTATTATTATATCTTCCCTTATTTTTTTCCAATACAAATGGAAAAATCTAATGAGTCATAGAGGAAAACCCAAGATAAAAACTTTTAAAAAAAATAATCTACCTGACCCTTCCCCTTCCACGATGGATATATTTCAGATATCTGTTAAATCTGCTCAGGTGAGTACCAATATTTGATTTCTTGTCTTAAATGTTTAAAAGTTTAGTATATATAATCCATGTAACATAGTGCTGATGTCTTAAAAATTATGTATATTTTAGAACTTAATGTGAATGTTTAGCATTCGAAACTTGATTTTTCTTATAAAATAATCCCAATAATTAATCAATCCTAAATCTTAAATAATAAGCAAAATATTTGAACTTATAAAAATAAAATAAATTGTTGAATTAATGTTGCATATACGCAACAGTGGGCGTAAATGGGTTAAGGATGCTGCAGGAAAAGTCTTAGGTTCATGAAGGTGGCTAATGGTGATTTAAACTGATATTTTTGGATTTATTTTAATCTTGCAGTATAATCATAATTTTGAAGTTTTATGATCGGAGTAATGATGTAATGAATATGATAACAAATAAATGTCATGAGTATGTGTGGTGAGGACGGATGGGTTGTCATGTCAGCCCAATATACCGTGTGGAGAATAGAAATTAGGAAACTTTAAAAAACACAAAGTGACTTTACTGTACCTTTCGCGTCCCAATGCGGAGGATACTACGTTCATAACATGATTCCATTGCTGAATAAGTAGTGTGATGCTCTGAATTCAAAATGGTAACCTAGGATTATGAGATCAGAATCTATTTTATAAAGAGGTTTCGAAATGCATTTTTCAAGGACTCAGGCCATGATCAACAAAGAGGGATAGGACGGAATGAGGATCGGATTTTTGGTGTTCTGGATTTCGCAACCACTGTGGATATTTATAATTTCTAAGGGACAGGGTAATATTGATGTAAAGTTCAGCTAATAAACATTTAAGATGTTCTTTGTAAAATCTTGAATAAGTTTAAGAATCAGTAAAAAGAGAGTGATTAAGATAGTTCTTTTGTTGATCATCTATTATTATGTAGGTAATATGAAGGCTTTCAGTATTGCTATATAAAGTTAGAATTCTCAATATTCCGATGTCTATTTTAATTTTGTTAATTTATTGAAATTACTTTTGAATGATGGTTATCAAGTCACTTCGCTCTTCCTCTGTTCCTTCCTCTTAATTAAGTGCAAATATGCTGTATTAACTTATGCTAAATATGATTATCATGATATTATTAATAATTCTGTTTTAAGATTGATAAATTATCTGCCACTTCCATTGGAATTTTTTTTTACTACTTTTGATCTGCATTTTATCATTTCTAAAAAGATACAAACAATTCAAAACATCGATACTTAGGTACACAGATTATGTATATTAATTTTTTAAAAATTCAAGACAGGAAATCATGTAAATACTCATCTATAGAATAAAATGAGAAGGGCTTCTATATACTATCAGATCATAATTAAACCGGAATGCAATAGATAGAAAGGGGGATAGTCAGGTAAATGGACAATCCCTTGGGTTCTTTTTATGCCCCTATGAATGTTTAACATTCAAAACTTCGAATTACCAATTCCAATTGAAGAAACTAATAATTAATCAATCCTGATTTGTTGATTCTCCTATACATCACGAGACCTTTTAAGTTATTTTAATTAAGTAGATTTTTTAAAGTCAATTTTATATTTTTGACATCCCAATTCATCCTACCACTGTCCTCACCACTTACACTGATGCCACATGTGTGTTATCAGTAAATAATAATCCTTTCATTGCATTCCAATCACTACAATCTCATATTACTAACATTCAAGAATGGTGTCGAAATAGGAAAATTAAAATAAATCCAAACGAATCCCATCAAATAACCTTTACCCTTCGTCGTAAACCTACGACATACTGTCCTACAGTATCCTTTAATGATATTCCACTAATCACTGTTAAACAGATCCGCTACCTAGGACTTCACTTGGACAAACGTCTTACTTGGAGTCCACATGCAAGACTAAAACGTTATGAAACTGCTCGTCGTTGCAGACTAATTCAACATTTACTAGACAAACGTTCAAAGCTTCCAATAAATTACAAAAGACTCATCTACGTGACTGTGACAAGACCTATTTGGACTACGGACTTGAGCTTTGGGCCTCCACTAAACCATCCAATTCATCTCGTATTTAATCCTTACAATCCGAAATCCTTCGAAAAATCCTCAATGCTCCTTACTTACTTGTCAACACTAGACTTATCCATAAAGATCTTAATGTTCCATATGTTGCTTATTTATCCCACACCAGATACCTATCCTTTCATAGTAAGCTCCATAACCACTCAAATCCGTTAGTTTCTCAACTTGCTTCCCACTCCATTCCTGATAATCCTCCGAGGCTTCTGAAACGAAGATGGCCCTACTGATGAGTAGTTCTTATCAAGTTGCAACACGTTATTATAATCATTGTAAATACATTTACTTGATGTATAAATTTTGTACAGTTGTTTATTTCAATAAATATATATAAAGAATATAAAAATAATTTAATTTTAAATAACCATTTAAACAATAGTGGTATAAAAAAGAGTCGCTGTGATTTTGTTAGCACTAACATTAATGAAAATTGTGGTGGCAAAGGAAAACATGTAAAGCGATTACTTTAATGTCTGAAATCGGTTAAATTCTATAATATAATCTGAAAAGGCACATTCCTAATAGCCCCATAGAATTAAGACAGCCAAATATAAATTAATAAATACATAAATATAAATTTATGTATACAAATGTAAAAGAAAGAGAAAAAAAAAATTATTCTAGGACAGCTTGTCCCCTAAAAATTACTTAGGAGTGCAATACGTAGGGTCTGGTTACGATAATTGATAACTATAAACATTATATGTTAAAAAATAAAGAGATACAACTTATTTATTCTACTAATGTATCTATAACATACATTTTAAAATTTTAAACTTGCTGGGAGTATTGAAAATACAGGAGGTAAAGAAATAGTTAAAGGAGTTGGGTTCTTCTTGTATTTAAGAGATACCTAGATAGTGGAGCGCTGAGTAAGGAGGTCATAAACATAAGTGGATTTTTTTTATTTAAAGGATTGAAATATGAGTGCACCTCAAAAATATTGACATGGAAAATTAGAGTAAAGCCACCCGATTTCAAAATATCGGTGAGATATGTGAGAACGTTTGGGTATGCTGAAAATAAATCTGATAAAGCAGTTCATTAATCTCTAACATCTCTTTTCGAGCTCACCAGGCAGTTCCTCATGCCCCCCATCCGTTGTCCAAATCAAAAGATGATACCAAACTTTGTTGAGTACTTTGTGGTAACGTATTGCGGAAACCTAGGTTGCTTAAGAATAAAAATTGATTTTTTGATGATTTGAAAAAAAATTATTATTTAATGAAAGATTATGATCAAAAGTTTCTCCAAGGTATTTATTGAAATATCGGAAATGAGTGACATAAAAATGTATGCATATATACAGACATATTTATATAATTGATTCATTTTTATTCTTCAATTATCATCGAAATATTAACAGGTATTATTATTATTTTTTTTAATATTCTAGTTGTGCTAAATCGAATTATTATTAATGATCAATTAACAAATAGTTTAGAATTATTTCAAGCTAAAATTGTTCTAATTTCTATTAATAAAATAATATGATCCTTTTTTTTTACTCCAACTTCCTGTTTTATGATTATAATTTCCTATTATTTATACCTTGCCTATCTACTGAAATATGGTGAAAATATTTCGGATGTTTTCACGAAATACCAGAAGGTTGGAAGAAGGAAACATATCCGCAGAGAAATCCGATGACCAGACGTCAGGGGTAACATATGGCCCGGGGGTCCAATTTGAATTCATAGCCTGCAAAACCTCCATCTCTGCCAGAGCTACAACCAACAACATCTAAACGTTTCTTCTTCATCCATCGCTTCTCCTGGCCACTGGAAGCTCTTCCACTAGTGACGCTTGGTTAAAAAAAAATAATAAACAATATTTTATTTATTAAATTTATAAATATTTATAAAATCAAACCATCAGCCTTAGTAGACCCGTATATACTGTGGTAAAATAAACCTTTTTGCTATAAGGTAAGTTTACCCGTTTGTAATGTATTTGACTCACAAATAAATAACAAACAACATTAAAAATCATTATAAGGTAAAATTTCTAAGGGTTAGCAGCCCCCTTTAAGGTGTTATAATATAAATCTATTGGGTTGTCGCACATGAAATGACAGATTTGATAAACGTTGAGTCACGTGATGAAAGGAATTCAGAAAATGCATTTTTAATGTCTAAATCATTGTTAAGCAATTTTCCTCGCAAAAAGTTGTCCAAACTTCTAAAAAAGTGGTAATCTGTAGGGGATAGATATAGGGGTGTGGTAAGTCTTCATAGCACAACCCCTTTAATTTATTCACTATCTGTATTGAAACATGAGGTCGGGCGTTATCATGAAAAAGGATAGGTCCTTTCCTGTTTACCAGTACCGGCTGTTGCTTGATCAAATTTTGATTCATATGATCAATTTCTTGGCAGTATTATGTTGAATCAATTGCTTTTCCCGTCTATGGGGCAGATTTTTCGTCGTATCTCTTGAGGAAAATTTTGTAAACTAACGATGGATGGTCCTTTCATTAGCACTTCCTTCACCAAACGCATGATTAATATTTCTTCCTGCTTGGGCAGCGAAATGACCGAGTTTGTACTCAAACTCAAATTATACTAAAATTTGTATGCCTACTTGGGACAGTTTGCAAATAGAGGATTAACAAGTGCTTAATATAGATAGTAAATATTTTGCTAGGAATCAACAGGCAACGCTTTAATAATCCTCTATAAAGAAAAATCGGACATTTCATGTGTGACAACCCAATAGATATTCTTCTCGTATCCGATCCGTACAATCCACAATCCTTCCGTAAATCTTCAATGCTTCATATTTTACCATAAATAATGTTTTTCCTACACACATATGTGATGTATATATTTTATACAGTAATAAATGTCTATACATTATTTTTATTTTTAAATAAATTCTTCTTAAAACGTTTTTTTTTTTTCTTTAAGTGGAAAAAAAATTAACATTATAGAAAAAAAAAAAACAGGTTTTATATAAGATACTTGCTTATGTAAAAACTGATTAAAATTTAAAGGTTCTTGACCAAATGTTACAAACTTAATTAAAAAATTTTTACGAGATTTTTATTTGTATTTGTGGTATTTTAATATGTAACCTACTTTCTTATAGTTTTAATTTAAGGGATTTCAATTTAAAAATGTCTGTGATAACAATTTAAATAATAAAAATCGTAAAGCTAAAAGAAGGAAGAGTCCAAAAATTTTCTTCTACTTAAAGTGGTCTCATGGAGGCTGGAAAAAGAAAGAAAGATTTCACATGTTTTCAAATTGAAGACCATTCCCAATAATAAAAAATATAGACTTCGTAATTTACATTTTAATTTCTTTTCATACTTTTCGTATATTGTGTTCAGTTGTAAATATTAATAAATAGTTTTTAAAAAAACACTTCAAATATTTGGGTAACATTCTTGAACCTTCGGGACTTGAGAAAAGATCACAAGAAAGCAGGGAAATAAAGCTAAAGGAAGCCTATGGAAGAACTTATCAAATTTACAATAAAAAGTGCTTATCCATTCAAGCAAAGATATTGAATTGAATTGATACAATATTGTTATTAAACCGGCAGCCTTGTACGCAACTGGAACCCTGGTACTCAACCGAAAACAAGCCCTGGAAAACATCAAAAAAGCAGAACGTAAAATAATTAGGAAAATTATCAGTCCATTAAAGACAGATGATACAGTCCACTATTACAAAAGACAGATGTGGTGGCTGAAAAATAAAATAATAATACAGACTCCAACATATCAAAACTGTAGAGAAATTTTCAAACATTGAAGCGAAAGCAGACAGAAATTCTACGGACACATTCGCAGACATTGGCATGAAGCACACAAGTGAAGAAAGACCTAGGAAATGCAAAAACAAATCCAGAAAAAGCTCAAGACAGAAATGCTTAGGGAAGTAAGTTGAACGCTGATATATGATAATTCAAAGATTGTTTTTAGGAAACCACGTTTCTTGATATAAAAGCTGAAATATCTCCATTTTTTCCAAACATTTTTCAAATTAGAAACACATTTTCTGATTTAGCTTTAAATTTGTTATCAGAGCAAAAAGCACATGCAACTTTGAATTTTACAAACTTGAGTTCTATAGAACAGATTTTCTTCATTAAATTATTTACAAAAGTTACAGTTTCTTACAATACTTCAATGGTCACAGTCTACTACGAAACTAATCGCCATTAACCATTTCTCTCAAAGAAAGGCTTGTTGGATTGGAGAAGGCATTTCAATGGAGCTGATGCAACATCGGTCGATTCGATTCTTTTTTTGATTCTTCATAGGCCAATTGATCGTGTGGTGGCAGATAGAATGTAGGTGCTCAAATAAAACAAAACTAGTGATTTTTTCAGGCCGTAAACGTTTTGATTTACATATGTAATAATAGCATACTGTTAATATAGCACATTATTATTTTATGCACAATAAGCATTATTTACTCATTAAATAGATATGTGTAATACGGCTATTATCCTACATTATTTATTCTTTTGTATTTCCTTTTAACCGAGGATTCGATTATCCGAGCTTTTCCCGGCACCAACCACGTCGGTCAATTGAATACCAAGTGATGTTAAAATTTGAAAAGGAGATTGCGAAACAAAAAGCGTCTGTTTTCTTTGAAGCAACAGAATATTTAAGGGCATTAAATATTCTTTGTGTGTTTCTAAATAAATTTTTAATATATCATTCTTATTTTGAATTATTTTTACTTTACAAAATTAATGGAATGTGTTTCTTTTGCTATATACGCGGTACAATGAATAAATTTTGAATATTCATCGTAAAAATCTGTATTTTTAATAAATGAACAAAAAAATTACTTTTCTTCCGGGACACTTTGTCATCAAAGAATAACATCAAATAATACATAACACAAACCTTGGAATGGTTATCTTCGTAAATAAGACTTTGTGAATTGAATTCTATTGTACATTGTCTGAATTATAACCAGTAACATATATTATGTGCTACAGATAATGCTACTGCAGGTTTACTAATTCATTTCTTGAATTATTATTGTCTTTTTATTTGATCGGTTTTGCTTTTTTAGCTTACTTTTGGATTATGTCTTGAAATTGCAATATATTTTTAATCGAGGTATTGGCACCGAGAATCGGAAAATTTTGTCGGTACCGACAAATCACTGATTTCAACTAATAATTGAATTTTTTTTTTTATCAACAAAAATCTTGTATTGTAAAAAGAAAAAAATAAATCCATAAGACGTCCGAATAAACTACTTTTTGAGTTTCATCTCCCGATGCTATGAGAATAATTTTATTGTTGGGGTTTCCAGTTCTGAAAAGTAATGGTACTTTCTGAGTGGAACGGAACGTGGAACTGGTTACAGCTTTGAATCGGTTTGGAACGAAACCGATTCCATAGTTTGGAAGGAAAACCAACGCCAAGAGATCTCTCGTTTCGTTCCCTCGGTGTAGTAGGGTTTCTATTGCACCTCTGGTTTCGTTCCACCCAAGGTCGTTCCGACTGCTTTGTTGCGTTGATTCTTCCGCTGTTGATTCCTACCCCCTCTTTACCTCTCTACTACCCCGCGCATGGGCATCTTCAAAATAAACCGCTTTCTATGAAATTTTCTAATCTACCGACAGAGCTAATGAAAAACCGAGAGAAATGGACCATACAAGGTTTTACTGCTAATGTAATTAAATGATTTTTTTCGCTATTTGTTTAAAATCTAACGAAGCAGTCACAAGAACTGATTACTCCTTTTTTCTCGGAACCAATGTAGTTGGAAAATTCTCGCTCAATTGAGCTAACTACCCCCCTCCCCCAAAAATTAAATTCTTGATTGAATAAAACTATTTTAAAAGTATACTTTTCTATTTAAACCTAATTAATATTATAGTACCTATAAAATTTATAATTATTATTTTATTAATTATTTTTAATTATAGAGGTGGTTAACAGCCCGAAGTCACAAAAAGGTATGTAACGAAAATGGGTGGTACATAGGTAACAGGTTAGTAAAACTGACGTGGAACGAAAAATGGAAAAGACCGTAAATTCTCACTCCACTTTTAACTCAGAACGGCCCTTCTCTAGTATGTAGCAGGCTAGTCAAACTGAAGTGGAACAAAAAATGGAACGGAACGAAAACTGGGACTTGTTCCAATCGTGGAACGGAACGTAAAATCTCATTCCACTTCTAAGTCGGAACGGTCCTTCACTAACTATTAACCGTGAGAGAAACAGTGAGTCCGAAGATCCATTAAAACGTTTTTGAAAGTCTGACCTTGCGATTTGTTAATTGTAATAGCAACAGAAAATTTATTTGAAAATTTTAGCTATTTGAATTGAAATGATAGATTTTTAGGAATTTTTGAGGTCCTTGAAATGAAGTTAAATATGGTCTTCAGTCGCTGTCCCAGTGAGTATTATGTCCTGAATGATATTTTCACGCGTAGCTGAAATTTTTAAAGCGGTACCTTTTTGAATTAGGTATTCAAAGAGCACGTAAAAGTATAATTGGAAATAATGTTTTTAATTTTAATGAATAAGTAGGCAATCCAGATAGGCAGAGAATATTAACTATATATTGGTCGATATTTAAACTTCCCTGGGATTCGCGTAGTTATAACCTCCTTCGTGGCTTCACCCGCTGTCAGTAAAAAAATTTATTTACAGATAATTTTAACTAATAATTGAAGTCTTATTTGTTTAACAATAAAAATCTTGTATTGAAGTCTGAAATTGAGGAATATTCCTTCATTGATATTTTCACGAATAACAGTGACTTTTAACCTGGTTAAAATTGCACTGATTAGGTGTTTAAAGATTATATAAAAGCATTATTGATCATTCGATTTTAAAGTTTAATTTATCAGTTGGTAATCCAGATGTACGAAGAATATTAAATACCTTGAATCATATTTTTCATTAAATATTAAACAGAAAAGCATCGAAATTATGATTTTGTAGTAATTTTTGTATTCAGCAGAAATAATTTTATCGATTTAAACTGGTCGGATTTTAATTTCTAACCATAAATATATGACAGTGTTGCAAACCTGGTTTCGCCACTCAACAATGTACATGTACCATATTATTATAACAAAATCAACTATTGTAAACCTTCCTAGAACTATGAAGATGATTTAGTTTAAATTTTATACAATTGGTTTAGTAGTTTTACCATTGCAAAGTATGTTGCGGAATGGTGCTAACAACATGTCAGTCGATTTTCAAACTTCGCTGAGATCCACAATATATTTAAAACTCTTTTAATAATTTAATTGAATATAAGATGTTTTATATATATATATATATTAATTTATTGAAATTTACAACTGCACAAATATATACATTAAGTAAATGAGCTGAAAACGATCACAATAACATGTCAAAACTTAAAAAGAACTACTCATCAGTAGCACATCAATAAAAATTCTACACTAGAACTCTAGGCAATCTTCTTTTCAGACGCCTGGGAGGATTATCGGGAATAGAGTGGGAAGCAAGCTGAGAAACTAATGGATATGAGTGGTTATGGAGCTTACGATGAAAGGATAGGTTTATAATTTAGGCTAACTCAGCTACACATGGAACATTAAGGTCTTAAAGGATAAGTTTAGTGATGACAAAGTAAGAGGCATTTGGATTTGGGATTGTAAAGATTAGATACGAGATGAATTGGATGGTTTAGTAGAGCCCCAAAGCTCAACTCCGAACGCCCAAATTGGACTAATCATCTAAGCTTTGATCGTTTGTCTATTAAATGTTGAAGTAGTCTGTAACGACGAGCAGTTTCTTGTCGTATTAGTCTTGTATGTGGATTCCAAGTAAAACGTTTGTCCAAGTGGAGTCCTAGGTAGCGGATCTGTTCAACAGGGATCAGTGGAATATCATTGAAGGATACTGTAGGACAGGAAGTCGTAGATTTACGACGATGAATATAAGTAAATTTTTATTTTCAATGTCAAGCTCTATATAACTCCGTACTTTTGTAACCTCTTATCCATCTATCGATCAATTTTCACACTTCCCTGTTATCCACACATTTTCACTTTTTTAATAACAAATTAACTGAAAATCAGTAGATTTTATTTATTACTAAGCCTTCCTGGTACTATAAAGATTAAAGTTGGTACTGATTGGTTCAGTTGTATTCGCGATTAGTAATCACAAACGAAAAATGGCTTGTCCATTTATAGAATAGTATAGATTTAATAGAAAATGAGTAAATTTTATAATTGCTAAGCCTTTCTTGAACTATGAAGATGATGTTAAAATTTGGTACATCGGCACCCAAACCTTTGAACTAAATCGAGAATAAAAAAAATTAAACATGAATAACGATTACAGAACATATCATCTCAGGTAGGTTTATCAAAAAATAAAACCTCCCTAACTTACAAATATTTCTCAATTGTATAAAAATAAGTGGTGGTTTATTTAGTAAAAATTGATTGGGAACCAGCAATAAGAATAACAACTTACAAATGCTATAGATAATAATATACAGGAGAGTAAAGAGGTAATTCATTTATAAATATTTATAATATAAGCATTTATAAATATTTATAATATAAGTAGGTTATAATATAACATACAAGGTAGGTTATAAATATTTATAATATAAGTATTTATAAATATTTATAATTAATATTTATTTATTAATATTTATTTTTAAATACTTAGACAATAAAAAAAAATCTCTTCTATAAAATACAATTTAATGAAAAATATATATATATATATATATATATATATATATATATATATATATATATATATATATTTTATCTTTGTAATTCTATCCCCACTTGTCGATTAACTCATTGCAATAAGCCTGTTTCCATAACAATATAACTGTCATGTCAGGCATGAGGGACGTCAGCACGTAGCGGTACTTACACCTAACTTTTATCTTTAGTAAGTTTTTATCCTAGGAAATCTCTTAACCAACTCCATCTCAGTTTTCTTTAGTTATCTTTCTGGCTTGTTTCTCGGAGCAGTGTTTTGTCTAAGTTTGTTTTTTATGTTTTGGTAGAGTTTGATGTGAAATTATTTGTACGATATCGTGGATAAAAAATTAAATTGATGTAGGTAAGTTATATAATAATGAAGCTAGTAAATTAGTTAACTAAAAATAGTTAGAAACAGTACCAAATGGGTTATAAATATTATCAAAAACAACATTATATGAGCAATATTGATTTTAAAATTAAATTAAATATAAAATAAAATTAATCAAAAAACATTACAAAAATTACGATGGATTAACATATAAATAAAAGTATAGCAACACTTTGAAATATTTCAATTTTATAAAAACGTTTTTTGTTTTTTTCATAATAAAAAAAGTTCTGAAGCTTATAATAAACATTACTAAACTAGACTAAAACAATTTTTATTAAAATAAATTACAATATTTCTTTCAATAAACAAAAAAAGTTAGAAAACTTACATTTAAAATGTTCATTTTTTACAATTTTAACTTTTTAAATTTATATTTAAATTTAATAAGACATATGCTCCCTCTGGCTTTGATGACTGCTTGCACTGGTCTTGGCATACTTGTAAAAAAAGAAACGAATGATCAACATGAACTGAAGGAATTTTAAAAACCTAAAATTCTATCGTTTGTTACTAACAGGGGAAAACATTGATGTGTCTAATCCTTAATGTCCCACGTTTAATAAATAATATAAAGATTAATATAAACCAAGTTAAATCCAAGGTAAATTATGGATGAAGGTAAAAACCAGGAAAATCTCGAGAATTATGGGTGTTGAAGAAAATTTGAAAAAAAAATCTAAAATTCCATCGTTTGTTATTAACAGGTAAAAACACTGATATGTCTAATCCGTAATGTCTCATGTTTAATAAATAATATAAAGATGAATATAAACCAAGGTAAAGTATGGATTAAGGTAAAAACCAGGAAAATCTCGAGAATTATGTGTGTTGCAATACTTTTGACAGGGAGTTTATGTACAGACACAAACACACACATATATGTATATATAGAATAAAAGCAGCAGAACAATACTACAAGAAAAGGGGAAAGAGAGACAAGTCACTCATGAGAAAACTGGGATTGTTTTAATAAACAATTGGTTCTCGGGGCAAGTTTATTATATGCATTGACAAGACAATAATTTCCCCTTAATAATTTTTTCATTTTCTCGCCTAAATGTTTCATTTTTTTCACGACCCATTTTTAATCAGGGTTTATGATAAGTATTAGTATTATTTAAAAAATAATTAAATAATAGCAAACAGTATTTAAATAAAATTACCAAACAATTTATATTTAAAATTTCTAATAAAATTGATATCCGCCCCTGTGTTATTTAGGTCTTGCATTCAACGTACACCCCACATCTAATTTGTTTTTTGAATAAATTCCTGGTTGAAACTTTAAGTCGAAAAAATAAGAAAAATCACTGAGTGGAATTTTAACCAGTTTATAATGATATCAAAAATACGATACTTACTAATTTACAAATAAAAATATTGTTTATTACAGAAATATGGTATTAAAACTTATATTATTATTTAAATAAATTTCTATTATCGATAATAATTACCAATCCAGTATATTTATTTCCATTCCATATTTTCTAATGCTGTATTTCACATCCATCAAAAGAATTAAAACGGCAGGTGAAATATACATTCGTCCTCGTAAAAAATGACTATCGTAAATAAACTATTTTTTATGTAAGATTATATGTATGATGTATGATTTTTTATAAAAATGTACATTTTAATATCTCTTAAAACTGCATTCCTTAAAGTATACACTAACCGTGGTTTTTATCATATCTACAGTATAAACTACAAAACGTTTTTCAATTATAGGCGCTTTTAATAATTTCCGTTTAATGCTTTTATTATTTCTTTTTTTTTGGGATTTTTGATTAATTATCTGAATCCCTGAAGAAAAAAATAGGGCCTGTCCGGGATTTGAACCCGGGACCTCTCGCACCCGAAGCGAGAATCATACCCCTAGACCAACAGGCCACGAAAAATTGTTCCATTCAGGCACTATTGTGAGCATATTACATAAATACAGATTAAAACAGACATATTTAATGATATGTTAGATAAAGGCCTGAAAATAAATTATAATAGAAATAATTATAAATTAAATCTAAACATATGCAGTATGGAATATTAAACAATACATTACACATAGTATATTACTAACAAGTCAGTAAGTCAATAGTATAATAATAAAATCATATGCGCATTAATAATAACATGCCATTTTGAAAAACCTCAGGATCGAGCAGAGCAAACTGACTCGCGAGCACCTTTTTGAAGGTTGTCCATCGCCAAAATGAATTTTAAGATAACATAACTGTATGAGCCTTTAACCAACTTAATATATGTAAAATTTTTATAAAGTTTTGGAAATACAATAATTTTTCTCCAAGTACCTATTAACATAAACCCTTCAAATATGCTAATATTTCAATGTTTTTGTTGAACTTAGATATTACTTTATTATATAATAGCTTTCATAAGTCAAGAACTATATAATTTTACCTGATGATTTAAGTTATTATTTGTTTATCGATAAAAATTGTGTATTGTACCATGCAATTATTAAGCGTTATTTCCTCAATTTTCACGAATATGAGTCTTTTTTAACCTGTTTAAAAATGCACTGGTCAGTTTGAAGATTGCTTAAAACCATAATTAGACATCTTATTTGTAATTTGAATCTATGAACTGGCAATCGTGATAGACACTTTTAAAAAACTTTCGGATAATAGACTTATCAGTTTTTTCAACAAAAAGCCAATGAATCATATTTCTACAAACAACATTAAAAACCAAAGGATCGACATTTTGATTTGGTCATAATGTTTATTCGACAGAAATAATTTTATTGATTTTATCTGGTTGAATTTTAATTTCTAACCATAAAATTATATGAAAGCATGGCAAACCACCTTTCTGCCACTAACCACATATCGGTCGATTTGCAAACTTCACAGGGATCCATATTTCGCAACATATATTTATATATTTTTTAATCATTTTATTTTATTTTATTATCTATTTCAAGCTCTATATAACACCGTATCTTTGTAACCTCTTGTGTAGAGTGGTGCTCGCCACCTATCGGTCAATTTTCAAACTTCACTTATATCCAAATACTATCTCTTTTTTAATAACAAATTAATTGGCAATCGGTGGATATTACTATTGCTAAACTTATCTGAAACTATAAAGATGGTGTGGTTAAAATTTTGTTTAGATCGGTTTAGTAGTTTTCGTGGTTAGCGATCGCAAACGAAAAATAGCTTGTCTTGGTATATAATTGTATACATCATTATACACAATATAATGCTACTATATGATAATAGCAAGCATATTTAAATAAAACTACCGAGCAATTTTAAATTTACAAAATTGTTAATAAAATTTATATACGCTCCAGCGTTAGTTACTTCTTGCATTCAACGTACAAGAAGAAATAAGAAAAAAGACTGCGAGGAATTTTAACCAGTTTATAGTGATATCAAAAATACAAAATAATATAAAACATGTATATAATAGTATAGGTTTAAGTATCCAATGAGTACTCGATACATATAACTTCATTTTGAAATTCTAATACTAAACTAACATACCTATTGTTATTAAATGTGACAGAGTATTTAATAATATAATGATTGTATATTACTATTGTTTATTTATTTTTCCTATTTATTTATTTATTTATTTTTACTTCTTTGCATTTTTTCCTTTCCTTTTAAATGTATTGTTATTGTATACTTCCTATAAAGTTATAATTATTCCAAAATTATAAGAAAACTTATCTGTTATGGGTGTCTCTTGCACAAGACTATACCCTTCCTTCTACTATTGTTAAATCATTATTAATATTGTTAAAACATCCATGTAAGGCTTACCAGGCCGATCTGGAAATAAAATAATAAAAAAATGAGAAATGAGTGTAATAATTGTGTGCTGATGGTTGATTGTTTATTTCACATATCAAGATAAGATAATAGATTTGCGCATTTAAAATTTATAATATTTCCTTGATTTAATTAAAAAACAGTATTTGATAGGAGAGGCTAATTAAAATATGTATATTGGAATAAAGAGTTCGCCTTCTACTAAAAATAATCACTAAACATTGAGAGAGAGGAATGGATGCGTTAGTGGGACCTATGGATGGTTGTAGATACAGGGTGTATTGAAACATCCATATTTTTTTTTTATATTAGTCATATCGATATATACGTTACAAGATATTATAAAAATATTATATACAACTATATCAGACTTATAATGATGTGGGAATTTTTTTAAATTTTTTATTGCCATTAATGAGATAAAACTTTGTATTATTGTACCGAATTAAAATTATTCATACAAACTTGAACACTGTTAATTGTAAAATACCTTTTATGAATTCCTCTCCAAGAGTTAATAAATGCAATCGTCCTACGCTACTGTAGAGAATATATCCGGAGCATTGCCTCCTTAACATCGGGAAAGTGTTCCGGATTCGTATAGATGACATCTCCGGAGTGGAAGGAACCATTTGGGAATAGCTTGAGGGCAGAGACGGAATAGGGTAAGTGGGACTGTAGGAGCTCTTAGCGCAAAACTGTTCGATATCTCCTTATCTCGTTCACTAGGAGGAACCGCTAGTCGACTATAGTACAGTACGTGATACGACTCTAGCATCGTATCATAGGAATTATAATCGCCAAAGATATGACATATTAGATTTAATTTTAAATATTTAGAAGCACCTTCATTCATTTTATTGTCTAATATCTTAAAACTTAATCGTGCAAGTAGATCATAAAAAAAAAAAAAAAAAAAAAAAAAAAAAAAAAAAAAAAAAAAAAAAGCTGGCTCCATTGAACCTGTCGGCTAAAGAAAGAATAACATATAATATGTTTTAGTGGTAAAACATATATACATATATACCCCATAAAACAAATATTTTCCATTATATAGTATCCTATGAGATGCTATACCATCCATTTATTCGCAAAAATATTCGATATTCTAGCATGTGGAGCACTGGCACTCCACTAAACTATCCATTTCGTTTATCATCCAATCCTTATGATTCAAAATCCTTCATGCACCTTATTTTTTTCACAAACAAACATATCCACAAATATCTTCATGTACTATATGTTGTTGATTTATCCCTTCACAATATTCCGAGGCGTCTGAAAAGAAGATGGCCTCGGAACCTTCTATTATGGAACTTTTATTGAAGTGTTAACAATGAGTAGTTGATTTACAAGCGATTGAAGTGTTATTATGAGCATTATCTGCACATTTACTATATTTTGATTTTATTGAATGCAGTTGTAAATAAATAAAAAAATCTAAAATTATTTCTACAATAAAGGAGTACATAATGTTAAATATATTATCGTATACACTTTATTTTAGTTAAACACCTCATATATCAATTTATCTTCTCTACAATAAGACCCATTTCGGGATATGTTATCCCATCATCAGGCTCTTATTTTTTTTCTTCTGGTGTTATCCCACCTTGTATATCTAGATCTGTTACATATTGAAATAAAACAGTTTAAAATAAAATTTATATACGAGGAGATTAGCTAAAATAAAGTGTATATAATAAATATAAAATTATATTATCTATATCATAAAAAAATGTTAAAAAAAAAAAGTTTTAATCTGATTTATGTTTTTGAAACCTCTTTAGATGACAGAGTACTGTTGTCTAAATCAATTCTTAATACACATACCATAAAATGTAAAAAAAGAAGCAATGCAAATTCTTCAAAAATCACAACTGGATAAGTTAATTTCAAAATGATTTTGCTTATTTAATTTAAAAATTATTAATGTATTATTTTTCATATTTTTTCAATAAACATACATATAAATATGGTGAATAATTAAAACAAAAATATAATAGAACATCTTGTACATCTAAAAACTCTTATTAATGTGATTCAGTTTATATTTATCTACTTGAGTATTTTTAGTCTCTCAAATATCAGTTATAACCCGTGAACAATATTTAAGAAATTAGCTAAATTTTATTATTTTTCTTTTATTATTTGAAAATTTTTAGCTATTTATTGAAATTTACAAATAAAATAAAAACATATCTAATTTCAATTCATGTTGAAGAACATTGGTATTATTAATTTAATTTCAATAGCATCTCCACTAAAACCTCCTCCTACATAAATCGACATTAAGTTATTAGTGGATGGCATTAAAGAACCACAATCTCAAAATTTATCGAGGTGAAGTTCATGGAAAAGCTTAAGATAAACAAATGAGATGAACATACCATCTAATAATTCTACAAACTGAATCCTGAAGATGAAAATAGAATCCAGAAACATTTAGATGACAAATCAGAATAGATGGAGGAGTTTTGCCACTAAAATTAATTTTGACAATTATATATAACCACATACCCATTGGTAGCACTTCAATAAAAGTTCTATATCAGAAAGTCCGAGGCCACCTTTTTTTCATACGTTATCTGCAATAGAATGGGAAGCGAGATGAGATACTAGTGGATTTGAATGGTTATGCATTTTACAATGAAAGAGTAGATATTTAGTTTGGGCTAAATCTTAGTGAATCCGATTGGATATAAGGCATATCATGGAACACTGAGGTCTTTATGTATAACTTTTTTTGTGAAAAAATAATGAACACTGAGGATTTTCGTAGGATTTTGGATTGTAAGGATTGGATTCGAGATGAATTGGATACATTAGAGAAGCCCTGAGCTCAAATCCATATGTCTAAATAGGTGGAATTACTGTCATGATAATTTGTCTGTTTTAATTAAATATTGGGTGATTAAAAATTAATTAATAACCATTTTTTTTCATTTTATATTCTTTAATTCACCTTTTGTCAAAGTTGAAAGTAATCGATATATTTTAGTACAGCTATTTTGAGAGATCCCTTTCATCCGCCCTAAAATGGTGGGAACTTATGTTGTCGCGCCTCTTGCTATAGTTCTTATTATTGTATTAATGGTTTATTGTTCTTTTATTATTATTTTCTGTAATTATTATTAGTTGTAGAAAGTGTGTTAAGTGCTAAGTAAAGTGAACCTGGCGACACTGAGTACCATATAAACCATTTATAACCTCCAACCTAAGTTAATCTAATTATAGACGTTTGCTTTGTTTTGTTTGTTGTTTTTTTGTATTATTTTGTGATTAAAACTGTGAAAACATATTAGTGTGTTTTGAATCCACTTATTCAGTGTGCGAACTGTTAAATATTACAACTTATAAAAAAGGTCTGTAGCGAATAGTCACCACTAAAGAGACCATTCATATGTAGGGGAGACCTGGGATGGATGGGAAAAGTTTTTTATTTTATTTTATTTTTTTTTTTTTAGGGCTACAATTATTTTTTCTAACTTTTGAAATATTTTTCTTTTTTAATATCTTTTTAGAAGTACGTATGATTTATTCTAAATGGTAATAATGATCACAAATCAATAAAAAAACAAAAATATAAAACTTTTAAAAGTGTCCTAACTATCCTGGGCACCAGGATGGTTGGGACAGCGATAAGGGATGGTTGGGACATACATAAATTAGGTAACACATTAGTTAGAATTTAATATCTTTATATACTAAATGATAAACGTAAACGTAATAAATAGTGCCACTTGTTTCTTACACAAATAATAGTCTAAATTGAATTAAAAAAGGAACACTTTTACCAATAAATAAATAAGGCATAATGTTGAAAAATAAGGTTCTGTAAAGAAAAAAACAATAAGAAAACGCAATTAACAAAATATAAATAACTACAAAAATATGATGAAAACAGGATGGTTGGACACTGCCCCAAAATACTATCCTAAAATTCATTCAAATATTTACTTTTGTAGTGAAAATTAAGAAAAACTCTCTCTTCTCAGAAAATTTAAATATGGCCGCCAAAGCACAGTATCATAACCTGCCTCAGGAGTGTGATCAACAGCTGTAAAGCCAATTCAGTAGTGCCAACCTATTAATCAAAAAGTTCACTGCCCCAACCATCCTCGTGTCCCAACCATCTCAGGCCTCCCCTATTCCAGAACACTCCACGAAATGACTATACAAGAATCAAATTTTTTTTCTTCTATTTTATAAGATTCCTAGCTCAGTGTGTAAAACTATATTCTCTCAGTTCCTAGGCCCAAATCCAACTGTAGGCAGACAACTTTATTTTAGATGTGAATCGATTTCAGGAACGGAATATGCTCCTATGGCACACCCAGCTTCTAAAAAATGTTTATGCTTAATTGGGAGGGAAACTTGGAGATCCCATTTCGCGATTATTGGACTGAAAACAGTCCACCCTTCATGGATGTTAGCAGTACGTGTTTTTAATTTTTAATTTATTTTTTTTTCTAGGTAAGACGGATAATGAACGCGCATTGCTAAAGAAAACAAAGAGGGGAGTCTTCGGCTTCAATAGTCTCTTTTCGCTTCTTAGATTGGGGTTTACTCTTTATTTTCAGGTATTATTTTTCATTAATTTACCTTACCTTTTTCAGTTTATTTACTTCTACTATTATTTTAGCCTCATTTTAAATATCAGAACTATCAAGGCTACCACAAAAAAAAATAATTTTATGACAATCTTTTTTACTTCGATTGCATCAAATGTATTTTAAAATAGCATTTACTCAGTCCGAGCAGTGTAATATTACTTACCTCAAAGACTTG
This sequence comes from Euschistus heros, assembly GCA_003667255.2. Lineage (NCBI taxonomy): Eukaryota > Metazoa > Arthropoda > Insecta > Hemiptera > Pentatomidae > Euschistus > Euschistus heros. Next base: position 1,011,185 of record RCWM02000077.1, read on the forward strand.
CCCGTTACAATTAAGAGGCAGTAAAATTGTTTAAAATTTCCCCGGTTTACTGAGCTCCTTTGGGAAAACAAGAACGTGGCTTTTGCTGGAAAAGTAATTAGAGGAAAGGCAAACATAAAGTTCATGCTGAGACTTCTTATGAATAAACCAGTAGTTAAAATTCAGGCTTCCCTTATCAAGATCCACTTCCCTTTTAAAAAATTAAAGACTCCTATCTCTAATTTCTGTTTTAAAGCCCCTGTTAAACCTCGTTTATGTGGGGGTGGGTTTTGCCAAAGTCTTCCTTCCGATAAAGCGTCCATTTATGGTGGAAGGAATAGACCTGAGAGTTAAGGCTCTCTAGCTGATTGAAGTTCCCCGGCTACATTGGCTCTATCATGTTGCCGAGATTCAGAAAGCCAAACTGAACCTAGAGATTGGGAAAACAGAATGGAGGGAATACACAAACAGTTGGATAAGTAATAAGAATAAGTGATTGGTATTAATTATACTGTTAACAGCTCAGACTTTGAATTTAAGAATTGCATTTTAAATCTTATGGCTATTCATAATTTTCATATTATAAATAATAATTAACAGGTATATGTGAAAAGAACTCTTCACAAAATCTGCCATCGAATTCTTTTCGTACCGAGTCCTTTCAATCCTAATATATACTATTATACAAAGGGCAAGCCATTTTTCGTTTGTTAGGTTAGGTCAGGTTATATTTGAATGGATCCGCCAAAAAAATTTCCGAAGTGGCGATTTTAAAAGTTTTAAAATGTATAATAGTACGTCATAGTATGATATAGTAGACTTTGAATTTAAGAATTGCATTTTAAACCTAATAGCCTATAATTTTCACATAATAAATAATAATTAACAATTATATCTGAAAACAATTCTTCACAAAATGTGCCATCAAATTATTTTCGTACCGAGTCCTTTCAATCCTAATATATACTATTATACAAAGGGCAAGCTTTGTACTCCATTATGCTATTATACATGTAAATATAACAAATTAATATGTGAATATAAAATCTAACCTACAAAACTATCAAAAACTTTAGATTATGATTTCCTTTCACTGATTATTCAAAATTTTATGTTTGTCGCTTAGAACGTTCTTCGGCGGACCTATTAATTTCTTATGGGCACTTAACATCGAAGGCCCTTGGTGTGCTTCAATCTATATTTTTTCTTTTTAGTTTTGGTATTTTCTTTTAAAATTTCTATTAAATAAGAAATTTTATTATTATTTCGACATTTTTACTATTATCATCTAGCATGGTAGGGTTAGTTGGTTGATTGGTGTTGTTTAAGGGCGTAAACCATGGGTGGTTATCAACGCCCGCTAATTACTATAATTTTGGTATGTATATATATAAAGAAAGAAAAACATTAAATTAGGTAATCAATCTTCGCTTCATTTAGGAATTAGAGGAGGCACTTGATCATTTGTTCGTCATCCCCTAATGCTTTTGGCCCAAGCATGTCGAAACATTGTTGCGACGGAGTATGTTTCCGTAAACAGGACAGTCTTCAAAGATACGCCTAATAGGTATACGTCTAATAGTTCTCTTTTAATCAGATGTGGGTGAGTCTTGTGTGGCCTATCCGCAGGCTCGTCAGGATTACCTCCTCGCGGCGGTTGCTTCGGCTAGAAGATCGAAACGTTTCAACACCTTTTTTAATTGTTTTCAATTCTTAGCATGGTAGGGAGATTTCTATATAATCCTTCTTCCTGAAAATAACTATCCTATATAGGGCAGTCTACTATAATATGTTTGATCCTTAGTTGTATATTGCATGATATGCATTTTGGTGGATTGTCCTTCGTTATAAGACCCGTGAGTGAGACTTGTATGACCGATTTTAAGTCTAATTATAATAGCTTCTTCTTTTCTATTGTTACGGTTAGAGCTTTTCCATATTTTTATTTATTTATTTATATCATTTTGTTTTTCGTTTTTCATCAACCATAAAAACTAAAAAAACAATTTTAATCACATCTTTATAGTTCCAAGAAGGTATATATAATTAAAATAATAAGAAGATATAAAATATTATAATAATAATAATTAAATAATGAGAAGATAAAGAAAATAATAACAAGAAGAAGATATTTCTTCATTTATTGGTATTTACTACCACTTCAATAAAAATCTACACTAAAAGGTCTCTAGATCTACACTAAAGGTCTCTAGACGCCTCGGAGGATTGTCGTGTATGGAGTGGGAAGCAAGTTGGGAGACTAGTGGATTGGAGTGGTTATGGAGCTTACTATGGAAGGATAGGTATCTGGTTTGGGCTAAATCAGCAACATAAGAAACATTAAGATCTTTATGGATAAGTCTATTGGTCACAAAGTAAGGAGCATTGAGGATTTATCGAAGGATTTTGGATACGAGATGAATTGGGTGGTTTAGTGGAGCCCCAAAGCTCAACTCCGTAAGTCCAAATAGGTCTAATCACAGTCATGTAAATGAGTCTTTTGTAAATAATTGGGAGCTTTGAACGTTTGTCTAGTAAATCTTGAAGTAGTCTGTAACGACTAGCAGTTTCTTGTCGTTTTAGTCTTGTAGAAGAAGGTATAAATAATAAAATATACTTATTTTATATTATTATGTTATTGAAAAATCAATATTTGGATCGCACAGAAGTTTGAAAACTGACCGAAAGGTGGCGAGCGGAATTCTACATGAGAGGTTACAAAGGTAGTGTTTTATATAGAGCTTGAAATTTACTTTAAGACTAGTCATTTATACTTCTTCATTGATTGGAATGAAAACATAGCCTTTATTAATTATAATTTTAATTAATTTTTATTAACTTGTGAATCATCTTCATTATTTGCTATTTAAACCAAAAATATGAACTTTTTTTTTTTTAATTAATTACCGAACTTAAACAATGATTACGATATTAACAAAAACCATATTAAATAACATCCACAATACTGAATAAAGAACTTACGTAAACTACTTTATTTCTAATTACAGTTTCGATTTTGTGTCATAAATATCAAATAATTATTCGTAATTCAAATGTAATATAACGGTTGTAACACGAAAAGGAAACTGCTATTTTAGCAATATGCATAAGTTTTTATCTACAATTACATTTTTTTGTGTTAAATACATAAGTCCATAAACGGGATATCTTTTTCGGTATTGAATTCCAATTTCACTATTGTAGGTAAAGTAAATTACTGTCCGGCCTGTTTGCAAAAAACAAGAAAAAAAAAAATTGAACGAAGGGCCTCAAACATTGCCGAGGTCACCCGAATTCCAACGGAGACAATGATCTGATTGGTTATTCGGCTTACTCATAGTTCATTTGTAGTACATTCTATAATAACAACCAAGAAAATGACAAATATTTTTCTCTCCTCCATTATGGGATGGAGGAGGGGGAAGTACACTCTTGTAAAGTTTCATATCAGATTTTGACCAACTCAATCAAAATACTCCTTATCAGTGTGATATTTGTGCAATATGGATCGCTGAGCGGTAAACCATATATCTCCCATCCTCTCCATCCCCTCCCCAAGGGTACTCAACTGCATGAATAATTAAAACTTCCCAGAACGTTTAACTGTTTACTTCTCCCAACCGTTTTCAATATGACGCCATTATGACCCATCTCACAAAATTCTCAAAAGACACAGTTTAAATATAACATTCTAAGCATTCTATGTATTATAGGGATTATGTTTGTTTGTTTGTTTATTTGTTTATTTCGTTTAACGTCACTTTATGCTGCTATGGCTAATCGGACGATGCTACGGTGGGAGTCCTAAATTTTGCCTATCCAGGTATAATTAGGATAGGGATCTTTAACGAGTACCTGACATCGCACAGGCTCGGGACACCCATTTTACGTCCCTTCCGAAGGACGGCATAGCTAAGGATTTTTTACTCATAGGGATTATGTATATAACTGCACGCCATTAAAACATAATGATTTTTAAAACATCTAGCCATTGGTAGCACTTATATTATAATTTTATATTAGAAGATCACGACGAGGTTTACACTTATATTTGAGAGACAAGAGGATTCAAATATGAATGGAGTATGTCATGAATGGATTGTTCTTTGGATTGGGCCGAATCAGTAGCGTACGAAACATTAAGAGGTGGGTGTTTATGGAGTTTAAGATTTTCTGTAAGGCCTATAACATATTTTTCGGTTTAATATAATTTTTGAAGGCGGGATGTGAGGTTTGATATTATCCGTATGGATGGATTCGTGGTCATGGACAGCAAATAAGTTGGTAAGTGTTAAAACGCAACTTTCCAGGAGAGCACTTTTTAAATTTAAACTTTTATGATAAATCTATTAAAAAAAAAAAAAAATTTGTTGACATTAAAGTCATTAAAATAGGGGGCTAATTAAATGGTTAAAAAAAAAATAATTTACTGAAGCAATTCAAGAATTATTCATTAGTGATTATTTACCAGAGCTTGCGAATTTATTCGCCGGACTTAGCTCCCCCCCCCCCCCCCCCAGCTACCATTTTATTACCGATGGTTTTATCATGTTTAAGTTAGTACAATTTAGTTTATATTTATTCTGTTTAAAAGATCTTTTGAATGTAGATCTAATAGAAATGTAGTTAGGTACTTTAGAAAAAACAGCTAGTTCTTTTTACAATGGAAAATGTTTTGAAAATATGATCAATCTTTAAAGGAAAAGTAATAAAATCAGAAAAAAGTGTTTTGTGGCAATGATTTCTTTTTTTTTTTTTTTTTTTTATTATTATACAAACAACTTTTTATAGAACGTTCAGAGAATTCATATTTCAACCTTTTCGACTTCCATTAAATCAGAAATAACTAGTCCTAAGAGTTACCAACTTATTCACAGACTGCCTGAGATTAAGGAGACCACTGTGCACCTTACGAAAGGTAACGAAAAATCTCATGCATGATCTATAAAACCTTTATGGACATGGATGAATGATCAAACTTCACATACTTTACTGAGTAGCTCTTCAAACCAGGGCGGGTCATGGGTTCCTTTACAATGCTGTTCCACGCTTCTCTATCTGTTGCTTTCATCCTCCGTCTCGTGACTCCCAAAATCCTCCAATCCTCCCGGTCCTGTAGCCATCGTCTTCCTGGTCAGCCTACTATTCTTGGATCAAGTATATTTTCATGCAATAGCTTGCTTGGCATTCTTATTATGCGACATATGTACAATAATGAACTGGTCTACATTGGCTTCCTTACACAAGTAGAAGAGCTCTTCGTCGGTCCGAAGTATCCATTTGTAGGAGTCAGCGTTAAAGACAGGAGTTTCTTTTCAAACACCCTTAGACAGGCTCGGATTTACGGTCCCTGCCGCCATGGGCAGATAATTTTTGCCGCCCCTCACTTCCTCCCCTTGATTACTCCAATAAATATAGAATTGATTAAGTTGGGGGAGGATTCTTTCTCACAGGATCAAAGCAATGAAGGTCAATTTCCCTGAATAAATATAAAAAGCTTCTTGCATGTTTTGGTCGAATCGAACACAGTATAATACAAAAAAGTACAGTCGATTAAAAAACTGCAGGTTTTCGGTAAAAAAGTCGTTCTCGAACATAAAATATTTATTTATGCAAACCAACATCAAAACGTTTCACTAGCATAACAACTTCCTCTGCGAATCTTTACTGCAAAATCATGCACCACTTTTTCAAACTGTTTGCGTTGTCTCTTTATGTACTCAACATGATCAACGAATTCAACTTTTAATCCTGCAGGGTTGTCCGCTTTGCGTTTTTAATTTTGGACTGACCGAAAAATTAACTTTTTTTTTCCATCTCCTTCTAACTGACACCCCTTTCAGATTGCCGCAGTGGGCAAATATCCAATCTGCCAATGCGTAAATCCAGGCTTGCCCTCAGGTTCTTGGTCATCGCGGCAGTAAGGGTACTTAGTAGATCAGGACTGAACTAATTTAGGTTTTGTAATGCTGATCGTTTCCCATTTAGCCATTCATTATTTCATTGTTCGGTTTCATAGAACTCCTTGACAGTTTCCCCCATACGGAGCGGGTATGTACTGTATGTGTCCTCTATATGTCTCTATAGTGTGTAAATTAAACTTCGCATAACTACCTCCAAATTTGTAAACCTATAAGTAGGCTTCATACCTGAAATAAAAGCTTTTGCTCCATCGTCACTCACATCATAATGTCACGTACATCACTAATTTGGAACAATAGAGATACCTATCCTTCTATAATAGGCTGCTAAATCCATACTCAAATCCACAAGTGTCCCTTCTATTTTATATCTTAATAAAATATTGATCCCCTAGAGAGATAAGCTCAGGGAAGAAGTATTAAATCAAACTTCGAACTGAGGAAAATCTCTAAAATAATACATTGGATCAAGTCTCTTAATAAGTTCTAAGATTGTCTAATTAACTATATAAGAAGCTCTAGTATACCCCCCGAAGCCAACTACAATACTTTGAATAGCTCCCGACTTCGCCATTAAATAGAAACTCGAAGTAATGTAGTTTTCAACTGTTGCCGTATCTCACTGTAAGCAGCCTCTCTGTTTAACTCTCGCCATTATATACAGAGCCGCCCTACCAAGTGCATAAATACAACCACATGTACTATATTACAAATCTAGGACGAACCTCTTGGACCAAAGCCCGCAAATCCATGGAATAGGTTCTTTCAGAAACGGCACGTGTAAAATTATCAGGATCATGACAGAATGATGGAAAATCAAATTATTATTTACTAATGCATATTTTTTTGATTAATTAAAATTAACTGAAGTATTTTATTTTTTTCAAAGTATTAAATATCTGTTTTACTTTATGAATTGGATATCAGATTGGTCAGAATTCTAATAGAGAATACTTTTTGTTTTATAACATTTGTCACTAAGACCTACCATTTAAGAGCTATACTGATTCGAAAAAAGTCACGTTGTAATGTTTTTTCACCCTCAAAAATGCAACATTTTGACACCCTTTAGCTCTATTGGTGTTGCTCAGATCGAATATTTGATGACAGTATCGTACAGTAAGTCAGAAATTTAATGGGAAATATTTTCTGTCATATTACAAGTACGTGTTTTAACAAAGGTTTAGTTTTAAAAAATAACTTATTGTATCCAAAATTCCAAAATTAAACTAGACTTTTGTCAAATTTGTTACGATTTGAGCTGAATCTGAACTCCGTAGCTTGAACAGGGACTAAGAACCAGGCTTTTTGATTCTCCTCGAAAAGTGGCTAAAACTGATTTATCTTCAACAACGACTAGTAAAGAAAAGTCTATTAAGAACAAAGGTGAGTTAGTTTACAATAAAGATGGTCATGCAGTATCAATAGCTGGTTAAAAAACACCTATGCAATCATATTACTCCAGTAAAATTATGCATGCTGGTGTGAAAAATTCGGTTAGTTATAGTTTTTTTTGTTACTATTTTGCTATGGTATTAGAAGTTTTGTAAGTGTACCTTGACTTAATGCCACTTCCACGTAAAAAAAAAATCACAATTTGCACCACTTTTGGAGAAAAGTTCGAAACTTTCAAAGCCTGTATCTCAATTAACAACAGCGGCACTTCAAAATCCAAAACTTAGATAAAAACACTAACAACGTATCTAAAAATCTGAACTACCCAAAGTTTTTTATAACAAACTCGTTTATTTTTTTTTTATTTTTTATTTTTTTTGCATATTTACTAAACTAATTAGAACCTATTGCCGTACATATTTAAATTTGATTTATTAGTTCAGTCCAAAACGTAAATGTTTCATTATTTTCAGTGAACTCAAACAGAAATTTAGCCAACCTCCAATTGGGTATGTTTCCATTATATAATTGTTTTTATTATTTATTCTACAGGACTAAAACGACAGGAAACTGCTCTTCGTTTTCAACATTTGTAAGACAAACGCTCCAACCTTCCGATTTACTACAAAAGACTCATTCACGTGGCAGCTATCAGACCTATTTGGACATACGGAGTTGAGCATTGGGGCTCAACTAAACCTTCCAATTCTTCCCGTATCCAATCCTTACAATCCAAAATCCTTCGAAAGATCCTTAATGTTCCTTACTTTTTTTAAATATAAACTTATCCATAAAGATCTTAATATCCCTTATATTAATGATTTAGCCCAAACCAGATACCTATCCTTCCCTAGTACGCAGCATAACCACTCCAATCCACTAGTCTTCCGACTTGCTTCCCACTCTCTTCCGGATAATCCTCGGAGACGTCTAAAAGGAAGATGGCCTAGAGACCTTATAATGTAGAATTTATTGAATTCCTACTAGTGAGTAGTTCTTCTCAAGCTATTTACATGCCAATGTATCCACTATCAACAAATTTACTTGATGTATGTATTTTGTAAATTTCAATAAAATTAATATTAAAAAAAAAATATTTATTCCATTATCATAAAATTATGATATTGCCAGTTTCCACTAACTTATGTAAAGACATCTTATTTAATATACTGCAATTGTGAGGTATGTTGTGATTGTGCTTTATTATCGGTAATTCAAACTCCCTGATTCCTCCTCCATTTCCATAATACCACTTGTTCAAAAAAATAAAGAAAGTAATTTAAACATTTGATAATTTTTTTATTGCTGTTTTAGGTTTTCGGGGATTTGTTGTTCAAATATAGAGAGAGTGCTTTGACTTTAAGAGCTAGTGAGTAACACATAAGCTTGAATGAATGAAATGAATGAAATGAATTTTGGAATCCATATTAATATTTAATGGTTTTATGGAGTTCTATTGAGTGTTGCATATCTGGAAAAAAAAAATTAAATTTGACAATCAATAATTCCTTCTAGAAAACCTAAAAAACGTTTTTATCTGAATAAGCTTAAAGTAAATATTATAAAATAAACATAGAACCATCAGCAGAAGAAAATAACAATGTATTTATTGTCATACGTGCCAGTCTTACCTTTCGCTGGTTTAGAGAGATTAGTTCTCCCTCATATGAAATATTTTAAATTTATATTTACTCCTGCATATGAAATATTTTAAATTTATATTTACTCCTGCTTAAAGTTAAATATGCATATGTATTTTTTATATTTCTTTACAACTGCTTAAAATATATACATCAAGTAAATGTGTGAACAAATTATTACAATAGCTTGTTGTGAAAGAAATATTTAATTAATTAAAAAAATACTTGTTTCAGATCATATACAAATCTTACTAGAAGAAAATAATAAGTATTGTCATACATGCCATTTTTATTTAACACTTGTAAATATCTTAAAGGCAGAACTGATACAACATCGTTTGATTTCATGGTTTTTAGACAATGGATATATCGTGCGGTGGTAGACAGAATGTCGGTACTTAAACAAAATAAAATTTGTGATTTTTTTTGCAAGCCATAAACTTCTTGATTTACAGATATAACGTTTCTTATGTATAATATTTTGTAAGTAATATTTTATTTATTAAATAGATACATGTTATTCTACTGGTCCCCGTTGAATAGAACTGCTAACTAGGACCAAATCTGGACAAACGACTGACTTGGAATCCATACATACGTTCAAAGCTTCACAAGACTTATTTACATGACAATAATTAGGCCAATTTGGACATACGGAGTTTAGCATTGGGGCTCCACTAAACCTTCTAATTTTACCCGTATCCAATCCTCACAATCCAATATCCTTCCTAAAATCCTCAATGCTCCTCATTGTCTCACAAAAAAAATAAATCCATAAAGATCTTAACGTTCCAAATGTTGTAGATTTGACACAAACCAGACATCTATTCTTTTGTAGTAAACTGCATTCGTACTCGAATCCACTAGTCACCCAACTTGCTTCACACTCAATTCTATATAAACCTCCGAGGCGTCTGATAAGAAGATGGCCAAGAGATCTTCTAATGTAGAACTTCTATTGAATTGGTACCAGTGAGTAGTTCTTTACATGATATTGAAATGTCGTTGTAATCATTATTCTCAAATTTACTCGTTTTATATAATGTATACAGTTGTAAATATCAATAAATAGTTTGTTTTGTTTTTTTGTAATAAAATAGATATATGTATTATCCAAGGCAGAGTTGGGCAAAATTTAATCATAGATAAAAAATAATAAAACTTTAATCATTGGTATTTGACAATTAATTTCCTGGAATCAACCAAATCATTTAATAATGATTAAATCTTTCAGCCATTTTTTAATGAACTACTGATAATTTGACTGAAATATTTAATCATTGTTAAATTAGATGATTAATTCCAGGAAATTAGTTGTTTAATAGATACCGTATATTCAGAATGGATAGGCACAATTCAAAAAGTTATTTTTTCAGGAAATCGCGTTTAAAGTTTTATTATACTTTTTGAACCCCATATTTAGTCGGCTTTGAACATTTTTTGTAAGAATTTGTTTTGTTTTTTTTTTTTTTTTTTTTTTTTAATCTTAATAACTCTAGTTTAATATTATCCGACTCTCTTCAATTTTTTTGAACGACAAGAAACAAAATTTCATTTTTTTTTTTTTTTTTTTTTTGAGTTGGGCCTTTTAAGTTGGAAAAATTGGCACATTTTGAGTAGCGATATGATGCGCACTCGATGTGCGATATGATTAAGTTTTGTCTAACTCTGATCCAAGGTTATTTTTTAAAATATATTTTCCTTATATCTAGGGTCTCAATTAACTAAGGATTTGATTAATCGATCCTATGTCGTTTCCAACCACTTCAAGTCTCAAGTTTATTCTGTCCGAAACGTTACTTATACACTTATGGTATTTTTGGTAAATCCGTACCACATTTCCCTAAACATAGTTTCTTACTAGCTTCTCTAGTACACCATAGACCACCGATTACAGCCTGTATAAAAGTAAAATCTTACGACTCTACCTCAACCACTAACGTCCGAATTAAAATGTTATTCCTTCGACAGAATCACCTCCGCCGGCTGTGACCTTTTTCTCCTGGATATTGGTGCTAGCGGGCTCCGGGCTAACTCACTTAAGGAAATCTACTTAGCCCTAAACCAGCCTTCAAAATCTTATCAACCTCAAACCTATTCCGAAATAAGCCTCAACCTCAGGAATTTACTTTTATGGGGTTTGGCCGGATAAGGGGGAATATTGAAATCTTCCCGATGTCGCGCTGTCTCTGCGGAATGAAAATTATCAATAAATAAAATACAGCCAAATTCGGTTTAAGATACTGAATAATTCAGACGAAAAGGAGAAGTATCGGGTACATATCTAAAAGCACACATGGCATATAATTACATAAAGCTTCCCTAATCCCCTCACTACTCAATACCCACATAAGCCCCCTAGCCTGTAATCTTCCTATCCAATCAAATTCCTGTAATCCGCTAAGGCGTCTTAAATGAAAATGGTAGCGTGACCTTATTACATAGAGCATTACAGAGCTTACAACAAATTCGCAACATTTCAGTAGTCGATATGATTTTTAAAATAATTAACTAAAATAAGGAGCCATTGAAATCTCTATAAATAATAAACAACATGAATTTAGTATACAGAGTGTCCCGAATTGAAATGGCAAAACATCAGGAACTTATAAAGGACCGAAAAACTAAGACAAAAGTTTTTTTCTATTCTAAGTCCATTAGAGATTTGCTCGTTTTTGCTCAGTTTTAGAGAAAATCGCAAAAAAAAGAAACAAAGCAAGTTTTCATTTTTATACTTATTTATTTACATTAATATTTATGTTATGTTCTTTTTAATGTAAATATTGCTCAAAATGTTGTCCTCTTCCACCAATGCAAGCATTACATCTAGCATTCACTTGATAAATTGCAGCTAAACATTGTTCTGATGATATTTGGTGCACTGCATCTATGATTCGGTCTCTTTACAGAAATTTTAAAGCATTACCGTTACAGAAACCATACACAAAAATCATATCAGCGTATTCAACATTAGAATATGTATGCGGCATTGTGGCTGATGCTATTCACACAAAAATATCTGAGTAACTGACTGAAGACTGATTTTGGAATTATAATCCTAGAAGGAAGCCAAAATGTAAACAAATAAAAGAATCTAAAGGATAACATTAAGTGTTTACATATCTCACTGCCTAGCCGACGAACTTTGAAAGGTAATAATCGCTACCTGTATCATTTTTGTTTTGTTTCTTTTTTTTTGCGATGTTCTCTAAAACTAAGCAAAAACTAGCAAATCTCTTAAAGACTTTTTGTCTTAGTTTTTCGGTCCCCTATAAGTTCCTGAAGTTTTGCCATTTTAATTCGGGACACCCTGTATACAGGAAACCCACTCACGCAGATGCAGTTATACACAATAATGCCAGGAAGCCACTAACACATAAACTCGCAGCCATCAATAGCATGATTTACCTCCTTTTAAATGTACCGTTAAATGAACAAAATTATAACAAAGTAATTCAAATTATATAGCCAGCAATAACGGATAAAATCACCATAGATAATATTTAAAAAAAAACAAATCCATAAAATGAATAATATGATGAATTTTTCCCGTGAATAATATGATGAATTTTTCCCCATATAATGAATAATATACACATAACATCTCCAGATAAAGCTACCCCGAAGAAATATATTGTGATACCATATTATGGCCCAATATCCACCAAACTCAGATAGAAATTAAAATACGTTTAAACCCTGCATTTAAAATAGATAAACCATTGTCATCATACTTCCCTTCACCTAAAGGCATAATAGACCCTTTCCAAAAAAGCGGTTTATATGACGTAAAATAAAATGATTGTGAAGCAAAATACACGGGAAAAACTGGACGATCGGTAAATCAAAGAGTAAAAGAACATATAAGAGCATACAGTATTAAAACCCAAAATTCCAATTTCGTTATCCATCTAGACTTGGGAGTAAAAATGCTACATCATGTAGAAAATAGCCTAAAATTAAATATTTATGAATCTTAGAGATAATAAAATTGTTTCAAACCTATTCAGATTTTTGTTTAAATGACCAGATAAACATTTTCAATAGCTACATTTTAAATTTGTTTGCAATATTTAACGGAAAAATCATGAGTCATAAGGAATATCCCGTAGTGAACCCCAAAAAGTTAACTCCCTTCCCCTTCTCACGATGTATATATTTCAGTTATCTCTTAGATCTCATGAGGTGAGTACTATTGTTTGATTTCTTGTCTTACATTTTTGAAAACTTTAGTGCATATAACCCATGTAATATAGTACTGATGTGTTGAAAATTGAGTATGTTTTAGAACTGAAGACGGATGTTTAGCATTCGAAAGTAGTTTTATAATAAAATAATCCCAATAGAAATGACAATTAATTCATCAATCCTTATTGTATTGATCCTTCTATACCATCATGCGTACCTAAAGAGAAAATAAGGAGCAATTCTGTTATTTCTCTTCTTAGAGTAAGGATCGATTATGTGACTTTGAGCCGAAAAGTAAATACTACTCGATAGTACAAGTTTCAGTTCATATAAAGTGGGTTAACAAATATTAGCACGCCTCTACTTTTCTTTAATTTCGGAAATATAAAAATAAATTATTTTGTAAAACATTTGTTTTACAACTAGTATTCAACTATTATATTTGGTTAAACTAGATACAGTGAATTAGCATTGAGAAATAAAGAAAACTTCACGCATAAGCTTATTTTACATTATTTTCTGGTTAGGTCAGTGTTAAAAAATGAGGACAACGCGAAGATGAGTCTCAACCATTCATTTCACAAGCATTTCAAGAAGGCTAAGTGTTTCCTAAATCTATGATATAGAGCATACACGACTATCCTTCTTCGCTGTTTTCATTTCCCGGAGTGCTTCTTGCCCCAAGATGAAATTCGTTGTTCACTGTTGCTGTCGCCTCTTTAGTACAGAAGACAGACACGATGTCGACCACTTGGTTTTCCTACTCGTACTGTAAAATAATAACCAAAATTATTTATGGTAAACTCAAAGTATTTTACTTTAGTAATGTATTCAGCTGTGCCTGTGATCTGGTTGGATGTTAAATCGTTCTCCCAAACTTCAATTCTAGATTGGAACCCATTTCTTAATAAATAGTCCAGTCAATGAGTGCCGAATTAAGGGACGTAGAATGCAAAGAATATGCGAACATGTTTGACTTCATAGCTTCGTTAGGAGTGTTAAAAAGTAAACATACTAAAAGTCCCCTAAAAAGAGCTAACGGTGGAGGGGATGGGAGAAGTTAAATTGTTTGTGTTTTTCGATTATATCTCGAATACCGTTTACTTTAGAAAAATATGTTTCAAATAAACATTAAAGCTTATTAAATTTCTTATAAAATTGATTCAAAATAAATTTGTCGAAATTCTAACCTTTTTCGAGATATTCGTTAATGAACATGGGTGATTTTCCGGGGAAAAAACAAATGTGACCTCACTTTTTTGTCAAACTTTGGCTTCTAGTACCTTCCACGATCGTTTCTCAGAAAAAATGTCAGAATCAAAATTGTAGAACATTAAATTTACTTTAATTTCATTTCTAAGCTTCAGGCATTTGAAGAAAATGTTTAACAAAATGTGATGTAAACAGTTTTTTTATTTCTAAAATTATCGATATGTAATAAGGCATATCTCGAAAACCGATATTTTTAGGAAATTTACCATGTACTTAATATGTTTATTGACAGGACTAAATACTTATTATCTTAATTCTTGACCGTTAAACACTACAAACCTCCTCCCCTGATGATACAAACTCCTCCCTCGAATCAGTGACAAAGCGGTAGAAAAGCATTAAGATTTGCTGAAACCTTCGCATGGTGGGGAGGAAGATGGATGGAGAGTTCTCAGCCAGGGTGGAAATATAAATGAATGAGTGTTACTTTTTTTCTACTATACAGTTTCCATAATCCGACACGTATATGACCTGAGGAGAGGCGTTTTGTTAGAATCAAAGGAATTCTAACAAAACGCCTCTTAATTTTCATGGGCTGCCCGCACACTTCTCTTCCACCGTATTTTTCCCTTCAGACGTCGTGAGTTTAGAATATTCTATGACGAAGGCTTTTTATGCAAAACTTTTAATGGTCAATCCATTATTCCCTTGACCTTTCTACATCAGTTGTACCGCTCAATCCTTTTACATCACTCGGATTGGAAAATAGATACTTTCCATAACAGCTGGGAGCAAGGAAAGTAGGCCTTTACACATCTCAAAATTTAGAGCAAGGTAAAACAACGAACATATGATTTTACACATCTAGCCGGGAAAGTTTTCGCAGCTAGCAGTGTTTACTGTTACCAACACGAGGTTCGCTAGCGTTTCTTTTAGTTTATAATTTAATTTTACATTGTTAGTGTGCGAAAATGGCCTTTAACATCCCTCAAAAATTAATTAAAGAAGCTGAAGGAATAACTGATTCGTTATTGCCCGGGAAATCTAGTAATAGATACGAAGAAGAATTTAATAAGTTTTGTGAGTGGTGCTATAGTGAAAGTGTTAACCCTAACCATGTTAATGATGAAGTGATGTTAGTATACCTATCAACTTTATCGAAAAAATTTAAAGCCTTTTCTTTATGGAGTAAAATTTCCATGTTAAAATCGTGTTTAAAAATAAAGTAAATTTGGATGTTTCTAAATGTTCGCAATCGATAGCATTATTAAAACACCACAGCGTAGGTTATCACCCCAAAAAATCTAAAGTCTTTAGACAGCATGAAATAAGAAAGTTCATGGACACTGCACCTAATTCGGAGTGGTTGTTAACAAAGGTTATTTTAGTTGTAGGTATTTATGGAGCATGTCGATATGACGACCTTATAAATTTAAATGTAGAAGATTTTAAGGATAATGGAACTTTCTTTACAGTGTTTCTTAAAGGTGGTAAAACAAATAGTGAACGCACGTTCATTATTACTGACGCAGATTCCTCATTTCAGATATGCGATATTATTCGAAAATATTTGTTTCTGCGGCCGCCGCACATAAAAATTAAACGATTTTTAGTTGCCTATAGGAATAGAAAGTGTACTGCTCAAAATGTCGGTCAGCATACAATATGCGCTGTGCCAAGAAAAGTAGCAGAATTTTTGAAGTTGGAAGACCCCGAGAGCTACACGGGCCACACTCTTAGGCGATCTTCTGCTTCAATGTTAGTTGAAGGTGGGGCTAATTTACTCATACTAAAGAGACATGGAGGTTGAAGATCGTCGACCGCTGCGGAGGGCTACATAGAAGACTCAGTAGCTAGGAAAGTAAAGGTAGCAAGGAAACTGTTCAATAAGGGAGGCACATCATCAATGGAAATCCCAAATGTTGCAGACCAAGAAATTGATTTTGTTACAGTTGATGATCTATTTCGGAATACCGATAGTGAAGATGAGGGCAGTAAAGAGGACCAACGTTTGAATAAAGTGTCCATTAAAAACACGCAAATGAAGAACCTAAATAAACATTAACTGATGGGTTAAACATTACCAACAACCAAAACTGTACAATTAATATTAACCTGACCCTATAAAAATGAAGTGTTTTTTATTAATATATAAACTTACTCCTTTTTATAAATGTATTTTGAATTATTACATTTCAGTTATTAAACGTAATTATATTAAATTAAACTTGTCTACGGTTATTTCTCTAAATCAGCTGTTACAAATAATCATTAAAATGGAAAACAATCATTTAGTGTAATAATATGAATTATTAAAATCTTAATATGTAGATTCACGAGTTAAAAACTGCGTTAAGCGTTTTTGCCTCATAAAGAAAAGTATCGTACATTACTCGTACCGAAAGTGATTTTACGATGCTCGATCGAATTAACGGGCTCGGCTTCGCCTCGCCAGTCAAACACGGTCTCGCAACGTAAAATGCCACTTTCGGTACTAGTAATGTAATATACTATTATTCCACTTATCACTGGTAATATAAACTAATGGCCTTTGTTAATTCGTTACTTGTAAATTTTCATTTTTGGGATGAATCAATATTTTAATATTAAATTAAGCTCTTAAAAGAAATTAAATAGTAGTTCTAAAATGTTCTCATCATCAGTAATTTTGTTGATATCTGGTTTAAGAATATTTTCGTTTAGGTATATAATAGGGGTATTGTTGCGAAATGTCTTTTATTTCGACTATTTCATTACAGTGTTTATATTTTGGCGGTGCCTGTTTGATTATTAAATACAAGTGATTAAGATTTTTCAAATAAAGCTCAACCATAAATAAAAATTAATAAAATAGGTTTGTGCATATTTGGTCTGTCTAATCCGCTGGAGCACTTCTCTCTTAGGGCCCTGAACAAACACTGTAACCCAATTTGTCTAGGAAATATACCTAGACAACCTAGACACCCGCCCTTATTCATTTTATAAAATATTACCTTATTTTATGATAATACATTTTTTTTTTTTAATATTTATTTTATTCCCTGGTTGTCATTAATACATTTGACAGTTGTGAATTAAGATAAATAAAGACAATAATTATTTTAATAATTAAAATTATTTCTATTCTGATTGTATTCCCAAAACATTTATCAATGCATAAACTGTTAGTAGTTCTATTCTTTAGGAAAATTCATTCATTCACTTGCTTAAGATGCGGTTTTCAACCTATCATACACCTTCAATTTCATCATTGAATGTACCTTAACGACATTGTTTACTCCACCTATGCATGGAGTTATAGACAAGTGGAGGGGGCTTACCTCTCAATAGCCAAGGCAGGCAGCCATTTTGGTGTGAACCGTATTATCAGTATATTAACCTCTTATCAGTTCAAATTTTGGTTTCCTAGGCTTTATACTGCTGTTATTTTATTTTAGTGATTTATTTACTTTAGCGATTTACTTATTTTATTTATTACGAACCCTTTCAATTGCCCTAGCCCAATGGAATGCAAGTGGCCAGTTGGGCATTGTGGGCGTGGCCAGTTAGTTTTGGTCTCGCCCCTCACGGAACCAATATTCGAGAAAGGCCTCTCCGTAGCACTATAACTCCATGCACCTATGGTAGTAATGGTTATCTTTCAGGTTACCAATTCAGAGTGAAAAGGCAATGTTTAATTACGTAGGACCACTACGAATTAAAAAACAATACGAAAATGCTTGTTTCAAACCCGTGTCGCTGCAGACTCCTGTCCTCCTGATATGATATGATATATTTATTTCAAAATTGAAGCTTTATGCACGAAAAACCTTAAACTGTATTATACAGAATCAAAACGTGTAATTTTATAAGCCTAGATATCCTAATACCAAATTATCCGTTCAAAATTAACGAATTAAGAAAAGCGGTGGTTCCTTGTCGATATTTTAATTAATTAAACCTTAAAGAAATTAATTAGTTGACAGCAAATACCATCTTGTTTCTTTAAAAGGTAATATATAGAGTAAACCAGACAGCATTATATTGACTCCCTTAAGTAAATATTCACACTATGATTCTAGAAACAATAGTTCAATCAATAAAGTTGAAATTTACTATTATTTTTCCTTAATTACTATACTTTATACTAAACAAGAAAAATCGCATCAAACATTATTACTGGAATGTGTATTACAAGATAGTGGCAATGACTAATGCGAAATATTTTATTATCACCCTAAGAACATCTAATGAAATACGGACTAAATTTAATGTATTAAACACAGTAGTGTTTAAAGGAATTGTATTTTATTTATTTATTTTTTTAATCAATTTACTGAAATTTACTACTGTACAAATACATATATAAATAAATTTGTAAATAATGACTACAATAATGTGTCAAAACTTGAAAAGAACCACCCATGAGTAGCACTTCAATAAAAATTCTACACTAGAAGGTCTCTAGGCCATCTTCTTTTCAGACGCCTCAAAGGACTATCGAGAATGGAGTGGGAAGTAAGTTGAGAAACTAGTGCATTTCAGTGGTTATGGAGCTTACTATGAAAGGATAGGTATCTGGTTTGGGCTAAATCAGCAACATATGGAACATTAAGATCTTTATGGATAAGTTTATTGGTGATAAAGTAAGGAGCATTGAGGATTTTTCGAAGGATTCTGTATTATAAGGACTGAATACGAGATGAATTGGATGGTTTAGTTGAGCCTTAAAGTTCAAATCTGTACGTCCAAATAGGTCTAATTACAGCCATGTAAATAAGTCTTTAATAATTAATTTAACCATCGATTCTTGATACCGATTCTTTTCTTGGAATCGACACATCCTTAATATCAAACAAAAGAATTTTTTTATTGGCGAGGCCTAAATAGCTGCCTAACCAACTAGGTCAGGAAGGATGGATATCCCTGGAAGTTAAGATTCATTCCTTGGATCCGCCAAGAACTTTAATCCACCCAAGTAGGACTCGAACCCAAGACCTTTTGAACTCGCTCGGCCATTGAGTCCCCAAGTAAAGAATTTTATGAATACTTTGGAAGAATTTTACTGCTTCTTTGGTTCTTCTGATTTTTTTTTTTTTCAGAATGCTATACCCAGGGACCCAAAATATCCATCTACAACGCCTCTTCCTGCCCCTAAAGAACGGTAAGGACCCTGCTACTTGATACACGGTAAGGACAAGTTATATCCAATTATCCGGATGAAGCAGGGCGGGATAGCCAATAGTAGCGATAGAGCAAAGTGATCTCTTTCTAATTGAGCTAATGGTCCCCCTGTAGCCGGATAGTGGAGGAGAGGCCGCACTACTCAGCCTAATTTATTGCCCTCTTATCTTATAATACCAGTCGATAACATAACTCCCCCTACCCCACTGCTACCTACGTAAACTCGGATCAGTCCTGCCTTAGATTCACTATTTGATAGCGTCGTTCCATATTCATATCTCTCTAATTCTTGATACTTTCATGTTCATCGTACGAAAAATAAATGATTTGCGAATACAAATCCAACAAAGATAAGTTGAGCTACACATGATGTTGGGGAAGGATCGATAAAATCTGGAATTTTGAATTATCTACAGAAATCCAAACAAAATACATCGTAACAACATTTTTTTTTAAATATTTAAAAAGTAGCTTAAAGTTATATAATTAAACAAGTTGGTCATTCTAGAAAAAATGTGTATGAAAATAAATGTTACGATTTTATAGGAGGGAAAAATAACTGCCCCAATACCTAAAATCCTGCTAAGAATATTTTTAAACTATTTTTTTTATATTTATTTCTGTATACACTATATACAACAAGTAAATTCGAGGAACACGAATACAATGGCATGTAAATGACATGTGAAGAACTACTTAAACCACCTTAATAAAAGTTTTAGATTAGAAGGTCACTAGGCCTTCTTCTTTTCAGACGTCTCGGTGGTTTATCAGAAATCGAGTGTGAAGCGGGCTGGGAGATTCGAATAGAAATGGAGTTTACTATGAAAGTATGGTATCTAGTTTGGGCTAAATCAGCAACATATTGAACATTAAGATCTTTATAGATAAGTTTGTTTGAGATAATTAGGAAGATTGAGGATTTTACGGATTTTGGATTGTAAGGATTGGATTCGAGAAGAAATTCAAAGTTTAGTAAATTTTCATTAACAATAAATGTATTAATATATAACGTAGAGCAGATTCTTTTTATTTTAGTCGGGTACGAATAAATCTTAGTGAATCCAAGTGGGTATGGGGCATATCATGGAACATTAAGATCACGGATAAGTTTGTGGCCTAATAAGGAGCATTGAGGATTATACGAATTTGGATTGTTAGGATTGTATACGAGAAGAATTGGAAAGTCTGTTGGAGCCCCAAAGCTCAACTTCGTATGCCCAAATTGGTCTAATGACCGTCATATAAATATTTCTTATGTAATTCATTGGTAGCTTTGAACGCCTGTCTAGTAAATGTCGGATTTGTCGTAGCTAATAAATCTAACACCAAAATTAGCGACTTAATTAGTAGTATTTTCTTCTTCCGCTTACAATTTTCTTTACTAACAACTTTCGCCAGTCTGTACCTTGCATAGTGCTTCGAATGTATGGAGATAGTGAGCAAAATTCACGATACTTTGGAATATTATAGAAAATTTTACCCTGAACAAGAAAGTCTATATTCTGGAAATGAGTGTTTAAAAAGTTATAGCACAATATTTACATAAACACATGTATTTAGAAAAAATGTTCTCAACTAGCTTTAAAATTTGTTTCTAGTGGAAGCCTTTTGTAGTACGAGCATACATACTGCTTTTCATGATGCGTCAGAATGTCTTTGAGTGAAGAGAAGAAATAACACTAAATATTTTAATTGAACGTTTATTGCATAGCTATATTTGTAAGATGTTTAAAAACCAAATTTTTGCCAAATAAAGAAGAAGAATATTTATTAATAATTCTGAGATAAGTCGTTCATTACATTTTAATGACAGCAAGGTGATGATGAATAAAGATTCATCTGAAAACTTTGCACCAGTAAAGTTTTGCTTATACGACAAGCTCCACTTGCAAAACAATGTCATCGTAGGTTATTTTCAATATCTGAGGTTTCTATGATGCTTTGAACTGTCCTGTTCATTTAATATTGAAGATCTATTTCAGCACCTTGTTCAGCAATAGTTAATTCTTCAGGTATGAATCCGTCCTTGGTTAGCTTCACCATCAGCTTCATTTGGAAAGAAATTTTCATTAAATTAACCTTTTTTCTGTTTTATTTATGAATCTAATATTTTATCAACGACTTTATAAAGGTAAGAAAAAATTATGATAAATACTCGCGAACATAAAAATGACGTTGTTGGTTTTATATTCTTCACGTTTATCATGAGGGACATTTTCATCTTCCTGAGCAACTTTTCTAATAGATATTGGTCCACTATCACTATAACACAAATACAGGGCTCACCTGAAACCTGCGTCATTCAGTTATATTTTCCAAGAACTTCAATCAATGAGTCAATTAATCAGTAAGAAATTATAAATACACTAAAGAATAAAATAAAATACTTATAGCTACACAGGATAGACCAATCAATTCAGGGCCGGTTTAGAAGGATTTTATTGTACCTAAATACTATGGTCAGAGATAAACATTCCCCTGTGCTATACGTTCACCACGTTAGGTTCGTCCACAGTATGGCACAATCAGATGTATCCAGCAATTAATTCATAAATGAAACGTTCCAATTTACGTTTATATTTACCAATTACGATAGCTAATTGTGAAACAAATGTTTAATTGGTCCTTTCCTGTTTAACTTCCGCGTTCATCAATTCCGACGGTAGCCATCAATTAGTGTCAACATGCGATATCAAAAAAAAAAAAAAAATCCAAAAGCGGAACTACGACTTCCCCTAAATTAGTAATCGGTATATTTATTTGCGTTTACATTACCAACCCGGTATGTGTTTAAAAACTGACCCGGAGAAAATATTTATAATCTCTAATGATATAAATTGATTGAAGTTATATCCATTCTATTATTATTCTTTCCTTACTTTGTAAAAAAAAATACGATATATCACAACCAAGTTCAATGAGTAATAGGTGTGATAATTAATTCATTTATCGTGAGCCGTCGTTATCATAAAATATACGACCATTTAATAAAATGTTGGCTTTACTGATCAGAGATCGTTTGACGATATAATCAGATAAATCCTAGAGATGGGCCAACTATTACTTGGTCCGACTTTTCACTGGTCGACTAGTTGGCTGGCAAAAAGGCCAATTAGACGGCGAGTAGAACCTCCATAAGTGAGGTAACAAGCTTAGATCGGGAAACGCTAGACTAATTTTTTTTTACATAGTATAATTTTATTTTTATTTTTAAATTTAATTTATTTTTTTATATTCACTCCTCTCCGAACGTTCAACTCTACAACTTAAACAAAAAATTATCACTTATACTGAAACCTATTAAGACATACGCTTCTCAGATAAACTCCAAATTTTCCAGGCAAAAATATTCAGATCAATCACAAAAGCAACATAACTTTACATACTGACCTACGCATGCCAATAGATAAAGAACAAACCAACTACAAACGATTCCACGAAAAATTACATGGACATCCTAATACATTTATAAGCGGCATGGCCACAACACATATTCCCGGCAACACAGAGAAGACTAAAAAAGATCTGGATGAGAGATCTCCTAGACTAATATAAAATAAAAATAAAGACTGGATGTGCCGCTGGGTTCTGCTCCCCCTCAAGCCTTTCAAGCCATTTACATTCTTACAGGTTGTCAAATTTTAATTGACAGGTGTGAATAAATATATGAAGTCAAAAAAAAAAAAATTAAATTTATTTCTATTTTTACTATTATTTTTTTGTTTACTTTATATATCCTATAATTGAGGTTCATTACCTACTTATTTTTATTTTTCTTCTTTTTAATTTATTTCTTATTTTACATATTGAGTGAATGATGAAAAAAATTATTCATAAAGCCATTATTCTTTTACTTGTTGCCCTCTTTTTGAGGCAGATTGTAAAACTTTTTATAATAATAGGAAAACATAAAAATTGTAATTTGGGACCATTCTTTCTACACACAAAGACTGGTTTTTACCCAATGTTATCCGAATAACAACATAAAATAATCTGTTGTTAGTGGGGGTTTTTTATCCCTTGCGATACTGGCACGAGCCCTAAATTATTTTTTTAGATCGAAATACCATATATTCCCTCACTAGATTAGATACAAGAACTAAGCTAATAGACTAAATAGAAAAAAATAATAAATAAAGACCTTTAGTATTTTATTAAATTCAAAGTTTTGAAACATTAATATTAAATAAATCTTATGTTGTAATATTTTATTTCTAATGTTTTTATAAAAAAAAAAAAAAAAAACCCTCAATTTCTACAATTTTCGGATTCACTCATAACTCCCCGGGGTTGTTATCACAAAGCAAAAACACAAAAGAAGCTCTTTAAAAAAAAAAAAAATGAAATATACTGTAAAATGTCATTAGAGGCAGCAGAGTAGAAAATTAAAATTGAATTCTGGGAGCTAAAACAGAACAATCAGAGGCTAATGACCTATCTGCATGACATAATATGTCGGACAGAATTATTCCATCGTATTCTCTACTTTATTCCCCATTCAGAATCACCTTCATATGGGATATCTACTTATGTGAGATACAAGTTTAGTAAATTAGAACAGTATAAATAATCCATCATATTCATTATGTTGGATTAATGTTGAAGGTATTAAATAAATACTTTGTATCAGTAATTACTTTTAATAGTTTATAATTAACAAATTATTTTAGAGGTAGAAATCAAAAGGAAATAGTAGAGATGTATCGAGACCAATTTATTTTTTCTATTTTTTATGATTTCTAGTATCAATACTGATACCCTGAGTACTTTAGCTTGACTATTTTTAACTATCCAATCTTTTTATTCAATAGCAATTTTTTTTACTGATATTTACAGCAGAAAACTTCATATTGATTTTATTTCTTATAAATTATAAATAACATAGGTCTACAAAAAAAAAAAAAAAAAAAAAAAAAAAAAAAAAAAAAAACTCAATTGCACCCTCACTGGAAAAATGATAGATCGTGGATGTCCATCAATGATCTCCTGCTTTTATATCTACTGCTGCTGATAAGAAAACTGCAAGTTTTCGATCCAAGCAACACCAACAGTAGCCCAGTCAATAAACACTTTGTAGAGTGCATGAAGTATGCGATTATTTTTGACTTCATAGCTTCGTTAGTAGTAGTTAGAAAGTAAACATACTAAAATCCCCAGCCCCTGGGGGGTGAGCTAGGGGTGGGCGAGAGGGGAGATGGTCCAAATTTTGTGTTTTTCGATTATATCTCGAAAACGGGAACCCTAGAAAAATAAGTTACGAATAAACATTGAAATTAATTAAATTTCCCATAAATTTAATTATATACATATTTGTCGAAATTCAAACGGTTTTTGAGATATACGTTATTAAAAATCGATAATTTTAGAAATAAAAAAAACGTTTACTTTTTTCAAATTCAATTTTTTTGGGTTTTCGATTATAACTCGAAAACAGTTGACTTGAAAAAATATGTTTCCTAAAAAATTTAAAGCTAATTAAATTTCTTATAAAATTGATTTTATACGTATTTGGCAAAATTCAAACGGATTTCGCGATATATGTTATTGAAAATTGGTGATTTACGGGAAAAAACATATTTTACCTAACTTTTTGTAAAACATCTCAGTGCCTTTCAAGATTGTTTCCCCGAAAAAATGTCAGAATTAAAATTGTAGAACATTAAAGTTACTTTAATTTCCTATAAACGTTTTTGGCATTTAAAGCTAATATTTAACAAAAAGTAAGGTTAAATTTTTTTTTTTGTTGAAAATTATCGATTTTTAATAACTTATATCTCTAAAACCGTTAGAATTTCTACAAATATGTATAGAATTAATTCTATAGGAAATTCAATTAGCTTTAAATTTGATCTATAAGTCCCCTAGAAAGAGCTAACCGTGGAGGGGACGGGTGAAGTTAAATTTTTTTGTTTTTTCGATTATATCTCGAATACCGTTGACTTTAGAAAAATATATTTCAAATAAACATTAAAGCTTATAAAATTTCTTATAAGATTGATTCAAAATAAAGTTGTCGTAGTTCTAACCTTTTTCGAGATATTCGTTATTGAAGATCGGTGATTTTCCGGAAAAAACAAATGTGACCTCACTTTTTGTCAAACTTAGGCTTCTAGTACCTTCCACGATCGTTTCTCAGAAAAAAATGTCAGAATCAAAATTGTAGAACACTAGATTTACTTTCATTTCGAATATACGTTTCTGGCACTTGAAGCAAATGTTTAGCAAAAAGTGAGGTAAACATGTTTTTATTTCTAAAATTATCGATTTGTAATAACTTAAATCTCAAAAACCGTTGGAAGTTTGACAAATATGTATGCAATCAATTTTATAGAAACTATTATTAGCTTTAATTTTGATTTGAAACATATTTTTCTAGAGTCCACCGTTTTTGTGATATAATCCTAAAACCAAAACAAATGAATTTTTCCTCTCCCCTCGACCGTTAGCCCACCTCCCTGGGGCGGAAACTTTTAGTATGTTTACCTTCTGACTGCTCCTAATGAAGCTATGAAGTCAAAAAATAATCGCATATTCCATTCACTCTACACCCCTCATTTCAGCTTTCATTGACTGGACTACATAGCTAGATAAATAATAAGTGTAGGTAAAATGTGACTTTTTTTATTCAAAATAATATAACTCCTAAACGGAGGATCCAAATTATAGCGACAAATGCTACATAATAAAAATATTTTCCATTAATTCCTAATCTGGAAACTATAGTCAAATTTACAGCCTGAGCAACGCCAACTATGATAGAGCGTGTTGCATTGTTACATTTTTGAGCATAAAAAAAACGCTACATATTTTGAAGGTGAAAAAAAAAAGTTACATAAGAAAACTATTTACACCCAGCCAAAAGACATGTCCATTTCAAAAAATATTATGTTCGGTTACGTAGGATACTTTTGATGAATCATTCATTTTAAATGCTGCAGATTGTGAAACTTCTACAAAATCCCGCAAGTTTATGGCAATATAAAAACATTTTTTTAAATAAAAACGCCTAACTGAATATAATGATATTTGATACTATCATATTCTATTTCAAGGAAGCCATGAACCCATCATCATTACAATGGACATCTTCATTACGATGATGACCCTCCTTGGAGAAAAACTTAGTAGATCCACTCCCCCGATGCATTATATCACGAAAATGAGGTCCCAGGTGATAGCGATTTTTTTTTAAGCTTGATCCTAATAATGCTTCACCTTTTGAGAGGCAAAAGCCTTTACTTGGTCCTTGAGATCACTCTGAGAAAAAGTTAAGGTTCCTCGTCAATGTAAAAATTGGAATTTAATGCTAAAGACATAAAATAAAAAATTGTAGCATAAAAATGATGATATTTTTGCGTTTTTATCAAATTGAGATATATAACATAATATATAAAAATCGTAGCCAGAACTTTACTTACAGGCCTGAAAAATCGCTTAGGTGTATGAAGTTCTTTATGTCACTTGTCCATATTCAAAATTTTACTAGAGTAATTCAGAAAAGTGATGAAATTTGACAAAATAAAGCGTGTACGACTTTCCTAAGCGCACATTTAATGATAAGAAAATCTTTTCAAATATAATACATATCCAACAGTTATGTTCTACTATCAATTATGATTTGTTGATAAACATTTTTTTTTATAATTGTACTTTCACTCAGCCTCCAATGGCTTTTTTACAAAAGTGACGCCGCTGAGAGAGAAGAGCTGGGACCTCTCTGTGGAGGGACAGGTCTGGTTGTGGGTTCCCTAGGATAAGTTTTAATTGTAAATAAAGTACGATTGTATTTTTAACGTTTAAATTAATTTTGTATTATTACTATTATTTATTTATTTATTTTTTATATATTTTTTAAAATTTTAATACTTCATTTTATATACACATACTTTTTTTTGTTTATTTGTATATTTCATCTATACCATTGTATAATTTATATTGTTTATATATAGCATAGTTCGTTTCTTTTCTCGAATTTTTTTTTTTATTTTTACATATATTTATTAGAGGTATATATATATATATATATATATATATATATATATATATATATATATATATATATATATGTGTGTTTATACTTTTTTTTTTTTCTCATTGTACATAATATGTGAATGTAATCATACACCATTTATATTATTTATTGCCACATATGTGGCAGATTGTAATAATTATTCATTAAAAGTTTAAAATAAAAATAATATAGTTGTATTTAATTGATATGTACAACTATACATATATATATATATATATATATATATATATATATATATATATATATATAATATATAATAAGTAACTTGCGGTAAAATGGTTTCAATGGCATGTCAATAACTTGTAATGAACTATTCATTAGTTTTACTTCAATACCTGTTCTACATTTGAAAGTCCATAGGCAAATCTTTAGACGCCTCGGAGGGTTTTCTCATCATTTTTTCATCTATGTCTATCTCTTGTTCATTTTCCTCGTCAGAATCTTCGTGCTCCGCAAATTCCTTACGAGCATGATGAGGTTACAGTTTTAGTCGTGAGGGGTCGAAATTTCTAAATTCTGTAAAGCCTTTAAGCTTTGGGAACTGATCATTTTTTTATTAGGTCCCAGAAAGGTCATGATAACGCAAAACCATTTCAATTCCCAGATTCCATGAAATCGTTGTCCATAAATGGATAATAAAACAACACTATGTTTTATTATCCATTTATCTGCAAATATGCGAAATGGAAAATTAAAATGATAAAATTAATTTAAATTAAATTACATATCTCTCTCTAAGAGGTATTTAGATTTCCATTTGGAAAATGATTAACAAAAACTAAAATGAACCGAGATAACAGATATTGTTATTAGATTTTATTACTCGTTTATGAGCTTTACTTACTCTCATGTAGCAAAAGACACTTACCGAGATAAAACTTATGTTTTGATCTTCCTTGGATTATCTCTTCAACAGGAACACGCTTCTAAATGAAAGAAAAAAAATAATTTTTCGACTTCTGAACAGCTAAATATGCATTTTGGCTGATGGACTGGATATTTTCAATGGTATCTTAAAACAACAAGAATTTCTTAAGAAAACCACATATTGCTGTTTAAATAAAACTGTCAAATAATCGCTTCATTCAGGCAGTCCATTACAGATAAATAATCTCGGTATTAGTGTGAGAGAATACATTGTTGATAAACAATTAATAGGATAAAAGCATTTATAATTCTTGGGATCCATGCACTGGAAACGTTATTTTTTTATACACCCTATTATCATTCATACAGAACCATCATTCGCCCTGTTTTAAGTTATAGCTCTGAGGCCTGGACCACCACAAAGGCTGATGAAAAAGACCTCCCTAGTTTTGAAAGGCCCATCTGTAAAAATAGACAATATAGAAGGAGTAGCAATAGAGAAATCCATAGTCTCTATAACGGGCCTGATATTTTAGCTATCATCAGGTTACGGTGGTCGGAATGTGTGGCAGGGGATCGTAGTTCCATCGGAGTAAGTGACTGGATGGCAGCATCCCAGGACAGAAACGCGTGGCGATTGCTGTTGGAGGAAACCAAGACTCACTTCCGGTTTGTTAAGCTAAATAAATACAATTAATATTCATATACATAAATATTTAATAGTAATATCCTCACTTTTTAATTTGTGATTTTATGACCAAACTATTTACATGATGAACAGAACTGAAAATTGTAAAAAATCTAATCCACCTCTAATAAAAATTAATAAGAGGTGGAATAAATGCTTTTTAAGATGTTAAAATACCGCATTAGCAAGAACTGAAAGATCGTGATAATTGGTTGATGAGAGAACTTCGCTTCTTCGATAGTTCGCCCGAACAGTTCCAAGTGGATAAAAAGATTAAGTTAGATTAAAAGTAGTTCACGGTTTAATGGAGTTACTCAGTTTTTCAAAAGTAGGTTAATTGTTTCAAAGGGAAGTGGGAAGGCGCCCGTTGTAAATTTGACGTCGAAAGAGATTCGATGGAGTCGATCTTTTATCACCATGCTGCAAAAAATAGAATTGATATTTTTTGCCTCAAGGGGTAATTTGAAATGTAAAATTACTCCAATAATAACATGAAGTATAACAGATTTTATTAAGTAACTTTATATAGCTCATTTTATTATCTTCATTCTTTCTGAGTGCTAATTAATTTTTTTATTATTTATTTTTTTTTAAGCCCCTATGGCTAAAAAAAAGTTCTGATTCATTCTTGACAATGATGATTCTACGTCTTTTACTGCACCAAGGTGCATTTTAAGAGGGTTCTGAAGAGATCTGTGGTTTAGAGAAAATATTATTATAAGTCACTATCTAGTGATGGGACTTACTAGGGTTTTTGGTATGATAGTGCTAATGAAGAGATCAAAGATACATTAATTGATACTGGCTTCTTATAGTGACGAGATGAAGTATATTTGGCTGAATCGCGGATTGTCAGTGAAATCGGAGTATCCTAGGGCCATCCAATTACACAGACAATTATTAAATTATAGAACTATACTTTCCCTGCCAGAAGAACCGTAATTCAAAAATTGTGAGATAATAAGTTATTGCTATCGCCCAAGGATCTCCTATCAGTAATACATCTAGAGGATTGGGGGCAAAAGAAACAAAACC
Organism: Euschistus heros; assembly: GCA_003667255.2. NCBI lineage: Eukaryota > Metazoa > Arthropoda > Insecta > Hemiptera > Pentatomidae > Euschistus > Euschistus heros. Next base: position 1,041,308 of record RCWM02000077.1, read on the forward strand.
CTTGTCGAAATGAAGTTGCTGTACCGGGACCGAGAGGTATGGCGGCGCTGGATCGAGGCCCCTCTACGCCAATAATGGCTCGAAGAGGAAGAGAAAGAAGAAGAAGAAGCTATCGATGATTCGTTTTGAAATTTTCGATTCGAAGCTCAGAAAAAAAGCAATAGTTAGACTTTTTACTACTCTTTTAAGAAGCATTGAATCGAAAATTTTACAACGAATATATCGACCATAAGTCTTTATCTCAAAATTTTTGGGTTATTATTTTTCTCCTTGGCAGGGCAGTATAATACTAGATAAAAAAATAAAAAAGCAAATAATAAATTGAATTCAATCAGGAATCTTCAGTATATGATTTAGTATTAAATTCTAAAATATGCTATTTCTCAATAAAGCCTGAATGAATGTTAACGAAACTTTAGAAATAATAACATGAATATTTCCCAATAAATTTTAACTGAAAATACATAAATTATTATTGAAGTCTTCTTAATATATGAATTATAATTTTATCTTTGATTTTGGGGCTTTACTCATATTTTCTTTTAACCTTAACGGGTTTCAAAACTTCAATATTTATTAGAAGAGACATATTTACATGACAGTTTTAGATCTGTTTGGACATACGAAATTTAGCCTCCAAACCATACAATCCTTACAGTCCAAAATCTTCTTATTTTTTTTATTTTATTTTTTCCCCCTCTTTGTTTCTTAAATAACTACCTCATTAAATTACATGCTTTACGAAGAAGACCTGATTCAACTTAAAATAATAATACTGTTTTATAATAATACTGAACAATTTAAATATAAGATTTGATCATAATGAATAATGAAAGAAAAATGTATACAAAAAAACTTTCAAATAATGAATAAGAAAAAAAAATATAACATCCTAGTAGTAAAATAAACAAAAAATTTTACTATGCATTATTAAATATCTTGAAATTTTATATACATACACAAATATTTATACATATCTACATACTCATATGTCTACTTACATATATCCACACACATATATACATTAATTGTTAGGAATACTTGATAATCTATTAGCCGCTCCATTTTAATCATCGTTTTGGCAACAGGGAGTGTTAAACAAAGAGAAAAGAGAGGATTTGAATAATTCAGGATAAAGTAGAAGATTAAAAACTGAACGACGAGAAACTTTACAGACGGTTTCCTCAACATTTACTAGACAAACGTTCAAACCTTCTATTTTTGATATTAATAAATAAAAGATTATGGACGAAATTGAAATTAAATCTTTAAATTTTAAAATTTGAAGCCTAAATCTTTGAATTTGATTAATTCAATTTAGCGTTAGGGAATTGCAAAACTGTCATTATAATATGATAATAGAAGCTCTTGTATAAATAAATGTGAAAGCGAAAGTGTAATTCCTTCGCGCAACATCAAGATATTGAAAATTTTGAATTTAGTGAAAGGCCCGCAACAAAGATTTTAAGTCACTTGAGGTATGCATGATGGTATAGAAGGATCAATCCTAAAAGATTTTAAGGCTTATGGTGAACAATTTAGTAGGAAGACTTCTAGATTTCATAAAATTAAAGACGTTTTTAATCGGCTGCTAATATCTTATAACTAGTCTGATCTAATATTAGATCTGAGCTAACCTCAGAAAAATGCCAACATAAAAAACAAAATTAATTAATATTAATTCGACCCCGAAGTTTTTGGCATGTTAACAATTAGACCATCTAGCTTAAACAACATTACATGTCACATTACATCTTGCTATATATTACGGATTCAGATAATTTTGATTAGACCCTTAATAAACTTCTTTTAGGGGATCAGGTAAAACTAACATTGATTAAATATTAAAATTTGAAATGATTCTTCAAAATTTACCTGAATATTAAATAATAATAACAAATTTAAAGACATCATGTAAAGAAACATTACATAGTTATTCATTTATTATAATCCTAAATATATGATTGATACTTAAAATATGTTAAATGCTATTTGTTTATATTTTATTGTTTTATCTGTAGATATTGTGCGAAATATTTGTACCTACAACATTTTATTATTTTTATACTATAGGTACATATTATGTAAATTTTATTACTTTTAGGTATTTATTAAATTGTTCAATATGTAGTCCTACACATTTTTTTTGTCATTAAGATAATTCTGCCAAAGAAAGTTTTTATATTAAATATATAATATAAGTACATTATTAAAAGTAATGCATTTTATTAAATTAAAACCAATCATTAATAAGAAAGATGCTTTTTTTAATTCAATTATAACTTTATCTTTTAATTTATTATTTAAAATAAATTTATATGGTAAAACGAAAAAACCGCTTTTTGGAGTTTTGAGCGCGAGCGCTCTATATATGGCCCCAGTGTGCGACGCCGAATCGAGGTACAGCGCGCTGGAGCGTGAGCTACTCGGGATTGTATGGGCTGTGGATCACTTCCGGCCGTACGTTTTCGGGAGGAGGTTTCGAGTGCACACCGATCATAGACCCCTACAGTGGGTAGGGAAGTTGAAAGAAACCTCTGCGAGAGTGACAAGGTGGAAGGAGTTCCTCAGCCAATACAACCTCGAGGTAGTTTATAAACCGGGTAAGGAGAACGTAGTGGCCGATTGGTTGTCGCGCGCGGTTATGGTGAATGCGGTGGAGGAAAACGAGCCGGGGCCGTCAGGGGATATCCGGCAATTTCTAAGAGAATGGACTCCAGAGGGTGAGGGTGGCGAAGATACCCAGAGTGCAAATAATGAGCCCCATGAAGAACGTGATGAGCCCCAAGAAGAGGGAAATGAGTCCCAGGAAGACGAAAGTTCCGCGGACGAGAGACCCACGGATATGGAAGAAATAGATGATATAATTAACGATAAGAAGGAACAGATCATCTGGAAAACCAGGACTGAGGGTCTTCCGAAGGCGGACTTTTCAAAGTATGGGAGATGTAATATTACAACCATCTGGACAGAACCGGGGATCAGGGAAGAACCCATGGTTAAATTATTAAATGGGGTGACTAAGCCGAGAAAGACCTACCACCTATATATCGGAAACGCTACCATATGGGATAGGGTAAAGCGACTGTGGAGAGGGTAGAAAATAGGGGTCGATCGGACTTTTATCAAATGCGCGAGATCGGTAGAGGTAATTCAGGATGGTGAGCGCCAGAAAGAGGTAACCCTTTCATATCACCAAGGGAAAACCAATCACCGGGGTACACAAGAAACTCTCAGGGCGCTGAAACGGAGGTATTTCTGGTGGGGCATGAAGCGAACGATTCAAGAGGTCATTGGGTCGTGCGAGGTATGCCTCACCACGAAATACGACCGGCATCCCCCGGGGTGGGTTCAAGAGGAGACGCCCACGGTAGCATTCCCACTAGCGGATCTTCAGGTGGATACGTTTACGTGGAGGGGTTATAGGTGGGTTACCATCCTTGACGTTTTTAGCAAAATCGCGCAGGCTCACTTGGTGCAGAATAAGTCGGCGGAGTCAGTGTTAGAAGCGTTACGGTCGTGGTTCAGGGTTTATGGAATTCCAGATAGAATTTCGTCGGACGGAGGTCTCGAGTTCGACAATGCACAGGTTAGGGCAGAGGCCAAGGAACTCGAGATCAGGTGGCATATAAATACCCCAGGGCATCCCAAGGGCAGAGGGGGTATCGAAAGACTCCACGGAACCCTCAGCGAACATCTACGGATTTATCAAGTGGATAAGGATTTATTACTAAAGACTCGTTTACATAAAAGTAATTAGACCTGTTGGGAGATACAGAGTTGAACACTGGGGTTCCAGTAAACCATCCCATTCATTTCGTACCAAATTGTTAAAATCCAAAACCCTTCGAAAAATCCCCAATGTTGCTTGCTTCCTTTGTCACAAACAAACTTATCCACAACGATCTTAATGTTGTTGATTCAGCCCAAACCAGATACGTATTCTTCCAAAGTTAACCTCATAACCATTCAAATCAATTAGTATCTCAAATTGCTTCTGATTCTATTCCATACAACTCTCCTAGGCGTCTGATTGGACTAAGATTGTCTATACCTTCTAATATAGACTTTTTGAAGTGCCACCAGTTGGTAGTTGCTTTACAAGCATTTGATATGTCATTTTGAGCATTATCATCACATTTATTAGATGCATTTTTCATTATTTTTTGGGTACATTTGTAAATTTAAGTAAATTAGATAACAAAAAAATAAAAAACTTTGAAAAAACGCGATTGAAAAAGTAAAAATTGTTGAGTGGAGATACTTGGCCGACAAACGACGAGTTCCTGAGAGAGTTATTTCTGGCTCCGCTCACTTATTCACTAATTTACTAAGTGCACTTTCAATAAATAACAAATGATTCCTGAAGAAAGAGATCCACTGAAGGGAACAGTAGGCCCGAAGCCGGCAGGCCAGGGTGACGTCGTTCCGATGCTGAGGAAGTCGTTAAAAATGGAATGATGTTTATTAAAGGGGACCCCTAGGTACTTGCCGCTAGCCGGTTTAGTTATTCATGACGAGGCAGGAGAATTGTAAATTTCGCGATGGTCCGGCTGGGAACGTAAAGGACGAATAGGAATGCTTCTAACTGCATTTATAACTCCAGCTGGAACTTTATTGCTCGGCGCAACTGGAGGCTTTGAGCTTTGCTAACTCTTTTGAGAGTGAATCGTTAAAACTGAGATAGGTAGAACTATGAAGCATTGAAAATTTTTCTTTGATTTACTTTTGAATAATATTCCAAAAACCAGGTCCTACCTTGGGCTAAAATAAATTGCAATATTCCTACATTTCTTGGGGAGTATCGTACATTTTACCTTTACTAATATGGATCATGTCACTGGTTACACCATAGCCCCAACCTGATCTACACCATAGGCACAAGTTGTCTGATCTATCTCATTATTATTGAAGCACTGTGTTGAATGTCTGAATGAAGATATTGAGTAGAATGTTGATAGGGACCAGTCATAAAACATTAGGCAATATTTGGTATTAACAAACAATATTTATTTTTTTGTTAAAGCTTCGGTAATATCATTGATTGCGATCATACAGGTCAGATGGAAAATTGGAAATAATTTGGATTTACCTTTTTTAGTTTTTTTCTAATTTTCCGTCTGCCCTCATGATATTCAATTGGACAACAATGACCGAAGATGGACGAAACGTTGGCAAAAAAATAAAAATTGTTTGTTAATATCAAACATTACCTAGTTTTTTTATGACTGATCCCTCCCAATATCTTAGTGGTTAATAATAATTATTTGTTTGTTTTTTATTTTACTATAAGCCAAATGCATTACAGAATATTCGTCAATTTTGCAGATTATTAAATTATTAAATATGATGGGGAAGGTGTCCTTGGAAAGGAAGAAAGGCTCCGGGTGGCTATTAATGGATATTGATGGGGTTCTGAAGGAAGCTGTTGAGTCAAATCCGTCCACAAGTACTCGTGAACTTGCCAGGGAGTGTGGTGTGTCGAAAGATACTCTTAGTCGCCGCCATCTTCTCTCCATGGGGAAGGTGAAAAAAACCTGTAGACTGGTCCCTCACGAACTTACTCCTCAACAATCAGCAGAAAAGTTTACAGAACTTCATGGGTTCGAACTCCTGCCTCATCCACCATATAGTCCAGACCCCGCACCTTTGGATTACTACTTGTTTCGATTCCATGGCCCATTTTCTTCAAGGGAAAAAAATTGATAATTTTGTGGAAGTTAAAAATGCTGTCCAATAGTTCTTTGACAGCCATCCCAAGGACTGGTATCAGCGTGGCATCGAGCAATTGGCTAGAAGATGGTTAATGACGGTAGATAATAATGGACTATACTTAGAGTATTAATCGTATTTTATATAAAATAAATAATAATAAAAATATTTGTTTAAGAAACGGTCATTTTCTTTATATACCCCATTATTTAAATATTTTATCATTTTGAGTTATTTTCTTTAAATATATTATTCACTGAGTTAACTTCTGATAATTAATTAATCATTTCAACGACGTCATCCTTATCCGCACATCTACGAGAGAGGCTATAAGGATGCGTAAAACTGAATAATGAATGCTACAGCGGGAACGTTTTGATGGGTACTTGAAAATTTAAGGAGCATGTCTGATAGAGTTACAGAGTTTTAACGAAATAAACCCGAAAAAAAAGATCATTTAGTTATAGTTAGTATGCTGACAAGTGCTCAATGTAGGCAAGTAAAAATTAGTTGAAAATAGCATATCAAGCCACATTATATAATAATTAATCTCCCTTCCCCATGAATTATTATCTTCCTTTTTCTTTTTTTTTAAGTCACACTTGGCTGACTTTTCTGGAGAATGACGTAACTGTACTTACGTTCGTCTGGCTCAATCATAGGTAAGGACTTACGTTCTTACAGCCCTTAGAAAATAGAAAAGGCGATTTTTCAAGGGACTTAAGTAATTATGGTTTAATTTAATACATAATTATATATGCAATGGTGCAATAATCTGAAAATTGTAAAATTTGGACTTAAGCTCTTCTGGTTCTGAGGTACTGTATGTGTTAGATGCAAAATTCAATAAATTTTGTTTTCCTATTGAAAATTAATTAAATAGTTCCGTTTTTTTAAAGGGCCCTCTTTCTTTCCGTTTAATTCTTTGGATTTCTGTCCTTTCAGCCATTGTGTAACATATTTGTCAGATATTAATATTTTACCTCCACATGTAGAAGGATTACCTTCAGATGACTCAGACCCTCAAAGAACAGCAAAGAAGACCAAAAGACACTGAAGGATAATGGTTTTGGATCTGACAATTTTTGACGATCTTTCCCGACAAATTAGTTTTCGTCCTTTAGAAAATTATTTTAATATTTTCATTTTTTATAAAGGAGACTTCTCTTTCAATTTAATTATTTTCGCAGGACACTTTAGGACACTATTTTAAGATATGCCAGTTTTGACCTTTTTCAAATTAATTAAATTGTTTCATTGTTAAAAAGGACACTTTTTTTTTTCGTTTAATCCTTCGGATTTCGGTCCTTGTCCAAAAGTTCAGACATTGGATAATATTAAAATACCTCTCCAAGAATTTATATCACAAACTTGCTAAGACTATCTTTCTTATCTTAATGAATATTGACTTAATATTACGAAGATGTAAAGTTATAAAAACAATTGTTTAATTAGTAAAATAACAGGTTTCAAGCATTTAATTAGAAATAGCTCTGCTGAAAAAAAATAGCCTGTCATAATTCATAACTACTATACTCATAAAAGCAATTAATATTGTGTAGAAAAACTTGGACTCCTTGAAAGCCTTTGCTTTAACCGAAGCCCATAATGGTGCTTCTTTGGCCCATTAAAGAACTATTGAAAGTAAAGTTAGACCCAATTCCCTTGAGGCTTCTTGTATTGGTAACCGGCTTTGCCAATTTCCTTACTCTTTTGTAAAGGTCCTCTAACTACTTCTATTAAATTTCCAATCTCCACCGAAATTTCCCGACATCCGAAACGAATTAAGCAGATTTGATATTACCCTTCTTTATTTCCTGCCTACAGCCGAGGTAGAAGTGGGGGGAGGGGGGAGTGGAAGTTGACTTTAGCATTGTTTGTACTGGAGCTTAAAGTTAACGGACTGATCTATTTGAGTCAGTGCTCATAATGTTTAAATCAAACAGTGGAAATTCTATTCATTTTACTAATTGCGAGCCTAGTTAGACAACCTCCCGTCAGTTATCGAACTAATATAATTTTCTTCCCTGTTTCCTTACCGGTATATAACTATTAGGCTGCGGGTTATGGAGGCTACAATGTATCTACGATATATTAATCATTTAGTCTGTTTAAAATGAAAACCCAAAAATCTTTCCATTAGAGTATCTGAAAAAATTATTAGCTACGGTGCTGTATGGTTAAGAACAAAATAGAGTGATTTCTATTTCATCCATGTTGAAACAAATCTGAAGCTATTCAATATTTTTTTTTCTTATTATTATTATTATAGGTTTTATTTACTATTTATTTATTGAAATTTACATCACACAAAAATTTCATCATGTAAATATGAAGGTAATAGTTCTCGCCAATCGGCGCTCTTGTGACAAAGGAAAAGGAGGAGTAAAAAATACATTGTATATTGCCGCCCTCTACCGAATTCCCTAAATCAACTGGCCCTTTAGTTTTACAATAGCTACCTAGAGGGCAGTTGATAACTGAATTTGACTCTCGGAAACTATAAGATTTGGCTTCTTATCGCGTCCACTAATCCCAGCTTGACCAGACCTCACTCTCTTGCTGTCTTCTGAAGCTGAAAGAGCGACTTACCTTTTGCCCAAGGCCTTAATGGTCTTCCGTGTCTCTCTATGCCCAAGGCTAAGATTAGCCTTCCTAACTTTTCCTTTAAAAGTGTTTTCTTATGATATTTACCAAAGACATTATTTTCCCTTGCAAATGAGTGTTGATCTAAGCAGAGGATTTATCAACCGATTATATCAGCATACAGGAACAAAGCAGCCACCGACGAAATTCTTAGAGGCGTCTGAGAAGTCACGGAGGTACAGCGTCAACTGCGCCTGGGTGAGTGATTTGCAATTGAATCATTGGTTTAGTTATCTTCTATTGAAGGTTTCCCCAAAATTGTGAGCATTCGTTTTAATAAATTTGTATACGCTTCATTCCCCAGAGGGTGCTGCGATTTCTGAGGAAGTTACCCTTCCTTCTGAGTCGCAACAGAAAATATTACGATCATTGATCAAACAATAATTATTATAAAAACGTGCCAATAGCCTATAAAGCAACTAGAAGGTACCGAGTCCATCTTCTATTCAAACGCCTCAGAGATTTATCGGTCATCATGGTACTTGTACCTCACATGTTTATCTCCAATTTCCACAAAATGTTGTTATTTTCTTTTACATTTTACATTTACATATTAACTTCGCACAAACCACAATGTTCGTTATTCTCATTGTTCGTTCCAAGTTTTCTGAGATGCTGAGGAGTCTAGTTGCTACCCAATAGAGGCCGGGGTTCGGCAAGTCAGAGTCTTAGGTCCAGTGTTCTACAATTTTTTTTCTTAAATTTATGTTGAATATTTCACAATCAGACATATAAATTAGTGGAGATCTATCAACTAACTTATTTTTTATTAAGCTAATAAATAAATATGGGTTATTTAAATTGAATTTTTTTTTTTTTTTTTTTTTTTTTTTTGGAAAATATTTTCCCTAGGAAATGAAACAGCGAGAGGTGTCAATTTCAACCAACTAAAATCAGAAAATCGCTCGTGGTTGACGATGGCTCTCAGATGCTAGAGATAGTTGTGAAATGTTCCTGCAAAAACTGAACTAGTCAGTACTGAACAGCCTTAGTAAGGTTTCAGCTATTTGTTTACAAATTCAAGTATTCAAATATTTACGAAATAAATATTTGTTATAAATAAAATATTTTCTTCTCTCAATGGCATCCATTTTCGGCTTACATCTTTCCATCCGTATACTTCCGTTAATAATCTTCCATTCTGCATTGTTTTCATATTTTTAAACAGATATAACAAATTTTTATCTTCACTTTTCCTAAAACTATTTGATCCACTAAGAAGTAGTGGATTCCACCTATAATTTCTGACGTCTGTAATACAGCCATGGTCATCATTTTTTTAGAATGATTCAAATGCGAGTTTAAACTTTAAAAAAATAGTTTGAATTTGTATTTTGCTTTAAGAAACAGAAGCTACTACTGTAAACTCTCTCATATACGGATTAATGTGGTTCAGTACTAGCCGGGCAATGGAACACTCGGTCATAGGGAGTGGTAAGGACATATCGTCGGTACTATATAAAACTAATTTGAAAAAGCGCTTAGTTTTTTACCGTTCGCCAGTTTTCAACAAGGCCTTATAGTAAAGTAAAGTATCAAATCGGCACACCGAAATCAGTAATGTCATTTTTACGAATTTCTAGCATTTTACCGCAAGCCTTGTACAATATAACGGTAATCAAACGAAATAAAAAATGCGTTTTTTCACATCGTTAGTTATACATATAGGCTACAGTTTGCAAGGAGTATAAAAATGATTATGTATTAATTTTAATTGTATATTCCTTTTATATATTTAAAATTAAAATTGTAATTTTACATAAAAATTTAATGTAGTTTTTACAGCTAATAGTTCCATAGCCGCTAAGTTCAGTGTGGTACTTATGAGTGACTTATGAGTATGACGTCAGTGGGTTTGAAATGAATGTTATATTCATAAATTTTAATGAAAAAATAAAAATAATAATAAATGTTATAACTAAATATAAATCTATATCTCTAAAACTGAAGTCAGAATCGTTATCGTCCTTTTTAATGTAGATCTAGTCCAGTGAATGATTACTGAAATGAGGGGTGTAGAGTCCATTGAATATGCGATAATGTTTGACCTCAGGGCTTCGTTAGGAGTATTCTGAAGATAAATATACCAAAAGTCCACTGGGGGGGGGGGTTGAGCTAACGGTGGGGGAAGGGGGAAAGATCCTATTTTTGGGTTTTTCGTTTATATCTCAAAAAGTTGGACTCTAGAAAAATAAGCAACAGATTAAAATTAAAGCTAATTAAATTTCCTATAACATTGTTTATATACATATTTGTCGAATTTTCAACAGTTTTTGAGATATACGTTATTCAAACTCTATAACTTTCGAGAGAAAAATAGTATTTACCTCACTTTGGCAAACATTTGCTTCAAGTGTCAGATATATGAAATTAAAGCCAATTTCATGCTCTACAACTTCGATTCTGACATTTTTTTCTAATAAACGATCTTTGAATGCACTAGAAGCAAATTTTTGACAAAATGTGAGGTAATAATTATTTTTTTGCGAAAATTATCGATTTTCAATGACGTATATCTCAAAATGGTTGGAAGTTTGACAAATATTTATATTAACAATTTTAAAAGAAATTTAATTAGTTTTAATGTTTATTTGAAACAAATTTTTCTAGAGTCCACCATTTTCGATATATAATCGAAAAACACAAAAATGGGACCTTCTCTCCTCCTCCCCAACCGTTAGCTCGCCCCCTAAGGGCGTGGACTTTTAGTATGTTTATCTTCTAACTAGGTACTCCTAATAGAGCCCTGAGGTAAAAAAAAAAATCGCAAATTTCTTGCACTCTATATTTATTGACTGGACTAGTCAAAGAAACAATGTTTTAAACGCCTATGTGCTTCTAAAAGATTTTTATTTTCTACAGTTTTAATTTTTTTAAAGATTTTTATTTTCAGAAATTTTGGAGTACATAGTGCATAGTAAAGTCTTCTACATGTCTAATAATCAAAGTGGACGGTTTATTAAATATAAATAAATTTTGGATAGTTAAGTATCTTGATATAAGTTCGCTAAATTGTTTAGCATTTTATGAAATCTGAAGTCGCGAATTCCTTAGTTAAAGGAAAGAATGCCGGAATTAATATAGCAATTTATGCATAATCACATTTTGTCGTTTATTTTCCTACTAAAAAAAGGGTTAAAATCTCGTTGATAAATACATTTTTTTTAAAAATACTATTTATTCAATTAATTGCCTTAAAAGAGTAGAACAGTGAGCATTGATCAGGAGGCAGTCAATGAGAGAACGCCCACACTCTTAGTCCGGGTCAACCTTACCCAGCTTCGTAACCCAGTGCATAATAACGGTTTCCTTTTCGATTTTATGACAGGTTATTATTTCCATTTCCTATTATTTTATAAATATTTATAATTTTATTTCAGTATGTCAAGATAACAAAAAGGCCATGAAACCATAATTTTTGTTATATTAATTTCAACCTAACTCAGTTTCACTATTGGTTACAGTTTGGATCAAAATCTATTTTGTATACTCAAACTGGTCCTAGTCTGCCTTGATCGACCATTATTCACAAATCTTGGATATAACCTAGATATTTGAATTGTTCAACGTGTTCAAACTTTATCCCGGAAATATTTACATTACTAAAATGTTCACCGTTTCTACTACTAATCATATATTTCCTTTTGTTGGTATTAATTACTAGACCAATTTCGTTAGCGGTTTTCATGAGCGTTTAATTTAGTAGTTTCCTCGTTTTCACCCAAAGTAACAAATCATCAGCATAACCTAGAACCTGAAATTGATCACCCATCTCTAATCTTTTTCCCGTATGCATTACATTCCTAATGACGTTTTGAATAATATATAAAATTTAATTTGTACTAAATTATTTATTTAATTATATATTTATTTCTTATATAATTTTTTTTTTTTTTACAATTCACAATTTTAAATTGTACCAAAAGTAAACCAGTTTTTTTATTGTTTAATATTTTCTCAATGATTTAATATAAGGTATACATAATTCTTTATTAGTTTTAATTTTAGTAAAGTATTCATACTTTATATTTTAATTTTCTATATTTTACTTACGTTTATATGAGATATTTAGTTTATTTTCTCTGCTTATTCTACTTAGCCCTGTTTGATTTATTACACACATAATCGGTGTGTGCTGTAAACGTCAGTGTCATAAATGATCAAATTATTTATTATTTACATTATCTTTACTGCAAAGCTTATTGTCATGAAAGAAAATTTAATCAATTCGTCAATGTGAACAGTTTAAAAATTAAAAAATATATTTTCTATAATGTTATTACAATTATTGATTAGTTAATTTAAAACACCTTACTATACAATATTACTTATTCTAATAATATATTTCCTTTGAGAGATTTCTTTTGCTGAATCATTTTTCCTGAGTTTAATTCATGTTTCATTTTGTACAGGCTTATTATTTAAATGTTTCATTCATCTTAGTAAAAAATATACTAAGTTGAAAATGGGTGCAGCTCATGCTTTCCATAAAGCAATGATTATATATAATTCCATTTAAGCCCAAAGTAAAATTTTCAATAGTTGTAACCGAGTAAATCCCTCAGCTATTCTATTCTATTTGAAGTCCTGGAATACGCTAATATGAAAATCAGTTTGTTTCGAAACTGGAGCACTGTGATAGCTTAATCTCATTAGGAACCTCACAAAATTCCGCCGATTTCAAGATCCCATTGAAGAGCGAACCGACAATAGACTTACGTGAACCTTGGGGAACCAGGTGGCTGACAATGAGACGTTCGCTGACGACTCAGTCCTACTTAGGCCGCAGCTAGGGGACTTACTCCGACTTTCATTGGACTTGTAAAAGGCCTTCCCGGTCCGGAGTTAAATGAACTTTGCTAAGTCAATAGTGTGCGCCAGGAGATGCCGCCGCCTCGAATAAGGTTCCCCATTTAGTTGCAAAAGCTATTAAGAACATGTTCCCCAACTATGTGTAACGTTCAAATTGCACGACTTTAACTTATAATTCTTAGCCTTTCATGTCTTCCCTAAATTATTTCGAAAATGGGTAACAGTTCACTGTTTTCAGGCGCGATATCATCTATTCATTGTACAATGAAGAACATTTAAACAAAAAACGTTCAAAGATATCTAGAAACTAATGCTAAAAAATATTACTTAAATCAAAATGGCCGTACCATTAAAATAAATTTAGGGTATTATGATACAGATAATAAGCAATAGTAACTTTTTTCTACCTTTAGATATACACATTAGAAATAGCCTGACTAGTCGCATGTTTTTGTAGTCGGCGACTAGTCGGTAAAAAGCGCCGACTAGTCGTTCATGTTTTTAATTTAAATGTCTACACTTAAAATTAGATTAATTGATATGAAAAATGGCGTTAGTAATATTTTTTATTTTAGATTCATCTTTATAGTTTGCTAATTATCGTAGCAATAGGAACTCTTTTTGTTTGTAAGCAACTATCGAACTTATAAAAAATCATGATATAAACAAAAAATAACTTTTGAAATACTGAATAAAGAATTTACGTAACCAAATTTTTTTAAAATTTATTTATTTTTTTTTTTAATCTCAGTTTTAGTTGAATTAATGAAATTATTTTATTGAATAAGCGTTTCGCTTGTTACAATAGAGTTTAGCCAATAAAATTACACATGTATAGGTACATATTTACAAGATAATAAAATACAGATCTATTTGATTTTAGAGTTAGACATATAAAACAAAATCTCCTCATGAACAATATTTTTTTATATAACATAATTTGTTACTTAATTAGGTGGTTTTATTAGGTACAAATAAACAATTCAAATTAAACAAACAAATCGAAACTAAAATAAAAAGTAAAAATTACATCTTGTTTTTGTTGTTAATTATCTTGGGTATTATGTCATTATTCGTTCAAAAGGAATGATGACAATTGTAATGAAATTATATAGTACATTAATTTTTACGAAATCTCAAATCGTCACAATGACAGTCAACACAAGAGAGAGAGAAATTGTAGGAAATACGATTATTTCATGTATGAGTATAATTGAAATATAATTTTTTATTTAACACGGTTGAGTCCTTAAACGGTTCAGATATCATCTAGTCGTCTACCGATCTTGATTAGCCACAATTCATATATCTTGTCCTATTCACCCAAAACTTGAGCCGGAATGTCTGAATATCCGGTTAGAAATGGATACTCAAATTGGCACTCAAGAAGCCAATTGTTGGTATAGCCTAACATTTCACTTCATAGTAGAAATATATTTTTTTATAAACATTTATTGATAATATTTTGCAAATATAGTCAAAAGGCTATTGTATTAACATATGAAAGATGTTTCATTGCATTTTTTTTTTTTTTTGTTATTGGTATTTTACCTATTTTAATTTATTTATAGTATAAAATTTAAAATAAAAACTAAACAATATTGTAACACTTCACAATTTTCAGTGTCATCCTTGCAAGTCTTGTTCCACTTTTAGTATATGTACTGCCGAAGCGAGTACAAATCTAAATAAATAAATGTAGATAAATGTAACACATTTAAGCATGAACGTAAAACCAATGAACCATGATAGAAAATTTTTTAGCATATTGCCATACTCAGCTGAACTGGTTTACTCTCTAGAACAATGGCCATTTACTGATAAAGACTATGCTGTTTAAACAATAACATTTCTCCACCTGTGAGAGGCAGAGAAAAAGAGTGGGCGAATGAGAAAGTGAGCGTGTGGGTGAGGGAGAGAGAGGCGGTATTTTTCCGCTTTCTTTTTTTTCATTCAATCCGACTAATTAAAAAAAAATTCGAAGTAACAATAAACAAATTTTATAGGAAATCATTAAATTGTAGGAAAAATTATTGAGTATAATTTAGCAATTAAAATACTGTACCATTATTTTTTTATCTATCTATGCTATTATATAAAAAGACAAGTCCTTATTTGTTTGTGGTCACTTTGAAAACACCATCTTTATAGTTTGAGGAAGGTTCAGCAGCAATAGAATCTACTGATTTTTAATTAATTAGTAATTAGAAAAGCGATAATATGTAGATAACAGTGAAGTTTGAAAATTGACCGATAGGTGGCGAGCGCCATTCTACTTGAGAGGTTACAAAGGTACTGTGTTATATAGAGCTTGAAATTGATAATATCATTAAATTATATTCAATTGAGTTATGAAAGAAAGTTTTAATATGTGGTGCGACATCCCAGTTAAGTTTAAAAATCGACTGATAAGTGGGCTAAATGTGATTAGCCCCATTCTGTAATAGTGTCTACAATGGGAAAACTGTTGAACCCATCTGGACCAAATTTTAACTACATCATCATCATAGTTCGAGAAGGGCTTAGCAATAATTAAAATTTAAAATTACAATCTTGATGGCAAAAACGAGGTTTGCCACACTGCCATGTACTTTTATGGTCATAAATTAAAATCCGACCAGATGAAATCAATAATCTTATTTCTGCCTCGTAAAACTCATTACCAAATCAAAATTTCGATATACCGCTTTTTGATATCGTGTGTAAAAATATGATTGATGGGCCTTTAGTTGTAAACACTGATAATACACCCCATTATCTGCGAGAGATTCTTAATAGTCTCTATCCATCTTGATTACCAACTCATACATTAAAATTAAAAATCCAATTATGCTTTTACGTAATCTCCAAATACTTAATCAGTGCAATTTTAGCCAGATTAAAAATCACTGCTTTGCGTGACAATATCATTGAAGAAATATCGCTCAATGCAAGATTTTGATCGATAAACAAATAAAACTTTATTTTTTTGTTAAAATTATCTAATCGTAAGTTCTTTACTTATGAGACAGGGCGAAGCCGCTACGGGAAATTCTAGTTAATAATAAAAATTGTTTGTTCAAATCTTGCTAGATAACAGAAGTGAAAATTGGTGTTGTTTTCCAATTATAAAATATATGTACAATAATAATTACGTTGATGTTAAATAATGATTATTAGTTCGGTTAACCAGAAATAGTGGGGGGATAGTAATAATAGTAATGGAATGTGTTCTATATCACATTATTTGTGACATATGATCAATAGTGAAACACCTCTAGCCATAATGCACTGGTACCCAGCATTATAAAATATGTTAATAAATAAATTTCTAATATGGTTATGATTATTTTTAATGCAGTTGATTATTGTCATTTTTTTACTAACAATATCATATTACAGATTAGATTTATTTATTTTTGAACACTCAACTTCCCAAGGTCTTCTATGTCCGGTTCCTTAGATTTTTGCTTATTATATTTTTTGCAAGATTATTTTATTTTATTTTTTTTTTCCTCACGGAACGGCCCTTGGGACCACGCGAATACCATGAGAGCAGCACTTGTTCTTTGCTCTTCGCCTGCTTCTTCCTCTTCCACATGTTTTTCATGAACTCTGAATGTTTGAGCTTTCTCTCCTCAGTCCATGCGTGACCCCTCCCGGGATGTTTCCTCTCCACAAGAACCCTCGCCCCTGCCAATGTCTTCCTGTACTCGTCCCTATCGAGGCAGTCCTGGTCTCCCAGACCTATCTGGTTCATATCACGTCTCAGTTGCTTAAGATACCCAGTCGAGACTTTATAACCACGGATCTTCTCGAAGATCTGCTTGTTCAACCTTTCGGGGCTCATTCTCACCATGTGCCCATAAAACCTTAACCTCCTTATTTTGATGTCCGACTCCAGATCTGTTGTATCCTTGTAAATTTCTTTGTTTGATTTTAACCTGTAACCCTCTGGTGTTCTTCTGGGCCCATGTATTCTTCTCAGGATTCTCCTCTCAATTTTCAGGAGCTTTTCTAGACTGGGGAGGCAGGAGGTCTCCGTCCCGTAGAGAATCACCGGTTTGACGACTGTGTTGTAATGTTTTACTTTGGCCTTGGTTGACAGGTTTTTCTTGTTGTAAAGGTTGCTGGTGGCGAAACTCAGTTTTTCCAGTTTCGTGACTCTTTCCCTGAAGCTTTCCTTTTCGGATGCACTGCTGTTTAAGATTTCCCCCAGGTATTTAAAACTTTTGGTTACCTTTATAGATCCATACTTGGTCTCGACCCTATTCTTGGTGAAGCCCGAGTCTGTGGTCATCAGCTCCGTCTTTTCGAAGGATATTTGCAGACCAGTTTTCCTTGCTATTTCTGAGAGAGCGTTCACTTGTGCGATCGCCTCTTCCTCCGATTCCGACAACAAGGCGAGGTCGTCTGCGTACGCGAGGCATCTTACCTTGACATGTCTGTTCTTGGTCCCCAGGACTGCGCCCGCGCCATTGACTCTCCACAGCTCCTTCATGACCTTGTCCAGCACCACATTGAAGAGCACTGGAGATAGACCATCTCCTTGTCTCAGCCCCGTTTTTATCAGAAACGGTTTACTGAGCTTCCCTTGATGTTTTACTTTCGACCAAGTCCCGGTCAAAGTCAACTCAATTAGTTTCCTGGTTTTCTGATCCACCCCGTACTCCTTCAGTACATCCAGTAACGTGTCTCTATCCACCAAGTCATACGCCTTCCTGAAGTCTACGAAAGATATAAAGAGGTTCTTTCTGCTTTTGGTTCTGTAATGTTTTATCAGAAGTTTAAACTCAGGATTTGTTCTTGACCGGATCTTCCTTTCCTGAAGCCTCCTTGGTACTCCCCGATCTTGGGGTCCACCTGTGGGTACAGCCTATTCAGTAGAGCTTTGGAGAAAATTTTGTAGGTAACCGGTAACAGGGAAATCCCCCTGTAGTTGATCACATCGGTCTTGTCCCCTTTTTTGTGCAGTGGATGGATCAACGCCGATTTCCAGTCTTGAGGGATCTTTTCCTCACTCCAGACTTCCATCAACAGTTCCATTACTACTTTCCTGAAATCGTCCCCAGTCAGTTTCCACATTTCGGCCAGCACTCCGTCCTCCCCTGCCGCCTTGTTGTTCTTTAAAGACGCGATGATGTCATCCAGCTCTTCATCATCCGGCGGATATGACTCCGTTTCTGTGGGGGTGTTATCAATCGTTGTTATTCTTTCTGCACGCGCTTCACAATTCAGAAGATCTTCGAAGTACTCCGCAAAGATGGTGCGAATTTCTTCGTCCGTTTGAGCCAGGGTTCCGTCCTTCCTTTTCAACATTAGACCAATTGGGGTGAAGCCCCTGATTCGCTGCTTGCAACCTTTGTAGAATAGGATGCTGTTGTTCTTCTTGAAATTCTCATCCACCTCCGCCAGTTGGGCGATGAGAAAACTCCTCCTCCTGTTTCTCAGGACTCTGTGAGCAGCCTTTCTTTTCGCAACGTATTCGTTGTGCTTTTCCTCAGTTTTATTCTGGTTCCAGTTTTTCCACGCCTCGAACCTGTCCCGAATCGCCCTATCGCACTCGACGTCCCATCACTCTCTTTTTGGGTGCTTTCTTCCTGGCGCCAGCTTTTCAGCCAGGACCGTCATGTTTTGGTTGACTTCTTCCCTGTTCTGCGGTAGTTCCAGCTTTTCTCTGCAAATCTCCTTGTTATTCTTGTCAGATCTTCCCTGTCTACTTTCCTGGTTCTTAGGGTGTTGCCTAACCGGGGTTTCTTCGCAGGGTCAAAACTCATTTTGATTTGGGACGGGTAGTGGTCCGAGGTAACGTTCACCGCTTTCCTCACTTTAACATTCTGGATTTCCTCCGCACACCTAGTAGAGATGGCCACGTGGTCAATCTGGAATTCCCCAAGAAGACTGTTCGGGAAAACCCACGTCTTTTTCTTGCTGGCCTTGGCTTTGAAGTGCGTCGACATGATTCTCATGCCGGCTCTCTGGCATAGACCAATCAACCTCTCTCCGTTCCTGTTTGTTCTGTTGTGCGCTGGGTACTTTCCCACCGTCTCCCTGAACTTTTTCTCCTTCCCGATTTGTGCGTTGAAATCCCCCAGTAGAATCCTCACATGGCTCAACGGTATCTTGCTCATGGTCTCTTCCAGGTTGCCCCAGAAAGATTCCACTTTCTCCGGGTTCTTCCTGTTGTCCAGGTTAATCGGTGCGTGCGCGTTGATCAGTACATACTTCTTGTTGCCTGCCTTTAGGGTGAGGGTTGAGATCCTAGAGCTGCTGCTACTGAAATCCACCACAGACCCCAGGAGGTCCCTCCTTACCATAAAACCCGTTCCCAGATGGGGGGTATTCTTCATGATGCGCTGTCCTACTTTTCCCTTGAAAATCCTGTATCCTCCGTAGTCCATGGCCTCGGAATCCGTGCATCTGGCCTCGCAATAGATTATATTGTTTACAAAAAATAATATTTTTATCGATATTATGCGGAGTTAAATTGGCTCATTCCTTCCTACCGTCACCAGTATTTTCTGGCATCATTTTCTTTTAAACCGTCCATTCCCATCGTCCACCTTACATTTCCGAACTCCTTCAACTCAAATCCTCAACCGCCAAACCCGATCCCGTCAATCAGATTTGTATACTCCTGCTCATTCCGACAGATCTTTCGTAATCCGAATTTCTTCTCTATGGAACTCCATCTCTCTCAACATTCGTCATTCAATTACCCTTTCCACTTTCAAATACCACTTCTTTAACCACATATTATCTATCCAGGCCCACGAAAACTGTCAATAGCCACTTTTTAGCTGTATAAAATATGATCAATTTATGTACATGAAATTTTATTGTTTCAGTAAACATTTATTTTAAATTTTCTAGCATTGTGTGAATGGATCAATTAAGTCATCCGGATTACTTATTGCCCTTCTTGAGGCATATTGTAATAATCCCTCAATTAAAGATATTAATCAGAAAAAAATTAAATTTTCTATTATCTTTTATTAATATATTTTATTTTATTTTATTACTATTATCTGTTAGTTTGTTCTTTTATTTCTCTTTTAACTATTTATTGATATTTACAACTGTATACAATATACATCAAGCAAATTTGAGGAAAATTATTATAATGACAGGTAAACGACTTGTGAAGTCCTGATACTACTCACTAGTATCAATTCAATAAAAACTAAACCAGAAGGTCTCTTGGCCATCTTCTTTTCAGAGGCCCCGGTGGGTTATCAGGAATCGAATGTGAAGCAAGTTGGGAGACAAATGGGTTCGAGTGGGATCGCAGTTTACTATGAAAGGATTGGTATCTGGTAATTTTGTCCTTATAGTATTATTTCATTTTAAGGCTCTGTAGGCCCTTATTGTGCATTGGTTTTTATTCTTAAGGGACTTAATGTCCCACAATAAATAAAAACTTTATTATTATTATTGTATTGGATTTGATATCTGATATAATCTGCACATTAAAATTATTTTTCATTATTAGTGGTTGTGATACTACTTGGTTTCCGAAACGAACATTTCCTCACAACCTGATTTTTCATTCATGTTCTTTTTGATCTAAAGGCCTATAAAAAAATTAGAAATTGGCTGGAAAAATAACGTTGCATACTTTCACATTGTCTGAACTTTAATGACAAAGGTAAAAAATGTTGATTTTTCTATGTATAACAGTAATAAGCAGTAATAATGGACACGACTATTGTCTTGCTGAAATACCGCTTTATTCTGATCGAGTAAGTCACGATAAGTATCCTTTAAAACTTTACCACATACACTTTAGAGTTGTTTCATGAATGGTGAGACTGAATAGCCCTGCCAAGAGGGGCCGGTTCAAAGTGTTTAACACCCTCATAATTCCAACAAACGCGGAGCACAATATGAAGGCTTTTATTCCGAGAATTGAGCTGCCTGAACCGAAATGATTTCGCATTACAATTCGCATCCACTTTCCACCACACAAATTTTTTTTTTTTTTTTTTTTTTTTTTATTTCAGGATTATGCGAAAATATCACATCCCGGTCCCCAATACGCCTTCCTTCCAATATCTCCTGTCAAAACTGTCTTCCTCAGTCAGCCCTCTAGCCGCCATTTCTTCTCTGACCTCTTCTATCCACTGTTTCCGAGGCCTTCCGCGTCTTCTTCTCTTCTCAGGACAGTATTTAAGTGCTCGACGGGGCCATCGTGTCTCATTCATTCTCATGACATGTCCAAACCATAGCAATCTTCTTTCACTGATGTTATTGAGAATGTTGGTTTTAGCTCCTACCTGATTTCTTATAATTTCATTTGGGACCTTCTGTAACCTGGATATGGCGCAACTTCTTCTCCAGAAATCCATTTCTAGGGCCAGTAATTTATTTGCATTTTGTTTTGTCACCACCCATGATTCTGAGCCATATAAAGTTGTGCCGATCAAGAAGGAGTGGTATATCCTCTTTTTGGTTTCTAGGGAGACCTTCTTATTCCACAATATACCGTTAAGGAGACCTATTATTTTTTTCCTCGAGTGATTTTGTTCTGTATATCCTTTTGGACTGTGCCGAAGCTGTCTATCGTCACGATAGACAAATTTCTTTATCAGAGAAATTTGATCATTCATTTCTGCGCTCCTCAGATGTCAACTGATAAGAACTTTTTACCCCTACATGACTGAGGTGAAATTTATTCAAAAAAAAAAAAAATGGACGGCAGAATCATACATTATAAAATAGATATATATTATAAAATAGAAATTAGTCAAAGTAAACAATATATTACGTTCACATCAGCGTATAATATCGATAAAAAAACATTAATATAATCGAATTAATATTAATATATTTCTAGTAGCCAACTATAATTAGGGGTTAATGAATCATTTCCCACTTTTAAGATATTTATTTTATTAGAAAACGATTTCCAAATTTTTAATATTCTTCTTTTATTTCCAAAAACATACAAATATTTAAAAGATCAGCAGTTTAATATGGAGATTATATTTATTATATCAGTATAAAATAATAATAAAGCGACTCAAGTGTATGTTGGCACTCACCAAGGTTTCTGGAGGAAAGGAATGAAAAAATGTCTTTCATAGTGTTTTAATTGTACTCGTTACTGCTGACTAGTGTTTATACTGTTTGAATTTCATTATTATATTTCTCTTTATTAAAATACGCTCAAACTACTGTCTTCGAAGCCTGCACAATGTTATGTGACGAAAATTTTCATCAATACATCATAACTCCTCGGGAAAAGTTGACATAGAATAATCAATGTATTATCAATATCATTAATAGATATTTAAGCAATTTTTCATCTAGTATGTCTAAGTATTAATTACTTTACTGTTATAATCCGCAATGGTAGGGGACCGGTAATGAGGAACATATTGGCAATCCGGGCAGTCAATTCGTCCAATGAGGGAGCTCCTGTTGGCCCATTAGGAGCTGCGATTGGTCTGGCACAATCAGCACTGAGATTGGCGTCTGTGGTCTTGGATTCTGTTCTCTATCCCTACTCTATTCTCATAGTTTTGTCATTACCTTCAATATCAAAAATATTTCAGAATGTTACAAAGACACCTCATTCTTAAACTACTTGCTCCAATTCAATGGTATTACATAATTAAAACTAAATAATTTACAGTGACTTATGAAGATAATAACAATAAAAAGCATGACGATAACCTTCCACCATCTTGTTTTCAAAAAGCTCCAAACAATAATGATAACTGACTAGATAGCAAACAAAAATTAGTGGACTTTTGTACGTATGGAACTTAAAATAGACGGAAAGATATCTAGTTCAGGCTATAGCTATAACTTATAAGACATTTGATCATTTTGACCGACTGCACCAACAATAGATCCTACTCTACCACATTCAATTATTATGACCTGAACTATATTTACTCGATAAATGTCCTGCAGTTTCGCATTGTGTAGCTACCTAATATTCTTTTTCCTCGTCCATCTTTAAGCTAAATACTATCCGCAACAGTTTAAATATGCAAAGCATTTAAGGCCTACTTCACTATGGGTGAACGATCATAACGTCTCACATATTACCGGTCGTATGTTCGTTTGCGTGCACTAAGGTTCCAACACGATAAGCTAAATTTGGTTTCGTCCACATTTTCCTGTTCATCAGAAGTCCAATGAAAATACTCATGGACAAATTCAAGGCAGGGTTTCTGAGTTTTCTTGCTGATGAATGTTTTCTGCACAGCAGACCGGGCACATAATCCACACACATGGAAGTGCCAAATGACAGTAACTCGGCTGACAATAGCGATGTTTTGACGCCTTAAATCATCGGAGATGTCATCGGCACTCTTCCCAGGGTTCATTTTCGAAAGTCTGCCAATGGTTCCATTTACTTACGTTTTGAGGTTTTCCTTTCCGTAGGCGATGGCCGAATTTCAAGTAGAAAGGAAGTCATTTACAGTTCATTTAATATGAGAAATGTTAGCGGGAGGATTAACCTTCCTTGGAGAGAGAAGATTCTTTATCGAAACTGAGGACTGGTGTTAGGAGACATATTAATAGCCACAGTACCGATTATAAAATGAACTATATTACCTTGTATTCAATCCTCTCCAAACAGTCACTACAAAGGGTGGCAGAAATCTTATGACTATGAGAACTTATGAAAAGCCTCAAGTGTAGATAAGAGATTGCTTACAAGTCAGTTAACGTTATTTTGTCAGAGGTGTATTTGTAACTAGGGTTAGCCCATATAGTCTCACCTCAATTGGGTGTTAATATTGACTAAATATTTTTAAAAAATTTAAATTTTTGAACTGTTGAACTAAAGGTATATATAGACTGAATAAGATTACTGAAGACCTGTCCTATAATCTGACAGAGCATTGAACCAGTTAACCCTCAACTTTTCCTTCCATAACTCGTTCCATTATTTTGCCTGAATTGTCTCTCATCGGTTCCTTTATCCAGGGGAGGGGAGTCGCTGCAATTTGGAGTTATTGAATAATAATATTTCAAAGAAATTTCTATCTTGGCCGCAGCCGAGGTGGGGCCCGGTGACTAATGCCCCCCCCCCCTCTCCCCCCTTAGGGAGCTTTGTCTTATGAAATATATTCAAATATTAGCAGCCTTTTTAGGTATTCATTATGTCCCCTCTCTCATTACACCGGGGAACAGGGCTTGCATAACTCTCCCGCTAACGTTTGAATTTCCTTCGGGAGAACAATGCTATCCCAGCGTAAATTTGTTGGGCTGTCGGCTCTCCGGGGGTTTAAAGTGCTCTTTATACATCTGTTATCATTTTGAAATCAAGCAGCATAATAAACATTTAATCAGCATTTCTATCATGCAAATAAACCTAGGATCCACAAGTATCAAGTACACTCTCTTAGAAGATCAATGCAGCTGATGAAAGATCTTTTTCATCATATATTCTATCTGATCATTGCTGTTTTATTAGAATTCCTGTCCATTACAGTAATAGAATGTTTCAATTTATATAACACAAGTATCCCCCGTCGCGGCTTCGCGATATATTAGAACTTACATTATTTTAACTAATAATTGTATTTCAATTGTTTATCGATAAAAATCTTGTATGAAGTATGGAATTTAGTATTATTTCTTCAATATTTCCTCGCTTGGTAGTCATTTTTAACCTGGTTAAAATTTTATTGATTGGGTGTTTGAAGAGCACGTCATAGCATAATTAGAGATCCAATTTGGCAGAAATAATTTTATCAACCCATCTGGTTGGATTTTAATTTCTAACCATAAAATTATATGAGTTTGGCAAATCTCATTTCTAGCACTCGAGTCTAATCATCTTTATCATTATTATAGTAAAATTTATTATTACAGACCTTCCTAGAGCTATGAAGATGTTGTAGTTAAATTTTAGTACAGTTGGGTTTAATAGTTTGTTTGTTTATTAGAGCTTTAAGGCGTAAAACCCCCATGGTCATCAACGCCTGAAGTTAATTTATTGTTGTTTTTTTTCAAGATTTAAGATGGAAAAAAAAAACAATAATAATAAAGAAAAAAAGAAAGAAAAAAAAAGAAGAAAAAAAAATATACACACACACACACACACACACACACACACATATACATACATACGTACACACTTACACACACATACACATATACACATAAACATAAACCTACATTTATTTATTTATTGGTTGGCTCTACAGCCCTAGATGGGCCTTGGCCTCACGCAGAAGAGATGACCATTGGAGTTTATCCATAGCTTTTCTTCGCCATCCTCTCACTCCCAGATTTTTCAGGTCCGCCTCCACATTATCCTGCCACCTTATTCTAGGCCTTCCTCTCAATCTGCTACCATCCGGTCTGTCACTCATCATCCTCTTCGGCAGCCTCTCGTCCGGCATCCGTTGGACATGTCCCAGCCACCGCAACCTTCCTTCCTTGATGACCGCCACTATATTCGGTTCCCCGATTAGCTCTTCCAATTCCTTGTTCTTCCTTATTCTCCAATTCCCATGGTCGTTTACTGGGCCGAAAATTTTTCTGAGTACTTTCCTTTCCCACACTTTAAGTATTGTTTCGTTCCCTTTTGTTAATGTCCAGCACTCACTTCCATACATTACCACAGGCCTTATGACTGTTTTATACAGGATTACTTTTGCAGCTCGTGATAATGCTCGGAACTTCAATATTTTATTAAGAGCGTACAGGCATCTGCTACCTGCTGTAATTCTGGCTTTAATTTCCGTTCTTATATCATTATTTTCCGTTATTAGGGAACCTAGGTACTTAAAGCTATTGCACCAACGGAACTTATGTTCATTGATATGCACCTCCTCTTCTCTACGAGGTTGATTTCTTGCTGTAATCATAAATTCCGTTTTGCTCTGATTCAGCTTCAGTCCTCTATTCATCGCCGCGGCTTCAAACTCTTCTAGTACTCCAGAAAGGGCTGGTAAAGTACGTGCTGTGATGACCACATCGTCAGCATATGCCATATGTTGAGTCATCCTGTTGTAGATATTTCCACCAGGGCTCGTTCTTATGGCCCTTATCACTTTTTCGAGAGCTAGGTTAAATATTATGGGTGAAAGTGGGTCACGTTGGCGTAGTCCCCTTCTAACCTCAAACTCTTCTGAGAGGAGTCCACCAATTCTTACCTGGAATTCAGTTTCTTTCCATGTCATTTCTACCAGTCTTACTAACTTCGGTGGTATTCCTAAAGATCTCATGTCCCTGGCAACCTCCTCCCTTTTTATAGAGTCATACGCTTGCTTGAAATCTATAAAAAGATGATTCAGGCTCACATTATATTCATAACTCTTTTCCAGAAGTTGTCTCAAGGAGAAGATTAGGTCAGTTGTGGACCTTCCCTTTCTAAATCCGCACTGGTAATCCCCAAGTACCTTTTCAGCCCATCCCGCTAGTCTGTTATTGATTGCACTAGAGAGTACCTTATATGTGGTTGATACGAGCGCAATTCCTCGGTAATTCTCGCATACCCTTTTATTTCCCTTCTTGTAGATGGGGCAAAGAATAGCTTTACTCCATTCACTAGGTATGCTTTCTTGTGTCCATATGTCCCATATTAGATTATATATTTTAGTGGTCAGTGCTTCTCCCCCATATTTGATGAATTCTGCTGGTATTCCATCGATGCCTGGAGTCTTATTGTTTTTCAATGAAGCAATTATTTCCATTATCTCCTCTTGATCTGGTGGGATCTCTTCTTCGTCATCCTCCTCAGCGTTCCATTCTTCCAGGCGGCTATCTCTGTCAGTTTTATCCTCTATTCCCATGCCATTCAGTAGGGTCTGAAAATATCTCCTCCATCTACTCAACACTTCCTGACCACTTCCTAGTAGTTTTCCATTTTCCTTGTAGAATACAGGTCGTGGCTCATAACCTGTTTTCACTTCCCTGATTCCGCCATAGATTTTCCTACTGTTCCTCTTCTCAAAATCCTCTTGTATCTGCTGTAATTTCTCATATTCCTTAGCTCTCTTCTTTTTTCTACATATTTTTCGTGTTAATGCTCTTTTCCTTTTGTAGTCTTCCACTGTGGCTCTGGTATTTCTTTGTAGACATTTCATTCTCGCTTCATCTCTATCTTTGACAGCTTTTTCACATTCCTCATCATACCAATCGTTTCTTCTTCTCTGTTCTTTTTTCCCTAATACTTCTTCAGCTGTGCGTTTTAGTGCTTCTTTAAGTTTATTCCAACTTTCTTCTATAGATTCCATTCCTTCCGAGGCTTCCAGATTTTCTTCCGATTTCCTGCTGAATTCTTTTCTAACCTCCTCGGTCTGTAGTTTTTCTTTGTTGTATATTATATTTTCTCCTCTAATAACTCTTGGATACGATGCTAATTTCATTTTATACCTTACCCTGACCAAGAAATGATCGGACTCACAGCTAGCGCCTCTAAAACTGCGCACATCTTCAATATCCGTCGCATGCCTACTGTCCACCAATACATGGTCTATTTGATTTCGGGTATTTCCATCTGGTGAAATCCATGTCTCCTTATGTATATTCTTGTGAGGGAAAAAGGTGCTGCTACCTCTCATACCCCTAGAATTCGCGAAGTCTGCTAACCGTATCCCATTGTCACTAGAAACATCATGTTTGCTATGGTTTCCTATAGCTGGTTTAAGGGCGGTTTCCTTCCCAATCTTCGCATTCCAGTCTCCAAGAATTAATTTTACATCATATCTTGGGATAGTATCTACAACTCTTTCAAGTTCCCCATAAAACTCATCTTTTTCCTCATCTGATTTGTCCTCTGTTGGTGCATGGATACTTAGCATTGATATATTGAAAAACTTACCCTTTAGCCTTATTCTACAGATTCTCTCATTTATTGCTTCGTAATCTAGTACAGCATTCTTAATAGTATTCTTAACCATAAAACCAGTTCCTAGAATATTATTCCTACTGCCACTATTGAATAGAGTGTAATTTCTCAGCTCGACCACCTCTGCATTCTTCCATCTTATCTCCTGCAGCGCCAGGATATCCATTCTATACTTCATGAGCTCTCTTTCCAGCATTCTACTTATCCCTGGTTGAAACATACTTCTAACATTCCAAGTTCCCATAAACAAAAGTCCTTTTCCATGCATAGATCGTAACCTAAAATCAGTCCGGCTATTTCTTCTTAGTGTGTTCGCAACGTTAGGTTTTTCCAGGATTGGGTTGTTGGCCCAATGCCCAACCCCCAACCTGGAGGGCCAGGAGCTTTTATTTCGGAATGCTCTTTTCCTAGAAGAGTTGCCGTCACAGTGGCTCAATGAGTCTCTTCTACCCCTCCGCAGTAAGTCATCTCACTTGGCCTATGGATGCTGCCGTTGACCAAGACCACTCAGTTCTTCCGCCACCACCCTTAACTATGTGACCTGCTGCCATCTCCATAGTTCGACACCATTTAGCCGCATTTACTGCGTTTCCAGGGGGCACTACGTGGAAGCAGTGTCATAAACCTACATACACATATATAAACAAGAACAACACATAAATACAACTTATAGACTTATTTTATGCACAACTTCTATATACATAATTGCTCATTTCTATACTTTACTTAATAGATTGTGGGTTTTGAGAAAATTAAGTACGGATTTGACATTTGATTCGTCGTTGTGTAATAGAACTGAAATTTCTGGTCGGATTCCTAGTCTACTTAAACTGGAAATGTAAAATGGACAGTCCTGTAAGATGTGACTGACTGTAAGCGTGTTATCACAGTGTTGGCATTTCGGTGGTGGTTCTTTCCTCATCAGGTATGAGTGAGTCAGATTCGTATGTCCGATTCTAAGTCTGGCCAGCGCAACCTCTTCTCTGCGATTAGAGCGATTTGACGTGGTCCATGGTTTGACTGTTTTCTTAATAATTTTTAGTTTGCTTGACGGACTTTCATCCCACATGGACTGCCAGGAATCCGATATTTCTCTTTTTAGAGGAACAACTATTTCCCGGGGCGTTATAATGGCAGTACCTCGGCCTGGGAGGATGAGTGCTTGCTTGGCGGCCCGGTCTGCGAGCTCATTCCCAACTATCCCCACGTGGCTCGGAATCCATAAAAAGGACACCGCCTTGCCTAAATCTTCCACCATAGAGAGATATCGATGAATTTTCAGAATTACGGGATGATTCGAGTACATGTTTTTTATACCTTTTAAGGAACTCAAAGAATCAGTTATTATGGTTATTGTATTGGGAACAACGGACATAGCGTGATAAGGGCTGAGGCTATTGCATGAAGCTCCGCTGTATAAGTGCTGCATAAATTATGAAGCTTCATTTTATGGGTTGAGATGGGGGTAACGAACGATGAAGCGGTAGACATATCGGATTTCGATCCATCTGTATAAATGTTAAAGGAACCAGGAATACTCTGCATGAGATTAGAAAATTTGAGCTGGTATTCGGAAGGTGAGGTATGACTTTTGGGTAGTCGAGAGAGAGAGAGAGCATTGTTTTAGGTGGCTTATGGGTCCAAGGAGGACTTTGAATTTCTGTTTTGCTTATCGGAATATTTTTAAGGAATTCAGTAGCTGAATAAATTCTTTCTGTCAATGGGATGGTTGAATTTGGTTTGTTTCTAAAAGCGTTAGAAAACCTTGGATTGAAAATGTATTTGTAGGAGGGATGTCCAGTCTGAAAACGTAATTTTGATATATAGTTTACAGCTAATTTTTTTCTTCGAAATAACAAGGGCGTTATTCCTGCTTCCGACGAACACAAACTCAGGATAGGGCTCGTTCTAAATGCGCCAGTCGCGATCCTTATGCCCGTATGATGAACAACATCCAGTTTGTTAAGGATGCGAAAACGGGCAGAACCATATATGAAGCAAGCATTATCTAATTTGGAGCATATTAATGACCGATAGAGTTTCATCAGCGTGTATCGGTCTGAACCCCAGGAGGTACTACTCAGATATCTTAGGATATTAATTCTTTTAGTGGTGTCTGTTTTTAGTTTGTTTATGTGCGGTTCCCAAGTCAGCCTTCGATCAAATATCATGCCCAGGAACCTGTGAATATTTCCGTATGGGATAGAAGAATTTCCTAGAAATAGTTCGGGAGAGACAGGGGTGTTTCGTTTTCGACTGAAATGAAGGCATTTGGTTTTTTCAGGAGAAAATTGGAGACCGATGGAAATGGACCAGTTATTTATTCTATTTATGGCATCCTGAAGTTTACTTTGGATAATGGAAATGTTATCAGCCCGGCATATGATGGATAGATCGTCCGCGAACAACAGTGGTTTGACACCTCTTGGTAGATTTAGAGCCAAGTCATTGATCGCTAAACAGAATAGCGTAGGACTGAGGACACAACCTTGTGGGACACCGTTGGTCTGTTCGTGGTTCTCAGATAGTGTGGACCCTATCCTAACCCTAAAACGGCGATTTTTGAGAAATTGCTCAATGTAGCAGAGCATTTTTCCTCTTATCCCATGAGGAGATAGTTTGCGTAGAATAACAGTATGTTTTATGCTATCGAAAGCTTTATGCATATCAAAGGAAACTGCTATTGTTTGTTGTGAATTTACGAAGGTATATTGAGTTTCCGCTTCTAGTGCAACTAAGTGATCGAGTGTGGAGTGGCCTTTGCGGAATCCGGATTGAAAAGGTTGAATTAAGCTATTGTTTTCTATTATCCACATAAGTATTTTGTTGATCATACGCTCCATAATTTTACTGAGGCAACTTGTGAGGAATATTGAGCGGTAACTGGTCGGTAAGCGTTTGTCTTTTCCACTTTTTAAAATTGGAACAACTACTGAGTTGCGCCAGGCATTCGGGAAACATCCGGTGAGCCAGATATGATTATAATACTGGAGTAGCCATTTTCTCGTATTTTCTGGAAGGTTTTTTATCATATCATAATGTACATTATCCGGTCCAGGAGTTGATCCTTTGACATTATTTAGAGTATTTTTGAATTCCCATGTTGTGAATGGGAGGTTATAGTATATTTGTTCATCGTTAATTGAGTTATCGTCTTCTATTCTTTCAGAGCCAGTTGTATTTATTACGGTGCCATATATTCCAGAAAAAAAAGTAGCAAATGTATTAGAAACGGATTTAGGATTATCGTTTAATTGCCCATTTACTAGAATTGTATAACGAGGAGAAAGGGAAGATTTCGTAATTTTACGGATTTTATTCCAAACATCGGC
Organism: Euschistus heros; assembly: GCA_003667255.2. Taxonomy (NCBI): domain Eukaryota; kingdom Metazoa; phylum Arthropoda; class Insecta; order Hemiptera; family Pentatomidae; genus Euschistus; species Euschistus heros. The sequence goes on from RCWM02000077.1 coordinate 1,072,613, forward strand.
TGATGTTGCAGACGCGTTTATGGAACTTACATATTTTTTCCAAGACTCGGTCTTACATAAGTTAATTGTTTGTCTGCATATAGCTCTCTGCTTTTTGTATTCGATAAGATTTTGAGAATTCATACGTTTTTTAATTTTTTTATAAGCTTTGCGTCGGTCTTTAATCGCTTGTTTACAATCATTATTGAACCAAGGAACCAGCGGTCTTTTTGGCGTGTCCGAAGTGATTGGAATTGACGCGTTCGCTGCTCGTATGATTATGTCCGTTATAATTTCACATCCTTCTTCAATAGACATATTGTACGGGGAAGTTGGAGGTGGTGGGGCTAAAGAAGTGAACAAGGCCCAATCGGCTTTATTAAGCACCCACCGCGGTTTTACTCTAACAGGATTCATGTTATTGAAACTGATCAATATAGGGTAGTGATCACTGCTATATAGATCGGGCATAACAGTCCATTCAATAGCATTAAATAATGTAGAATTACAGACGGACAGGTCGAGGGCTGAGTATGTTCCGTAACTGGAGCTAAGGAAGGTAGGTTCTCCAGTATTTAGAACCATTAAATTAGAGGAGTCTAAAAAATTGTCTATTATTTTTCCTCGCGTGTTAATTGTTTGAGAGCCCCATAAGGGATTATGACCGTTAAGATCCCCGACAAAAAGAACTGGACGAGGCAATTGGTTGTAGATATCACTTAGCTGTTGTGCGTCTATTGAACGGTCTTGTGGAAGGTATAAGTTACAGACGGAAAAGGAGTAATCTCTATGGATTCTGACTGCAACACATTGTAGGTGGGAGTTGATGGGGATTGATTCGGAATATATGGATTTGTGTACAGCTATTAAGACTCCGTGGTGGCTATGATTTGGGTTCGGACTGTCTTTTCTGTATATTTCAAAATTTTTTAAAGAGAATTTGTCTGTTATTTTAAGATGTGTCTCTTGAAGGGCAATACAAAATCGGTCGGTGTCACGTATTAACATTTTTAAATCATTGAAGTGAGTTTTTAAGCCATTGCAGTTCCATTGGAGTATTGCCATGTTTGAAGGATAAGAAAAGAAGAGAAAGATAAATATAAAATAAATTGATTAATTAATTAATTAGATCCGAATATTTATGAATTAATTAGCTGGGGAATTTTTAATTTTATTTATTGAATTTTCTTTTTTAATTTTTTCCTTTTTATATGTTACTTCAGTATATCCGTCTTCGGGGCCTGGTGGATCTACCTCAATAGCCTCGAAGCTGTCCTGGGTTTGAGTTTCTTCTGAGAATACCCGGGCATTAGGAGACGGCGAGGATATGCTGGGAGTTACGGAAGAAGAGGGGGGAGAGGAGGTAGGAAGGAGTGAGGGAGTGGAGGGGATAGAGGAGATAGAGAAAGTAGAGGGGAGAGAGGAGGGAGGAGGGAGGGGTGTTGAGGGGTGGTTAGAGGTTGCCGCGGTAGCGGATCGAGTCACCATTGTTCTTTGAGGTTTTGGCCCACAAGAAGGGCTCGGAAGAGAGGAGGATTGATTAGGAATTATGTTGCTTTGTTGATTTATTGACGCTTCAAATTTGAAAAATGAATCCGTCTGAACACCTATTTCCTGTGTTTTACGAGATTTAGTAATTTCAGAAAAAGACCTATTTAAATTTTGAGGATTTTCTAATTTATATATTTTTTTAGCTTCATTACATGAAACTTTCTTAGTAAACTGAATACTTTTAATTTCTTCATTCATTTTATAAATAGGGCATGATCGGTCTAAACTGTTGTGTTCACCACCGCAGTTAATACATTTCGGTTCTTTAGTGCATTTACCATCAGTGTGTTTCTCCTCACCACATTGAGAGCGGATGGTCTTAGTGCTTGTACATTTTAATGTGTGATGAGAAAAACTGAGACATCTAAAGCATCTTAAAGGGTTCGGGGTATATTTTTGAACTGGAATGTTTTGGTAGCCTATTTTAAGAATTTCTGGAGGAAAAGGTGTAGGAAAAGTAACTATGTAGGAATGTGAAAGTTTTTCGATTCCGTTTATTTTAATTTTTATTCTATGTATATCACTTATTTTTCCATCTAGTTCGGTTATTATTTCATTTTTTTCTAAGAATTGTAAATCATAACATCTTATGACGCCTTTACTGGAATTTAAAGTAGCGTGAGGTTTCACGGATACGTTAAATCTATCAGCGAATTTCTTGACTTCTAACAGTTTTAGTGATTGGTTGATGTTTTTTGTCTCAATGAGTAAATTTCCATCACGTAATTTTTTAATGTTTTTCACCTCGCCTGTCAGGTTTGTGATGAATTTATAAATTAGAAATGGAGATATCGTTTGAAATCCCTCATCTCCCTCTCTATTCATTATTAAATAACTAGGAGTATTTATTACCGCCTCTTTTAATTGCAACGGATCTGGTGGCGTTTTTATTCTACCCCTTTTTCTACGTTTATTTGAGCTAAGGAGTGGCTCATCCATTTTAACCTTTTACTTATATATAATGTAATAAATAGAAAAATAAAAAATAAATAAAAGATATATATATACAGACAAAAGGAAATAAAATATACTGGCGCAAGTAAAAAATAAATTAAAAAAGAAATATAGATTGAAAGAATATAGTATAAATAAACTAGTAATGTTCTTATCTGGTGTAGAAGGTAGCTCGTTAATCCCCGGGAACAGTAAATACGTCCTATCTCCGTGAGTTCTCGTAGCTAACTGTGGGTTTAATAGTTTTACCATTGCAAACTTGCAGAATCGCTACATATCAGTTGATTTTTAAACTACACTGGGATCAACATGTCGCTCAATATAATTATAGTTTTTTAAAAATAAGTAAATTTTATCATACTTTTCTAGCTCTATATAACACCGTATCTTTGTAACCTCTCTCGAATGTTGCTAGCCACCTATCGTTCGATTATCTAACTTCACTGCGCACCACATATTTGTCGCCTTTTTATGGCAACGTAATTAAAAATCTTTATACTTTATTATTGCTAAACCTTCCTTAAGCTACCATATGAACATGGTGTGGTTAAAATTTGGTACAGACTGGATCAGCAGTTATCGCGGTTTGTGATCACAAACAAAAATTGCTTGTCATTTTATATAATAGTATAGATTTTAATGTTTAAAGTGTTTAAAAAAAAAAGAAAGAATAAATTGAAGGGTTTGAACGAGTTGTCACTTCTATTTTTTTAATTCAATCTCTTCCCAGGCACTCCGAACCCTAATAAACCTTAAAGAATTGAGTCCAACCTAAAGATTTAAAATAAATCCTAACAAATCTCATCAAATAATCTTTACCCAACGTCGCTAACCTACTACTTCTTGTCCTACAGTATCTTTTAATGGTATTCCATTAAACCCAATTAAACAGATCCGCTACCTAGGACTCTATCTGGACAAAACGACGTACTTTAAACCCGCATACAAGACTAAAACGGCAAGCAACGGCTCGTCGTTTTCGATTTCAACATTTACCGGACAAAAGTTCCAACCTTTCGATTATTTTCAAGAGACTCATTCACATGGCAGTAATTTGACCTATTTAGACATACGGAGAAGAGCCTTGGGTTTCCACTGAACCATCCAATTTGTCTTGTATCCAATCCTTCAAGAAATTCTCAATGCTGCTTGCTTTGACATTAACAAACTTCTTCAATTAAAAGATCTTAATGTACCATATGTTATTTATTTAGCCTACACCAGATACCTATCCTTCAATAACAAACTTCATAACCATCCATGATCTATTACGTTAGGGAGACATTGATTTCTTTTTTTTTTTTTATAAACGCAAGGCTAAAAAGTATATATTAAAGGGTCATTAGCAACAACAAGTGTATGTTTTTTTGTTTTTTTTTAACATTTAGTAAATTCACTAGGTTTCTGATATTTTTAAAGCAGACATAATTATACAAAGTTATAAATGTTTGATGTTTTCAAAAATTAAAATAAACTTTGAACAGACGCTTCACTGTCACCTAGAGAGATGTCCAGCCATTGGTCTATTTATTTTAATTGCTAGTCTATCTTATTTTCCCACCTGTTTCGTTCTCAGGCTTCGCTTCACCAGTTAGCGCCTATTGCCTTTGCTAATTCATCTTTCCAGCGGATTTCTTAACAGCATCTCTTTAATCTTCAATTTCTCGGGATCCACTCTTTGAATCCGTTCTTTCTTCTTGGTCCTTACCTCTTGGCAAGGTGACCTATCCATTTCAGTTAATGTGCTGTATCTCTAAGTCCCTTTATTTTCATTTCCTAGAGGACTTCTGCATTTCTTATTCTTTGGCTTAAACTGATGCCCAAAGCTCTTCCCATTAGTCTCATTTCAATTACATTTAGTTTATCTTCCTTTTTTTTTTTTTTTTTTTTTTTTTTTTTGTGAAGGGTCAAGTATGTGCTCCAAAGAAGATTGCTGGATATACGCTAAAGAGTGATTTAGCTTTATGATCGTCTGACCCTGAAAATACATAGTTTAAGAGCTCATTAATACGCACAACAAATTTTTATTTTCTTTAGCTCTTCTTCAGCCTTTGTTAATTATTTTTTTAAAAATATATATCCAGAAGAAAAAGGAATTGAGAAAACATTTTTTAAAAGAAATAAGAAGCGTGAGGTATACACAACCTGAACACGAAAATCTTAGTGAATTAAGTCAAGTGACAGTGTTAAGTCAAATATATTTAAACTATCATAAAAAATGAATACTTATAGTTATATGCAAATATTAATTTCTGTACAAAAGTTTCTCTTCTTTTCTATTTTTTGAATAGGATTTTTAAAATCTCTTAAATCACCCGGGAACTCAAATCGATTTCCCTAAACAAAAAAAAAATAATTCGTTTATAAAAATCAATTACTTTGCTGTTAAAAAACTATAATATAGAACGACCGGACATGAGACATCACATAAGGCGGCCATTACATGGAAATACTTCCTCCTTAGGGTCAGCTGTTTCCGTCCAGATCGGGCTTGCACTGATTTGTAGCCCAGCTGCCTCCTGAATCACCGCTACTAATCGATATGTAGTGGTCTGACGAACAACTTAAGCGTTTCCGATTGCTTTTGATCACATTTATGGTTATGTTCATTGAAAGGAAGAAGGGGTGATCCGTTGTTTTGACATCAACCAACAAAAAGACAAATCTTTGTCGAAGCTCTTGTGCAAATATGTATCACTAATTTTAGTACCTAACCAGAGTGTTAGCCAAATCTAGGTCCCTGATCTTTGGTTAAAGGTTGTAGTTAGTTAAAAGTTGTATATTGGTTATATATATATATATATATAATATATATATATATATATATATATATATATATATATATATATATATATATATATATATATATATATATATATATATATATATATATATATATATAAGTTAGCTGAGTGTAAGACATAAATAATAACTTATAGGATAAGAACCTTAGTAGGATAAGTAATACCATCTCTGTAAACAAACCTAATGTATATATATATCTGTTCAGAGGCTATAATAAAGTTAGTTATTGTTCTACACTTGTGCCGTTCACTCTGTCACCTCAAACCCCCACCTTTTTTTAGTGTTAGAGTTCAGTCTAATCATAACTGGTGCCGAAACCCGGGAGAATTTCTGAAAATTGTTACTTCAAGTTTTCAAGTAACCAACGTACGGGTAGCTCAAAAAATACGATGGTAGACACGGACGAGAGAGCTAAATTCGAGTACCAGCTGGCTCAGGCGGCGGTAGAAAGGGCGAAACTAGAAACACAACTATCGAAGGCTTCTGAGATACAGCAGTTGGAGCTCGTGAAGATAAGGACACAAAACTCGGCATTTATACACGAGGTAATTAGTCAATTAGAACCTTTTTCAGGTGTGATGGAGGACCTCGAGCATTTCATTAAAGGAGGTGACCAGATCCAGAGTTTAATAATGTCCCGCAAGGAGAACGGTACGTTGTTAGACTCCGACGTAAAACTCCTAGAAGCGTCTCTGGTTGGCCGCATTTCACGGCGAGTTTTAAACGCCATTCAAGGCGACCTGACGCATCCCTGGGATACTCTGAAGGTGAGGCTTAAAAAATTATACGGCGGGGGGGAAGATGGACCCCTGAAGAAGATGTCTTTTATTTACTTAAAGAGCGAAGGGCTCACGGACAATCAGAGGGAGAATTCGCTGAGAAGCTGATGGTTTTTGTATAACAGACTGACTGAGAAGATGGTCGAGTCGTTTGGCCAAGCAGAAGGAGCCCATAAATTAGAATTTCTGCAAGGGGTCCTAAAGGTACAATTGAACCACTACATAGACCGCCCAGGCTCGCTCCCAAGAGATCGTGACTTCGTCGAGTGTACGCACGACCTCATTGATGCGAAGGAACGAAACATAATCCGCCTTGGCAAATCGGGAACGGAATGGATAGAAGTTAAATCATCAAGGAGGAGACACAGGAGCCCACCACGAGTAACTTCTAATAATCGGAGCTTCGGAAAACGACCGAGTAGAACCCCTGACGATAACAGGCGGAGACCGGAGCGGAGGTGCTACGAATGCAACCGAACAGGACATGTCGCTGCCCAATGCAATCTCACAAGATGCTTTGAATGTGACAAGCGAGGACACATAGCGAGAGAATGTCCGAGGCATAGGAATCAACCACTTAGGAGAGGACAAAGGGACGAACCGATGGAGGTGAACAACCAGGACTGGAGCAGCAGGCAACCTGACAGGAGGAACATCAGGCACTATACCAGCGGGGAATCTTCGGAAGAGGAGAGTATCCGTTCTGAGCGTAGCGGCCCGACTACGAGGAGACACGAGGTGAGTGGTGGGAATACTTGGAGGGGTGGCCCTGCCGGGGCCGAAGTGACACCGGGGCGTTCACGTGCGGATTGAGGGTACGGTACGGGGCGGGGTAACCGAGCGAGGGATTTATTAATTAAAAACGGCGTGAAGAGGAGAAGGCAAGCTCGGTTGCCCGTGGCGTGATTAGAGGAATCGGGGGTGAAGTTCTTAATAGACACGGGTAGCACAAACTCGCTAATAAGTAGAGGAGGGGCGGAGAAACTACGTATCTGGGGCGAGTGCAAACCATGTGAGTGCGCAGTATCGACGGTTAGCGGTAAATGTCAGACTCTAGGGGAAACATTTTTGAATCTCCACGAATTAACAGGGCGAGATTTGCGGATAAAAATCCATGTGATAGAGAAGTTGACGGCCGGATATGATCTAATCGTGGGTTGCGATATATTACAGCGAGTGGGCATGAGGATGAAAATCAACCGGAAAAATTGGCGTTGTGGAATGGGGAAACGGCAATATAAGGCTACAACGGTGAATAAAAACGGAGCGGGTATTAACATTGGGGTAGTCGAATGTAGAAAGGAAACAGTATTAGGGGTAGTGGAACAATATGACAGCTTATTTTATAGGGAAGACGAGGTCCTACCGACTACTGGGAGAACAGTACACCGAATAAATTTAAAAGGCGAAACCCCCATCTATGTTAAAGATAGGAGATACCCGCAAGCCATGAGGGATATCATCAGAGAGCAATTAGGAGATCTTCTCAAACAAGGCATTATTAGACCCACTAATTCCCCATTCAATAGCCCACTGTGGGTAGTCGAGAAAAAACAAGGACAAGGCGCGAAGCAATTTCGGGTAGTGGTTGATTATCGTAAACTTAACGAAGCAACAAAGGACGAGCGGTACCCCCTTCCCAGGGTCGAGGACATACTAGATCGACTCGCGGGAGCAACTGTCTTTAGTACTCTTGATCTGAAGAGCGGTTATCATCAAGTTAGAATGGCCGAAGAAGATATTGGGAAGACCGCGTTTTCATGGGAAAGGGGGCATTTCGAATTCGTTCGAATGCCTTTCGGTCTAAAAGGGGCCCCATTAACTTTTCAACGCTTGATGGATGAACTGCAACGCGGACTTGGCGAGGACTTCTCACAAGTGTACATGGATGATTTAATAGTTTTTAGTAAGAACGAGGACGAGCATATCCAACATTTGAGACGGGTCCTGGACAGGATATGGGAATTTGGACTTAAATTGTCTAGGGAAAAGTCAAAGTTCGGACTACGCAAAATTCGGTTTTTAGGTCATATAGTATCACGGGAAGGCGTGCGACCTGACACGGAGCGTGTGAAAGCCATCCAAGAAGCCCCGATGCCTAAAAACGCACGTGGAATTAGGATATTTCTGGGCATGGTGAACTATTACCGGAAATTCATTCCTCGTATAGCGGAGATGACTCATCCTCTAACCGAAATATTGAAAAAGGGAAAACGGTTTGAACTAGGACCCGATCAACTGGCGAGTATCAAAAAGTGTCGAGAGGTTTTGACCACCCACCACTTCTGGCGTTCCCCGATTTCCGTAAAACATTCAGGGTAACAACAGATGCAAGTGAGGTAGCTATTGGGGCCATCCTGTCTCAAAACTTCGAGGAGGGCGAAAAGCCTATAGCATACGCGGGACGGAAACTAAACGACGCTGAACGCAGGTACAGCGCGATTGAAAGGGAGCTCCTAGCGGTAGTCTGGGCAGTCGAGTATTTTCGCCCGTACATCTACGGCAGGCGATTCGAACTTTTTACGGATCATAAACCGTTGACATATCTGGGAACATTAGCAAGACGCGCGAGGGAGCGGCTTGCGGCCTATAACTTTCAAACGATTCACAAAAAAGGAGTCGAAAACGCGGTCGTCGATTGGTTATCTAGGGATCTGGTCGTGAACGCAACCGAGGAAGAGACAACCCCCGCGGAACCTTTCGCGTTGAGATATTTAAGAGAGTGGGCTGAGAGCGGACCCGACATCCCCCTAGTTAATAGCGAATCAGAGGGCAAAATGACTCCGTCCGAACGACCCTCGGAACTGCCCGAGATTGATGAAATTATTAATGATAAAAAATTGCAAATTATTTTTAAATCTAAGCAGGACCCGTGGATACAAACACATTCAAGCATCTACGAGGGCCTATTGACGATTGTGGTTCGTACACCCGCAGCGGTAAACGAGGAAGAACTCGAGAAAATTTTCGCGGAGTTCAGTCACCCCACAAGAAGCTGTCACGTGTATGTTGGGAATAGGATACTAGCCGACAAGGTAAAGAGGCTTTATAGGCAGGAAAAAATCGGATTAGGTTATCCCCTGACTCGGTGTTTGCGCCAGGTGGAGACTATCACAGACCCAGCGGCACAACAAACAACCGTATCCGAACACCATACAGGCAAGACAAATCACAGGGGAATTGAGGAACCTTGCACGCGATAAAATCTCTTTATTATTGGAAATCTATGGGCCGTACGGTGCGCGATTGTATCGCTAATTGCGAAGTTTGTCAACAAGCGAAATATGACCGCCAACCTTTAGTAGCAACACAAACTTCTACCCCAACCGCGACGGAGCCCTTGAGGACCGTGCAAATTGATATATATTCCAACGAAGGGCAATCATGGCTGACAGCGGTAGATGCTTTTAGCAAACTCGCGATGGCCCACCCTATTGAAGCAAAGACACCCGGGGCGGTATGGGAAGGCGTTCTGCAGTGGTGCGCCACATATGGAGTACCGGATGAAATCATTTCAGATTGTGGGCGCGAATTCGATAACGCCTTGATCCGCGAAGAGAGTAAACTATTGGGTTTTACTTGGCGATCAAACACCCCTCATCACATCAAGGGTAGGGGTGCTGTGGAACGCCTGCACAACACGTTGGGGGAACATCTTCGGCTACTCAAGATAGGTCGTAACCTTACCACATACGACGCTATGCCGCGAGCGATAAATGCATACAACAATACCTTTCACGCTGCAACTGGGCTATCTCCCGTGGAAATAGTTTTTGGGCAGAGACGAAGGGACAGAAGGGACCTCATCACAGCTAACAATAGTAGCGGATTTATACCAAGAGAGATCGCATCGGCAACAGACTTGGTCGTAGATCCGGGAAAAACAAACTCGGGTAAACAGGGCAAATCTTCGGTCTCGAGTTTATAAGAAAGAACCGCTTTCGCTAGGAACCATCGTCTATAGGCGATTAAGAACAGCGAGAAATAAAACGGCCGCCAGGTATGAGGGTCCTTATAGAGTCACCACAATTCGGGAACATAACTTGTTTACTATTAGAGATGTAAATTATCCATTCCGTTCCCGCACGGTCCATCTAGAGGAACTCCGGGTACCCCACAGAGTGTCAGAACTCGAGCAGGGTGGTAGCGCTCAGAATGATACGTAGAATCAGTCAAGAAATTATTTTTGTCCTGTTTTCTTACAGGTTTAAATATTAATTATGTTAGTAATTTTTTTTTTTTTTTCTTATATGTATATATCACATGTATTTTTTAAATCTCTTCCATTTTGTGTATAATATTATCGTTAGGTAAAGTAACTATATGTATTTCTTTTCTTTATTGTTGGCATTAGGATAAGAAGTGTCAGGTGTTTTAGTTATAGAATATGCGAAGTGATCATTTAAGTTAAATGTTATCTTATGTTTATTTTATTTATTTTTTTATTGTAGTTCCTCTTTATAAAGGAACTGGAGGGAGGGAGGGAGTTAGCTGAGTGTAAGACATAAATAATAACTTATAGGATAAGAACCTTAGTAGGATAAGTAATACCATCTCTGTAAACAAACCTAATGTATATATATCTGTTCAGAGGCTATAATAAAGTTAGTTATTGTTCTACACTTGTGCCGTTCACTCTGTCACCTCAAACCCCCACATTTTTTTATGGTAGTGTTAGAGTTCAGTCTAATCATAACTTATATATATATTCCAATGACTAATTAATGATATGCATTTCATTTTGACCGATGATCTTTTGCCACTTTTTTTGGTAAAACCATATAAACAGTAGAAGCTCTGACATTTTTTGGCAATAAACTGAACGAAGAGATTTGTACAATCCTCTCTCGGGAATTTGTCGTCAAATTTTGGATCCGAGCAACACCAAAGAAAGCTCCAACACTTTTTTTATTCAAACCAATTTAGCTCCTAAACGTTAGGTCCTAATGACAAATGTAATATACTACAGATTATTAAAGTACCATTAAAATATTGGGGGAGTTCTGCTGAGCACTAAACTAATACAAGTCGGTCGGGGCATGCACCAAAACTTCCCAGCCAAGCTCTTTCATTGTTTTCCGAGTCTAGTAACTAAAGATGAGTTGAATTTATCGTTGTCGTGATAGAAGACTCTTTTTCCTATTCATCAATATTTCTGTCTTTTATTTTATTTATTTTTGTTTTTTTTAATCACCTGCTACAATTGCATTAGTTGTAGACAGCAGGAAATCGAATTAATGGTTTGTCCTAGTTTGAGTAGCTCATGATGAAATATTCCTTTCTAATCCTATCAAACACTCACCATTCGTTCTAAAGTTCTTCGATTTTGATTTGTTTCAGCAACTATTTACAAATAGAAACTAGGTCTATAATATTTTTCACTTTTAATTCATGTGGGAAACTGCCCACTGTCTTCGACTTCTCCAACATTTACTAGACAAACGTTCTAGCCTTCCGATAAACTATAAGAGACTCATTTACGTGACAGTAATTAGATCTATTTGGACATACGGAGTTGAACTTTTGGGTTCCTTTTTACCATCCAATCCAAATCGAATCCACTCCTTCAAAAAATCCTCAATCCTACTTACTCTGTCACAAACAAACTTACCTATGAAGATCTTATGTTCCATATTTATCCCAAACCAGATACCTATAATTCATACTAATTTCCATAACCATTCAAATCCACTAGTATCTCAACTTGCTTCCCTGTGTATTTCAAGTGACTCTCTGAGGCGTCTGTAAAAGAACTTGTCTTGAAGTGCCACCAATGAGTGGTTGCTTTACATGTTACTGTATTAATTTTCCCATACACTTATATGTAAATGTTCTATGATTTGTTTGATGTGTGTTTGATATTCTATGTATATGTTCCATGATATGTGCTATGTTTATGTTATCCGCAGTTGTAATTATCGATAAAAAAAAAAAAAAAAAAAAAAAAGTAATATGAATAACTATACTAGAAATAGGCATGTCATTATGGCCATTAGGTGCTATATTCATTTTTATTTTATTGTATACAGTTGTAAATTTCAATAAAAAAATAAAAATATAAATATAAAAAAATCATGCCAAACCCGATTATAGAGCTTTTTTCGGTATTATGTCTCATCGTTCAAAACCGTTGTATAATCGATTTTCAGGACCGTGGAAATGCCTCGAGATGAAATATGTCGGTCTAAATCGATTTCTTGTTAGAATTTTTATGGACTTTTCAACCCAGACAAGGTTAAATTAATCATTAACTTCGCAATTTCCGGAACGAAAACCAACGAATCATTTCAAGCACTGCTGTTAATTCTTCCAATCAAATAACTGTTGAATTCATTATAATGATTCAGTGTATCTTTCCGAAATGCTTGAAGATTGCATTGAGTTGAAAAAATGGAAACTTTTTTAAAAACTGTACGCACTTTCTATTTGTATATATACATACACGCACACGAGTGTGTATTTATTCTTGTCGTTCACTATGTCATATTTTCACTTGAATTAAAGCTTAAACAGAAACATATTCCATTCAATTTTTTCAATCCATTTTTTGTAATTCGGCTGAAATTTTTTTATTGGCTTTTAAACAGAAATCCCAGACAGCTATCACTGACTGTGGCATACCACAATCGGAGCGCGTGGATCTTTAATTTCATCTTGAGTCGATAAAAGGAATAAACCCGTAGAAGGTCCCTTACAAGGCGTCACTGAGCCGATCAAGGCAACTTCAAAATGGAAAACAACTTGGTAACGTTACGTTACAAATCGATATTTCATTAACGTTTTGAATATTGGAGTCTAAACGAAACCTTTGAGGAGGAATATTTCAATTCGAGTTTCGTCCAGAGATTTTCACTGGTTTCTAACTATTTTGTCAGTAATGTAAACCTTATTCTTGGGTGAAATATTAGCTAATATTCTTGCAACATTAATTTTTAATATTAGTCCAATAATCTCAATATAGAAAAATGTTTTGAATTCAGTAATTTAAAGATGCGCTTAATAGGACAGTTGTTAGGGTACACCAGACAGGTATTAACTTAAGGGTACACCGTTAAGGAAATATTCATAATAAAATTATAGAATGAATAGTTCAATAAAGTTGAAATGCGCAATCATAATTTCTTAATGACTAAGCATGGAAGTTCACTCCAAACATTATTCCTGGAATGTATTTTACAAAATAGTGACAATAAACAAAGCAAAATCAGTTACTGACACCCTATGGATATCTTTTAAAATAAGTACAAAGTCGAAAGTACTTTTAAACAGTTGATTTGTAGGATTTAAAAGGAATTTTATGATCTTTTTTTTTTTTTAGCTAAATATTCTTTTTTTTCTGAATTTTAAGATAGGGTGTCAATAACTGCCTGGTTTACCCTATTTAACTTTTAGATGAAAACAATATTAAAATTTTGAATAGTTAATTCAAATGCAGCAATAACAATATTTGATTATAAAATTTGAAAAAAGAAATATCAGCCACGAAAATTATATATCATCTGGGAAGTAATTTTCTTGTTGGGGAGGGGGACTTTTCACTTTTGGAAAAAAAACAGTTCCCAACCCCAATGAATGCTGGTAAAAAATTACTTAGAAAAATGCCCAAACATTAGTTTTAAAGATTGGGAAACATGAAAAGAATTAATGACATGAAAAGACAAGAAAACAAAGAAAATTGAAACTATAAATGAACACCAAAATAAAATGTTATATTTCTTGAATGAGTGAGTATATAAATACATATATACATTAAAAATATCGTGGTGAGAAATTTAAGTGTAAAACTAGAAATAAACATTATTCCTGGAAAAATAAAAAAAAAAGGTTTCTCCTAATAATAATGAAAAAAAATCCCATATAGTGATTACAAAATAAAATAAATTTAAATATATACATAAAATTTAAATGTCCCCTTTTTGTTTTTTATTTTGGTTCAAGTTACGTGAATGTTACCATACTTGAGGGTCCTTGGTGAAATCTTCAATCCATACGGTGAATTGCTTCATCATTCCATGGGCAGGGGTGAATAAAAAAAAAGCAGCCTGCCGGTGAGTCTTGAAGATGAAGATTGGTGATATTGGTGTGTAACTGCTTCTTCCAGGGAGGTCTGGCCCAGACTGACCGTTGAGTCTCTTATCTCCCGAGGCGTACGTAAATACGTAACTTGAACCATAAACGCGTAACTTGAACCGTAAACACGCTATTTACACTATATATTGTTTATTATAAATTAAATGAGGTTTCTTCACTATAGGAGAGGAGAATAATTTAAAAAGAAAATAAGATAGTAAATTATCGGGCTTTAAAATTTCTTTATTTTAACATTTACAGTATTAGGCCTAACAAATAAAAAATATGAGATAGTAAAAATGTTCCTAACAAATTACATTATAACAATAAAAAGTTTCCACATTATTGCATTTTATGTTTCCAACACAGCCTCCAACAGAAATCGAATACATGGATACGGGTTATGATAGTAGCAAATATACAAGATTCAATTTGGGGCAGAGACCAATTTCGGACAGTCAACATGATCAAATTCCCAGAAGTTGTTAAAACACAAATTAATAGACAGTGGTCAGATGAAAGGAGGAAACATCAGGCATAGGTGATAAAGAAGTATTAGAAAGAACGGAAGATTAAAAAATAAATTATTAGAACGTGGTCCTCAGATGACCGAATCCGAAATAAGAAGAAGAATAGACTTAATTGTTTGTATTTTTTTTTAATGTTAAAAATTAAATAAATTCAGATAAATTTCAATAAACAATATGCCCATTTGAACCGATTTTATCTGACCAACTCATCTACATGCCACTGCGACAGACCGAAACACCAGACTTTACATCACATTTTTAACAACTGTTTATTTTTTTACAATAGAGAGCAGCTTATAAAATTCAGAATATTGAATGGAGAAAATCGGCCGCTTCCAGAAAAATATCTCTAAGAGATGAAAAGGTTTATGCTATAAACTGATTATTAACTTCTCGAAGATGTAAGGAAGATAACCAACGACGTGGAGCGGAAGTTTTTCTTTTTTTAATAATTAGAGAACGCAGTCAAGGAAACAATTTAAAATATTAATTTATTGTGCCGACGTTTTGGCTTACAATGTAGGTCTTCTTACATTGTAATAAGTGAATAAGGCTTTGTTTCGCAAGCGTCATCGTACTGTAACCCGGATGAAGGCTTACATTGTAGGCCAAAACATCCGCAAAATAAATAATTATTTTTAATTTTATTTTCTTGACTGCACACCTTAAGTATTTACATCATCATTAATTCGAAAGTCAAGTAAATGTAAAACCACATTACATTTATTTTTTTTCTAATTAAGAGTTCACAGAACTTAATAGTCTAAATAATAGTTCTCATTATTATCTCCATCCCTTCAAATTTATCTTAGATACAATCAAATGAAAATAATAATCTATGCTATTATATAAAAGAACAAGCCATTTTTGGTTTGTGATCACTAACCACGAAAACTACTATACCAATCTTTACCAAATTTTAACCATATTATCATCATAGTTCCAGGATAGTTTAGCGATGAAAAAATCTAATAATTTTCAAATAATTTGGTATTGAAAAAGCGATAATATGAGGATAACAGTAAAGTTTGATAATTGACCGATAGGTGGCGAACGCCATTCTACATGAAAGGTTACAAAGCCAGAGTGTTATATAGAGCTTGAAGCTGTAAATAAAATTTACTTAAAATCAATTAAATTAAAAAAAAAAAAAAAATTTAATATGTGTTGAACCATTTGGATCTTAGAGAAGTTTGAAAATCGAATACCACCATTCCGCAATAGAGTTTACAATTGTAAAACCACTGAACCCACCTGAACTAAATTTCAACTACATCATCTTCATAGTTCTAGGGAGGTTTAGCAATAATAAAAATCTAAATGAACAATGTTGAGGAGCAGATAAGAGGTTTGCCACACAGTCATGTTCTTTTGTGGTTAAAAAATTAATATCCAAGCGGATGAAAATAATAAAATTATTTCTGCAGAATAAACATTTTTATTACCAAATCAAAATGTCGATCCTTTGCTTTTTTATATTGCGCGTAAAAATATGATTCATTAACTTTTATTTTTAAGCACTGATAATTTCTAAGTTTCTTAATAATCTCTGTCCCTCTGGATTACCTACTCATAAATTAAAATTAAAACTTGGATGTATACTTATGCTATTACGTGATTTTCAAACACTTAATCAGTGCAATTTTAACCAGGTTAAAAATTACTGCTATGCGTGAAAATATCATTGAAGAAATAATGATAATTGCATACTTCAATACAAGATTTTTATCGATAAACAAATAAAACTAAGCGAGCAAAGCCGTGACGGGGGGAATATAGTAGTAATATGATTAGAAACAAAAATATGATAAACATGTACTTGTGAAAAGAAGATAAATCTTTCTTCATGATTTCCAAAATGTATATGAAAGCACGTCTAGAAAATCATTGGCCTTCATAAAAATGCCACCCAAGATATCTTCACATTTCGACAAGTTTTCATTTTCACATTTCAGATAAAATTTCATAGCGAAATCAATTTCGAGTATTCTCTGGCCCTAACCCTCCCCTTCTACTCCTCAACCCAGCTCCAGGCTACAACACAAGTATATTGCACACCTAACGTCGTATCGCCCGGTTTTATTTACAAAAAACTTTCCAGGAAAGACCCACCAAACAAACAACAATCACACCTGCCGAATAAACTGATAAAAGAAAAAAAAAAAACTTACGATAAGAAGTTCCACAGGATTGGTGGATCGTAAGAAGGTTAAAGGGGGTTTTACTGAAATCGCAATTTTAACTTTGCAGTAGCTTCATCAACAAGGGTTCATTTAAATTTAATTCTTTGGATGTCTTAAATTTATTTTTTTATTGTAATATACATTTTTTTTTTATTTCCAAAAAAATTAACATCATTTTAATCATATTTTCATTAGTATTTAACGTTGCTTATTCCAACATTATGTCATGTCTAATGGTAATAAATGAAGTTTAAATCTATATTTAAAATTTATCCATTTTTAATTTAATTATTACAAACATAAAACTTCATGTTTTATTATGCACATTCTATCATATATTTTTTTTTTTCCATTTATTGATATTTACAACTGTACAAAATAATATACAACAAGTAAATGTGTTGACAGTGAATACAATGCCATGTAAATAACTTGTGAAAACTACTCATTAGTAGCACTTCAATAAAGTCTACACTAAAAGGTCTCTAGGCCATCTTCTTTTCAGACGCCTCGGAGGATAATCAGGGATGGAGGAGATTCTATTATTTAGATATATAATATGGTCATTACAATAATATAATATTTTGTTACATAACTAAATATTATGAACAATATAATGCATTTGATATACACTCCTCAAATTCAATAGTTGTTTGTTGTTTATTTCGTTTAACGTCACTTCATGCTGCTATGGCTAATCGGACGATGCTACTGTGGGAGTCCTAAATTTTGCCTATCCGGGTATAATTAGGATAGGGATCTTTAACGAGTACCTGACATCGCACAGGTTCGGGACCCCCATTTTACGTCCCTTCCGAAGGACGGCATGGCTAAGGATTTTTTACTTCCTTTAAAAAATCCTAAGGTCCATCTGCCAGGCTGCGAACCCGCGATCTTGGGTTCAGTATGTTGCTATGCTAACCACTACAACACAGGTGACCCCACAAATTCAATAGTTATGATGTCTGCATTGTAGTACATACATGAAAGGCGTTTTAATAAAGATAGACAAATTCCCAACAAAAATAAATAAATAAAAAATCCGGCTGAGACAGATAATTTTTATTCGTTATATAAACTGAGGATCGACTCAGGGATCGGGAGACCCTCTTGGAGTACACCCAGCCTATATAAAGTGGGTACCTTTAAGTGGGGAAAACCTGGTGGTTGAATGGGATTCTGGCCAAACCACAACTTGGCACAACCGTTAGCCTAGAAACAATACTACTACCTTAATTTTTTTTTTATTCTACGTTGTTTTTTTTAATACTGTTTTAGGAATGTAACCAAATTCTAGTGACTATAATTGGAATATATTACTAATAATAAGGGATGTGTCGATTCCAAATGTTGATTTTCTCCAAATGGTCTTGAGAATCGGGATCGAGAATCGATGAACCAAAGACGATTCCAAGGAGCCGATCCACACCGCTGATACTGGCGATAGTTTTGTGAAACCTAATGTTTAAGATCTATATCCTGAGAAGTAAAATGAAGAAATACGATTGAAAATGCCAAATCTGCAACAGTGACTAAATATATGTAGCCAACAATAGCATCATCTTTTAGTTTTTGTTATCCTAGAATCAAGACTATTGTTTCATAACATAAAGTATTCAAGTGGTTATTGAGCCCTAATACATTACTTATACAACATTCAACATCAGTGCATCCTCTAAATGTGCCTAAATAAAGTATGTATACCCCGAAACATAAAATGATTTAATTTTTATAAACTAAGCGATTTTATGTTTTAAAACAGATTTTCTATTTTAATATTCACCTTGTCTTTTTTTTTTTTTTTTAATGACTTCCTATTTTTTTTATTTTTCAAGACATTTTACTTACTTTTACTTAATAATATCTTTATTCAAAAGAAAATAGTACATTGATGCATATATAATTAAAATATAATGCATCGAAACATAGTTTTACAAAATATCATTCTTTTGGATGTTTTTATTCGATTGAGTGTTAGTCAGACATAGTGTTGCAGTTAAAGAGCGACATTCAGTGGTGATTTTACACTTAGATTAAGGTAGTAACATAGGAAAAGAAATACAGAATAAATAATTTTAGTCACTTAAAATTAAGTTTGTACTTATGTATGAGTATCTACAGAATTTTATTTTATTTTTCTGAGTAATGTAGATAGCTTTTTTTGGCCTTTAATTTCATATTTAATCCAATTTATATGAGCATATTTTTCAGTTTTTATTGTATATAACTCATAGAAACTTATGATATAGTAGGTGGTGGCAAAGACCCGCACAGGGCAAAGACACGCAGGTGGTTTCTAGAGGGAAATCTGTTATTTGTTATGTCGGAGACCAGGCAGCAGCTTCGTCTAAATGTCTATTTGCATGTCTATTGCACACCAAAACATGGTGATAGTGTTAACGTTGGCAAAAAAATTGAGGTAAATTTATTTTTCTCTGTCTTGATGTAATATTTTTTTGTTTTTTTAAGTCAATTATTTTAAATATGGTTTGAGGTATTTCCAAAGTCAAACTTACAGTGATTAACCTAATGGTTGAGCTTGGCGTTCCTGTTTCAAAACCTATGTTATAAGTTATTTACATTGTTGGGGGAACCACCATTTTTGAAAGGTGAAAATGGGGCAAAGCCACGCACTCATAAACGTCTACAGAATACATTCGAATGAGGACACTTTTGTCGAGAATTAAGATATTGTGATGATAGAAAGCAATATCAATAGGTTTCACAAAATCTCTCTCAGAAGTCTAGTCCAAGTTCAGCATTCGCTGAGATTTTCTGAATATTCTATATACACAAATTGCGGGCCTTTGCCTACACCTACTCTACGTAAGTTTTATTTAGAAATTTACAGTTTGCCATCTAGATATCTAGAATATTTACTAATACCATTAGGTTAAATTCTACTGTAAACTATAATTAATATTTAATGTATAAATAAGTTTCCATGGATTATTAATCTTCCAAAACCAATCCTATATTTCTCCTAATAATAAGAAAACCACCCGCTAATCCTCCCTCCACCCCTCTGAGGCTAATAAAACTTTAGGGAGAGAGCACAGTTTCTTCATCACACGGCAATTAATATCTAAGGAGCATTAGTGGACCTATCTGCCGGAGGGGGGGGGGGGGGGGAGGGGGGGGGGGGGGAGCCACTATCCCCGATATCAATCTTAGCCCGGGCCTCTTCATCGCCGATGATTGATGGCATCTTCCCGATCATCATCTCTTTCCAATCTACAGGCTGGATATATCCAGTTCCCACCAGATATTGATGTCCTCGCCCTCTTTTTCCCCATCTTTTCGTCGTTATTTATTATATATTGTCTCCAGTGAAGCGCCTCCCCTGGGGGGTGTGGGGTGGTTAGTACTCAGGTCCGACACCGTTCAACAGGGCTATAAACGAGGCTCTTATCTTCATTGCTTTAAAACCTTTTATTTTTACAATATGTAAAGTTGAGATCTTGTACCTTAATTCTAGGATCGTTAGAACGTGATTTATTCAATAAAAATAAAGAATTAAATTACACGTAAATTCAACAATAAGTTACAGCAAACAATAGTACACAATAATTGAAATAAGTTAAAGAAGGTTCCATATGATTAAAGGTAGCTATTTTTTTTTTTTTTTTTTTTTTTCTTTATTTATCTAAATTTACAACTGTCAAATGTATTAATGACAACCAGCGAATGAGATGGCTCTAAAACAATGAGAAAATTCTGATATGAGAGGCATGATGAAGAGCATGCCCAGCCCAGTAGCACCTTCATCTCTCTATCATTTAATTTTATTCAAGGAAATCTCTCATCCAGCTCCTTTTCAACCTTCTACGCATTGTTAGGCATGATTGTTATGGACATGTCATGAATGCGTTTGTTGGGAGGAACTTTAAGTTTATTGTGAAATCTTTTGTAGTAAGTCTGTATGTGTTCTTTTGTGCTAGGCATGTGTATGTCCATGTGCAGAGTTATTTTACTTACGAACCAAGGTGCCTGTGTAATCGACCTAAAAGTTTTAGCCTGAAAAGTTTGTAGTTTTTGTATATGCGTCGTTTTGGCAGTTCCGTAGATTTGCGAGGCATATATCCAAAAGAGGTTTTAGTAAGTGTAGGTATTGAGTTTTTGTCTTACATTTAATTTAGAATGTCGTCCAATTAGAGAAGGAAGTAGCCTCAGCCTTTGGTTTAATGTTTTGCGTTTAGAAGATATGTGTGGGCCCCAGGTCATCCTTCGGTTAAAAATTAGAGCTAACGTATTCTGTCGGTTTGTGGAATCTGTTCGTTTTCGAAGAAGACGGTAGATGTCTCTCTTCGAAGTGAAAATGTGATCTGATAAGATTTGTTGTAGTTCAGCCTTATTTAGGGTTTAGGTTATCTTGTAAAGTCTGAGGGGCTTGCGTGGGGCATCGGTTTCTTGTAATAATATTAGTGTCGTCTGCATATCCAATCGTATAAATTATGAGACACAATAACGATTTTGTCAAACACTTATGTCAATAGAATTTTTTGATTGTGATCACTAACCGCGAAATTTACTGATTTACAATTAATTTGTAATTAAAAATGCGATTACATGTGAATAACAGTGAAATTTTATTCTACATGAAAGCTTACAAATAAAATAGTCTTATATAAAGCATGAAATTAATAATAGAATATATTCAAGTAAATTACTAAAAAAAAATTTTATTGTGTGGTAGGGCATGTGTAAAAATAAATTTTACAATAAAAAAAAATTGAATGAACAATGTTGAGTGACAGAAACAATGTTTGCCACGGGCCCAGTGACT
The DNA here is from genome assembly GCA_003667255.2 of Euschistus heros. Taxonomy (NCBI): domain Eukaryota; kingdom Metazoa; phylum Arthropoda; class Insecta; order Hemiptera; family Pentatomidae; genus Euschistus; species Euschistus heros. The sequence continues at coordinate 1,094,250 of RCWM02000077.1, forward strand.
TTTATAGTTTGAAACATAAATCTAACTAAATGAAATCAAATAAATTATTACAGCCGAATAAAAATTATTACTAAATCAAAATACAAATCCTTTAATTTTTGATATATTTATTTGGGTAAAAAAATGATTCCTGGGCATTTAGTTGTTAACACTGATTATGCAGTCCATTATCCGCAAGTTTCTTAATAGTCTCTGTATATCTAGATTACCAGCACAGGAACTAAAATTGTTCACAAACAACTAAAAGTATACTTTTACATAATCTTCAAACACATAATCTTCGCGATGGTTCCAGGTTAAAAATTACTGCTATTAGTGAAAATATCATTGAAGAAATAAGTCTCGATTGCTTACTTCAAACAAGATATTTACCGAAAATCAGATAAAACATCCATTAGGTACTATTTAAAACTATCCTATAAGTTCTTTACTTGTAACAAACAACAGGCGAAGCCGCGACGTGGATTGCTAATATAAAATATAACAACTAAACATAAATTATTTTTAAGAAACTCATTGCAATATTTATCATATGGATTTTACAAGCTCATGCTCTTTCACAAACATTTTATTTAACCTTATTCTGAAGAACGGAAGAACAGCATATATTTTGAGCCCCGCAGTAAGTTTTCAGAATTATGATCAAGTAGGCAGAAAGGAAAGGTAAAAAAACGATACAGAAGAAAAGTGTAACCTTTTCCTTAAAGAAAAATTCCGCGAAACATCCGAAGAAATATACAAAGAGCTTCACGGAAAACCTGGGTGTTGACATTAACTGACTGGTTTAACTGGGTGTTGACTCGTTTTATTTATCTCTGTGTTTTTTTTTTTTTTTTTCACTTTAGAGATTGAATAACGGGAAGAAAATGGAGAAAACATAGAGAAGAGAATGAAATAGAGAAGTATCGATGGTTTGGAAAGATTAGGATAATAGTGCTGATCTGTTTATTTATATTTATTTATTATCGATATACTGTTTGATCCTTATACCATTATTACAGCTTCTTAGGTATTATTATGATGTATTATAATATTTAAAACTGATTATCATGATGAGTGTGCATATACATATACTTACACACTTACAATAATTTTGAGCTCAGTATTTCAGAAAGGATTGTTACTTCGCCTACGGTTGTGAAAGGAACGTTTTTTCCCTATTAAGGGACCCACATTATAGATGCTATGTGCCCCATAAGGGTTTCCCCCGAAGTCGATCTATAACTGAGAAAACTGAATGATAAGAAAATGAATGCCTGCTGCCGGACTTGAACCCACTGGGTTACATAACGAAACCTCCAACATAACTAATAATATATCGTCACTTAGAAACAACACGCAATAAGTCATTTTTCCTAACTTTACAAGATACACATAAAACTGACTTATTCATATTATTTTTATATAGGTATTTATTGGTATTAATCATTTATTTAACACAACATTCCTTTTTGGAATAGTGATCCATTTGCTACACTAATTATATAACCGATGTCTAGTATTCAAGGCTAACGAATTATTTCTAGCCCCATTACAGTTGCGATATTTAGCCATAGATCCGCCCTTCCGAATCACCCTGCCACCCTAGACAGATGTTCCAAGAGGCTGGAGTCAGGCGGCGGAGGCTGATTGCTGGAACCAATGATGGCCACTCTATAATTCAGCCATCGAGTAGGAGTAATCACCTTAGGAAGGGGATTAGCCTCCACTGTCTTTGAAATTTTAACAGTTCCCCTCCTTTCTCGTTGACCTGCCATGAAAATTGGACTGCTTTCAGAATAGGAAAGGGCCTCTAGAAAAGGTAATCTACACATCTTATGTGTGCGAAGAGGTAGATTAAGTTTACACTTCAGACTGCTATTCACATAATCCGTACTATTATATACCTAACAGGACTATAATACATACTATTATATAAAAGAAGAGGCATTTTTCGTTTGCGATCACTAACCACGAAAACTGCTGAACCAATCTGTACCAAATTTTTTCCACATCATCCTTATAGTCCAGGGATAATTTAGCAATAATAGTATCTACTGATTTTCCATTAATCCGTTTTTAAAAATGCGATAACAGAAGTTTGAATATTGACCGATAGGTGGCGATCACTATTCTACATGAGAGGTTACAATGATGTGGTGTTGGACTAGTCTTCTGAGAAACATATAATTTTGTGAAACCTAGTGCTAATGATTTCTATTATCACAATATCTTTATTATCGACAAAAGTGTCCTCATTCGAAAGTATCCTGTAGACGTTTATGAGTGCGTGGCTTTGCCCCATTTACACCTTTTCAAAATGGCTGTTCCCCCAACAATGTAAACAACTGATAACATAGGTTTCTAGAGCTTAAAATCTAGTTATTTTCAATAAAATAAATTCAAAAATCTATAAATATGTATTGTGACAAGTTGATCTCAGGGAAGTTTAAAAATCGACCGATATGTAGCTGATATTATAGTAAATATTCTTTGTCCATCTGGATTACAAAATTATTCCTCAAAATTATAAAATGGATTTCCAATTAAAAACTTAAAATCGTACTCTTTAACCACTCAGTGCAACGGTGCCAGGTTAAAAATTACAGCTATGCGTAGAAATATTACTGAGACTATAATTATCGCTGAAACAGCTACTGAAGAACTCGCATTTAATCCTAGAATCCCCAAAATTGCTACTAATCAAATTAATAAAATTTTCAATTACAGTCTCTTTTGCTATTACAATTAACAAATCGCAAGTTTAGACATACTAAAATGTTATGGTGGATCTTTGGATTGACTATTTCTCTTAGATCAATTATATGTTAGGGTTTTCAGAATTAGAAACCCTAACAGTCAAATCATTCTCTTAACATCGGAAGACAAAGATAGGTCTGGCTTCCCCCACGGATTTTATTCAATCGACCCCAAAACCGTAAAGAGGGCCAAAAAAAATGTTTTTTTAGATCTTTTCCGATCCCCCCTCCCTCCCCTGAAACCGCTTAAGGGGATAAACGTGTTTTTTTTATATTTGAATTTTTTTCGAGAGTTCAAATTAATTTTTAAGCGGTTCCAACGCAAGTAAAATTTTGTTTGGGAAGTGTAGATGTTTCCCGAATTTTTTCAGATTTTATTTTAATGTAAAATTGAATGAAACATAGCTTAATATCCAAACAAAAACGTAAAAATCGGGATGTTTCAGTAAAAACTCTTATGTTTTTTCGGTGTAGACTCAATAAAAAAAACGGCCTAAATAGCATTGAAAGATACACTCTTCCTCTTCAATATGGCGCCGATAAACTTGAATTTGGATGCTTGTAGTCCGCGACACATCGATTTTAGTAAAACGTAAATTTTAAATTATGCAATTTAGACCTACAGAATAAGTCAATATTTAATTAAATATATGAAAAATAGTTCATATAGGGGTTTTCGAGGTAGCTGATGACGAATTTGATGTCAAAAATATATTTTCACAATTGACAGCTGTCAAATGCAAAATTGTGTTTCTAATTATAAATGTATGAAATTCGTGGGGGCCGCCAGACTTATCTTATCCCGCTACCCCTTTAGTTATTTCGAATGTCTTATGAATTTATAGATTTATTTATGAATTCTATTTATCCTTTATAGAATAGAAAATTTTTATTGATAAATCAAGGCCCATGCAGATGCTTGTATAGCCTCAGTAAATACATCTGCTGCTTCTTCAATTTATTCTTCGGTTCTTAATTGCATTGGAATAAGAAGTTTTGAATTTAAATTTAAAGCTATACTTATCCAAAACACCTTGGTTTAGAAATGATCTCTCCTTTTTCATTGGTTCATCAAAAAGAGTCTAATGAACCAGGGATCAGAGGAGAGATCGGAGCTGCTACTAATCGTATAAGGAAAGTGATGAAAAAATTCAGTAAATCATGGATCTCGGTGTCTCGATGAACAGTAAGTTGAAGTATTTGGGGATATACACTTTTTTTATAATATGGCCCTAAAAGAGTTGATTATATGGGTAAGGAGTCATTTGTCGATGCCGATTTATTTGAAAACTGGCGTTTCTTGAGTGTAAAAATTATATAATATTGGAGCTAGTATTGACCCCTGCAGTACTCCACCTTTCACTGCTTGTATAAAGATATTCTGATATCTCCTACGATAAGGCCTTGTTACACCGATGAAAATGTATCAAAGAGAAAAGATGGGAGGAAAAGTGATTTTAATTATTTTAATTATTTCATTCAATTAATCTTAATTTAAAGTATTCGCTATCAGACATGAAGACTTTCGTCGTGTACGGTAGACATAGAGACCTTTTTTAACGCTTATTTTATAATATTTTTTCATTATTGTTTCTATTATACATTTAAGCTGACGTCAACTTTGAAGAAGGAAAATGTGTTTATTATAATATATAAAGATACGCGACAGTAAACACAAAAAAATAAAATAAAATAAAGCGGTACAGTAAAATTTAAAAGTAAATAAATAACAGAATAATTAAAATATTACAATCTAAATAATTTCAATTGACATACAGTAGTGAGAAAAATAGATGCAACAGTTTAAAAATCTGTATTTACTTTTAAATACATATGTATGTAGCTATGGGCTCGCAATGTCCCACCGAGAATAGTTAAAGGACCTACAACTTTACTAGAAATACAACCCCAGACCATAACACTCACTGGAAATTTTACTGTCGATTTTAAACATTGGGTTGTTAAAGGCCTCACATTTTCTTCGTCTCACATACTGAATTCCATCTGTGCCATGGATATAAAATTTCGATTCCTCAGAAAATATGACAGTTCCAGTTTTCTTGTATCCAGTTTTGATGTTTTCTAGCCCAACAAAGACGAGCCTGCCGCATTTTTTTTTTCTGTGGCCGGGGTGCATTCAGTCCTGCTTTTATTAATCTTTAACGAAACCTTGATGCACAGACATTAACACCTGTAACATTAAAGTCCTGTTTTTCTTGCGACCAAACAAATATTTAAATCCTGAAGAGCCAGAAGACTGATATTTTTTTAAAAACCTACTCACAGTTGAAGGAACACATCCTACTTTATTACTAATATATCGGCAAGAAAAATCCTCTTCACTTAAAGCGAGAATTATTGTTTTTTCAAACTGCTTAGTTCACTATAATGTCGACTCTTTTCATTTATTTTCAAACAAAACTTTGGATAACCATTAGTATACAATGCTTGCCTCTAAAATAAAAGATGAGAGAGTCTAAAGTGTAATCCCACAATTACACACAATTATTAGTTTATTTTTCATACTACTGTATGTAAGTAATTATAAGCTATAATATTTTTAATGATAACTGTACCTACACTGATACAATAATACTTTAAAAAATTGATTTATATCCAAAACATATTAAATAACCATTTTAAGAATCCATTAATTAATAATAATTCATTTCAATAACTAAAAATTGACTATGATTTTAGGAATATTTAATAAATAAATACAGCTTTGTGTATTGAGTTTTCACTTTGCACTACTTAAATAGTCTATTTTTCCTTTTTTTATTTATCTCAATTGTATCTAAATACTATATAAATATAAATATCTATAATTAATAATATCATATATATATATAAATATAAATTAATAGCTCTTCAATATTTACTCATGGGCGTTCCAAATTGTGTTGCCTATTTAGATGATTATAATAATTTACAGTACGTCCCTTCAGGAGCATTTATCAATTTTAAAGCAAGTTTTTAAAAAACTAAGAGAATCTAACTTGAAAAAATTCAGCCCGATTTCATTTAAAACCGAATTTCTAAAAAAGGAAATAGAATATTTAGGACATTCGTCACATCAAACGGAGTAAAAAACCAAACCCTAATAAAATCCTTGCTGATATAAAAAATTATCCCATACCGAAGACTACTAAACAAATTAAAGCTTTCCTTGGATTTACTAGGATATTATCGCCGGTTTTTTTATTCCAAATTTTTGCCCACCTCACAAAACCTTTGACCCAATGTTTAAAAAAAGGATCGAAAATTAACATCGCGGATAAAAATTATTTAGATAGTTTTTTGAAACCAGTAAAAATATTTTGATTAATAATCCACTTCCTGCAATATCCGGACTTCAACAAAACATTTTGTTTACAAAACGACAGATGCATCAAACGTGGCCTGAGCTGCTAGCTCTTTTATGAAATGTACTTTCTTCCTCGTTCAAATAGTACATGGTATATCAGATATTTCTATTTTTATTTGAACGATTTTTTTTTCAGATAATATCAAATTCAAAATCGATTAGGAAATTATAGAAATATACAATTGTTAGTGGATTGTGAAATCTGGATTAAACTTGATATTCCTCAAGTGTTTTCAACAAACGTTTTGGAAATAATTGTATCAACAAGATCTTATATAAAAAGATTAGTAAAAATTAAAGTAAAAATTAAAAATACAGCATTTTTTATTCACATTTTGGATATCCTGTCCAGAATTGTATACACAGTGAGAGAGTTACCTCGGCAAAGCTAAGTTAAAATTGAATAATATTGATGAATGGTGTAACAGAAGCAGTGCTACCCCCCCCCCTTTGAAATTTATTTAATTCAAAGGCATGTATCCAAAAATGAATGAACGTAATTTTAAAATTAATTTTTATATAGAGATATTCAAGATATTTATATGCAGTAAATTGTCTAAAAGCAATATTGTGTATTCTTAAAACCCTAAAATACAATACAACTACTTATTTTAAATTTAACAAAGATTTCTCTCTTTTTTTTTCCATTTACTGTTATAAAATATTTTGTTTTTTTGCTTCCCCTTCTCCAAAAGCAGTAATCTAAGATCAAATAAACTTCCATAAATCCTTACATGCTTTCACTCTTCGCAGAAACCTCCAAAATCTGTCGATAATGTGCCTAATATTACAGTTGACTGGTTCCGTTTCCTTTGACTTCACATTGGCAAACGAGTGGTATGGAGCCTTTATAGGAGGCTGAAAGGAAAATACCAGGTAGTTCTCAGAATTTATACTAAGCAAATCTCTGGAAAGCAAACTTGGTCACCAAAACAAATTATGTGGACGATTGTGATCTCGACTATTGATTTATGAGATTTTAATATCGCATTTCAACATCTAGCTCAAAATTTATTCGCATTGCTCATTTATATTTTTGTCTTTAAGTCCTATTTTTGTAAAGTTACTATAGAAATACAGACTACTTCAACATTTACTAGACAAACGATCAAACCTCCCAATTCATTACAAAAGACTTATATACATGACTGTTATTAGACCTATTTGGACGTAGGGAGTTGGGATCTACTAAACCATCCAACTCATCTCGTATCTAATCCTTACAATCCAAAACCCTTCGAAAAATCCTAAACGCCTCTTACTTTTTCACTAATATGCTTATCCATAAAGACCTTAATGTTCCATATATTGCTGAGTTAGCCCAAACCAGATACCTATCCTTTCATAGTAAGCTCCATAACCACTCAAATCCATTAGTTTCTCAACTTGCTTCCTCCTCCATTCCTGATTATCTTCCGAGGCGTCTGAAAAGAAGATGGCCAAGAGATATTCTAGTGTAGAATTTTATTGAAGTGCTACTGATGAGTAGTTCTTTTCAAGTTATTACATGTCATTTTAATCGTTATCAGCTCATTTACTTGATGTACATATTTATATAGTTATAAATTTCAATAAATTGATATAAAAAAAAAAAATATATATAGAAATTATACTGATTTAAGTTGTGACCTGTAGGTTGTAATAGCTGATGATGCCTGATATAAGCGAAATATCTTAAATAAAAATGTTAGTATACTCAGACCATTGGCTTTATGAAGCTGATCTTTTTATGTAATCCAGAAAAATAAGAATCAAATAAAATTTGAGCAATGTAGGTTAGTGGATACTTCGACTTTTTCTTCTTAGTGACTTAAAGCTATTTTACCTTTGATTCCCGTCTCTCGGTCAGTTTATGGCACTAGTGAAATGTCCTGTTTCCTTCACGGCCCTATAAACCTATTTTCATCAGTACGACTTTACAGATGAATTGAAAAGGCTAGCTGAGTAGATTGAGTTTTTCAAAAGTTCCCCGACGGGAAAAAGTACCATAAAAGTAAAAGAAGGAGAGTGAACTCATTACTTCCAGTCACTGGAGACCCTTCATCACCAGTTGGAAGCCGCGGTAAATCCTGCGATTGTAGGGGGCGGAAGATCGCCGCTGATTGCAGACCCGGGTGCAGTTTTATGGGGCCGGGGCTTGAAGTGGATATTAGCCTCGTCCAGATTATAGCCTCCCCCACCCCCTCCCCTTCTCTTCCTCGGTGTAATAAGTCTGCTTCATATAGGGCTTAGGTCGCTTACACTCCCGCTACTCCTGTCGTATGACGCCGATTATCCTCGAAATATTTTAAACTTTATTAGAAAAAGAAATTTAAGCTCTCCGTGTTGGTGCTTGAATTTTAAGTACTTCCACCCCCTTTCCTTTCCTTGCTGCGCCAGAAGTACATGAGTTCCTTAAGGCACGCATTATTTAAAAAATTATTTTTAGAAAAAAAAAAAATTAAAGCTTTATTAAAGATTAAAGCTACATACACAAACTTGAAATAAAAATTTAAAAATCACATTTTAATTAGTTCGAAACAAAGAGCATTAAAGGACAACCAACGAAATTATCGATACTTATATCTATACCTATTCACAATTTCTGACCAGTTATTTTTAGAGTCGGTGGCAACCAAAACTAACAGAATTCGAAAAAAAATATTTTTAAAAATGGTTCGAAAGTTTGTTACAAAGGCAGGATTAAACAGCCCTTCTTGGCTGGCACCGCACAGTGTGGAAAACAGCCAGTCTAGGAGTGCAAAAGTCGTATTTTCCACAAAACCATAAGTTTTGAAATCTCATGTCTTCTAATCTCGTTGGTTGAGATTATCTATACTTATTTACCTATTCACAATTTCTGATCAGTTATTTTTTAGGTCGGTGCACAGTGGTGAAAACAGCGATTCTAGGAGAGCAAAAGTCATAAATCGAAGGTGTGACAAGTGTCTAATGGAATGAAAACAAGAACTCTCACTTTTTTAATTGTTTAATAATCGCTGTAATATGTAATATGTAATATGTAAATGTAATAATATCGCTGTAATATATCGCTTTAATTGTTTAATAATCGCTGTTTAAATATTCTTTTTCCAATTAAGAATGACATATTCATGCGAAAGTAACAGAAAATATTAACTAAAAATAATAAATGTTTATAATGATTTTGTAATTCTTCCGTTAGTATTTATTTCATGAACTCACTGTAAGATTCGCCTGCATTCGTTTTGCCTTTTATTCAGAATTATTATAATAGAACCAAAGAACAATATTTACAAGAAATAGCTGCTACTATTTGCAACTTTTAAAGTTATGTATTTTTATTTTAGAAAAACGAGGCTTTGCCAAAAGGAAACTGATCGGTTTGGCGGAAAACACCATGCTCTAATAAAAATGACAGAGTAAGAGAATTCATACTCGATTCGTTAAGGCAAGACAATATCGAAATATTGTTTGTTGGTTTATATTTTTGGTACTATATGCCATTCAGTATCCGCCGAATTCTGAAACATGGAGCAGATTGTCAAGTCCGCTATTCTTCCAATTGGGTTGCTCACAGAAGAAGCACTCAGTTCCCGCAACAAGGACCTAGGAAGGTACTGACAGACAACATAACTGGAGAAAATGTTCCAGTTATATTACGTCTTTTGTTAGTGACATTCATTGTTTATTCTTCAGACCCTGATTTGTCTTTAATGTCCAATTAAAATAATACAGTCAATAATTTTTAAAAATATCTGTATTTGAAATGGATATGAAGACCGGAATCAGACGAACGCGAAGATGAGTATGACGATGATGATGACTCCAAATGTTTTAATACATTTAATAAATAGTTTGTTTATTTGTTTTTATTTATTAATATATTATGTTGATTTTATTTCTAAAATAATTATAGAACACCATTTTCTTTCGCTTAAAAGTTTTATTTTATTTTTTTTTTATTTTTTTTAACTCGAAGACTAGATCCAAATAACGCTAACATTCCTTGATAACTTCCTTGGCATTTTATCTGCTATTTCTTAGATGTTTTGAATAAAACTGCGAAATTTTATTAAATCTAGTGGCATCAAAACTTTCAAAATTGTATTCTCATATTTAAAAATAAAAAATAGATTTTTTATTTCCCTTCAAAAAACTGGATAATCTGATAACCCATGGTGATTTTACTCAATTTAACATGATTAGAAGACATGATATTTAAAAAAATTATGGTTTTGTGGAAAATACGACTTTTGCACTCCTAGACTGGCTATTTCCTCACTGTGCGTTGCCAACCAAGAAGGGCAGTTTAATCCTTCCTTTGTAACAAACTTCCGAAACATTTATTAACATTTTTTTTTATTCGGATTCTGTTAGTTTTGGTTCCCACCGACTCCAGTAATAACTGGTCATAAATTGTGAATAGGTATGTAAGTATCGATACTTTCGTCGAGTTCTTTAAAGCTCTTTGTTTCGAAGTAATAAAAATATTATTTTTTAATTTTTAGTTCTAGTTCGCGCATGTAGATTTAATCTTGAAGTCGGTTTTTGTTTTTTTCTAAAATATATTTTTATTTTTTGGTAATAAGTGAGCTTATTTTGGTCTGTACAGTCAACTTTTGATAAGTCGATCTTCAGGGAACCCTGATAAATAGTTCGATTTACCTACGGTTTGACTTATTTAACAACGGCTTATCGATGTTATCATTCCCATAACCTTCATATAAATGGGAAATATTAGCGAACAGCAAATTGTGTTTATTAATCAAAATACACAATATATAAGTTAATTGTTAAAATAATGTACAAAAAAATGTTAATTTTATTAAGAGGACTATATTTTATTTTCTAATAAAACAAGATAAATATTACAAAGGTTTTGGATTTCATTAATTACTTAAGAAATCGCAATTATTCAACTAAAAAGTTTTCCTAAACACTGTTGATAGAAAGATGCACTGATATATTTCCCTATATCTGGAACTCATTGGTATATTAGGGTTTGAAAACGATTATGAATATTTCTGTACCTCAGAACCAGAGCGTAGTCAGACTAAAAGATGTGTGAGGGAGCTATTTGATTAGAGGTTGATGGCGTCGGCATCGATCCTTCGGGTTCGCTAAGCCTTTTTATTTAATTATTCAATTGGTGATTTCCGTTAGCTAGCGTTTTCCTTTATCCGACTCGGTGTCGGCCCCGTTAACGCTGAATAATGGGGAGTAATTGAAAAATTTATTGCAATATGCAGATAATTACATAGCATACAACAATATAATATATATAAATATAATGCTTAGCGAAGCCAAAGGCTCGATGCCGACACCACAAACCGTTTACCACGCACCTCCCTCCAACCCCACTCAAAACACAAATCTCCAAGGTTGGTCCTGATGCCATCCTCCTATCATCCTCTCGGTCTACCTCTCTGTGGTTTACCTAAAAACTCAACAATGATTATCTTTTTTAGAATTACTGATCCCAACGAATTTACGTGCCCATTTTAACCGTCGTACACAGGGCAAAATCACCAATTTAGGTGGACAAAAGTCAAGTCAAAAGTTTGGAATATCTGAGTGCTTGTCTTATTTATTATTAGTTGGTAAGACGCTTAATACTAATATTTCCCACAACAAAATTTTTGTTTACAAATAAAAAGGAAATGAGTGAATCATTCCTGTTTACACAAGTGCCTAATATCCAACATTGGGATTATCTTTATTCGATGGTCATTTATTATGTTCAAGGTGTGTGTAGCGCAAAGTTTTTTTGCTTTTATTTAACAATGGACATTGCTGAGGAAGGTAAGGCATTATATTTCCACACTCGCTATTGAATATACATTGCAATCTGCCTGTAGAGTTAATTTAGCTATTTGTAAATGTATGCCCCTATTCATTAACGAAAAACTATATAACCCCCAAGTTACCCCAAGGATTCGTTTGTGGGATTTGTTTCATCAATCCTTCTAGTCTTTAAATAATGCAAAGAATTTTTGCAATTTTTTGCGTTTTGGGTGATACATAATTTTTTTTTCAGACACAACACTTCGAATAACGAGGGGGAAATTTTTTGAAGAGTGGGTTAAGTTTCCCAAAAAAAACCACCAAGACCACTTGCTGAAATTTATTCTAACATCCGCTCATATTAATAATCAAGAAAATGTGGAGATTAGGCCTTTGAAAATTAGAATTTCCCGTCTTTCCGAAAAAAATTATGTTATGTTCTTTTTAATGTAAATATTGCTCAAAATGTTGTTCTCTTACACCAATGCAAGCATTACATCTAGCACTCACTTGATTAATTGCAGCTAAACATTGTTCTGATGATATTTGGTGCACTGCATCTATGATTCGGTCTCTTAATTGCTCTCTTGAGTTGATTGACACCGAATAAACTTTCTGCTTTAAGGTTCACCATACAAAGAAATCCATGGGTATCATATCAGGTGATCTGGGTGGCCAAGGCACTACTCCACGTCCAATCCATCGTTGTGGATTATTTATATCCAGCCAAGCTCGAGCAACTCTGCTATAATGAGCTGGACATCCATCGAGTTGGAACCACATTTCAATCCGCTGCTGTAAGGGAATGTCATCTAAATAATTAGAAAAGTCGTTCTCCAAAAAATGTGTAAATGTTATACCATTCAATCTTCCAGGTAAAAAATATGGTCTTACCAGTAATCCGTTCCAAATTCCAAGCCAAACGTTAAAAGCAAATTCATGCTGAAACCTATTCTCTCTAATAGCTCTGGGATTTTCAAGAGCCCATACATGATATTTTTTTTGATTAACGATTCCCTTTTTATTTGTAAACAAAAATTTTGTTATGGGAAATATTAGTATTAAGCGTCTAACCAACTAATAATAAATAAGACAAGCACTCAGAAATTCCAAACTTTTGACTTGACTTTTGTCCACCTAACTTGGTGATTTTGCCCTGTGTACGACGGTTAAAATGGGCACGTAAATTCGTTGGGATCAGTAATTCTAAAAAAGGTAATCATTGTTGAGTTTTTAGGTAAACCACAGAGAGGTAGACTGAGAGGAAGATAGGAGGATGGCATCAGGACCAACCTTGGAGATTTGTGTTTTGAGTGGGGTTGGAGGGAGGTGCGTGGTAAACGGTTTGTGGTGTCGGCATCGAGCCTTTGGCTTCGCTAAGCATTATATTTATTTATATTATATTGTTGTATGCTATGTAATTATCTGAAGATTGCAATAAATTTTTTAATTACTCCCCATTATTCAGCGTTAACGGGGCCGACACCGAGTCGGATAAAGGAAAACGCTAGCTAACGGAAATCACCAATTGAATAATTAAATAAAAAGGCTTAGCGAACCCGAAGGATCGATGCCGACGCCATCAACCTCTAATCAAATAGCTCCCTCACACATCCAACTCATCCCATCCTTTGAGAATTCTATAAAGCTTTTTTTTTCTTTCTTTTTTTTTTTTAAATGACGAAGTAAATGTTTTAGTCGAGCCCTAAAGGCTCCGTATGTCCTAATAGGTCTAATTACTGTCACGTAAATCAGCCTCTTGCAATTAACTAGAAGGTTTGAACGTTTGTCAAGTAAATATTGAAAAAATCGAAAACGACGAGATGTTTCTTGTCGTTTTAGTCTTGTATATGGATTCCTAGTAAGCCGTTTGTTCAGATGGAGTCCTAGGAAGTGGACCTGTTCAACAGGGATTAATATAATATAATTTTAGAAAGCTTCTTTTTTTTTCTTTCTTTTTTTTTCATTTACTCATATTTACAACTGTTCAAAACAATATACATTAAGTAAATGTGTTGATAGTGAATACAATGGCATGTAAATAACTTGTGAAGAACTACTCACTAGAAGCACTTCAATAAAATCTACACTAAAAGGTCTCTAGGCCATCTTCTTTTCAGACGCCTCGGAGGATTATCGGGAATGGAGAGGGAAGCAAGTTGGGAGACTAGTGGATTGGAGTGGTTATGGAGCTTACTATGGAAGGATACATATCTGGTTTAGTCTATATCAGCAACATATGGAACATTAAGACGTTTATGGATAAGATTATTGGTCACAAAATAAGGAGCATTGCGGATTTTTCGAAGGATTTTGAATTGTAAGGATTGGAAACGAGATGAATTGGATGGTTTAGTGGAGCCCCAAAGCTCAACTCCGTGTAAATAGGTCTTACACGGTCATGTAAATGATTTTTTTGTAATTTATGGATTAGTAAATGTTGAAGTAGTCTGTAACGACGAGCAGTTTCTTGTCTTTTTAGTCTTGTATGTGGATTTCAAGTAAGACGTTTGTCCAAGTGGAGTCCTTGGTAGAAGATCTGTGCATCAGGGATTACTGGAATATCATTGAAGGATACTGTAGGGTAGGATTTCGTAGGTTTACGGCAAAGGGTAAAGGTTATTTGATGGGAGTTTTTTGGATTTATTTTAATTCTCCAATTTCGACACCTTTCTTGAATGTTAGTAATATGCTTCTGCAAGAATTAAGATAGTAAAAGGAGATATATAAAGTTACTTCACATAATTTGTTATATTTTTAGGATTGATGTGATATTTTTAGAAAGCTAAAAAAAAATTGTAAATTATTACATTATTACGGGATTCGGTAGGGATTTAAAATAAACATTAGTTGACCCTGAATAATTTGGAACGATGAGTTACTTTCAACTTCTATTGGAATTTTTTTATTCCAAGACTAGTTTCGAATGTTGAAAACCCATCATCTGTTCTAAAAACATACAACAAATTCAAAACATCAGCACTTTAGTGAATTATTTTTAGCTTTCTCCGATCCCCTAGATCAGCCCTGACGCAATCTTCCCATCCAAAACTGATTAGTATTTTTGGAAGTCAGTCATTATTGAAACCAACGACTCAATATGCCCATTTTAGCCTTCGCGCTGCTATGAATTATACGGATACCTGAACTATACTTACCAAATAAACTGCCCGCATTCCCCATTGAAGCCTTCTAAATTTTGCAGGTGAATTTTTTTTTGGGCCAAATATTCTATGCAGTACTTTATTTTCCAAAACTAGCAGACGTTCTTCTTCCCTTAAAGTATGCGGATATGTTTCGCAAACGAAAAGAACTAATCATCAATTCTAAATAGAAAAGTTTAAAAAATTTTTTTTTTTTTTGAGGATTTTCCGTGAATAAAATATTTTTTTTTGTATTTTTTAAAAACATATTATAGCTAATTATAAATAATTGATTGGGTGTAATAAAGTACACATAAAGTATTATTGTTATTTTATTTTAGTACGTATCAAAAAACGACTATTTATACGCAATGGCTCGTAAATATACAAATGATATAATAGATAAAATAATAATTAAGCATTATTTTGAGGTAGTAAATTTTACTTTACTGGTTAAGGATACTTACGTAAGACAGTATTTTTTTTTTTAGAATTTTAAGCAGATACGGTTAGAATGTTCCTCGTTTGCGAGCGTCTTAAAGCCGGAAAAGAAAATGTTTACTGTATTCGTAAACGGCACAGTTTCTACTCCAAAAGATGTTAAAATTACCCAATCTCTTAACCTCTTAGACCTCTAAACTAAATAATAAATGCAGGAATTATAACTATATTAGAACCCCTCTTGAACCTTTGATACATGATTTATTTTTTTAAATATTTATTGGGGTAAAATCAGGGGAAGAAATAACGGAAGTATTCCTGTATAGTGTTTTACAGGGAAATTATGAAAAACCTCAACGTTGCTCATCTTCAACACCATGCATAGAAGCCTCGATGGCCAGAACGCGTTGGTTCGAGGTTTTCGAGGTCCTGGGTTCGAATCTTACCGGGTTGGGTTGAAATTTATTTTGTGACAGAACAACGGTATAAGTCTCCATCATCGTACTCTGGCAAGAATATGTCCTGTTAACGTGTAGGATACTATGTCCGTCCTGCCCTATTTGGTTGGTGTACATGAGCACGTTAAGCCCCACAAAATAAAGCTATACCTTTGAGAATCTAAATCGTTAAGTGGAAATGTACTCTGTTATCTAATATAAACTATAACTAAGTGTATACAAAATAAAGATTTTTCTGACTTAAAAGAGCTAATTTCTGAGTAAGACAAATACTAGAGGAAAAATTTTCTCACAGGCTTACTGTATACACAACATTAAATAACTCTTAACGTTTTAGTAAATAATTCTTTAAATATCCACAAGGTTTTCAAAGCATGATTTTGAAAATTCAAAATTTCAGATTTAATCGAATCCCAATAGAACGCTTTTAAAACACCAATACAAGAATGTATTGGTACAATTGGTACAAAAATGTATATGCACTTCTACAACGGAATGTATCAAAGAGTTATCAGACCAATCCCGTGAAACTAAGTTCGAAGTTTATTCCTCCTTTTTGGTGTATTTATATGACAGAGCTAAACATTGGCTGTTTGACGAGCCTTTCTGAGAAAGTTCTCAGGAAATAAAGTGGAAGGGAAGAGGTTTCCTCGAGTTTGCTTCCCCTCTGAAATTTCAGTTATTTGCGAAGAGGAAAACTGGCCTCTTCTGGAAACGTGAGCTACAATGATGGGTTCGAAATCAATTTTTTCACGATTCTGACTACTTCACATTTAACGAGGAAATAATCGGTATGTTGGCATATTCGAAGCCAATGACGAAAGTTCAAGTATGGAGGATCCACAATATAGGTGATGAAGAAAAATAAAAGCAGTTTTAACTGCACTAAGTTAAACAGAAAAAATATTTAATGATATCGGACAAAGTGAAAATAATAAAACATAATGAAAATTGAGACACTAAGTAAAAACTTCGAATAAATATGCGGTAAACGCAATAGAAAGTAATTTCTACATTAGAAGATCCCGAAGCCATCTACTTTACAGAAGCATCAGAGGATTATTACGATTGAAATGGGAAGCAAGTTAAGAAACAAATGATATATATATATATATATATATATATATATATATATATATATATAAAAAAAAAAAAAAAAAAAAAAAAAAAAAAAAAAAAAAAAAAAAAAAAAAGGAACCTATCTAGATTTTTTTTTTTTTACTATGAGTCTGCCTGCATTGTTTTTGTTGGTTACAATAGTTGAAAATGTTTAACTATTTTCTATTCATAATAAATACATAAATATTATAAAACTTCGTAATTATTAGCTATAAGGATTCAGGAGCTTATTTATTCACAATGTCTGATGAAACAGTCTCTTTGTGAACAAAAATAGATTTTTCACGAAAACGTCGAATAAACGATCAAACCAATAACCAGCTAATGAAGGAATATTAAAAATAATTGAAGCAACTTTAAAAAATTAGGAAATAATGATTGATATAATCCCCACAAAAAATAAAATAAAAAAAATCATTCAAGTAAATGAATAAAGGCTTTTAAAGATAATTGAAAAATTTAGTGTCCCAGCTAACTTGTGAAAAATTAGATATATATATATCCTTTGATCGTTATCAAAGGAAACAAAAGATTGAAAAATAAAATCTTCTTTTTCAAAAATATTTTTGAAGTTTTTTTCTTTCAAGTAAATTAAAAGGAATCTGAACTATTCCATAGGCGAGTGAACAATAAAAATCTATGAATTTTTTCATGTATCTTTCAAGAGAAATGTTACGAATTTGGAGAGGGGCATAATAAAAAGAATTTGAATTTGAATTATATTATTTTTATTGCATTTCAGAAGTTTTATTTATTTTTTAAATCATTATTCTTAAACTATTACTGTAACTATCACACTTATTACATCAACTGATTACCACAAAAACGGGTAAGGATTAATTATTAAAGGAGAAAAAGAAAAGGGTTTGTAATCTTAAACAAAAACAAAATTCTAGAAAAGTTCCTAAAGTGATTTATGTAATGATCTAATCAGGTAGAACAATGCTAAATAAACTGTATGTAGCCAACTTGTAAACAAAATAAAAAAACAATCAATTGATGTAATGTTTAATTGGTTTCATCAATCTTCAAAAAACATTTTTTATTTCAAATATTCCACTTGAAATGAAGTATTCATCATAGAACAATCGCATAGTTAAAAATTATACTGATACTATTTCTTCATACAATAAAAAATATTCATTGATCCTTCATTCAAAACATCAAATTTGTTTAATATGTCTAAAAAATAAGTCCATCATTTTTTTTTTCATAAGTGTTTCATTACAAATAGATTTTGCAAATTTTTTTTAGAGGATTAAACCGTGATTATCACAACCCATAATTAATTCTGAATAAAACCATTTTTTTTTTTTTTTTTTTTTTTTTTTTTTTTAGTAATAAACAAGTGCAAATACAGTTATTATGATATTAACTTAATGGGTTAGTCAAGGTGGATAAAGATAAATTTATTTAGTCCTTTTTTAAAATAATTAATCAAATTTGTCGATTACATACTTAGAGAATTATTTATAGTTTATACTAATATAGAATAAAAATTATCTTTTTTATACTTTTATGTAGTTCTGATAAACACCGCAAGGTAGTGCTAGCGACTAGGTTAACCTTAATTTATTTTCTGAACAATTTAAATTGAGAAGTTTAAATTCATTTTTAAGTTAGGTAATTCTAACGTAATAATTTAAAATATATGTGAAATCCTAGTTTGTTATGCATCACTGAATATTACTAAATTAAAACAATCTTTAAAATATTACAGTTTAAGATCTTATAAATGAAGCTAATGAAAAAAAATTTAATTTTTCAAAATTACTTATTTAACTGAAGTTTTTTGAAGTGTTGAGATTCTTTTAAAAGGCCATTAACTTGTTGAAAAAGAATTATTTCTATTATTCAAGATTGCAGGGAAGTAAAGAGAATGCCGCGCTACCTATGGCTGAAATAGGGAACTAATCTAGTCCGGTCGAGATAGAGCCACCAGTCAAATCGGTGACCCCGGTTCGGGCTAAAATTCTGGGTTTCGTATTAGGACAACCGATTCTAACAGGAGCTCAACTGTTCCATGACCTTGTTAAATCGGATGGCTATCGTTAGTTTTTCCAGGTGCATTTAAATAATATTACATTGACAATTACCGTTTTGTTAAAAAATATAAATTAGCAACCTTCTGCCTTGGTTAACAATACATAGAGTTAGTACCATTAAACAATAAAATATTTAATGGTGGTTAAAAAAGAAAATGGCTGACAATATGTAACACGGGATTGATGAAAAAGCATTTGAAATGAATTTTTTTTTTGTTTTAACAATGTTATTTTTTTTTTTAACTCAATTTCTCCCTAAATAGGAAAAACAATAGATCATGGATGTGTCAATGTATAATCTGCTTCTTTTCCCAATTTATATGTTAGAATTAAAAGAAACTAATTACTTAAATTAATAATCATATTAAATCAACAGGTAATGGTTATTCAAAATAAAGTTGAGGGAAAATAGGGATTTTAAACCTGATTTTTCATTTAAACCAATATAACTCCTAAACGCCAGGTCCCTGTGACAATTTTTACATAACAAAAAATTATCCTTTACATTTATGATAAAGATACTATCAGCAAATCTTCGATCCGAGGGAAAACAACAGAGCTAGAACGTGTTAAAATGTTTGAGGCTGAAATAAAAGTTTCACCAAAAAAGTATGCACCCCCTAGCCAAAAAACATATTTATAAAAATAAATGATTTAGCTAACTTGTAAAGTACGGACAATGAAATTTAAACAAATTCGAATTACACTGCGGTAGGGGCTTAATCCACTAGAGTGAAAAAACAGAATTTTCATCATATTTTCTATTCGTTTAAAATCTGGACTTCATCATCTTCTTCCTCCGTCGTTTACCTCTTCTGTTGTAAAAACATTCGCTTTCATTTTCCAGTTCTTATTGGATCGTATTTCGTAGACCTCTCTGTTCTTCATTGTCATTGTCAACAAGAGACACATTGATTTACTTGTTCTTAGTTTAAATTGGTTTAAAGCACTTTTTTAGTTCTTCACTTATTAATCGAAACCTACGGATTTTTCCAATATTCCATAAAAACTAAAATTGATCGCACTATTTAAAGCGAAAAAAAAAAAACTAAAAATTTTACACTGTTTTCAGTCTTTCGCTTATAACTAGAAAAATGCTGCATTTTTGCAAATGACGGGTTAATACAGATTAAAGTAGTCCAAATATTATACACAATGTGACGGACGATTTTGATTTTCTTTTGAGTCCTATTGGCGTTAGAGATCGCTACCTTTCAACTCGAGAAATATAAAAAATAATAAGAAATATCTTACACTACACTTTTAATTTATTGCAGGAAATGTCTCACACATTCTTATAAGATTGGGAGAACAAAAAAAAGTGTCTTCTGCTTATTAGCAGCATACCAATAAAGAACAATGTTAACGAATAAAAAAGTATGAGCGAAAAATTAAAAGAAAACAAAGGTAAAATTATGTGTTTTTTTTGGGGGGGGGGGGTTCGTTCCAAGCCTACCTCCTACAAAATAGCAAACTTGAATTTTGGATTCAACTTCCCCCCAAAAAAAGTATGAAAATATGTGAATGTATACATATTTCATATTCAGTTTTTTATTTATTCAGTTTTTTATTTAGTGTACCTATTTTTATATAGAACCGCCATTTTGGAAAGTGCATACATAATTTTCAAAACTGAAAATAAAACTGCAAATATTTTAATTTTTTGTCTTTACGACACCGACCTCCATTCTCAAGGCAGAAATTATCAAAAAAATAGGTTTCATTTCCCAAGTAAACGAACTGAACCGTTGAGAAAAAAAGCCTCCGCTATTATTTATATAATCGAGAAAGAAACCCTGGTTTGTGCACAAAGAGGGGGGGGGGGGGGATTAGCGTAGTGCCGAACTACATCAGGTCTGATGTGTTTGGTATCAGGACAACCGGATTCCACAGGAGCTCAGCTGTTCTTGATCAGGATAATATTACCAAAATTCATCTGTATTTCATTCTTAATGTTATTTAAGCAATAACTTTTAAATATAATCAAAAACATTACATGTCCTTAAAAAATCAATCCATAGAACCCAAAAAAATATTATTATAATATACTTGAAATTACTCGTTTAAATAATATTAGAAATTAAATCAATTTATTTAAAATAAAATAGGTCACTGAAAAATAATTTATCAAATAAATGTATCATAATTTCATATGCAGTTTTCATCTAATTTTTACGAACTAATATCAACTCAAACAGCCACCCCCAATGAAAGCACAATATTTGTGATATTCCTTGATGGTGCCAAATCATAATTATTTTCAAGCTATTTTAGAGAACATTATATTATATCAAAATAAATTACCGGTCTGAAAGTATCCCCTCACCTGAACCTAAATCGGTACATTTTAAAGTATAATCTGCAAAGGAAAACTTAATGCATTTTAAATAAACCCATATCCATACTGAATGATTAAAGGTAGATCAGTTATTGAAAAACATTTCAATATATCATACAAAGCAAGTTAATATATTCGTAAAAAATAAACCAATAAAAAAAAAATCAGCAGTTTTAAATGTTTAGGTTTACTTTTCAAATTCATCTATTACTGAATGAATAAAATATTAAAATGGTTACCTATTCTTGAATTAATTGTTAAATTTTTTTGTCTATGGTCTAATCTCTCCATGTTTGTTTACACATGTACATTAAGTTTATATATATATATATATATATATATATATATATATATATAGAATGTACTACATATATATTGCTAATTAAATATAATTAGAAATTAAATCAATTTATTTAAAATAAAATAGGTCACTGAAAAATAATTTATCAAATAAATGTATCATAATTTCATATGCAGTTTTCATCTAATTTTTACGAACTAATATCAACTCAAACAGCCACCCCCAATGAAAGCACAATATTTGTGATATTCCTTGATGGTGCCAAATCATAATTATTTTCAAGCTATTTTAGAGAACATTATATTATATCAAAATAAATTACTAAAAATATTAAAATGGTTACCTATTCTTGAATTAATTGTTAAATTTTTTTGTCTATGGTCTAATCTCTCCACATGTACATCTCTCCACATGTACATTAAGTTTATATATATATATATATATATATATATATATATATATATATATATATATAGAATGTACTACATATATATTGTGATAATATATATGATCAATAGTTTGTGCATGAGAAGCATAATTATTCCAGAAACACAAAAATGTTCGATATGCTAAAACAATTTAACAACTCTAAAATGCATGTTTAAAGCCAGCAGTATTACAATATTTCATTAATTTGTAATGGTGCATTGATCTAAAAATTTATAAAAAGTACAATTAACTTTTAATCAGTATTATTAAATTTAGCTAACTTATCTTTAAATTAAAAAAAAAATGATGAACCGATTAGAATAAGCATTATAACAGTTTAAAACTCTTTTGGGATGCTATTGACCCAATACTAACAAAAGGACTTCATTTTTCAATAATTAATTAATATTTTGTAAACCATATTTTCAATCACCAAGTAAATTTATAATTTTGTCAGCTAATAAAAAAATAAATAAATTATAGGTCATTTTTATGAAAAAAAAAAAAAAAAAAAACTAATGTAATTATTAAAAATATTTTTATAATAGTTATTGAATTCTTTACTTAATCTTTCACTGAAAACTCATTGTAAAAAAAGTATTTTGAATATCATAAATGTGAAAGCTAATATCCAAACTTTTAGACATACCTATTTTAAATGGATTTTGTATTATATTACTGGATTAATAATTCTATTAATATATTATTATATATAATAATACATATAACAAACTCACTGAGACCAACAGTCAAAATAGTTT
The DNA here is from genome assembly GCA_003667255.2 of Euschistus heros. Taxonomy (NCBI): domain Eukaryota; kingdom Metazoa; phylum Arthropoda; class Insecta; order Hemiptera; family Pentatomidae; genus Euschistus; species Euschistus heros. Next base: position 1,117,135 of record RCWM02000077.1, read on the forward strand.
GTTATAATTATTTGTTTTCTTTTTCTTTAATTTTCATTTTAACGGCTTAGTTCTCTGAATCCTGTTGATTCCTTTTAATACCATTAATTGTGGTTCTGCGTGTTGGTAGATGTTATTTTAAATAAATAATGACAGTAAAATCATAAAAAAAAATTTTAATTCTAGAAAAAAATTTTATAAGATATATATTTTTTTGGTTATATATTTATTGAAATTTACAACTGAATTAATAAAAAAAAAAAATACATCTAGTACAAGTGATTAATAAGATATATAAGACAAATTTCTGTTCAATACCAAGACCAAATAAATCCAGTTTTGTCTACTGTCATATTATAAAAAACACAATAGAAAGAGTATTGTTTTTCGAATACTTTAATTTAAAATGTAATATAAGATATTTTATTTTTAGATTGTGAACAAGTTATAGGAAACTATGAAAAAATCGAGTTTCCAAATGTTTCAAATTTTTTCTCAAGATTTTTAATGTTACATTAATACAAATTAATTGTAAAGAGCGTTACTTTAATTTAAAATAAAATTATTTTTATTTCTGTAATGCCAGTTATTTTCTTCTGTTATCATATTTTCTAAAATGTGTGTGAATGGTTGAAGTTGTTTTTATAATCAGGAATAAAGCATTATTCAATAAAATATTCATATTACAATAAGGATAGAAAAAAATCTCAATTATAGCATCTCAATGTTTAATTTCATCTAGAAGCCAGAATACATAAAAATTTAATCAAAAATAATTCGTACCTCAGAGGTATAGAGCACTATGTCCATTTTTTACCAAAAATACATTATTAAATATTCGTATTCACCTTTTTTCACTTTATACAAAGGTATAGAATTCTATTTCCTGGACCAATTAATTGTAAGGTAAGTTACATAAAAATGTTTTAAATATATATATATGCTTCTCATGCACAAACTATTGATCATATATATTATCACAATATATATGTAGTACATTCTATATATAATATATATATATATATATATATATATATATATATATATATAAACTTAATGTACATGTGGAGAGATGTACATGTGGAGAGATTAGACCATAGACAAAAAAATTTAACAATTAATTCAAGAATAGGTAACCATTTTAATATTTTATTCATTCAGTAATAGATGAATTTGAAAAGTAAACCTAAACATTTAAAACTGCTGATTTTTTTTTTATTGGTTTATTTTTTACGAATATATTAACTTGCTTTGTATGATATATTGAAATGTTTTTCAATAACTGATCTACCTTTAATTATTCAGTATGGATATGGGTTTATTTAAAATGCATTAAGTTTTCCTTTGCAGATTATACTTTAAAATGTACCGATTTAGGTTCAGGTGAGGGGATACTTTCAGACCGGTAATTTATTTTGATATAATATAATGTTCTCTAAAATAGCTTGAAAATAATTATGATTTGGCACCATCAAGGAATATCACAAATATTGTGCTTTCATTGGGGGTGGCTGTTTGAGTTGATATTAGTTCGTAAAAATTAGATGAAAACTGCATATGAAATTATGATACATTTATTTGATAAATTATTTTTCAGTGACCTATTTTATTTTAAATAAATTGATTTAATTTCTAATATTATTTAAACGAGTAATTTCAAGTATATTATAATAATATTTTTTTGGGTTCTATGGATTGATTTTTTAAGGACATGTAATGTTTTTGATTATATTTAAAAGTTATTGCTTAAATAACATTAAGAATGAAATACAGATGAATTTTGGTAATATTATCCTGATCAAGAACAGCTGAGCTCCTGTGGAATCCGGTTGTCCTGATACCAAACACATCAGACCTAATGTAGTTCGGCACTACGCTAATCCCCCCCCCCCCCCTCTTGGTGCACAAACCAGGGTTTCTTTCTCGATTGTTTACTTGGGAAATGAACCCTATTTTTTAATTTACTATGTATTTTATGTAAATTACATAAAAATGTTTTAAATATATATATATATATATATATATTTTTTTTTTTTTTTTTTTTTTTTTTTTTTTTTTTTTTTTTTTTTTTTTTTTTTTTTGTGGTGAGAGGGCATAACATTCTAATGTACTCCAATTAGGGCAGGAAGGACGGGTTACCAACCTATTCTAGCCTGAGTGATTCATTTCATAAATATAAATACAATAAACAGTTAAGGGAACAAAATCTTTTAAAAATAAAACTGATTCAAACTGCTCTCCTGTAAAGTTATGGAAATATGTAATACTGTTCTGAACCTACACTGTAGGTACAGAATGAAATAAGTAATTATCAAAGTATTCAATATACATTTTACTAGCCTTTTGGAAATATCTAAGAGTAACAGTACATTGATTGTGGGTCCAAATAACCTTGGGTAGGATAGAATTCTTTAAAAATGATGGATATATAAGTTTAATATTATATTTTTTATTCATAGTCATGGTAAAATTTATTTCTTAAAAATAAATAAATAAATAAATTTAATTAATGATACCGTTACTTTAATAAACAAGTTAACAATGTACTAAAACTACTTCAATCAGTATAATCTTGAATTGAGGAATCTCATGTGCTGTTTAGTGATAGTAGTCATACACAAATATGTACTTATTTTTCATAATATCTTATCAAGTGGTGCATGTATGTGATTCTTGGAAGATAAATTGAAATATATTAATTATGTTTGCTTTTTTTGTTTTTTGTTAGAATTTATCAAAAACCAAAACAATCTTAGAGTGAAGTAGTAGATAACTTCAACAAACGAGAGAACGCTACAACCCAAGAATAGAGCAGCTGTACCGCCAAGTGACACTGAAACCAAAATATTGAGAAAATTAAAATTAAAATTCAGCATACATAATACATGTATATCACAGTTAATTATCCATGACATCGATATTGCTATTACTGTAAAAGTAATTTTCTTCTTTGACATTTCTTAGAAAATGGAATTATCCAGTAATTTATGTGGATATTAATCAAAGAGATAATATTTAGGAAGAAGAAAAAAATCAATACACTGTTTTATTTGTTTATAAAACTGCCCACTCCATTTCCTCGATAATTCACTCTTTATTTGATTAAAATAATTTTCATATTTTATGTTATAGATTATTAAGTGGGAAAAAATATTAATTAAAAAATGTAACAAAACATAAATCAAATTAATTGATACAAACCTAATAAATCTTCTAGCCCAAAAATGATATCTCGTTTGAGTCTTGTTTTGCTATAATGTTCTATTGCCCATCGAAACCTGATATTGCAAGGAACAGGATAAGTCCTGAAATAAGTAATTAGTTATTGAAATATTTTATATTTTTAATTACGCATTAAAATATAGATTTACTAGGTCAGTACGAACTGGAGAAAATATACTCATATTTGTCTTATTTATATATAAGGTAGTGGTCTTCCGCTTATCATATATATTAAGTAAAATGTTCTCTTTAGCTTGATAAATATATTCTACGCCTATTGTAATTTTTTTTAAGAACAAAGGATATAATTTGATAGTATGCCTTTATGGTATCATTATAGTAACTTTCACTTTCTTTTTTTTTATGAAATTTCCTCAGCCATCTAAAACTCCACTACCTTTTCACAAAAATGTGTTATACATCTGAGATTTTTCTAGAACAAAATTAAGTGAGACACTACCAAGGTCACAAAAATATTTTTTTTTTATATTCAACAATATTCCATTATCAAATTGTATTTTAGGCTCTGTAAGAGATACTTTGGTAATATCCAAAGATATTCGGCTAATTTATTTGTATCTGAGCAATGGTATAGTAACTTAATTGAAACTGAAAATAAAGGAATAAAGCACTATTGGTCAAATTTTATTTAATTTTCTTTTTTTTAAGAATTAAAATTTTTTATATCACTCGAAATGTGAATACAGAATTATTTATTATAGGGAGGTAAAAATCTACTCCAGTATTAGTTTATGACTTTTAGAATAAACAGTTTTTTTTCCAGTTTCTTCAAACAATGATTCTGGGGAAAAAGCCAGAAATGATATTGATTTGTTAAAAAAAAAAAATAATCTTGCACAGAAAAATTCAATAGAAGAATTGTTTTTTAAATTACATGCTTGAAATCATTAATCTCTTAGACTGAAGGAACAGATGATTAAAAAAATCACTTCGAAATCAATTCTTTAAAATTTTTAAATAACTACACAGAACCTGCCACTTCTTTGCATCTCAAATTTCATAAATATTAAAATAAAATTGTATTTATAGCAGTGTTTATTTTTTTTAAATATAATCATTAAATTGATAGTTTTAATTTATTTAGTATCTCTGCCAATGATATTTTCATTCGCAAAAAAAAAAAAATAAAAAGTATTTTTTTATCTATAAATCTATTTATATTGAACCAAAAATATGATTGTACTCAAAACATCACCAAAAATGTGATTCAATTGCCTATCATTATCCTGTAAAGCGAAATTACGAAAAAATAAAATACAAGATACGAAAATACTTTCTTACCATTCCCTTACTGTATTCTTGTCAATATAAAAGTCTGTTGTTTCACAAAGAAAAACACAGCCACATTTTTTTGGTTTACCATTTTTGTCACGCAGTTTAATCATATTTTTAGCATATTTCGCCAAGCAAACAAGGCCTTCCACATTACAAATAGGTATTCCTTCTGCAAAACAAAGAAATTGAGTAATGAAAAAGAAAATTATTAAAAAAAAAAGCTTCTCGACAAAAATTATTCAACCAACATAGACAAAATGTATCTAAGAAAGTTTTTTTTAAAGAAATAAACAGAAAAGAAGTTTTTAGATGGTCCATTATGTAATATGTCGTACACTACGCACTGTTCATTGCAACTGATGATTCTGTCAAAATTGGATCATTTTTTAATCGAGAAGCTGTTGTCAGTCAAATATTCTTATTCGCCTCTGATAACTTGTGAGGGACCCATTTATTCATTTTTTTTTTTTTTTTTTTCTCATTTTATGTAGGTATCTTCAGTCTGTTTCTTGTGAAATATTTAACTGCTTACCTATTTCCACACATGTTTGACATGGATCCGAATCAATTAATTCTCGAATTGAATCATATTCAAGAATTTCATCACTATGACGAAATTTGGAAAACCAAAATTGAGCTTTATGCTCAGGCAGTACCTTCCCACCAAATATATTTTTTGAGCGGCCTTGTTGCTTTTAAGCCAAGTTTAAATTCATATAATAAAATTGACCTAATTTGAATTACAACACTAACCATCTTAATATATTTCTTTAAACGTTTTGTAGTGACTGGATTATAAGGTAATCCCTATTTCAAAGACAGTAAACAATATTATTTGCATTAGAAAAGGTCAAATTGAAAATAGAATTATAACAAAGACGCTACAGACCAAACAAATCTTAATTAATGAAAAAACGACAGGACTTTTTAAATGGCTTGGTATATTTAAATCATTGTAATATACACAAAATAAAATAACTATCAAACCTTCTTTCTTATAAAAGTAAGGAGCACAACCACAGTATTCAAAAGCCATCCTTTTTCTGCATTTCATTCTACAATAATTATGGCTGTATATTTCATCACCACTGTTCTCTAGGGGTTCGTCATAAAATCTGCAATGCCTTTGTTTAGGATCGAGTCTTCGTAAGTCTTTAGGGGCAACTGTCTCTTGAAACCTTGCAACAAGAAATAAAAAATAAACATCTGCCAAGTTTTATCCAGAAAAAAGTTTAGACATTAGAAAGCTAATTAACAGATAAGAGATTTTTTTTTATAGATGCTATATGGTTATAATGATTGATATATTTAACATCACAAATGATAATAAAAAAACAAAGAGAAACTATTTTTACATAGCTATTATACCTTTATTTTAATATCTCTTTCATTAGTATTATTATGTTATTGATATTATTTAAATACAGAAATAACTTGTTTATATAATTACTTCTTATTTTCATCACTTATTCAACTCATTCCTGACAAATAATTATTTTGAATTCCATTAATTGTTAATAAATTTCAAACATATACTAAATAATAAAAATGATAATAGTAAATAATACAGCCAGACAATTGTACCTGTAATTGTGTAGTAATTATTATTCTTAGGGGACAGTAAATCCCAGAATAAAGTTAATTTTTCATTTCATATTACAAGATTAATATAATCTATAGTTTATACTAGCATAAATGATAAACTTAAGTACCGAAATGTTGTGTCTCTCTCCATGTTTCTGGATACAACAAAAAATGTACTGGATGAATCAGGAATTTCAGATGGTGCATGCACATAATACTACAGAAAAAAGGCAAAGATTTTAACTAAAGCTGTAACAATGTTTAGGGGGCATATATGATAATATATAAAGAAACTTTGATATATCAATTACCCTACTAAACATTACTGACCCTAATCGCTCTTGGCAAATCCTCTACTCTTGCGTAACACAAAGAATTCAAATAGTTACAGGTTGGTAACGATTCCTTTTTTGGTCTTGGGTTATCTCTGCAAAAGAATAATGAATTTACTTAATCTGAGCTTGATACTAATAGAAAATATAAAGTTTTATTTTTTAGTATCTTACACTAATGAAATGTAATTTGTAACTAGTCCACTGTAAGTATAGCATATCCCCATTTCAGTTAACACTTCATGAAATGTCAAATTTTTGTAAGCTAGGTTAAATATTGTGATATGATATTCCATTCCCATCATTACCTTCAGCAAATAAGAAACACGTTTAAACTTAAGGTTAATTACAATTCACTTATTATATTTATAATAAAAAATAAATTATTCATAATTTAGTTTCTACTACTAAGATAAATGAATAATGAGCATTGATATAATAAAAATATTAATTACGAACTTATGGGTTTAAGGAATATGGCTAAACACATAATTCCTAGAAACTCTATTTACCATCAAAATAACAACCAACTAAGCATGTTTGATTCCCTTAAATATTTATTGTACCATTTTCAACTTCAATTTTCACCATAATTAATAGCCCAATTCTTTAACAAAATCTATTTGTGCTACAAACTAGCAAGTAGTACAAATTAATGAAGATTTAAATAATAATAATAATAATAATGAACATTTGCCAGAACTTTAGATTGAAAAAAAAAAAAAAAACTCATGTAGATTTAATTACCCTTCGAGCTATTTTGGCCATTTCTTCACCAGATATTTTCATTAATTCTGGATCTTGCATATAGTCCTGAAATTCATCTAGTTTTTCATATTTTATATTCACAATACTTTTAAGAAACTTCAGGTACAAACTCATTTTTGTGGAATTGTTATCTAGATTCCATCTCCTGCAATTGGTTATTTGATATTAATTATGAAAAATAATTAATATACTTGAACATTATCTAATTGAGCTATATAATATTTTTTTGGAGGTTGACAGAAGTTAGTAAAATGAGTTAAAATATATGTAAAAGTTCTACCTAACGTCACATGATATATACTTAGGGACAGTCATTTTCACAAACTACATTTCTATTATTTGCTCTTTTTGTCCTTTCCTTTTCTATAATATATATTTAATGTTAAACATAAATCTAATAAGGATTGCTAACTATTGATGGAGAAAAATAATTTATTAATTGAAGAGGGATTAACAAAATAATCTAAGTATCACGAGTTTTCAAATTTTCAATAGTAAATAAAAAATATAAAAAAACTTCTAGAATCAAAACAGCTTCATCAGTTAATTAGAATTAGAGGACACCCAAAAAAATATTAAATTTTATTTTTACTTATAAACATAATGAATTATTGTTTTTAATATAATATATTAAAATAAATTTGTTGTTGTTTGACATAAAATAAGTTTTCCTTAAATGAGGGTCCTTTTTTCTCTAAAATTGAAAAATATATTTTGTATGTGAAAAAAACGACAGTATACCATGGTGTATGAATATGACTGTCAAGGGTTTCTAATTATTATTAAAAGATATTATAGAAAGTTTATGATCGTAGGCTAAATCTATCTTAATCTATCTATCTAGCTTGGGGCTACAACCCACTTGGGAGTCATGGCCTCTGCCAACATCAATCGCCATGTTTTTCTATCCTGTGATAATGCCATCCAGTTTCTCACGCCTGGCCCATCCATCATTGTCCATGCAGTCTCTCCATTGCAGCTTGAGTCATCTGATCCTTCGGCTACTACGCAGGATTTCCATAAGAAGTTTCCTGGGGGACCATGTCGTCAGTCCTCTTTGCCACATTACCTGCCCACTTGAGTCGGCCTGTTTTTTTATAAATTTGATGACATCGGGCTCATAATAGATAGTACTAATAATTTTTTTAATAATGGTCAAGGCATTCCTGAAGATTCAAAAGGCATTTTTTAGAAAAATAGTTTCATGCCAAAAAAAGTTTTTGCACATTTGTCAAGAAATTTTTTTAATGTTTCTTTATCTTGATAAGAAAAAGTTTATATTTCTTTATTTTAATTTAATTTAAAAAAGAAAGACCACTCAGCAACTAATAATTTTGAGCACATCAAGCACCATATATTAAATATGCTCTTAGTGTAGTATATGAGCAATGTTTCATTTGTAATTAAATAAAGGTATTTTTTAAATAAAAATGTTTAACTCATTTGTACAAAAAAAAAAAAAAAAAAAAAAAAATGGCTCCACAGCTAAATATATAAATTAATATCATCTATAAATAAACTTAATGATTGTTCATATTAATAGCTGATGATTACCCTTTAAAATTAAAGACTGAAGTTGCTAAGTCTATCAGGTCTTTATCATTATGTTGTCCTATATTAGTACAGGTAGTGAAATAATTTGAAAAATATTATATTATAAATATTAAATTATGAATCTATTTTGGATATTTAAAAACATTCTGATAATTTTTTGGTGCTAAAGCTACTTACTCAATGACGAAGTCATTGGCAGCGCTTTCATTTAATTTTTCAACAAAACAGACCTGAAATATCAGAGTAAAAATTTGTATATTAGCAATTTAATTTAAATGAGTAGTTTATACAAATAATTATCACAAAAAAATCCAATTTTTAAGATGAATTATTTTCTTACAGTTGCGGCAGGAAATAAAAGATTCCAATCTCGGAAATCTTTTTCCAAAGATATTACAGTAGGATTTGAATTGTATCTGTACCAATTGTTGTATATCAACGCTGTTGCACCGTATGTTGCAAGGACCACAATCGTCAACCAAAATAACCTAGAAATAGAAAAATCATGGATATTTTTATACCTTTATGGCTCATTGAGGAAACCATAGTAAAGGTAATGCACAATTTAAAAATAATTTGTCAGACATCAGTAAGGGTCAAAGTATAATAAAATAAAATAATAAAATCAACAAAATAAATTCTGTTTTATTGAATTTTACCCAGAAATGTTTAAACCAAACTTTGTATTGGCTTGAGAAGGCTACTCATATAAAAAACAAAGACAATATGTTTATTTTATTATATTTTGATAATGCCCAACCAATTATTATTTGGAATCATCTTCAATATCAGAATATCTTAAAATAAAATAAAAAGCATACAATACTTATAAACACAAATAATATAAAACAAAAGTAAAAATAAAATTAGTAACCAGTAGAAAATCAAATTTTGTTTAAGTATATGGCGAGTGATAGGTAAAATGGTACTTATATCTTCAATCAGGGGCTTATAAACAAAAATACATTGTATTCACAAGAGATAGATGTATATTCAACATTCATTCAGGAACATATATAATAGTATCATAGCATGGATTAGTTAAATAGTATGTATCAAATAGTTGAAAATTAAATAACAAAATGTTTCCAACTAACAACAGTGCGACTTACCGCTCTAATGGATGGAACTTTTTATTGATGATGTATCGTATGCCATGGAGAGTGGTCCCTTCACCAAAGTCATTTATATAATAGGTTGCTTTGCTTTTACAATCATCTCTTTTGCTCATTTTATCTTCAACAAAATATTTAGTATTTACCTTATACCATTTATAGTTCAATTGAGGTATTAATTTATAATATAAATTCATATAAAAGAAAATTATAAATGATAAAAATTACCATTATTATCAAATGTATTATGTAGATAATGATTTAAATTTGAGATTATGTTTTTTCGCAGTTGATCAATATAGCAAGTGATATTTCATTTGTTATTATAAATAATTTATTTGAACTGTATAGTTTACTGCACTGAAAACCTGAGTTAAATACATACAATAAACTGAACTGAAACTGGCATCAATACGTTTTTTAATGAATGTAACAATATAAGAAAAAAAAATAGAAAATTTATCTCCTGAGAATAATTTTTAATTGTATCCTAAAATTTTTTACTTTGATAATAAAATGTGTACCATTTACAGTCAATATATACATATATCTGTTTTATTAATGATGTGGTAGTGTAACATATCTTAAAATAACAATGTATTAGGTTCACTATACACACAAAAAAACATTGATTTTGCAGCCTTTTTAATGTTTTTATAAATAATATATTTATCAAATGAAGAAAACGTTTTTAGTGATTTCTGGACTATGAAGTATATTTTAAGGTTATAAAAAAAAATAATACTAATATATATTTAAATAAAATAATGTTTTAATGTTTCAGTTGTCGTAATGCCGTTTTTAGTTATTTACTATCTATATTCTAGGGCTTCAAAATTTGGTATGAGGCAAGAAACGTTGCACAGTTGTAAACATATTCTGGATATGTTTTATGATATGAAAATAATTATTTTCAGGAAATAAATTTGTTATATTATTAATAATATATCATTAAGTAGCACTTTTGTCAATATATTAGTAAGCAATAAAATTGTAGGGATGATCCAATGTAAGTGTATTTTTATTATGCAAGTTTGTAGATTAGTTTAACTTGAACAATGAAACCTAAAAAATTATGTTAAATCAAAAAAAGGATAATAATTTTGTTTCCTTAATTGAAATTCATTGGTGAGAGAACCTTGTGAATATTTTTTTTTCAAAGACGAGATATGAATATGTTATAAAATAGGAATTTCTTTTGGACGATACGCAAAACTATCGGTCAAAATCGGAGACGGATGGTCCGGAAAATCCCTAGGTAATGGAACTGTAACTTTAAAAAAATTAACAGAGCAATTTATCAATTTCTTTGCACACCTCCCAATAAATAATAATGAAAAACCTTTGAGGAGTAGGTTAAAAAGGTTAGAAACCGTAATTAAAGTCAGTGGAGAAAAAAATGTTCATCTCGGTGGTTGTCGTGAAGAAGTGTATAAGTCAAATTTCTCTCAACACAAGTTAGCTATTAAATTTCAAAGCAGAATTTTTAATGTGGTTCATATTAAGACCTTAAAGTATCTATTTCGTCACAAATGGTATTTTTGTGATTATTATTTTGGCTTATAATAAAAGTATTTTACTTTTAAATCCTGATAAATTACAGGATTTTGTAAAAAGATCAAAAGCGGTCTCCTGAAAATTGCACAATTTTGACTAATCCACGTCTTCACGACAGCCATTGATTTAATGCCAATATAAGACTAGGGGAGGGATATATGCTTTATTGAAACAATTAACAATAAACATAGTGCTGCCCAACTTTATTGGGTTGCTATAAACACAGCATACTCATCTATCCAATTAAAGACATTGATTATATATAATATACTACTTAATATTACCTAATACTAGACAAAAATAACATTTTTTTTTTTTTTTTTTTTTTTTTTAAATTTTTCATTTAAAAATTTTTGTTTTAATAATTTGCCAATTTAATAGAACATACTGTTCAATGATATTTCTTTTATATCAAAGGGTTTAATATTGTATTCAAATAGTTGTTTTGTACTTATGATGCAATTGTTAAATGTAAAACTATCTGTTTAGATAAAATTAAAAAAAATTCTGGATGTTGCGTTTTTTTTTACGGAGTTTATAAAAAAACTGAGAAAATATTTTGATAATTCGCTTCTTCCTGAAAGTACCTTAAATATCATCTAAGGATTTTTTTTTTTTCCAGTTTATGAAGTATCACTTTTTCAATTTTAAACCAGATCAATTAAAGTTTCTGCATAATACTTACATTTGGTTTATATATATGTATTCAAATTAATATTGAAATCTACTCTAGTTTTATTCCTCCTCTTATTCCTTAATGCACGTCATTCTTTTCTTCTTTGCCGTATTTATGTTTCGTCATGTTGCTTCAGCTGTAAAATCTAAGAATACTTCTTTCACTTTAATAGTTGTTCTTGTCTTCTCTAACACTAAACAAGAGTTCAAGGATCCCATTTACTTACAACAGACATATTTATTTGACTGTATTATAACCATTTGGACAAACAGAGTTGATCATTGTGGCTCCGCTAAACCTTACAATACTTCTCGTATCCAATCCTTACAATTCAAAATCCTTTGTAAAATCCTCAACTCTCCTTATAATTTCACACATAAATGTATCCATAACAGTATATATGTTCCATATATTGTAGATTTGGCCCAAACAAAACATCCATCCTTCCATGACAAGTTACATACCCACGCGAACTCACTAGTCTCCCAACTTGCTTCTAACTCGATTCCCGATAATCGTCCGAGGCATCTGAAAAGAAGATGGCCTAGGGACTTTCTAATGTAGAACAGTTAATGAAATACTACTAATGAATAGTTCTTCACAAATTATTGAGCATGTCACTGTAACCATATTACTGCAAATTTAATTATTGTATATATTCTATACAGTTGCAAATATCAATGAAGTATAAACAAAATAAAATAGTGGTTCGTTCACCACATTTCTCATTTTTCATTCTCATTTCTGTAAATATTTTTTATTTTTAATTTTCTCAAGATGATAAATCAATCATTATTTAAATTATTCTGTCCGGATTCATCAGAATGCTTTCTTTTTTCATAATCAACTTTCTAGGGATAATTAGTAGAAACTTCAATTCATCCATCTTTGAGTAGGACAAGAATTGTTTCTCCTGTCTCTGTTGTCGGATAAATATTTACCCTTCTATAATTCTCTGCTAAAAATTAATAAGTTTAGTTCAAAAAACAATTTTACAAGTAAAATTTATTATTTTACGATCGAAGTTCCGAACATAATTTAAAATTTTAAGGCAAACATACAATTTAAATTCAAAAAGTACCTATTAATAATTGGTATACGCTTTACTGGAGTCAGATGAAGACAATACTGAACTGTAATCATAGGAGGGTTCGTACCACCCCTCGCGTGATTCCATTTGCCCAATCTGTTTCCAGATCTATGACTATGATTCGCCATTAACCGTGAAATAGAACGCTAAAAGGATTGATCACAATCATTGGTCAGTATCTAAGCAAGTTTGAAATATAAAATAAATTTATTATAAAATCCAAAATGGTTAAGACTAGTTAAATATTTAGCAATAAGTTACTCCAAAAATATTGGTAACGGAGAATAAAATAAATAATAGAGGTAATTCATCAGCCCAATTTCGGTTTCATGATAATATTGACATTTCAAATGTAACATTCTCTTAAATTTATCGTTAAAAAAAGTACCGTCCGTCATCAGTTCAGTTCATTTTTTTTTTTTTTTTTTTTTTTATTGTTTGGTTTTATTTTAATATATAGTTACTAAAAAAGCTACTGGTACTATTCGTCTCTCACATAAAGTCTCTTCCACCTAAATCGCTTTACTTCGAATAAATCGCCTTTTTGTCAATAATTATTTTGTTTTAACTTTAAGTACTTTAAATACAACAAAATTGAAGGATTATCCTATAGGTTACAACCCTATTCTAAGCAAAGTAAGAAGGTTGAGCTTTACTTCATGATTCAGTTTTCTTCAAAGTATGCTTTTAGTTCAACTTATTAAACCGGTGTTGCTTCTAACCAGTGCTGCCAATTCCAACATAAAAGTTTTCCCCGGGGTATCATCAAAATTGCCCCCGTTTGCCCCCAGCCATTTAAAAAAATTCCCGCCGATTTCCCCCAAATGACAAAATTAGTAATGTTGCTTATCAACTTTAATAATGAGGCATTAAGTTCATAAATATCTTTATGTCTAAATTAGAAATTAAGATATTCTTCCTATATTTAATGTAATTTATGTAATTAGATGTTGTTATAAAATAAAAAAAGAATACATATTATTGGCAACTTATACACTACTAGGTCAAATCGATTTATTAAAATTCAAATCGATTAGAATATTCAATTCGAATTTCTCCCACGGGAGAAAATATCTCTCAAATCGGCAGCCCTGCTGATGACGTGTAACCTAATTTTCCCCCAAAAGTGCAAAGGCTTCTAAAATTCCCCACCGTGGGAATATTACCCCCTAATCGGCAGTCCTAGTCAGAAGTCAACCGAGATACTGAGAGCCACACCTTGAGCCACAGCCATCTTGATAATAATAGATTGACATAACTTTATCTATTTTCAATTAAAAACCAAAAGCCCATCTTATCTCTTTGGCATATTTAATATGAAATCTAAGTTTTAGAAGAAAATATTTTCTTATTACCTTTATATTCTAATCTTAGTAATTAAAAAAAATAAACTTATATCTATGAAATATTTGCTTAAAATCACCCTTTCAATATTAAATCTCAGCCTATTGTTTTTTATATTCCATCCCATCCAGGTGCCTCATTTGAAAAAAAAAACTTTTATTATTACGGCAGCCTTATTCTGTAATTCCAAGCCCATCTCTATATGTAATGCTTCCTCATTTCATTTCATTGTCATGTTTACAAACCATCAATTTTTCCACCTACTCAATTATCAGTCATCCGAATATATGTAATAATATATGAGTAGTAATTTTTTTTTTTATATGCTCGATGATCAGTTTTTAATATTAATATCAATCTTATATGTGTATCATTCTTCCAATATAATTTCATTTTATTACCTCAATATCCTTCCTCTTTAGTTACAAAACTCCATCTAAAACCTCGGACAGAATACATCAGCTAGAACAAACATATCACCCAAATCTCAAACAAAAATCCATCTTAATCCTCAAACAGCACTTTAGAATCCGTCATTATTCTGCTATACCTGTCAACCTTCAGTTTTCTCTCTAATTTCTCCTTGCTTCGACTAGGAGTGCTTGGTTTATGGGAGACTGTTTGGAGAGCTCGAGATGAAATTGAAGAGACCGATGAACAGTTGTATATAATTTATCTTCAGGATCTTTAGGCGGTAACATATTTTGTTGTGGTATTCTGTGCTTGGATGGCTTTTTACTGATTTCCGACAGCTATACTTTCTCGGTGCTATCCTATTCTTAACAATAAAAACAAAAAAAAAACTACCTATATTCGTAACCTAATTACACCTCCTAATTATAAGGTCCTTTTCAACCTGTATATCTCCTCCCATAGAACTGCTTCCATTGAAATCTTTTATCATTTATGCTGCCTCCTTTTGGGGTTCCCTACCCATTCCTGTCCGTAAAACTTCTTCCTTAACTTTTTTTAATCATAATTTATTTTTCCACAACCCAAATAACCAATCTTCGGAAAATATGTAAAAACCTACATCCTGTTAAATCCAAAACAATAACATCATTTAAATTCTGAATATACGTCACTATCGAAAGCATAGTATATAGTAGTGTGTGCAACTTGCAAGGCTTATCAGAAAATAATAAATAAAAATTTTGACCGAAAGTGGACATGTTTAGTTTTGAAAGAAGACTCCTCAATTAAACATTAGTCTTATTCTTTTTTTTTTTCTTATTCTGAGAAAACAGTGTGCCCAAGTTAATTTTTCATTTCATTTAATTTTAAAATTCAGTTTTTTATTACTTGTTAAGTTAGAAGTTCCTTGAAGTGGCTGAAGTTAAAGCAGTTCATGTAAAAACGTTCATTTCTTATTCATTACATATAACTTATATTCTAGGAAACGAAGAATATCGTTATCAGTAGAAGAGGAGCTATAATAAGGCCTCACGCACGATAGGAGCTAATAACCAGCGGAGCCCAACGGTTCGACCCCGACGAGCGCGTGCTCACAACAAACAATTAGCGCCACCTGGGCTCGCAAATCAACAAGTCCGCCTGTCGTTGTTCTTTTTTCTCCTCTCTCTCTTTCGACTCCCCCGCTCCGGATCATAATTCACAGAGCTAATGGAGGGAGCTGTCGACAGATGCTAGCCAGCCGATGAGCTTCCGATGAAATAGAATAGCCACTCTATATCTATCCCTATCCTATCAGCTTATTACAGGCTCCTAGACCGTGTCCTATGGCATTTCAGGTAGCCCCACTCATCGGCTGGGTCTAGCTGCCATAAAAAAAAAAAAGCCAATCCATTATTGTATCATTTATGAAGTATCATTTTTTTAAAATATAAAACTCGTTGTTGACGAAAATGTAAAAACATAAAAAAATAAATAAAATGTGTATAAACATATATCATTATCAATCATATATTTGGCTGAGATGTGATTCCTAATAAGCGCCAGTTTCCAAAACGTCCACTTTCGAGATATCACATATTAGCCGACGAAATATTCAATTCATATCTGCAAGACAGGTTCTTAATTTTGTTTTTTTTTTTGTTTCAAAAGTTTCGCTATTCGGTTTCCCCACATGAAATGTCTGTATTTGGAAACAGGAAGTAAATAATGAAAGGAAGAAACAAATCAAATATATTTTATACAAAGATTTAATAATCTGCTTCAACTATCTTCTCCCGACGACTATTCAGGTTTTCAAAGCAAATTTGAAAAAGTTTTATAAAGTGATAAAACGGAGTCATAAAAGTAATTTTTAATGTCTAAACTATTTGTGGACAATTTTCCTCGCATAAAGTTATCTAAGTTCCAAAATAAGTGATAGTCTAAAATATAATTATTATTATTATTATTATATTTAGTACCCCAGACCTAGTCAGGGACTTGGCCTTACAAAGAATCGACTGCCATCCTTGTCTATCTTCCGCCTTCCTAGTCCAACTTCTCACTCCCAGTCTTTTAAATTCATCCTCGATGTTGTGACAGCCTTATGTGGAGCTCAATGTGTAGAAGACAAATGACGGCTGGAGACATGTCTTGTGGACTGTTGAAAAATATAGTGATAAAGTAGAAACAAATCCGAGACTCGAGTCAGGATAGAAATTACAGCATTTTGACTGATTAGAAATTATAACAGGAGTTCCTCAGAGCTGCCTCCTTGGCCCCTTGATATTCACTATATCTTAAAGAAGCTTAAGGGGGGAAAACAGGGCAACTTGCGAGTGCCCCGCTCTTGATTAAACAACCTGAGAAAAAAAATGACGTTTAATACTTTATTTTATCCATATATGAAATGAAATGAAAAAGTAATCTTTATTCTGGGACATATTGTCCCCTAAGAATAACAGACATGTATAATAAGTTGTACAATAGTCTGGCTATCTTAATTTCAAATGAAGATAATATATGTAAAAAATATATATATATATATATATATATATATATATATATATATATATATATATATAGGTATATATATATATATATATATATAATGAACTTTGTGATAAATATAAACATGAAAAAAGAAGAGAGGAAAAAAATAGGACAAAAAAAATTATATTAAATGCTAATATAATAATTACAATGCACTCAGAAAAATAAAGAAATATTAAAAAAAAAATAAATAAAATAAAATAAATATAGTGAATAGAAAGGAAAATATATATAGAGAAGAAAAATATTAAGACCTATTTGATTGTTAATACGACAAAATATTTACAAATACCTAAAAGGTAATATTTATACAATTGATAATAGCACTTTATCAATTAGAAGAAAGAGAAAAGAAATAATAATAATAATTTATATGAGAAAAAAACAAACAATTGTTGGGGAAACAAATGTCAAAAATAAAAACGAATACAATGAGAGTATACAATGATATACTTATTGAAGCAAATTCATTGGTATCGGTATGCTGAATTTGATTAACTTAACTTTTAATTATCACATATTGGCGGCATCTAACTGTGATTTAAGGAGATATTGGAATAGGAGAGTTTTGAATGAGTTTAAGGAAGAAGCATATCTAATTTCAGAAGGGATCGAGTTCCAGAGGGTAGTGGATCGAGCTTGGAAGGAGTGTTGGTATAATGCTGTTCGGTGGAAAGGGGGTATATATGTCAGAGGAACGTGATCTTGTTGTGAGTTGGTAGTGGACGGAAGACTTGAATATCAGTAGGTTATAGATGTTGGGTGGGCAATGGTTATTAATGACATGGTACAGGAAACTGCCCAGGAAATATTGTCTACGGGAGGATGGATAGAGCCACTCCAGGGCAGTGTAGAGGTGTGATACATGGGAACGTCTCGGGGTTCCGAAAACAAATCTGATATATTGGGTAAATACATAAAAATAAGACTTATATCTTTAAAAAATATATGCAATAAATAAATATATAAGCACATTCATATCTGCTTACAATATTTACACTCAAACTAAAGACTCCCTTATACCAATTTGTCCCTACACTACTGAGAGGTTTCTATGAGATTCTAGCGTCCCCCTCTCGTTGGATCACTGGTTCGTGAGCCAGTGGAGGCAAAATGAGAGTGCTTAATCGCAAACATTCTGAGGAGAATCTGTGTCCTAAATTTGCAATAGATCTCAAGGTAAATGCCTTTCTAACCAGCCAAAAGCATTATAAGTATTTATGGATATTTGAAAATTTAATTAGTGTAGAGTCAAGGACATAAGAGGTCATGATGTAAGGCGGATAACTCCTTAACCAATAATGGATACTAATTCAGTTTTCCAAGTCATTAGTATAGTATGATCAGATTCCAAAAAGTAATGTTTAGATTTAAACCGTAGGGATCTGAGAGAGTACGTAAACTTTACTACAAAACACTGACTAAGCAATTACTAAAATACTACAGTTTGCAGTACGTCAATTAATATCGGGAAGGAAGCCGGTAGTATTGTTGAGGTCATGAATAAAAGAAAAGTTATTTTGTAATTGAAATGGAGGCACGCGCCAGGTGGGTGTCTGCCCACTATCTGATCTAAAACCGACCATCCCTCCGGCCCTACGTGTCGTAATAACTAACGAGGAAACCGAGGAAATTCAGGAAATACTTTGAAGTTACTTTTATTTTTACCTATAGGAAATTTTGATATACAGGCAGAGCCTTCTAGAGTAGCTTCTCGCATTGCCGCAAACTGAGAAATAGAAAAAAATATATATATGAAAAATTATACTACCATATATCTATACCATTATATAAAAAGGCAAGCCATTTTTCGTTTGTGATCACTAATCGAGAAAACCACTGAACCAATTTATACCAAATTTTAACTACATACATAGTCTTAATAGTTCAAGGTAGTTTTAGCAATAATAAAATTTACACATTTTAATTAAATAGTTGTTAAAAAAAAGGGATAAATATGCGATGAAGTGAAGTTTGAAAATTGACCGATAGGTGGCGATCGCTGTTCAAAAGGGGTTACAAAAATATTATGCTAGCTGTAATAGTAAAAATATGTATAGAGCTAAAAAATGATAACAAAGTTTGTTTAATTCAATCAAATTGTTTTCAGAAAAGCTATAAATATATTTTGTGACGTATGGATCCCAGCGAAGTTTAAAACTCGAACGATACATGCCATACTGGAAAGAAAGGTTTCTAATAGTAAAGTTTATGATAGTAAAAATTAAAATGTAAAATGTGGAGTGGCAGAAACGAGGCTAGACTTTTATGGCTAGAAATTAAAATCCAACTAGTTATAATCAATAAAATTATTTCTGCCGAATAAAAATTGTTACTAAATGAAATGTCGATCCTTCCCTTTTTGATATTGTATGTCAAAATATGATTCATGGGCCTTTCATTGTGAGCACTGAAAACAGTCCATTATCCGCGAGTTTCTGAGCAGTCCCTGTCCATTTGGATTACCAACTCATACATTAAAATTAAAAATTGGATCTCTAATTATGTTCTAACCATATCTTTAAACACCTAATCAGTGTAATTTTAACCAGGTTAAATATTACTGCTATGCTTGATAATGTCATTGAGGAAATGATGGTTATTAATTGCATGCAATACAATACAAGATTTTTATCGATAAATAAACAAAACTTTAATAATTAATTAAAATTATCCAATTTTTTTAATTATGAGAGAGGGTGAAGCAGCGATGTGAGGTGGTAGTTAATTTATATGAGGAGATTATAGCTTTCATTTTTTTTTTTTTTTTTTTTTTTTTTTTTTTTTTTTTTTTTTTTTTTTTTTTTTTTTTTTTTTTTTTTTTTTTTTTTTAAATTCAACAATAAAAATATCTTAACCTAAAATATAAAATCTTTTAATACTAAATTTTAGTGTTGTGAGACAATCATTGTTTCTCGAAATTGGCTACTCTGCACATTTGTTTAAAAAATAATTTTAGAAAGATATGAAAATTATTATGATTCCGTATATTCAAATCATGAATTGCACCAAACCCAAACTGCCTCTGTTCTCTTGGAAGTTACAAGGTTCCATATTTGTTATAATGATACACATTAAAATAGCGATGGAGGATCTAAAAGGATTCACGACGCATTTGAGTATAATTCGGTGTCAAGGTATACATAACTGGGTATAATGCAACCGGGTTAGCATAATTCTAGGAAAAGTATTCTTCTACATCTTGTCTCCTCAGAATAACATAAATGTATAATAAAAAGATATTATTATCTGAATGCGTACTTATCAGGTAGCAACTTAGATACTTATAAATATATATGGTAGACATTTAAAACTAAAAACTAATCTTCGAGTTAATATACAAAACATTCTTAAGCTAATATATTATTACACTATTTCGGAAGATTGACAATTCAAGAGGTGGATGAATAAATGATGTTTAAAGGGAGCGATAGAAGAAGAATTGCGAATTGAAATGGGTATGGAATTTCAAAATAAGGTTGCACGAGTAATGAAGGATTTGTCAAAGGAGTCAGTTCAATTACCGACAACTTGTAATTTTAAAACACTTGCAATATTCATTCATTCGAAATATCGAATATTCGAAAAGTGGTTTTGGCACTTTAAACCTCTTATATCACTACTAGATCAGTTTCAACCCTGGCTAAAAACCATTGAACCAGAAGTTGCTTATGGTAATCGAGTAGTCATAGGCGGCCATGTTGACAACAGATGCTACCGACAACACGTGCTGCGTCCGTTAGCGTACTCATCGGCGGTAAAAAACAAACGGTTGATGCCAGCCGACGAATTAGGAGTTGCCTTCCGTGGAGTAGGTTTGGCACGGTTAAATGGCCCATCCGGAACCACAAGCCAACACTGCACGCGAATTTAGGAGTTGTTCGACTAGAGCAAATGACATGAACGATCTTATAATATATGTTTCAACTAGGTTTAACATCATACATTTATTAAGAAATATAATTTTTTATTGAAAAAAAATCAACAAATATACAAGGCGGTGATCCAGCCAAGCACCCTTTAACGTGTCTTCCCAAACCAATTAAACGATCAAGTCCCCAATTTCAATATTCAGCTGATAGAAAATAAAATAATACTTGAAATAGGTGGGGGGAGTTAAAGTCAAGCACATCTATCTGCTGTGCTCCACGCTTTTTTTTATTAGTTTTTTTTTTTTAATTCGGGTTTACCGTCGTTATTCACTCCAACTATTGCAGGAAGGGCGGGTTATCCTGCAGGTTACCAACCTATTCTAAAATCAAGATGTAAATTTTAACCCGCCAAGGTGGGATTCGAAACCAAGTCTGCAAATAGCAATATCCGTTTTGCAATACAATGCTTATCCACATTTTTCCTAATTTCGGGAGGTTCCTTCACCTTACCACTGCAACTACGATAGTTGAAGTGAGTAAGTTTACTACAATCATTTTTAAGGGTTATTGATTTTATTAATGCATGATTTTTTTTTCGCTAAAAAAATCTGAGAAATAATGGAAAAATAAATTAAAATATCCTGTCAAGTGTTTTCGCAGGAACTCTAGAAAAACCTCAATGTTGTCCATCTACAACTACCTAAAATCTTTAATGGGACTTGTTCATTGGCATTCCATTGAAACTAAACCCTGTTGTGAAAAACTGAGATGTTTCTGACATAAATTAGTTAGATTAGAAAAGTATTGCCCAATAGACCTATTGAAGGGGCTGATAGTAGAATATAAGACAGACCAAAAATATCTATCATCCATGATATTAAAATTTTCATTAAATTGATATAAAGATACACACCTCTGAAAGAACCGTAAACGTAAATATTGCGTTTCTTCAACGATATGCATCAAATAGTTAACAACTTAATTTTTAGAACTTTCGTCTTTTTATCCCCCCCCCCACACTAAAGCTCGGAAAAAACGTTTTTTTTGTTTTTGTTTTGTTTTTTAAGTTTCTTCAACCCTATCTCTTTAATTTTAAATTTAAAAAAATAACTTTAATCGTCATATCCATTCAACCGTTTGTCATAGGAAATTCTGATTTACTATTTTTCTGCGATCACAGGGAATAAGTTATTATGTCATAAAATGGCTGAAATGAGTTAGTTTAACCTTCTCCCAAGCTTTCAACACTCAGTTATGCATTTTTTAGCTCATGGTTTTGTGATTACATTGTTGAAAATAAAATTATTTTTATCCAATAATAGGATTCGCGGAAACAGATCCAAAGCAGTAATGAGGAGATGCAGTAGATGCTGCATGAGCATTGGCAGCCAAAGCCCGAACTCTTGGATCAGGGAATGTTTAAAAACCACCCGAGGCAGAGAAAAGTGGAAGTCGATTCTTGAGAAAGCCAAGACCAAGAATGGACTGTACAGCTTAGGAGGGTGATAATAATGAATAAGGAAATAATATTTAGTATTTATATATCTTCATACCATATAAAAATTGAATTCTACAATATTTATGTATTTTATATTTTTGTATGTATTATTATTTAGAAATAGTGAAGAACGTAATGGTGATAAAAATAAAATGGAAAAAATTATATTAATTACAGATAATATATTTAATTTCTAAAGATACTCTTGTTATCACAAAAACTTAACACAACGGTAAATAGTATCCCATAACACGAATTATGAAAGCAGAATGATTCATCGTAAGACCTCACAGATGATTTAGGAAGCACGCGCTTAACATGGAACATTTTAATTAGGAACACAATTTCGTCACTTAAGTGGATTGGGTGCATTCTGATAAACCTCCTTCGTCTGTCTGGTCTACAAAAGCCCACATATTCCAGCACAAGTCTGTTATTATTAATAAAATAACCTTAAATATATAGCTTGATGAACCCATATATAACCATAAATCCCAATAACCTTCCTCACAGATTAATAATAATAAAATTTATTCCAATGAAATTTAACAATTTACAATTTTGTAACTCGTTAAATTAATACAACTTTGAATAACTATTTACCTTACAGGTTGATTCAGCATCATAAATTAATAGTAGAACACATTTATAATAGTAGGAAAAATAAACAAAAGCATGCACAAAATTGAAAAAATATAAGAAAATAAAAATAAAGTAACTAAATTAAAATATCTACATTCTTTCGTAGAAGAATCCAAACCAAGCAACATATCTATTATTTTTGTATATAGTTTTGTAGTATATAGTTGGAGTCACATGTGTAGCTCCTTACAGGAGAGGCGCATGTTAGTAATGGTCGTATGATTTTTTAACTTATAGAAAATAATTTTTTTAAATCTTTTTTGGCCCAGATCCACCCCAAACTATATTCGTATATACCCTCTCAGCGTATTCGTGCGTAAGAAAATTATCAACTATTGGTAAAAAATTTCTGCAATGACTCGCTTATTAGATTACCTCGCTTATTTTTTAATAAACTTAGACAACTTCATGAGGCGGGTTCTAAACACGAATTAGATTTCACCTGGGACCCAGAAATCATTAATTTATGCCTGAAAGACAAATCCTATGCCTTGAAGCTAATGGAATGCTTCTCCTTTGGATTTTTTGTTGAAAACAGCCTTCAACTTCTGCTGCTTCATTGTTCCTCACTCCAAGAACCCAGAAATAAATACTTAAACAAGTACATAGTTGGAAACTCCGATATAATTGACATACAAAACATTCTTTCAGTTGAAACTATTGATCATTTCAATGATATATCTTTTCTTTTTTTTTTAATTACATTATAATACTGTTTTAAATAATAATCGGAATTCAAATGAATTTATGTTACTGATAGCTTGGCTGTAGATTTGATCAATGAATAACATTATTATTTTATGTAGTCTGTTTTTATTTATAATTTGGTTAAAGATTAACATTCGCCAAATTGTTAACTATTTTGTAAATTTCTTCTAAAACAATTTGTACAAGAATTTTTCTTTAACAAATAAACATTTAAAAAAAAAAAAATAGTTTTTAATAGACAGTGGAGATTTCCTACGAAAATATGGCGCCATTGTACTGATAGTTTTTTTGGCTTTGCAACATTTGTTATTATTAATAAAATAATGACATGTGAATGTTAATTTTTTATCTAGTCCCAGACCTAAATAGATTAAAGTTTGTGCCCAGGGAACTCGAATATTATTTAGGATAATATGTTCCGGTATGATAGGCCTTCTTTTCGTAATCATTATTGGTTTTGTTTTTGCTCGTTTTGTTTTCTATTTTCCGTTTTTTATAATATCTATTGAATCTAGAGTATAAAGATTTTAATCTACTTTCTATTGTATCCATCCTATAGGAACTAGTATAAATGGCGGTGTCATCTGCATATTAACATTTTTTATCAGAAGGGAGTAAGGGTAGGTCGGATGTGTATAGGTTAAAGAGAGTAGGGGAAAGGCAGTATCCTTGGGGGAAAACTGCTGATAGGTGATTTTTAGGTGATGTGGTATCGTTAATTGTCATCTGAAAGGATCTATTGGAAAGGTGTGAATGGATTATATTTACAATTTATGGCGAGAATCGATATGTAATAAGTTTGTATAATAATCCATTATGCCATATTATATCAAAAGCCCTTTCGATGTCGAGTATGATCATCCGTAAATGTTTCTTATCATTAAAGCCTTCTGTTATATAATCCGTTAATCTGGCTAACTGCGACACATTAGGATGATGGTTCCTGAATCCGAATTGCTCATTCTTCACAGATTAAAACTATAGAAGCATCGAGACTGTTTATAATAAATACTCTGGAATTATAGCTTGATTTTCATATTGAACATATAGTCCAGTCAATAAACATATTATGTTACTACTCGTTAGGAGTAGTTAAAAGGTACATACTAAAAGTCCCCACCCCTTGGGAGTAAGCTTACGGAGGAGGGAGAGGAGAAGGTCCCATTTTTGGGTTTTTCGATATCTCGAAAACGGTAGGCTTTATAACAATATGTATCAGATAAAAATTAAAGCTAATTAAATTTCCTATAAAATTAACTCCATACATATTGGTCGAACTTTTGACGGTTTTCGAGATATAAGTTATTAAAAATCGATAACTTTCGAAAAAAAAAAGAATTACCTCACTTTTTGTCAAACATTTGCTTCTTGTGCCTTCCACGATCGTTTCTCAGATAAACAGTCAGAATCAAAATTGTAGAACACTAGATTTACTTTAATTTCGAATATACGTTTCTGGCACTTGAAGCAAAAGTTTGACAAAAAGTGAGATAATAATAATTTTTTTCTCAAAAAATTATCAATTTTTAATCAAGTATATCTCGAAAACCTTTAAAAGTTCGACCAATATGTATGGAATCAATTTTATAGGAAATTTAAATAGCTTTAATTTTTATTTGATACATATTTTTATAGAGTATACCATTTTCGAGATATAATCGAAAAACCCAAAAATGGAACCTTCTCTCCTCCTCCCACCGTAAGCTCACGCCCCAGGGGCGGAGACTTTTTGCTAATGAAGCTATGAAGTAAAAAATAATCGCATATTTAATGGACTGTACACCCTTCATTGACTGGACTAATATAGCGTGAATTGATTCATCTATTTTAATTATTGCCTTTTGGGAAGGTTGTAACTTGTAATTTATTCAATAAGGTCATTTTTCTTTTAAAAAAATCTTTTCCTATCCTTCCAATACTTACATCAAATTTTGAATCAGTTTAACTTGATGTTATTATATAAACAATATGATAATTTTCAGCTAATTACGAATTACAAATAAACATGGATGCCCTAGGTAACGTATTGCGGAACTTTGTTGTACTACATAGCGTAAATTCAGCGTGACTAATTACACGAAGAGATACGAAGGGAGAAGGACATTGGCACAGAGACACACTAATGACCCTAATTGAAGGGCTCGTGTAGGACACGTGGCGCTACTTCCTATCACCTGTAACTGGTTCCTCCTTGCTGTAACTATATCCTACACGCTCTATGGGCACCGAGCTAACGATATGGATAGCATCAATATATCAATCGCTAACGGTCGGATTGTAACCGCTCCAGGATTGTAGCCGATACAGGATTGTAACCACATCATCCCAACAGGAATACACAACCGCTAAAGAGTTTTAGTTACCAAACCAAAATGTACCCCATGATGGAAAAAACTTTTGTTTTATGTTAACAATCCATATTCCTACAAGTTTCTTTGATTTGCGTCTTGAATTGTTTAAAGGATTCTTGTATATTTCCAGGCAAAGACATTCCATTAAAAGATCTCTCCACTATTTCATCACCGCCATTATGTTGCCGTCGGTCATGCAAAAGTTAATTGCAAAGGCAGTATTAAACTGCCCTTCTTGGCTGGCACCGACTCCAAAAATAACTGTCATTTAATCATAAATTGTTATAGGTATATAATTATCAATAATTTCGATGATCTTCATTTAATTATCTTTGTTTTGAAGTACTTAAAATAATATTTTTTTACTTTTTAGTTCTTGTTGAAGTCGGTTTTTGTTTTTTTTTCTTAAAATTATTTTTATTTTATGGCTATAAATTAAAATCCAACCATTTAAAACCAATAAAATTATTTCTGTCTTATAAAAATTATCACCAAACCAAAATGTCAATCCTTTGCTTTTTCATATCGTGTGTAAAAATATGATTCATAGACCTTTAGTTGTAAGCACTGTTAATGCAGTCACCTTGAGTTTCGTAATAGTCTCCGTGCATCTGGATTACCAACTCATAGATTAAAATTAAAAATTAAAAAAATTATGCTTTTACGTGCTCTTCAACCACCTAATCAGTTTAATTTGAAACAGGTTAAAATTACTGCTATTCGTGAAAATATCACTGAAGAAATAATGCTCTATTGTATAGATAAATACAGGATTTTTATCCATGGACACATAAAACTTTAATTATTTAACTTCTTTCGTTATCAGATCCGGTTACTGATCACAAACGAAAAATGTCCTAGGCCACTTACATAGCAATATGGATTACGAGAAATTGTCATTTTGACGATTACCAGTATTGAGCGTGTAAGGTCAGGTTGATATAGGTTTTTTTTTAACTGAATAAAAATAAAATAAAAAGAGGATCTGGAAGGAGAACTTCAGGACAACTTCAAGAACGGCAAAGTTTTTTTTTTTTTTCAATTGTATAGACATTTTTATTATTTATATAATGAATTTACTGTTGTAAATTCGAATAATGATTTTTATAATTAATGATTAAGAGAGTGTGCTTGGTTGAAAAATAAAAGTAAAATTGTTCTTAGAAATGTATTTTGTGTTGTTAAGAGTACAAAATGAACTTTGTAAGTTCTCTTTTTTGTATTCTGATTAAGTTTTTCTGATTAAGTCGCTATTTTCCTTTTTCGATGAGTTCTTTATAAGTCTTAATAATTTTGATAGAAGTATCTGTATTTTCTAGATATAAGTGGTTTAGTCAGGAAATTTAGGGTCAAGTATCAATAATGATATTGCTCATTTCTCAGTGTAATTTTTACCTAGGTGTTGACAAGTAAAGATTATTCCGTATTTTTACGTTTAATATTTTTATTACAAATGGAGATTCCTATCTAAATGGAATTTCTCTACGATAGCCGTTAGCAGTATTGCAGCTGTTGATATCGGTCATGCTAGTTGAGGCAGACGTTACATCTGAATATATTAGCATACATACAGTCGTACGTTCGGCTAAACCATATCAACCCAAGTATAGGAAGAAATCGTCTGTGATATGAAGTTAGTATAATCAATATGAACGCATACGTTCGAATGAATGGAATGGGGACCACATATTTATTATAACAGAAGAAAATATACCGTATACCGTCACTTCACTTAAACAACCCTGTAACTACAATTAAGTGTTTGAAAATTTTAGATTAAACATGTAACTACAGAACAAAAAATAAACATGAAACCCAATGTACAGCTATTCCCGCCACCCATTCAACCGTCATTTTTACAATATTTTTCAATTGCCTTACTCATATTAAATATAGTATTTTACTCCTCAGAACTAACTCTTCAAACATGCCGTTTTGTTATATAACGTAAGCATAAATATGACATTATTCTCCAAATTTATAAAAATAATTAATAAAACTTAATTCTAACAACTTCACTATATTAGAAATTCTCGATTTTTTACAGGAAAATACCATCACCGATAATCCCCTGCACAAGGTCAAAATTTAGTCGAGTGATGATACTCCGGAAATACAAAAAAATGGCCTAAGGTCGGAGATGACACGGACACGGCTGGGTGGTTACCCCAGGCCACGCGACCCCCGCCATTAGCTTCCCTCCCGTTCGCACCTTCTTCCGACCCTAACTGCATCTAATTTCGTCGGCTCTTTATGCCTGTGTAGAACCTTAGGTGCTTTTAGGAAGAGATTAGGAACAAAAAACTGACAGGAGTTACCGCGTTAGGCATCTTGTTAACGACCAAGAGCAGTGGGTTTTTTTCTTTCTTACTGTTTGTTCAGAAAAAAACGTCTCATCTTTTTGATAATACTGTATGTATACCCCGTGAGGACCCAGAAGGAGAACAGTTAAAATAACTAAGGCCAAAAATGAAGATGAAATAATTTATTAATAATAATAAGTAAATATATTTTGTTTACATTACCCCTGTAGTCCATCACTGTATTTTTTTTTAAACTTTATTTATTTATCCATGCCCGTTAAACAATAAATTAACAAACAGCGGATGGTATGATCAATATACAATAATAAAAAACAAGTCAGTCATTAGGAAGAGCATAATTCAGCTGAAACTCTTACGGTCTTTTGTTTATATCAAGATATTGAGAGAAAAGATTTTTTTCGATCTCTTTCTTTTATTTCAAGCCATACATGTTGCGTTCATTGTTCCAATATCTTTTATTTTTCAAAAACCCGTTATTTTACTGATTTGATGAACTATTATAAATTAGTTTTGAGAGCTCTTGAATCAGACTTTAAAGTTTACTGCAAAGTAGGAGAACAGCTTTAAATCTTGGATCCAAGCATTTGGCATGAGCAAACCCAAATATGTTTTAATACATAAGAATACTTCGTATACATTGTTTCTGTCTAGAGCGGAATACAACAGGAAATATAGGGTTAAATATTAATAATAATATTGCTTAGTATTCAACTTAAATTTACATGTTAAGATTATTCCATATTTTTTCGTTTAATATTTTCTTTTAAATGTATGTGTCTTTCACTCCTTCAGATGTATTGCAAGTAATCAGAAAGCTATCACCAAAAAAAGCTCCACGATTTGACTTAATTACCGCTGATCTTCTCCAGAAAATGCCCAAAAAAGCTATAGTCTTTCTAACTACACTTTACAACGCAATTCTCAGGACTATAAAATTCCCAATTCAAGAAATTCTTATATTACCATGACACATAAACCAAACAAAAACACCGATTCACCTTCTTCCTACAGACCAATTAGCCTACTTCCTTTGTGTTCTAAAGTTTTTGAAAAATTATTTTACCGACGAATACTAGACAACTGACAGATAAACAAGTACTGCCCGTTCATTTCACTCAACAGTTCATTAACTACACCGTGTAACGGATTTCATATCAATCTCACTCGAGAAAAGACTATATGCTACTGGGGTATTTCTGGATGTAGCTCAAGCATTTGACAGAGTTTGGCATGACGGACTTCTTTTTAAATTGAAAAACCTTCTTCCTTTTACCTATTATCTGATCCTTCAATCTTTTCTCTCTGATAATTTTTTTTTCTGTCCGACAAATCTCCTCTATTTCTAGTGCCAGGAGGAGGTACTATTGAGTAATAGTCTCCCACACGCATACAAGGCCTGTAGTATTCAATTTCATCACATTCACTGATTGTTACCCTAATAACAGGTGTGAATTAAAATCTGAATGAGAAAAAAAAAATTTATCTTCTTTAACATAATAAATAATGTTTAAAACATATACTCCGATATTTGGCATTATGTATATATTTCTTTTGTTTACAAATCCCGATTTATTTAACTCAATAAAAAAAAAAAAATGAGGAATAAGGAATATGAATCTTATTTTGTCTTTCGACTATGATATACGATAAATCAAAGACTTTTTTGAGGAAACCGCGTTTTTTTCCTTAAAAGCTGTAATATCTCCATTTTGTTTAAATATTGAAAATGACCACATTTTCGGATTTAGCATTATTTTTCTATAATAGCAGAGTACCTGTAACCTTGAATTTTACAAATATGGGATCTAAAGATCAGCTTGATCTTCACCTTATTCGGGAAAGTCACAATGTCTTAATTACTTCAACGATCGACGTTTTTCGAAAAAAACTATCCACAAGACTGCAAACCTCACAAAAACTTGTAAATTTATTAAGCTTTCAAACGATATGTTAAACGTAATAATTTTGTTTCACTTTCATGGAAAAAATAAATCCTAAATAATAATAATAAATAAATAAATGTAATAACATAAAATCCTCTGATCTGGTGTCGCTTAATTGACAGTTTTCCTTTATTTTCTATTAAACAATAATTTTTATTTTTTGCTTTTTAATCCAATGAATAGTTTATTATGTTTAAAATCCACATTTCAATTAAGGGATTGTCATAATGTTTTATCTACAGAAGTAACTGATTTGTATGCCAAATGAGAACACCATATTTTTTCGGTTTCAAAAGTAAATTTCTCCATGAAATCGGAACAAAATCATTAAGTTTAGCATATCGTTCGAAAGCTTATTAAATTTACAAGTTTTTGTGAGATTTTCTGTCTTATGGATACTTTTTTCTTTTATGTTATACTTAAAAACGGCGAGCGTTGAAGTAATTAAGACATTGGGACTTCCCCTAATAAGGTGAAGATCAGGCTGTTCTTTAGATCCCATATTTGTAAAATTCGAGGTTACAGATACTCAGCTACCAGGTATGCAAGTTTAAAATGTCGTTTTAATTCCAATAGAATGCGCTCTTAGCCTATTGAAGGATTTGCTTATCTCTAAACGCTATTTTGTTTGTTAGTCATTTGTTTACAAAAGTCAGTTGTTTTTAAGTCGTTTACGTGGACGTATCATACCTTTCTTTGGTGTTAAAAATGTCTAATTTTAAGCCAAATAAAGAGCATTTGCGGCATGTCATGATTTTCTTATTTAATCAAAAGAAAAAGGCATCTGAATGTCATCGAATTCTTGTTGAGACTTATGGCGATGTTGCTCCAACCGTTAGGACATGTGAACGTTGGTTTCAAAGTTTCAAACGTGGTGATTTTGATGTTACTGATCAAAAACGAGAAAATCGACCAAAAAAGTTTGAGGACTTCGAATTGCAATCTTTATTAGACGAAGACAATACCCAAACCCAACAAATGATGGCAGAACAGTTGAATGTCACTAGGCAATTTTTTTTAAATTACTGTGTATATATTTTAAGAAATAAACGACATTTTAAACTTGCATACCTGGTATTATAGAAAATTTAATGCTAAATCCGAAAGTGTGGTCAAAATCTGAAAAATATTTTATTGAGATATTACAGCTTTCGTGAAAAAAAAACGTGGTTTCCTCAAAAAAGTCTTTGATTTATCGTATATCTGCAACGGATTGGAATAGAAAGGTGAGGTCTGTGGCATTTTGCTACATTTTTGATCTAGTTTCACCCATTTTTACACTAAGAGATACTCACCTTGTATATGGATATTAAAGAATGAGGAAATTCTCTATATAACTATCTGATAAATTTTTAATGAGCATATTCCCGTTTGAATATTGAAACGGAATAATATTGATTTTTTTTTCTTAATGACTTTTACCTCAAAGTGAACGATATAATGGTTTGTTGCTGGTTGCAGGATCGATCCCCTATTTTAATATAATTTACGGGGCTGTAACATTATATCATAAATATCCTAATTGTAAATATAAATATTCTATTCTATTCTATATCGGGCGCTACCATCGATGAAGGACATGGGCCTTTGCACACAGCTTTCTTCACGCCTCTCTGTCAGCGGCCACGTTCCTCCAATTCTGGATATTTAGCAGCCGTATGTCCCCCTCCATATCATACATCCATTTTGTCTGGGCCTGCCTCTTCTTCTTGTTCCTTCTGGTGCTCCTGTCCACATTTTTCTTGGCAGCCTTTGAGGTTCCATTCTCTCTAAATGAACCAGCCATCACAAATGAATCCGTTTCATCAAAGAGTTCTCTGAGCTCTGCATTGCTTCTGATGCACCACCTTCGTTGATCTTTGATTGGGCCATATATCTTTGGAAGAACTCTTCTCTCCCATACAAGTACAGACTTTTGATATTCCTTTTTGTAGAGTCCATGTTTCGCTACCATACGTCACTGCTGGTCTTATTACCGTTATGTATATGGTTACTATAGCCCAGCTGGAGAGGTTTTTAAACTGGAGAGCTTTTTCCATAGTATAAAAACACCATGTTCCCGCTGCTATTCTGACTTTAATATAAATATAAATATGTATAAATTATAAATATATTAATATTAATTAAATGTAATATAAGGGATGGTGAATAGCATTGTTAGAATTATTTCAATTTTAATTCAAAGAATTTTAACTTGCAATTTAAACTTGTTTGATTGCCGAATTTCAGCACATTTTTATATTACTGTCGACTTATAAAATGAAATTCTAAAGGGGGATTTAGATGTTAATAATTTAAAATGTATACAACACGACCTGGGATTATGATATTTTACATCAATATGAAAGGAATTCGATCCAATTATTTATTTCAGAAGCATTGATCAAAATGATTCGCTGGCTCTCCATTGCGGTTTGGACTTTTGTCATAAGATAGTATTATCCATTGACTATAAACAATTATTATATAGGAATTATTGTTTATTACTGAACAATTGCAGTGTACCAACTGACGTCCTGAGACATCTGTCGATAGCCGTTCATAAAAGACTCGTTCCATTGAGACTCACTGTTCTCACGATACGCTCTTCGAATGCTTTCTTCACCAATCACAGCTTGTCTACGGCAACCATCTGTGTTTGTGGTTTCTGGCCAAAATAATAGAATAGTATCAACGAGAATATTGAAAGACAAGTGCTGATGAGTGTCCATTTTTATTTGTTAGTATAAAATGGTATAAATGTTGACTTTTATTTTTAGTATTATTGTCAATTAAAGTGAAATATTTTAATAATTGACAATCAAAATCGAGTATCCTTGTCAAATAAAATGAAATATTTTAATAATTGGCAATAAAAATCGAGTATCCTTGATGTGACTCTTTCACGTGAAACGTGAAACGTTAAAATTTAATCAAATTTAAATATTTTCTGTACAGTTGATATACTGTGTAATATATATATATATATATATATATATATATATATATATATAAACTTAAAGATAATAACTGATTTGCTGCTTCTATGATTTTAAATACCAGCAATTGGAAACTGTAATAAATGCATGATCAGAAATCAAATGTAGGTACCCATTTTGGCTTAAGTGGGTAAGAGAACAATTTACTGAGGTTATGTTACTATCAATACATGAGTTGCCTGTACACTACACCACAGTAAGTACCAAGCTGCTGATCAAATTAGTTACTTGTTTTATTTATTAAATATTGTAGATACATGACCAATAATAGATTGATTTCGTGTTTTTCCACAAAATTAATCTTCATTATAGTATATGATTTAAATAATAACCGTGTTAATAAAATGTTGAAAATAGTGCAATTTTCCCATAATTATGAATACTTTTTGAATTGGAATAAATTTAGATTCTTTCAATTGTTCCACCATTTTTTATTAATCCCTAATATTTTCCATTTAATAATAGGAGTGCTTAGGGGGTTTCGTCTTTCCGACACACCCTGACTAGTCTTCTAGAAATGTAGCCAATTTTGGCTAATTTTTATTATTTATAATTTTCTCTGATAATTTGACAGAACGGAATTCTTGATTAGTAGTTCCGTAATCCAGTATGTGGAATGAGGGAAATAGGTCTTACTTCACGTACAAAAATGGGCAAATAACTGCAAATGGTATCATCCTCCTACTACTGTCCGTTGCCGATATAATATATATTATTTTTTAATAAAAACCCAGAAAAGAAGACTGTGAAAAATCGCCTCAAAACTTTTCAATATAGAACTTTTAGTTTAGCAGTGGTACGAATGGCTTGTTACTTTACAAGTCTTTAAATTGTTCTTTTATAATAACTATTCTCAGGCCTGGATTAACGCATTTGCATTTGCTTAGGCCGGCACTATATAGGGGGCGGCAGCATGAAGGAGGTGGAAAAAAAAGAAGTTAATTTTTCGGTTCTGTGCAAAACTAAAAACGCAAAGTGGACAGCCCTGCACGATGATTTCATTGATCATGATGTGCACAGAAAACGCTAAAACTGAACTTTGAAAAAGTGGTCAACAAAAAAAAAATTATGAAATTGCTAGAGCTTATTTATGAGTCTCTGCCTAAACTTCTCTCCATACAGTCTAGACTACCAAATACAATTTTTTTTTTTTTTTTAATATGAACCACTTTCTAAAAAAAAAAAAAATCTATTGATCAAAAGTTGATGGTTAATAAGCATTTAAAATTCCATATAGAGGAACCAACACGTTTGTGGAAATGTATTGAGTGGAATGGAACGTATTTTGATTAATAAAAACGTTTTCTAATCATTTACTTTATAGTTTACTAGCATCCCCAGTCACGGCTTCGCCCGCTCCTATAAGTAAAGAACTTAGATAGGTTTAACTAATAATAGAAGTTTTATTTTTTAACAATAAAAATCTTATCATGCAGTTGAGAATTATTTTCTCACAATATTTCTTTATATTTTCACTCAAAGCTGTAATTTTTAACCCGGTATTATTGCAATGATTAGTTGGTTCAAATTCACCTTAAAGCATTATTGGATATTCAATCATTAATTCTAATCTAAGAGTTGCTAATTTAGATGTAGAGACTTTTTAGGAAGAAACTGGCGGATAATGAACTGTATTATCAGTGTTTACAACCATATCAATAAAGATATTCTCGGCTGTCACAATTTACTTTTTCAATAATAATTTTATTAATATTCTCTGCTATTGTATTTGTAGGTAAAATTACTGCTCTTTTACACAACCAATGGTACGATTTATTAAATAAACCTGAAACATCAAAATGAATTTGAAATCATTGAAATTTTGATAAGTTTACCGTTGCAAACTCTGTTGCAGAATGCCGCTAACCACATATCGTTCGATTATTAAACATCCCTAGGATCCACACGTCACACTCAATATTTATATATTTTTATAACAATTTATTTGAATTAAGCCAATTTTATTATCAATTTCTAGCTCTAAAAAAAACTGTACCATTATAACCTCTCTTAACTGGCACTCAGTAGTTTTTGTGGTTACTGATCACAAACGAAAAATGGCTGTCCTTTTCTATAATAGTATAGATATAGATTAATTTAGAACATATGTTTTATAGCTAATTGTTTACAAACACCTGGACTAAAGTACTATAAAAAATAAATGTAATTTTGATATTTTTGGGATATTTGTTGAACCCCAACTCTGATTTTTAAAAAAATTTACAAAAACATTCCCGGGGATACACTTAATAATTTCCCAAATTTTCACGGCGATTTTTATTATGAGGCTATGAGAGCAAAAGTGGCCTAACCCACAAAATATAAAAAAAATCTGATTCAGTAGGCAACTATAACGCCATCTGGTGGTTTTTAATCTATAGAGAACAGACATACACACATTCATTTTTAAATAGACTAACATACCCCGTCGTGGCTTCGCCCACTCTCATAAGTCAACGAACTTAGATAATTTTAGCCAATAATTGAAATTTTATTTGGTTATCGATAAAAATATTGTATTTTTAATCTATGAGTTGAAGATCCAGATGGACAGAGACTATTAGGTAACTCTTGCTTGAACTGCATTATCAGTGCTTACAACTAAAGGCATATGAATCATACTTTTGCACAAGTTAAAGAAAGCAAATTATCAACATTTTGATTTGGTGATTCGGCAGAATTAATTTTATCTGGTTTGATTTTACTTTCTCACCACAAAAGTATATAACAGTGTGGCAAACCTCGTTTCTTTCTCTCAACACTGTACATTTAAATTATTACTACAGTAAATTTTATTATTGCTAAACCTTCCAAGAGCTATAAAGATGATGTAGAATGTAAGTAAAGTTTATTATAAATATCTAGCTCTATATACACTGAATCTTTGTAATCTCTCTTGAATGGTGCTCGCCGCCTATCAGTCAATTTTTAAACTTCACTACGTACCACATTTATCGCTTTTTAAGAACAATTTAATTGAAAATCTGTGAATTTTATTAATGCTAAACCTTTCTTGAACTATGGTAATGATTAGGGCCTTGAAATATATGCATTTGCATATTTCTCCTAGCCAACTAAAACATCTAATATTGTCGTTATGTATATGTTTTGAGGCATTTGGGATCAGTTTGAGTTATTTTTATTTTGCATATTTGTGCATATTTTGCCATAAATAAATATTTTTGCATATTTGGAACTTCAACTCATATTTCTTCATTCAAGTTATATTTATCTACATATATGGCATTTTTATTTTCCATATTTGAGCATATTTTGTCATAAATACACATTTTGAACTGTGATTGCCTATTGAACTAATTATCCGGCATATCAGCATTTTACTTTTGATTTTTTTTTTTAAGTTTCTAAGCAGACAAAAAAGTAAAATACAAATAAAAACCAAAAAATAGCTACATGAACTCCTATTATTATTATTATTCTTTTTTTTTTTTTCACCTTTTGAATAACATCATATTTATCCAGATGCTGATTCTTCCCTTTGGATCGTATTTACTTCTCTTGGAATTGTTTAATCAAATTAATTTCTTGTTCTTCCTCTACTCAAATACTTGGAATATTACTTATATTTTTTTCTTGAAAATTACTCTAGCAAAAACAAAAGATCTCGTTGGAAAGAATGTAAGTTCTCAAAATTGAGACTTTTAAAGGCTATGTAGATGTTTTAAATTGAGTTTCTTTTGATAAAGTTGCGTCAATTACTGCACATAAAACAGCAAAGTACTAACTATAATAAAAACAAAGGCAAGAAATCAAAAAACTTTTGTTACACAAACTGCCGCTGAATTCACCAAATTCTGGTTTCGATACCGATTTATGTCCAGCCGAAATACCCTTTCATACGTGTTTTCTTTTTTAACATTCGCCTTGTCTTTTTGTTTTTTAATATTCTTCAAAATTTTTCCCTTTTCAACATAATTAGTTACTTAAACTTGAGTTTGTACTTATGTATAAGTATGTATTGCATTTTTTTTTTTCTAAACAAGTAATGTAAATAGTTGCATATTTCGGTATTTAATTGCATCTTTTACCCTATATGTTTGCATATATATGTGCATATTTTTGAATTTTTATTGCATATAATTCACAGCCCTAGTGATGATGTAGTTAGTAGAGATTGGTTCAGCTGTTTTCGTAGGTAGTGATCACAAACGAAAAATTATTTGACCTTTTATATAATCATAGGTTATTTTAATAGCTCAAACCTGCATTAATTTCTGGGCAATTAAATTTAAGTATATAAATTAAGGCACAATTTAAAAGAATTTATATTTAAATAAAGAGGCTATTTTTTAGTGTTTTCCTTCCAGCAGTAACCCTGTTGGAAGGGATTTTATTATTTTCTGTACACACCATACTTGTACAAAGTATACAATGTACATGTAAATATTATTTTTGATTTGATTATAATTTTACATGTGTTGAAAGGTATAAAAAATATAAAAATAAACAAGAAAAATAAATTAAAATAAAACAAAGAACAAGAAGTTATATAACATAAATAATTTAAAATTCAATAAAAACAGCAACAAAGTTATGTAGAGAAAAGTTTATGAATATTTAGAGGTTTAAAGATATTTCATATTTATATCCTCTATTTTAATGATTGAATTTTTAAGAAATATTTGGAAATTTTCAAATGAATTGTTCATCAAACATTGACCATCCACCGGCCAATGTCCTAGTTTCTGTACTGTTTTTGTCTGTAGAATAGTTCTGTAGTCAAGGACATAGGAAAGTATCTCTTATTTTAAATCGATAGAAATAACTATTTACTGCCGCATGTCCTGTGACTCCTTGTGTAATGTAAAAGTTAGTCCATGAGTTTGATTTAATGTAGGTCCGTAAGTCTGGAATGAAGTTATGTAGATGTCTTCCCTTGTGTGTTGTGTTCCAACGTGTCTGCCACTGGTCTACTGCTTGTGTTTTTAGCATGTGTTTTAAGTGTTCTTTCGATATCATACTATATGATATAGGAAGGGAAGTATCCTTTGAAGCCTCTTTTGCAGCCTTGTCAGCCAATTCGTTTTCCGCTATGTCGGAATGCCCCTTTACCCATTTGAATGAAATTTGAATGTTATCGTCAGTTTGTAGATGTCTTAGAAATGATCTTATTTTTTCAGTGATGGGATTATGACAATGTCTGTTTTTTATCATGTATAGAGTACACTGACTGTCCGTTAGTATCGTAATAGTTTTTATCTTTTGTCCTCAAATTTTGAAAGTATTCTAGAGATTTAAGGATGGCGAATTGTTCTGCTTGATTATTGCTACATTCTGGGCCTAATTTATACTACTTATTACATCTTCTAAAATTTTGTTTTTAAAAATGAGACTAGCATAGCCTACTATATTCGCCATTCTTGCTTCCGTCAGTATATATCTCATATTCTGTGGGGTCAGTTAAGCATTCAGTAATACAAGGAAATTAGGTATATGTTCAAAGTTTTAGATTTGAAATTTTCGTAGTCAGTGTTCATTCAAGAAATTTTATGTAACTTTTTTAGAGATCATTTTAAAGAGATTGAATAGGCATAGGATTTTTTTCATTTAAGAAAATTACTAAAAAAAATCAAAAAAAAAAAAAATAATAATAATAATAATAAAAATAAAATAATTTTAAGATCTAATATTAATAAGAATACATATGAACCTTTTGTTATTATATTATCATTTTGTTAAACCTCCTTGATTACAGGGTTGTAACGCCATAGCTAGTAGTGCACCTATCCCTACCGCGAAGGCTATTGGAGCAGCTGAAGAATGTATTTGTAAGTTGGAGGCGGGGAGGGGATGAAACGGTGGCTGTGATTGGCTGGAGCCTGACCTGCCCCTCCCATCGGAAGAAGGTCTGCTGCCACAGAGATCGTCCAGGTGACTGGAAGCACCCCTCCAAGCCGCAGGGTGGTTGTGTAGTGTCTGTCGGAGGGACATTGTTACAGAGCTGGAGATCTCAAAGGGCTTGGATCACAGAGCAAGGTAGTAAATTTGGAGACTTTAATGCTTTATTTTTTCGAAACTTATTTCTTTTTTTTATTTTTTTTTATAATATCATGACTTTTTAACTTTTTGTAGAATTAATTTACCTGTAAACATTCATTAGAAAATAAATTTATCTTGTGTGAAAATTAAAAGTCCGATTTTAGCTTGACAGTTAAACCTCTGAAGTGTTTATATATGAGTAAAAAAAGAAACACTTTTATATATGAATATTAGTTTACAAAAATCAATAACAAATAACGGGAAAAAAATATTTCATAGTAGGACTGAAAATAGAAAATTAATTATGAAACAAAGACTTAATATAATATTAAATATTATATAAAATAACATAATAAAGAATTTAAAAATAATGCATAACACAGAAGTGAAACCAAAATACTTCTACTCAAGTGAATGGCACTAAGGATGGGTACCTAGGGATCGATACATGATATATCAAAATATCGATATTTTCCCTTGACCATCCCAATATTTTTTCGTTTAAATATTTCTCATATCGATACATACGTTACGAATTCACGTTTTCTATATATTATAAAAATACAACATATAACCATATATATTTTATAAAAGAAAGTAACAAAACCTTTTAAAATTGGTTTAAATAAAGAAAAGTTTTTAATGTTAGAGAGAGAGGGGACGGTTGGCAAGACTGTTACTGGTTGCTTCGTTATTGTATTGCTTATGGTTATGTTGTTTTATATGTATTAATTCACCGTCTCAAATTAGTTTTTCCCCCTAATATTCTTAGATATCTTACATTAGGGACGTGGAAATTACAAAATATGAATATATAAAACACTAAATCATCTAGAAAATAATGTTGTTAACGTTTGTTACATTTTCTCAAATTAGGCAAGAGGAAATAAAAAAATATCAAAAAACACACTAAATAATAGATTATAACTTTTAATTATAGAAATGGAGCTTTAATGGTCAAGTTATAAGAAAGAGCTATCGATAAATGTGAAACACGAAGTAAATCAAGAGAATCCATCTGAAGGAGTGATGCTGTTTGATATATTTGGTGGAGCAGTGGTTCGATGCCGTTACCTAAATTAACTAAAACGATTAAATAAACAGGTATGTCATTGTAATGTGATAGGAATATTTAAAATGGTATTCTTTCATACATACAAAATCTATCGGTATATCGATGAATATGGATATGGAATATCGAAATTTTTCTTACGATACCCGTCCCTACCACTCCATTGAATGGTTTGGCGGATGAAGGTGTTGTGTAACATACCACTATTTTGAGTAATATTTGTTTATCATCTTCTAAAACATTAGTTGTAATAAAATATTCAAATTTTGCTACCTAACACTTCTGCACATACATTCTTCATTCAAATGTACAGCTCGAATGTATTTAAAAATATATGCGACATAACTTCTCCATCCAGAGAATTCTAAACTTTTCATACTCAACTTGAAATAACACGAAGGAATACATTAAAGTAACATTTGGTAATATTAATTACGAGGCAGTACCTCGAAAAGAAATTTGATGCTTACACTCTAATTAGCATTGGACGGCAACCTCTTGGTAGCCACAAGAGGTTGAAGACAGCAATAAGGCCACTTACCGGACTTGTTCTCCACAAATACAGTCACTAGCTGCGTAAAAATAGTGAATCTGGATATTCTAGGTCATATTCGACTATTTAGGCGATAGAGCGTATAGAGGTATGCAGCATTTGAAATAGTATGTTGTTTGAACGTAAAAGGTTTATATTTCTTTCCTAGCGACCAACATGGTTACTTAACGATACTAATTCATATCAAGTCGGCTTTGGCTTCTACAGCCCACGCCTTATTAGAACCTCCAACGTGGACTCAAAGCCATTTGTTCTAATTATGAGAAATGATTAATTTCCATCTAAAAAGTGAGACGGAGTATATCAAAAGTCTATTTTTCTTTCTTTCTTTTTTTTTTACAGAGCTAGCATTCCCCGTTGCGGCTGCGCACGATTTCACAAGTAATGAACTAAAAATAATTCATTATTTTCATTGATGACTATCAATAAAAATCTTGTGTTCAATTATGCAATTGAGCATGATTCGTCTAATGATATTTCACGCATAGCAGTAATTTTTAACGTGATTAAAATTACACTTATAGGAGGTTGAAGATTACATAAAACCATAATTTGACATCCAATATTTAATTTTAATCAATGAGTTGATAATCTAGAAGAACAGAGACTATTAAAAAACTCTATATACGTTGTAACTTAGTAACCTCTCATGCAGATTGGCGCTCGCCACCTATCGGTAAATTTTCAAACTCTACTTGTTATCCACATATTATCGCTTTTTTAATAATGAATTAATTGAAAATCGTTAAATTTTATTATATCTAAACCTTCCATGAACTATCGGGATGATATGTTTAAAATTTGGTGCAGATTGGTTCATTAGTTTTTGTGGTTTGTGATCACAAACGAAAAATGGCTTGTCCTTTTACATAATAGTATACATTATGGAATTTCAACTAATCATCGAATTCGTTCCATATCCAATCTCTCCAATCTTAAATTCTTTATTCCCCTTATGTCACATACGTCGCTGATTCATTGCAAATTAAATGGGTTCCTACCTATTCACAATATACTACAAATACACTTATATCTCAACTTGCTTCCATTCAAATGATCCTCCGAGGAATCAGAGAAGAGGATGGCTTTAGGAATTTCTTATATAGAACATTCCTTCGGGAGCCACCAACTAATAGTTTTTATCAAGGGCTTAGGTTTTTAATCAGCTTATTTACTTGATGTATGTTATTATACAGTTGTAAATTTCAATGAATAAATCGAAAACAAGGTATTTACTTCTGTTTTCTCTTGAAGTCTCTTCAAATTGTATAATAAACTAAGTTACCGAGTTTCAACTAATTAGTCGACCAAAATAATAAACTTTTTTTTTATTTTCAACTTCTTGGCTATTCGACATTCAGGGTTATATTATAGAACTATACTCCAAGTACAGTGAACTCCGCTCATCCGGATTAACTTGGGCCGAAATACCCAAAAATACAGATCATTCATAACTCTTTAAGTTTATAAAGAGACAACTCGCGACGGCAATAGGACCCAGACAGGACAAAACCCGTGTCGGATGGATGTGCTAAGCTTCTAGAAATTAACTAAGAAAGTTTATTCAGAACTTGACAGTTCTTAAAAAAAAATATATGTATATATAATATATATATATATATATATATATATATATATATATATTCTTTAAATTAATCAAGATAATTGGTGTTTCACTGTATTTATTTTTGTTAGTTTCTCTCCTGACTCAAGTCTGTAATCCGAATTTTGGCCTATGCAAATTGAATGCATGACTTTCGTATTATTTCCTATTCGAAACTTTTGTTTTAATGCCCCATTTTAAAACTTTTTACCCTTATCCGTAATTTTTTTGTAAGCTTATCCGAATTTTCGATAGTTCGAATTGGCTCTTACAATAACAACCATTAGTTCTAATTACGAGATAGAAAATTCCACATTATTTAAATGTAAATTAAAAATACCCCCCCCCCCACTAAAACTACCCTAGAGAAACTACAGCTGAAGTGGTTCGGCCAAAGCGACTGGAAGTTGAAAGGATTTAAAATATTTCAACGAGTAACCTCTCACCAAATTCAATATGCTATCCTTCCATACAGTAACACTGACTTTTAGAACTAATAAATCAATCGCATCTTAATCACTGAAGAATATATAAGAACTAAGTCATAACTAAATATTTTTGTTTTTATAATACTCTTAATTGAATATATACTATTACAATTTATATAAAATAGTAACATTTATTTATGAATCCAACTTAAATGAGTTAGTTAGAGGAATTCTTATTCCTTTCCAAATCTTTCCAAAGCGTTCTTCAATCTTTCCAGGCAAAATAAATTTTAGCTTTAAATTTGAAATTACCAAATTTCAGTATCGAGTAATTTCTGTATTGTGAAGTATTATGGAAGCGAATCTTGCAGGGTTTTCAAACATATCATCGATACAAATACGATCAATACGAAAGTATTGAATGTAAAAAAATGCGTTTTTGTATTGGTTCTATTGCGATTCGTTACATTGATTAGGACATAATCTGTGTGCATAATCTACTATTTGACAGGGTTACTCCTCTCCTTTATAGAGTGCATTCATATTCGAGAGTTTTCAACAATTAAGTAAAACAAAAGATTAATCTTTCCACATTCGATAATTTCCGTACTGTCGATGTTTAAAATGTGCCATACTTTTCTACAGGCTAAGACCATCTCTTCCCCAATCTCAGTATACCCTCATAAAGAACTAGCCACAGCTCAACACCTCGATGACACTTGACCCTCGCTGAAGAGGTGAAGAGTGCGCAGGTGCCTGGGGTTCACGGTAGGTTAGGATAAGGCGCGTGCTACTCCAGGTGTACTCCTCAGCTGCGGGAGGGTGATGCCTCATTATCCGATCTAAGACAGTCGTTCCGATATCTGAGGAAGTCCCTTGTTCACGGTTTAATCGCGTCATTTGACTTTGAAATCATATTATAAAAATAACTAATGAACTCTGGAAAGTTCAAGGACAACTTAAAAACCATGGCGAACTCTTTTAAAATAATGATATAAATATTATTAATAGTTTAACGCTGGAATACACGATATTTATATATATATATATATATATATATATATATATATATATATATATATATATATATATATATATTTATTATGTCCTCCCAACGACCTACTAATAAATTCCAGGATATGATCGGAATCTCTTCAATTCCACAGATTCTTCATCTTTATAGAATATAAGCTCATTAAAGATTCACATAAGCGAATCCACCGAGAATCATTAAAAATATGTTGGTTCGGAAAATCAGGGAAGTAACGAAATGAAGGGTAATTAGAGACGGTTTCACTCTGTCCCCCATTATTTGAAAACCCAAATAGAAGAATGATAACCTACTTCAAAGTCTTAAAAAACATTTTACTCAAAACCTTATTCAAATTTGAAAAATA
The DNA here is from genome assembly GCA_003667255.2 of Euschistus heros. Lineage (NCBI taxonomy): Eukaryota > Metazoa > Arthropoda > Insecta > Hemiptera > Pentatomidae > Euschistus > Euschistus heros. The sequence goes on from RCWM02000077.1 coordinate 1,161,967, forward strand.
ATACCAATGGTTTCTAGTTCTAATCCTAGCAAATTTTCTTGACATAAATCGGATGACGTTATGCAGAAACCAACCAACCCACAAGAACGTTAATTTGAGACAAATTAAAACTAAAATTTTCACAAAAAATTAAATTCAGCTTAAAGTCTAAAACAAAATTATCTTCAATTTTGATTGATATATGTATTTACTTTTCAGTTCAATCAATGTAAACTTAGTGAATTCTAAATTTTTTGGCTTGGTTGGGTTCTGCAGATTAGATTATCATTAATCATGTGATTTTTAAACTTTTATCAAGTTTGTAATTCAGTTTTATATATATATATTTTTAAATAAAAGGTTCCACTTAATCAAATAGGTCTAAAAAATAATTTAAACAGCAATGATATTTAGTTTTACAACATTCATTTCAAAAATCATAATAATTCTATATAAATACAATAAAAAACAACTAGAAAAACACGCCTATATAGCAAACCTAACTAAAAATTTAAGTGTGGTGAACAATTTGCAGCAGTCAAACCTTTTAAATTTTAAAGTTCAAAGTTTCGAAGCTAATTTCCCTGTACTATTCGCGATTTGTTTCCGTTTTTAACAAAGTTTATCCTAAATCAAAAAAACATTTTTTTTTTTTTGTTTTTTTGACATATCTCAGGGTAGGAATGGGCACATTTTTACTTTAAAAATCATATCTTGCACAAAATGTAATGATCTATAACTTATAGTATATATAATTTTTTTTTATTGGATTAGCCGTTTCTATGTTACAGACTCTTGTATATAACATGGCCAAAACTAACTTTTTCTGAAAGTTGTAAAAATTCATCGATGTTTGACAATCGATTGCGGCTAAACGCCTGAATCAAATTCAGCTTAAAGGATGTCTTTAGACGCTCAATTTAATAAAATTTAGTTTTGTAAATATAACATTTTTCTTTTTTTTTTTCCAAAATCTGAAGATTATTTGAATGGTGGGACACAGAAACCGTCCACCCCAAAGATATATTTATAAAAGTAAAAGAAATATTTTTGATCCAAGTTGAAAATTTAATTGCGTGTCAAGTACATCATTTGATCATTTGAATGGTGACACGGAAAAAGACCACTCAAATTGTCTGTGATTGATTTGTTACGCTTATTATTGGTGATAGAATACAATTTTTGATATTTCATGCTGGGTCAATTATATTTTTTATTATAAATATTTTAACTTAGTTTTACGATGCACAGTACATCCTCTAGCTGCGCACGCCAGGCAGACTATCCATTCCCTATACAACTATCGGGAACAAAACTTTTGAGCTATAAAGCATGTTGGGTCAAATCCAAGCTCTAAGTGTGTCACCAGCTCTCCGACTAATATTATTCTAATAAATTATCTTTATAATAATTCCTTATACTAGAAATTAAACAGTAGATTATTACTTTTAATATTTTATGTTATTCATTTAATAATTGCTCAAATAAATATACTTTTATATAATAATATAAATGTTTTCATTGTTACAGTATGCTGAGCCTTGGAGCTGGGGGAGCTCAACAGCCGCAAGCTTCGGCCTACTCTGCTCAGTCAAGGCATTGGTCAATTAAGTAAGTGTTTTTAAATTTAATGTTGCAGTTCATTTTTATAATAATTAATTTAAATTATCATAACAATTTATTTTATAAATTAATCTATAAAATATATGTACGCAAATCCTCAGATTCCAACAATGTTTGTCCGTATGGTTATAAGTGAAGTAGATATATCCCTGGCTATCGTGAAGAAATCGGTAAGCCAAAATTGTACACTTTTGAGTCAAATCCTGTATTACTCTAACAATGCCATTTACTTAAACAAAATAGGTACATACAGACCTTATTAACAAGCACAACACATAAAAAGTTAACTCGTTTTAAAGGAAATTTCAATGATCCATTTCTTCACGACAATCATCATCCAACCATCTCATTATAGAATGACGTCTTCTAGCACCTCCTGGCTTTTCATATAGCAATTTCCTTGGGAGACTTCACTTCCCATAAGAGCAACATGACCGAGCCACCACAACCTTTTCTTCTTTATAAACTTCACATGTCTGGCTGGTCATACACTACTTATAGGTCATAGTTTGTCCTAATCCTCCATTATCTCCCAGAATAAATTGGTCCATGTATTTTTCCAAAAATATTTCTTTCCCAAGTGCATAGCCGTCCCTTTATGACTCGTCAAGATCCAAGGTTTCACTGCCATAGCTTACAAGTGGGTGCATAATATTCATATAAATAATCAACTTAAAGATCGTTAAAATTAAGGGTCCAGTGATATGTTCTTAAGCAGGAAGTTTAATAATTAGTATTAGAACAGCGAGTTTGAGCAGATAGAACTTTTTTATCAATAAAATTAACACTGATTTCCAACTCTTTTCTGCTGCAGGTACGAGGAGGATCGTGAGATGCAGACAGCGGTGGCGGACGGCAGGAGCGGAGGGCAGGAGTGCTGCTGGAACGGTTGGGACTGGGGGGAGCCGCGAAGGAGAGCTCCGCCCCGCCAACCGAGCCCTACCGTCCTCAGGAGGAGGAGACTAGCGGCCAACGCGAGGGAGAGGCGGAGGATGAACGGGCTCAACGAGGCCTTCGACCGACTGCGGGAGGTCATACCCTCCATCGGCCAGGACCACAAGCTATCTAAGTTCGAGACGCTCCAGATGGCCCAGTCCTACATCGCCGCTCTGTCAGAGCTCCTCGAGAGGTCTGGGGCCAGGTGACCCGAGGCTGGCGAGGGGGAGTCTTCTCAACTGTGGAGTCTCTAATTGCAACCCTCGTCTTATTTTGTATTCGGGGAGGAAGCTCAATTGCTATTAAAATGGACTCTATTGCCAATGAAGGTACCATACATGTGGAACTATCTGTGCAATGATGTAGTATTGCAGTTAGTAATTGTAGATTATTAATTCCAATGTTTGACAACAATAAGTGTGGATGCTGGGTCAGGGGTGTGTCTTGGTTCAAGACCGATCCTCATTTAGTTTACCAGACCGAGTACAATCTGAACGCAATTATTTTTAAACACGTTTCAAAGTAAAAGAATCTATTGCTAAACCTAAGGAAATCTGGTATAAAATAATTTATATTACGAAAGGCAGAGTGCATGAAGTATAAAATATTAACAAAAATAAAAATTGTATGGTTGACTGCAGGATAATTTATGTAGAAAATGGTCTGGGATGCAGTAATAAAACCCATCCAAGTTTTATCAACCAAATCCATTGTTTTGCTTGTCTTCAACCTAGAAATCTCTCTGAATAAAACAGGTCGAAACGTCGGCACTTCATATAATGTTTTTTTACTTAGACGTGTTTTATTACTTCTTACTGCATCTCAGTCCATTTTCTACATATAACATAAAATAGTCTAATTCTGCTTCTTTCTCTGCCTCCACGTTGCCGCAAAACGTAAAGTTTTTGCATCTAACCAACGTCAACAATTGATCCTTCGTCATTTCTTTCATACTTGAGCAGCATCTTCTCAGTTTTGAAATGTAATCGAAAAAATCTTCCTCGGACTTCCAGATGGGAGCTTTCCTTCTAGTCCATCCTCTAGCAAATATTAAGTTCTTCTTTCATCGCCAATCCTAATTACGTATCCAAACCACTCGAAGCACCTCCATTTCTTCTCCAACTGGCATGACTAAGTTTGTAACGAGTATTTTGATTGTACATTTCGGTCAGAAGTCTGCCTTGTTTTAAGACCAATTTTCCAACGGGATGGTTCCTCCGTTTTATAAGAGAACTTGTTTAGTTTTATATAAATGAATAGATATAATTTTATGTAACACTTTTTTTTTCCCTTTACCTTCATCCCAAGAAATATCTTAATATTATAATGATTTATTACAAATATTTTGGTATTCGTAAGGAGTTTCTTTTACTCTATAATACAGAGATTTTGGTTTGTTCCGTGTTAGGCAGAGTGAAATCCAAAACTACACTGACTCTTGACTCAGCAAGCTTAACTTATTGCAGATTTCCTTATCACTTAATTCAATAAATGTAAATAATGTCCGTCCATTTAGAGAAATTTATCAAATGTAATTATTTAAGATAATCTGTAAATAGCATTAGAGAATTCAAAATTATTATTTATTTGATAGCACATTTTTTTTTTTTAATAAAGTAGATTATAAATTATATAAATCACCAAAGAAGAATTTATGGCACACCCTGAAGTGCCTTTGTCTAGTCTGATACTGAACTAAGCTCAGCCTGATTTTAATGCAATGTAGATATATTTTAGTTTATATTGATGCAGATGGAATAATAAATATTTTTTTTCTTTTTGTTCTTTATTTGTATATAGAAATAATTAGAGATTTATTTGTTCCTATGTTTGTAAATAAAAATATATTATCAGAAAGACTTCATTTACGTTTCCTATTAAGAAATTCTTTAATTATAACCTAATAATAGTGTAATGTTGTTGACCATAATTTTATAAGGAAAGCAGTTGGGATTAGCGGTCATTTATAACACAATAATATTGGGTTGGCAAATAAGTTAGTTCGATTTTTGAGCAAAAGGTCCCATCCAAAGCTTAATAATTTATAGCGAGAAACCAACGAAGCGTGGGGCCTTGCTTCGTCTATGTAGAAAGAACACCCTTTAGATTTATCAGTTATGTTTTTATTTTTTTTAACTGATTGATACAACTTTGTCAATTGCGAACAGTATAGAGTTAAATCAATTATTTGTCCTGATGACAATAGCTCGATACAATTTCCGGTGGGCTACCAGACAGTGGTGCGTCATTAATGTCAAAATTTCCTGAACGAAATTTGGCAATCCAATTTTGACAGGTACATTCGGTTAAGGGATCATACCCATAAACACTGCAAATGTTTGTATGGGCTTCTGCTGCACGGTTTTGATAAAAAACAATTCTACCTCTTACGCACATTAGGTCATACTAGGTCATTATTGGTTCGGGTTTTTTTTATACATACATAATAACTTTTATTTTCTTAATATTTCCCCTAATGACCAAATTGGTTCAGTCTTTAAATCTCGTACCAATGACCATGGTTTGGATCAAATACCTTTAAAAATAATCAAACTCTGCTTTCCTGTTATCTTACCTGCCCTGCTCCACATATATAATTCCTCCTTACAAAACTCTGTTTTCCCTACAGCTTGGAAAAAAGTCCTTGTCCGTCCATTAAATAAAGTTCCTTCTCCTTCCTCAGTTTCCCACTTTAGACCTATATCAATCCTATCAAATTTATCTAAACCATTAGAAAGATTAGCACATACCCAACTCACCTCCTTTCTTGACTGTAAAACTCTCCTTAATCCTTTCCAATCAGGATTCCGATCCGGATACTCCACGCAGTCTGCTTTGGTAAAAATTACTCAACATCTTTACTACTCGTTAGACCAACAGAATATTACGATCCTGATCCTTTTTGATTTTTCAAAAGCTTTTGATTCTGTTGACCATACAATCCTCCTCTCCAAACTCCATAACCTCTCAATATCTAATAGGGATCTTCTCTTTCACCTACCCTTTTTTCTATTTATGTTAACGACTTGCCGAATCGCATCCACTACTCCCAATATCATCTTTATGTTGACGACTTGCAAATATATTTATCCTTTCATCCTTTAAATATGCTAGAGGCGACTTGTAAGCTACAGAAAGACATAGATAGCATTAACCTTTGGGCCGTGGAGAATAAATTAAGTCTAAATCCAGAAAAAAAACAAAGGCTATTCTCATTGGGTCAAAACCTCACCTAAAAGCTCTTCCCTACTATCCACTGCTTTTCCTAAAAAACCGTCCAATTCATTTCCAAAATTCCATTAAAAATCTGGGAATAACTTTCGATCAACATCTTGCATGGAATAGCCATATCTCTCAAATCACGGGAAAATCTATTTTTATTCTTAAGCAACTTTCACATTACCGTGATTCATTACCATTAAGTACTCGAAAACTTTTAGTATCATCACTCATTTTTCCTAACTTTGACTATGGATGCGTAGTATATGGAGGACTGTCTGATGAGCTCGAGATGAGATGTAAAAGAGTAATGAACTGTTTTATTAGATTTATTGTCGGGATCTCCAGACGTTCTCACATATCTCACAGGTATTCTGAAATAGGGTGACTGTACCCCGGTTTTCGACGTCAATACTTCCTGGGTGCTCTCATATTTCAAACCTTGAAAACCAAAAAACCCGCCTATACCCATGACCTCCTTACTCTGCGCTCCTGCATTCACCTCTTAAATATTAGAACCCAACCCATCAACCTCTACACTCCGGCGCATCGAACTGCATCCTTCGAGAAATCCTTTATTATCCGTGCTTCCTCGTTATGGAATTCATTGCCCATCACAATTCGAAAAAGATCCACTCTTACTTCCTTTAAACATCATTTATTCCTTTACCTCCTTCATTTTTAATCTTCCGAGCTAATGTAAAACATGAATATTTATGTAATATACATTATAATAGTATACATAAGATGTATCCTTTTACAAGATGTCTCAGTTATTTTGTAACACATAATTTAATTATTTATCAATTTTTATTATTATCTATTGTTATTATTTATTATAATTACTTATCAAAGACAGATGATTGTCCTATGTGCTGTAATCATATGTTATTCTTAGGGGACAAGTAGTCCCAGAATAAAGTTCATTTTCTTCTTCTTCTTCTTCTACATATACATATATACGCATTTATTATATTAAAAAAATATAGTTTAAAAAACTAAAAAAACACGCTTTAATAGCAAACCGAACTAACCTATCTTAGAAAAAATCTAATGATCTACAACTATTAATATATAACATTTTTCGGCTATCGATTGTGGCTAAACGCTTAAATCAAATTCAGCTTAAAAGATGCCTTTAAACGTCCTATTTAATTAACTTTAATTTCATAAATAACATATTTTTCGATTTAAATTATTTTTGTTTATGTTTTTTGCAAAACTTTGAAAAAAGTGTAAAAATGTTGGGGTTTTTTGCCCCCCCCCCCCCCCCCAAAAAAAAAAATTTGTTTCCCCTTATCAAGCGTAGTCAGATTTTTAATATTTTATTTTTAGGACCCATATGGACCATACTCAGTCATAAAACCTACTACTTTCGACTGGAGTAAATGAGAATGTTAAAACAAAGTTATGCAATTGTTGTATTGTCATTGGTCCTTGACAAGTATGCAAATTTTCAAGACAATCAGATAGTTGGAAATTGGTGGAAATTAAGATGCAAGATTCCGTTACATATAGGTGAAGTTAGTAAAATCGTATTAAAAAATATTACAATCCTTATTATTCATGAAATTAAATGAAAGATTTAAATGAATAATATACAGGGTGTCCAAAAAGAGTATCCGGTATTTGTTACTTCGATAAAACAAAAACTACTTAAAATAAATAAAAAAGTTTATTGTTAATTATTACAATATAAAGTGGAAAATTACTTGGAAAATATGATGTTATCTAAATGGTGACCGTTATGCTGCTAGCTCTCTTCTAATCGGGAACGAAGATTGGCGATCACATGCTGACACATAGCTCTCGACATTACCGCCGTTTCTTACTTGATGTTTTGCTTCAATTTGTCGGCTTATCCTCATAGACCTTACTTTTAAGGTATCCCATGCAAAATAGTGAAGTGGACTAAGGTCGGGGCTTCTGGGAGGCCAGTTGATGTTACACCTACTGTTACACCTTATTAGGGAATAATTAGTTAACAGCTTTCATTACTTGATTTGATGTATGGCAAGTGACCCCATCTTGTTGAAACTACGTTCTTGAGTTGAAACCTTTGAAATTCCTGTAAGTCTGGACCCATAAAGTTTCGCAGCATACCGCAATAACGGATACTATTCGATCTTCATGAAAATAAGGAATGATTATGCTTTTAGCAGACATAGCGGCCCAAACAACGACTTCTTGGAGGTGCAGGTGTCGTTCATGCTTTCGTCTTGGATTTTCCTTTGCCCAGTACCGACAATTCTGTTTATTGGCATGACCATTCAGATGAAAGTTTGCTTACGAACGTATTGTTCCCTATTAAGATCATTTCGCTTAGGGTTGACATCAACTGGCCTCCCAGAAGCCCCGACCTTAGTCCACTTGACTATTTTGCATGGGGATACCTCAAAAGTAAGGTCTATGAGAATAATACGATGAACCTGATGCAATTGAAGCAAACCATCAGGTCAGAAATAGCAGGAATATCGAGATATGTGTCAGCATGTGATCGCTAATCTTCGTTCCCGATTAGAAGAGTGCCAGCAGCATAACGGTCACCATTTAGATAACATCATTTTTTCCAAATAATTTTATACCTTATATTGTAATAATTAACAATATTTTTTTTTTTTAATTTTAAGTAGTTGTTTTATTGAAGTAACAAATACCCGATACTCTGTTTGGACATCCTGTATAACATTCTAAATTCACAACAAAAGGAACAGTGTTGAATAATTTACGGTATTATTTCGGGAAAGTCTACCCTACTCCCAGCAGGTGACAGTTGTCTTTAGTAACTTTAAAATCTATCAAAATATAGCAGTTAACCAAATTAATAACAGCTTTCAGAAGGGACTTGAACTATTTGAATAATACCGTTATAAAAAACCTGGGCCTGTCCGGGATTTGAACCCGGGACCTCTCGCACCCGAAGCGAGAATCATACCCCTAGACCAACAGGCCATGGAAGAATCCTACTTGCGATCATTTCGAAGCGAAACGAAGTCGAACTCGTCAGTAACGAGCTCCCACCTGTAAAATCGTACGAAGTACTAAAGTACACGCTGTTCCTGGAACTAATGAACTACAAAATAACTGACCGCGTGTTAACTGCTAGCAGGTGCCTCGGTGGTCTCTGGACGAAAACATGACTACCGTGTAAGCAGTAGTTTCATAGTTTAGTATTTTACATATACCTATGAATCATATGAATTATATGATATAACGGTCGATTTAAATTATTATTCCCAGTTTTATAGTATTTACAATTTTATAATAATTTATATGAATTATAAAAAAATATATTTATATTTGATTATATTTAAGATAAAAAAATATTAGTCAAATATATGTTCAATAGAACACATAACCAATAAAAAATATATTTACAACACGAAAAAAATGTTTTTATATACAATGATAAACGAGGTGAAAATCAGATCTCTAGTAAAGAATTATTTCTGAACAAATTTTTTTTTATTTTGTCGAAGCATCAACTTCATTACCTTGTACATATTTCCTATAACCTGCTGATGAATTATTGAAGTTATGACTTGTTTTATTTTGCTATTTATTTTTATTTTTTGAACCTCGGACATCTCGCACCCTTAGCCAGGATCATTTTTTTTAGCTATTTATTAAAATTTGCAACTGTATAAAAAATAAAATACACCAAGTAAATATGATTATAATGGTCAAAATTACACGCCAATTGCTAATATAACTACCCAACCGTAGCACAAAATTCTATATCAGGAAGTCCCGGGGCAATCTTTTTTTCAGACGCCTAGGAGGGTTATTTGCTATTTTTAAAATAAATTTATTGAAATTTACAACTGTACAAATATATACATCAAGTAAATGTGTTAATAACATGATGTCTCCTAACATGGCTGCGGCTGTGCCTAAGTAAAAATATACCAGTTGGTAGGATATTGATAAAACAAAAGGCCCAGTATTTTGCACAAGTAATAAAGTTTTACAATTATAATAATTCCAAGTTGTTTGAAAATCTCTTTCAGTGGTATATACAACCTTAATGACATGAATAAGTAAAGCCTTGCTTAAGTGGAATACCTCTATAAATGGGATTGAAATCCAGTCAAAAAATTCAAAGTAATCGCCGCTCTCTTTTAAATTTTCATCCTGTTCTTGTTGAGATACTTAATACTCATTATTAATTAACTCTTTTAAAAAGTTCATCCCTTTGAACTAGAACCCGATCCCAAGACACAGGGTTTTGACCCGCACTTGACCCAGATGCTAAGTCCAAGAGGGTCAGTGGCAGGTGGATACCGCAAGGTCGTGGTCGTCAGTGGCTTCCGGAAGCTACTGCCCCAAAGGGAAATATCTAACAGCCTTGCCAGTATCAGCTGAAGATAACTTGTGATATAGACCGCATACAATACCTTGGAGAGTCCGGAAAAGTTCAGTAAGTTTCGTAATTCTAACTTAAAAACAATAGCAGAACCTGATTTCAGCAAAAAGTAACATGAAATATTTGTTTACAATAATAAATTTTAAATTCAGTAAGAAACACATCAGTGGAGTAAAGCTGTATTCCTGAGATGAACTTGGTTTTTCGATCTCCATTTTTTATAGAGCAGACAGTATGATCTTGCAATAGTGATATCCGCATGATATTGTAGTGACCTGTTCTTTACAGGAAACTGATACTTCTAGTTACGTAAAGGAAAGCTGAAAAATGAATAATATTACTTGTCTCCAACCCATATTTAAAAGAAAGATATATATATATATATATATATATATATATATATATATATATATATATATCGAGAGAGTTCTCGTGAATCTTGTTTTGTTGTATTTTCACAGTTCTTTTCTTCACCTTCCGCTGAGAGAGAGAGAGAGAATTCCTGTTAAATTGTTTAGTTTTGAATTGATAGTTTGACTTATGTTTTATCAAGTCTTATAAGCTAAGTAATAAAAACCCAAAGAATTAAAGAGAACACCAGGGCTGTGAGATTGAACTAGGTTCAATTTTATTCAATGTATTATTGGTTTGTTCGAAAAATAATGGAGGCTTTTTTGTTACCATTGAATTGTCATTCTGTGTAATAAACTGTTTATATTTAATCGATTTTTTTTTTCGATGTCAATGTTTATTATTTATCTCCTAAACAAAAATATTTTTCACCTCTTTAGCATTTCACTACTTGAAAATGATTCAATCTTGACTCACGCGTTATTTTCGTATAATTTCTATTTACAAGATCAAACTCGGTCGGAACATGGCCCAAAGAGCCAGAAATATTATTTTTAATGTAATATTGTTAAAAATAGATTCGCTAAAATAGTTACAAATTTTGAGATTTTAGAGCTTACTTGGTTCTATAAAATTTACCAAAATGGTGAAAAATTACTCTCAGAAATTTAAAATTCAAAACCGATACCTATATATGTTTGTAATAGATTGGGATTGCGTAAACATAAACCCGATAAAGTGTGAATGCAATTCGGTAAAAATGTTGAGGAGATTCTGCTCTCCTATCCCTCCAATAAATTATTGTAACGACTTCCATGTTCATCACAAGCAATTGAGGACTTATCTTTCAAAACCGAACATGTCCACTTTTGGTCTAATTTTTTTCATTATATAATTAAAGACCCTTGCGAGATCCACGCACTGCTATACTTTGTGTTCGTTAGCAGATACATCTATCAAGGAGTTAAATAATATAATTGTTTTGTATTTAACAGTAAGGTGTAGGTTTTCACTCTTTTTTAATACCTATCTGAAGTGGACATGTTTAGTTTTGAAAAATAAATCCTAAATTAAAAGCGACTGTTAGGACATAAGATATTGCTTCTGAATACCTACATATTGTTTCCAAATTATTATATTGTTTATGATGAAATAAAGTTATCACAGATGATGGAGATCTTATCACCGAAACTCAGTGTAGGAAGCTTCCAATTTCTTGACGTACTCTCTGACCTTGGCGTCCACCTGATGAATAATCATCTTAAATCGATAATAAGCTTGTAAGTTAACAACTTAACGGGTTTCCAACCGAACAACGGTTCTTACAGTCCAAAAATGTTTAGTTTTTTTAATGATATTACATGCTCTCCACATACAACTATTTAAATGATCCAACGCTTACGTAGGGCGAGTGGCAGGTGAGTCGAGTAATTAGCTGCTCACGGGCAGGTGCCAATTGGAAATATGATACTTTTATTATAATGTGACTAGTAAAAAATTAAATTATACGTAATGATAATTCTAAATTATTAAGATAAAAATCATAAGTTATTTTTCGGCTCGAAATACTACAACATACAATTATTTAGTACACCTGTATTTGGTTGTTTATAGCTGCCCAATACAAGATCAAATAATTTAATCCCGTAATTGAAAGTCTAAGAGAATTCAAGGAAAGAAGTTGAAGAAATGCGAAACATTTATCTTATAATAAATATACACAGATTAAAATTCGAAAGACACATCAAGAGAATGAACCCAGCAAGACGTGGATTGGTGAAATCAAAACTGATCTTAAACTAGCCGGAATCAAACCAGAGGATATTCCAAACCGGGTGGTTTTCAGGTCCAATATTAACAATTGGCAATTTGAACAGAAGAAACCTGAGAAGAAGATTGGAACAACATGGTTCAAGAGAGAAAAGAAGCTCACAGCAGAAGAATGAAGAAAGTGTGAGCAGGAAGAAAGGAGAAGCATTCCTCTTGAGTGCTGTGCATAGTCCCAATGGGCTCATTCGCAAATAAAGTTAAAGTAAGTAAAATGACGTGATAAAAACTTTTAGAGGAATTACCCATTGGTAGCACTCTAATGAAAGTTCTACAATAGAAGAACATCCCGAGGCCATCTTTTTTCTCAGATGTCTCATAGTATTGCCAGGAATGTAATGGGAAGCAAGTGGACTATTTTGTTCACAGTAAAAGGAACGGTATCTATTTCGGGCCAAATCAGCGACATATAGGATATTAAGGTCATTGTGGATCAGCCCATCGGTGAGAAAGTAAGGAGCATTAAGGATTTTGGATTGCAGCGATTCGATGGTTTAGTGGAACCCCATAACTAAAGACCGGATTCCTGTGCAATTGAAAGTATTTTCACGAAATTGCACATTTAGGGGATTACTGCACGAATTTACACATTTTAGGTTTGAATTGCAAAAAAGCGAACTTTTTGATTGAAGTTTTTTATTTTGCATTTTGAGAAAAGTTGTGATTTATTTTGAAATTAACTACGTTTACCAATACAATTTTCCAAGAAAGAAAAAAAGCCCATGCTTTCCAGCTATTTCTGCAAACTCGTTAAAGAAATGGTGTAATGAAGAAGAATGTTTTGTATGTGTTAACATTCGAAGGTTTAATTTTATTCCACCTTTCAACTTACTCTTGAGCTTTAATGAGTTTAGTTAGCTTAACAAGTACATGTGATAGAGAAAATGCTTTAAGGGACAGCCAGCAAATTGTCAAAAATTAATGTTTAGATAAAACCATATCCAGAATTGATATCAGACGAGAAAATAATTTTTTGTAATAAATCACTTTGTTACGATTGAAAATCGCAAGTGGATGCTCACTGCAACTCAAGTAAGTTGCAATCTATCTTTTCATAAGTAGCACACGATCGCATTTGACTATTCCCAAAATCTTTTTATTTTAACATGAGGCCACGAAGTATCTAAGCAAGCTCCAATAACAAATCTTCTCGTTATCAATTAACAAACAAACTTTTTTTACCGATTTATGTCACGCCATGTTCGCTTCCAACTTTTCATTCCATAAACTGCAGTCCAAGCCATTTGCGAAAATAAACTTAACAAAAGTTTCCTGAAGATAGCACCCTAAGAAAAAATGATCTCAAACACTGTTTTGAACATTATCAAGAGGAAATACGTAAACGAATAGAAAACAACTATATTTACATCAAGGCAGATGAACACGGGGACATAACAACAGTAGAAGGTTGAATTGAACGTTAGTCAATGTTTTTTAATTTTTATTGCAGGTTTTTAAAACTTTTATTGCACAAAATCCGGCATTTGCCCGGATAATTCTTTAAAGTGAATAAAAAGAGTAAGTAAAATAGAAATAAATTAAAAATAATTTTATTCTGGGACAAAGTTCCTTAAAAATAAAAAAATACTGTTAGTTGCGTCATGTCTCAGATATAATAAAATGAAAAAAAAATAAAGAAAAATAATAAAATAACAATGATAATATACATATAGATACTTATTAAATATATTCAGAGAAAAAATGAGAGAGCATTCTATAGATGAAATAAGAAATAATTTATTTTGGTACAATGCTTAATGTTTTATATACAATAGAAGAACTTAAATTTTATATTCAGAGTAAGAAAAATTTATATTAAATGGAATATAAAATACTGATAGGATTTCAGAAATGGAAGAATATATTTTTAACTGAATAATTAGATAGTTAGTAAGCTACACCTTGGATAAGAATGAGGTACTGAAAATGATGGAGGGATACAATTCCAGAGGATGGTAGGGCGGAAGAGGAAGGAACGTTGGAATGCAGAAGTTCTATGGGAAGGAGTATACAGATCATAAATTCAAGATCTTATGTGCATTGAATTGACGGCAGATCTGATTTCAACCATATTGTAAATACAAGAAGGATGGAATATATTATTAATTTAGTAAAGGAATTTTCCAAGGAAATATTGACTAAAGTAAGTGGGGTAAAGTCAATTTAATTCGGAATAGAGGTAGGAAACATAGTAGCACAACGGGATATTGAAGACAAATCTGACAAAGCAGTTCACAATTCGCTTTGATCTGTCCTCGAAAACCGTCGAGAGGCCACAGTTAACCAGACAACCACTATCAAGGTAAGGGAAAAAGAAAGAAATAACTAAAAGCTTATGAGTTCACTGGGGAAGAAGATCGCGAAATCGGTAAAATAATTTAGGTAGACCGATGGAACGGCAGGAGATTTGGGCAATCTGAGATTTTCTGGAAAGGGTTTGGTCAAAAATAATACCGAGATTTTTAACAGAGGAGTAAAAAGATATGGGATGATCATTCTTCAATGCATTCTAAAATAAACCATTTAATACTTTATCTTTTGTTGTTTTTTTATAAGTACTCAATATAATAATAAAATTAAACGTAAGTACCATTATAAAAATAAAACCGCGGACGCATATAGAATGTAAATCTCTAACCGCTACCGATCAATTTTGACAGCCTAAGAATTTATTCGAATTCGATAGATCGAAAATGTCAGAATAACTTATCGATAGTGGTTACCGCCTCAACGTGACAGGTGATACTGAGGACCAGTGATTGGCGATAAGGAGCAGGTGATGCCAGACAATACATCCACTACACAACCACACCACTACATAATGAACTAAATTGCTCTGTTAACTGTTCCAGTGTCAGCCTCGTCAATCATTCCATTGTAGTGACTGATGGACCATAAATAATCATTTCTCTTTTTAGGAAAAACAGGCAGACTAATCCTAACCTGTCTTATTTTATCAGAATCTGTATTTTATTATTTTTAATAATTACCTACACTTGAAAGAGAAGTAAACAGTATTTCAAAATGGAAGAGCTGCTGTTTGTAGGATTACGGATTAAATTTACTCGAGGAAAAGTTTATGGTAACCAGTGGACAACTCAAAGAAACTATTGTATTAGAAACATGAGACTATTTTAATTATTTTTTGATGATACAGAAGATAATATCAACCAAGTTGAATGAAAGAGAGGAGAACAAGTTTTTATAAAAAAAAATAAAATAGATTATTTTTATTATTAATATAGATCTAGGTCCTAGGTACAGAGACTTGACTAGCAGTGATCGCCAGTCTTCATGGTTGAGTGTTGTCGCTTCTAATTTTTGGCACCAAATAGTTATAGAGTCAGTAGCAAAACAATCTTGCCATTGCAGTCTGAGGCTTCCGACGTGCCAAAGATCTGCTTTAAAAGCCTTAGCGGGTATTTCCTCCGGACTCATTCTAGTGACATAACCTGCCCATCATAGCCTGGAGAGCTTGACGAATTGGCAGATATCCTTATCCGTTATACAGGCTTTGGATTTCTGCGTTGGACCTTCTCCAGATTCTGTCAGAGCATATTCCGCCTAAGATGCTCCGGGGGACTTTCATTTCAAATCTAAAAACAACAATTTATTGTTTTTAAAAATCGTCCTGCATTTAGATTCATAGGTGAGGAGAGGTTTGACCAGTTTCGTATATATGTATATATTTTGTAGGTAGCTTGTATTTGTAGCTTCGCAAGTGTTGTTGTAGAACAAAATAGCACGGATTTTATAGCCAAATATCGAACGAAATAGCCTTCCTTTTTTGGCATCGATGCCATTTCAGGCATTAATCTTCGGCCTATTTTTTCATTTCTCAATAGCGAATATCTTCTACAATTCGGCGTTTAGCAGGCAATAATAATGCTTTCAATAAATCAAAGAGAATTGTTTTATTTCTATCACAACCAGTGTTGATGTGGCTTGCTTAAGAAATCGCTATCTTATTAAAGATGAAAAAATATCTCTTTTTTTTATCATTAGACGTTAGAATCTATGTTTAATACTTACATAACAAGGTATTACAAAACTATCGCTGACCATCGATCGGTCCCTAGGAATCGTCTTTGGATAATTGATAGTTTTTTCAAGAATTGGTGGAGTCTAGAATCGACACAAATAATTAAAGCAACAAATGGCTCACGACATAGTTTGATCACCTTCAACCACAGGCCATTTCTGAGACCAGCAGAATCTTTTAGGTCGTTAGGAATAACGTTTCAGGTCAAAAAATAATCAAACTGATTTCCAATGATCATTTTCCTATCTTCCTGCACAGTAAGAAGAATTCATTAACTTTTTTGCTACTTAAGTCTAATTGATATTGAATTTTTTTTTTAATTATTTGACATGATTGGACGTTTATGATGAAAAATACTTCCCTCGGAAAAGTAACCATAAATCTTTTTACCAGTTACGATAGATTTGTTTTTCCACAGAACAAAAATAAGATATAATTTAATATCGAATTTTTCGTTTTGATATAGTATTTGTATACTGGTCTGACAGAGCTGTAATAGCAAGTGTTATAAATGTCCTAACTTTGAAAAATTATAGACCTTCCAACCTTTAAAAGTTTACATAAAAGAACATGAGAACTTTTTCCATGCAACATTCCTCCAAACGACAATCCATGTAGGTACATACTTTCATCAACCTCATTTCTCCATTCTGTTTGAGGTCTCCATCTTCTTTTACTTGTTTTCTATTCCTTTTAACACACAATCCATTACCAATTTCGGTTTACTAACTGTACCTATCCATTTTTACTTTCCACTCCTATCGTTACCATATTTTTAAGTTACTGATTTGTTCTATTCGTAAAACCAATGCAGATCTCTCGACGGATAGTAGTCTCTTTTCTAGTAATCGGTTAAGGATCCAAGTCTTTAAACTAGGATTTAATCTTTTAACTAGTGCACTACATACCAGTTTATTTGATATAGAAAATGAATATTCAGCGTCAATCAATGACAATAATTAATTTTTGACAAAAAAAAAACAAGTAGACACCACAAACAATACATTTACAATATAATTATACATAAAACGATTCGACTGTATAGAAGGAACCAAAAGACTAAATTGTCTGTTTTAAGTAGGTCAAGGGGTCTTTTCTTTTGAAGAAGAGCCTTGAAAGATGATTTGGGCTTCTCTGGGAAGGAAGGGTTCTCTTCAATTCAATTTTTCTCTCTTATAAATATCTTTGTCATAATTTTCGTCATCTTTCATATTTTCTATCATAAATTAATAACCCATTCATGACTACAATCGAGCTTAAGTAGTAGTTGAAAAAAAAATTACAATTATTAATAATTAAATATTAAGTAATAAGTAAGTAATTATAATTTGTCTGAATAAATATGTTGCCACTAACCATAATCATTTATAATCGACATATATCTATACAGGCTACCACTTGTATTACATCCTTCTTTAGGTTAGTGAAAACGTTTTATCCTATTTCAGAAACATTTAAAATTTATTTTAATGCAAGGGAGTAACTAGACTATCAAGCTCCCGGGCCCGAGTTCGACTCTGACTGTAGGCAGACAATTTATTTTACTGTTATTTCGGTTGTGGCTCTACAAAGTGGGTACCCTTAATTGGTAGATGGGTACCAGGCGGTTGAGTGTGATTTAGGCCAAATCTCCTCCTTTCACAACCGTTGGCCTAGTAACAGTACATCTTTGCTTAAGTACTGAACCCAAGACCCTTAATAGACTTTAGTGGTAGTTTTTTTTTTTTTTTTTTTTTTTTTTTTTTTTTTTTTTTTTTTTTTTTTTTTTTTTTTTTTTTTTTTTTTTTTTTTTTTTTTTTTTTTTTTTTTTTTTTTTTTTTTTCAAATTGATCATGTTATGGACTCCAGGAGATAAATCATTAGAAGCGAGAGATGTTTCCCCAGACTTATGAATCGTAATTGCCTCCCTCTTGTTCACAAACAAGATTAAGATTACTATTGGTGGGCATTCCACAATACAGAATAATGTAATGGAAGAGTTCCTTAAAGCTGTCCTTTGTATTCGGTCTTCAATCTGGCCATTGATTATTTGTACCATGGCCTATGTGATCAGGACTTCTAGAGATGGATACACGTTGAGTGATTATAAAGACTATGTGATCCTCGCCGGATAGTTCAGAGTGGGATTTGTAGAAATATTTTTAGTTATACAGTTATTATGTCAAATTTTCTCAGCTTTGATAGTCATCAGGGCGTTCGAAGGATGAATCTAAAATCTAGGATAACTCTATTTCACCACCATTATAATTCAAAAAGGGTTTGTAAAAATTCTTTGAAAATGTGTTACTCCGTCTGGACTCGGCCTCTCATCTCCCAAACTGCGTAGTACGGCAGAAACTCGCGTGATCCCCGGCCAAATTGGTCCCTTTTCATCCCCCTGCATAAAGGACATGGACCGCTAATTTAATGATCCTCTCCACTTCGACACAATGGAGTATTATAACTGTTTCCACAACTCGGACAACTTTCACCTTCTTCGGCGTAAAATGTTTTCGATAACGAGGCGTTCAAAATATAGTAGGTTTGATCGAACACAGATCAAATGTAGATCAAAATAGAACGAAAAGTTAGAAAACATTTTAGGTGTGGAATGTACTCAGAAATGTGCAAAATCAATCGTTTGTTGTTTAGAATAACATTTCCAATTTATAATTATGGGTTTTTCTCGACCTTCTCACCATGGCTATAATTAGTTGGTGAAATGCTGCTTAAACTAAAAACAAAGAGCCATTCCATTGCAGTACGAAACTCTTGTAGCCTATTTGTTTTAGAAGCCTATTCAATAAAAATCTGATTTTTTTTTTCTCTTGCATTATTTATTTCTCAGCTGTTGAATGCTGGTGTGAAAAGAAAATGATTAAATTTTTTTGTTACATTTGTTTCCAAATCCTATACAACCAAGTTTAGTTAAAATTCAATTTAGCTCCATTTGTTTATTGTTACCATTTTCTTTCTTCCTCGATTAAAGATCGCCTTTTATTTTAACTAAACCGTCAGTCCAATTTGTTTTAAATATGTTATTTCTTCTTGAGGATCAAAATTAAATTTTAATTCAGACCTGATTTCGTTGTATTTGTGGCATCTGAACATTATATAACTGGGGTCCTCCGGGCAGTCACAAGTCTCTCATTTTACTTTTGATTCTATTTTCATCAAGTTGTACAGCCATGGTGTGCCCTAAGCCTCGTTGTTTTCACAATATGATTTGAATTGTTATTGCTACGGATGGTTGAAAACCATGGGGGGTGAGCTCACTTAGGGCTGAACTTGATAATAGTCTTTCCCCTTTGATTGTGACTCCCAGTCATACTTCTTCTACCATTCTTTTATTGCCTGCTCCTTTATAGCTCTGAGTAGGTCTGGAGTTGGAATTAGCATTGTCCCATTCTACCTTCCTGTCACGCGCTACTTTGCCCGCCTTCATTTCCAGAGAGGCCCACAGGACTTTGTACCCACTGAAAGGAAAATTATTTTTCGATTAGATTATGGTTTAGATATATTTCATATATATATATATATATATATATATATATATATATATATATATATATATATATATATATATATATATATCTGTATATTGTGATCGCAAAAGTGAAAAATATGGATTTTGTTGACAAAGCGGATGGGAGTGAGTTCAACAGCTAAAACGGTCTAATTCCTTAGAAAAAAAAAATTTCACATAGGTATTCCGGAATTCCTGAAAAGCCAAAGTAAAATTGTAATATTTTTCTTTCTTTTTATTGTGAATTTGGTAGGTACGTCTTGTGAGATTCAGCCTGTTGAATATTCAGTCCAGTCAATAAACATATTGTAGAGTGCATGAAATATGCGATTATTTTTTATCTCTTACTTAGAAGGTAAACATACTAAATGTCCCCACCCCTGGGGGGGGGGGGGAGGGGAGAAGGTCCCATTTTTGGGATATTCGATTATATCTCGAAAAGGTGGACTTCAAAAAAATATGTTTCAAATAAAAATTAAAGCTAATTAAATGTCATATAAAATTTTTTATATACATATGTATTTGTCGTACTTCCAACAGTTTTCGCGATATACCCAAAGAAAATGTCAAAATCGTCATATTTTGCCAAAACCTATATATTTTAGCGCACTGGCTTGGGTGTATTACAGGCCTGATAATAAATTTACTGATAAAAAACTTGAAAAAAATAGGTTTCAGACAGTGAAAAATGAGCCAAAAAAAACTTGAATTTCAAAAAAGTAAGTGGTTTTTAGCATGCTCTGGCATAGGTATTATGCGGGACTTCATCAAAACTTAATATATAGCTTATTAATGAAACCAGCTTTTAGATTAAAATAATAAATTTTGGATCAAACAATGAATAGCCAAAAGAGCACCGGTAAACGTGTTTTCGCGGAGAAATGCGACCCCAGTCAAAGAGTGCTAAAATGAGGGGTATTGAGTGTATGAAATATGCGATAATTTTTTACTTCACGGCTTCGTTAGGAGTAGTTAGAAGGTAAACATAATAAAAGTCCCCGCTCCTGGAGAACAAGCTTACGGTGGAGGGAGAGGGATGTCCCATTTTTGTGTTTTTCGATTATATCTAGAAAACGGTGGACTCTGGGAAAATATGCTACAGATCAAAATTAAAGCTAATTAAATTTCCTATAAAAATTTTTGTATACACATTTGTCGAACTTTTAACGGTTTTCGAGATATACGTTATTAAAAATCGATAATTTTCAAAAACAAAATAGACTGTACTAATTTCTCATTTGTATAAAGTAAAATAGGAGAAAATCCTTTATCAAGGAGGCACCTCATACGAGAATAATTCAATGCATAACCAACTTAATACAACCTAAGACTTTAGTTTAATACTTACATTATATAATTATCCTTAAATTATGATTCACTGTAACTTATACATTGGAGGGCTCAAATGATATGAGATTCTTGTACCATAATATACATCTGAAATATATTGTGTTATGACAGTGTTTTATATTTTTCAAGAAAAAACCCTCGTTTTGTTATCGGCCAATACCTGTACTATGGGAACACCTGCTGCGATGAAGAAGCCACTGACAACAATAGGGAGGCAATATGTTCGACCGCAGCCTTCCTGTCTTCCCGAGGAGCCCCTTCCATATTCCGAGATCTCTAATTCCAAAAATAAGTAAATCGATACACAATACGAGTCGTCTTAACATTTAGTGAACCTTTTCTTAACTGACACCCCTCCCAACGGACAATTTCTGAATATCCCAGTATGGTATAGGAGAATTTCACCACTTTACAATGGACACCCCTCAAACGGATAGTTAAACTTCTGTCCCCAAGAGATAAATTAACCAACTCTAAATGAATGAAAACTATCCAAAACCTTAAAATAAGTTTTAGGCGTCACATTATAATTATTTTCACTTAAATTTCCTTTATCCCAACAGAGATGGATCAAAAAGGGGAATTGTGAAATATACTATGAAACATTTTCAACAATTCATCAGAATCACATAAACCACCCCTCAGTTAAAAATGCTTATTCCCGATAAATTTTGTTTTAATTTTGGTCTGGAGATATATATTCACATGACAACGCAATTATGGCTATTCCAATAAAAAACCTGCAGAAATAGAAATAAGTATATATGTATATACATATAAACATAGAGAAATAGATACACACATTGAGCTTTTTCCTCTCTCTGTTTACAGTTGGAACTCGGCATCTTCCGATTGCCATATGTTCCGATCAATGGAACTACTTTCAAGGGCAAACCTCCAATTCTCTGGACCAGATCACAAATGGATATGCAGAATTCTTCCTTTCAAAAAGAGTGGTATTGTGATCCGACAGCTTGCCTCGAAATTAAGACTAATAAATATGTGATTGGAGGCACAATATGGTCTATTATTCATTTTACCTTGGCCGAGGGTAGGGCTACGAAGGTACGAACAAAGGTTTCGTATCATTCCTTAGACAGATGGCTAACGTAAATCCGACATATAGTCACAGAAAGATTTTAAAAGTCATATCATTTTTATTTAATATAAGAAATTTCAAAGATATAATCGGTATTTCTTTTGTATAAGGTATTGTTCGTATTAGAACCCTGGAAAGGATCGGACAAGAATATAGTATTCATCAGTTTCAGGTTTCTGAATGTTAAAACCTTTTATTTTCGACATTTTCTTTTTTTTTTATCATATGCCATTGGAAATAAATTTTCTTTAAAATGGCCTGAAATTTTGGACCATTGGCTGGAAAGTGCTCTACATTCAAATACGGTTGAATCAAATATTAAAAATAAGCTACATTTTTTTTTTTTTTTTTTTTTATTTAAGATTTTATTCCTTCCAAACGAACAGCATGCAATCCGAACCATATTTCATCAATAGGTCACAATTATAGGGGAACATTTTTTGAACTCGATTTCTAATACTTAAAAAATAATTAAACCATGAAAATGTGAACAAATTAATTTAGTTATATCTTATCAGATGAGTTATTATTTTATGAAGTTTAGTGTTATTAATTAATAAATAAGTAAAATTATTTTTTTATATCGATACTAATAAAAAAGTAGTGAAAATACATCAATAAAATACAATTTACTGAATATTAAAAAAAAAAAAAAAAATATATATATATATATATATATATATATATATATATATATATATATATATATATATATATATATATACATATATAAGCTTCTCATTTATCATCTCCTGGTTTAACAACATATGTCAATATTCAGGATTAAAGACCAACGTATTTTTTTTTTTTTTTTTTTTTTTTTTTTTTTACGTGGATTCAAACAATTATTTACTTACCTCTTACCTGCCAACATTCTTCTAACTTATTTTACTAACTTTTAATTTACAGGTATGATAGTAAAACATTTCAGTTATTTTTTAGTTCTTTCTAAAACGTCTCTTAAATTAAATAAATAAAGTAAACCTGAGGCACTAACAATTCATGTAGGGTCTTTTTTTTTCAATACTTTGTAAGGTAATATTGTTTCTTGGCAGAATTTCGTGAGGTGGAGACGGCCAGAATCACAACCAACTGTCAGGTTTTTACCTAATGAATGGTACCCATTTTATACAGGTTATGGCCTAGAAGGTCTCACCCAAGATCGGTCCATGGATAACATAAAAGAATAAATAATTATCTACTTCACCCGGATTCCTCGGACCAGGAGCTGGAGGTCCATCAACTTACCCCCTGAGATATTTCGCGTGGTATGTAGACCTTCCGAAATGTCTCTGACTACATATAGAGATATAAAACTAGTTTTCCAGAAGTTAGATTATCACTCAGAACATAAAGAAATTCTGATAATAATTTATACATTGGAGATCAAAACATACCAACATTGCTCGTACAGATTATTTCAAGTTTCTAAATGGTAGATATTAAATTGTGATCCATATAGTTTTTTTGTTTGTTTTTAACTATCTGATATGTTGATACTAGCGACTAGAATTCCGATAAATGGAATCCTATTTCCAGATAAGATAGATGGAATTCGTGAAATCTTCTTTGCATAGCTGTGCATTCATAAATACATCGGATAAACTGTACAATACAATACAGAAGAACCTAGAGCCCCATGTCGATACATCTGCAGACTGCGAGCAGACACCACTTCCGATAAGATGGAATGACAGGCAGGCAAAAAACTGATCAGATAAAGGCGGTTGTAGGTGGTAGCAAGGGGCAGAGATCAAGATTCTAAGGAAGACCAATTTATACTGCATTTGTCTTAAAACTCACCTGTCCCTAGTGCACCTGCCGGAGACGGAGTTGCCCTTCAATACATTACAGTGAGTATGCCACGTACTTCGGTATCCAGATTAATCTAGATAATAGGTTATCGCTAAGTATCCAAAAGTAAAAACAGAAATTCTAGCAGATTTCGAATAATATATGGCTACTACCATATACGTAGAGTGAAGAGAATAATGGAACAGCAAAATCGAAGGCTTAAAAGGAGGGGAGAGAGGATAAGGAGGAAAAAGAGGGAAATCCTGGGGCAAAATCTTTTGATAATATAATAGTATTTTATTTACTAAATTTCAATTGATTAAGTCGAAAATGTTTTATAAAACAATGTTAAAACTAATATCAATTAAACAAATAAGCCTAAAACTAATAAGAGACATAGACATAAACTTGACAATTATGCTGACTTTTTATGTTTTTATTAGAAATAAATCTTTCTTTAAATTTTGTATTTTTGTGTACAACCCAGTGTAGTCAAATATTCCTATTCTTATTTTAATTTAGCACGATAAGCTTAAAAAGTAATTATAAAATATTCCAAACCCCAATTTGAAATAAGCATTACCCATATGATAAATTTTATCTATTAAGTACATACCTTGGGCATGCTCAAAAAAATAACTATAATCTAGAAAGTGCTTAAACTATGTAAAGTACTTCAATTCTTCCCTGTAAAAGAATACTTATTGGAAACTGAAAAATCAATTAACTATTGAAATAAGTAATTGTAAAGACAATTATGAATAAAATCGTGGCTCATTACCACCATGGTTGACGCAAGGCCTAAAGAAACAGAGGTTATTGGTTTTTAGTATAAAACGTATGATAACATGAAGGTACAAGTTGTTGACAGGGTAATTGCAAAAGATACAAGATCAAGAAGGATAGTTAAGGTAATATCCATTTTTACGCTCAAAAATTTCAAATAAATAAATAAAACATTATTTGCGCCAAAATAGATAATTTAAGGCCACATTAAGAAGCACATCTTAAACAATTTTTCACACCGCTAATGTCAGCTAAAAATCGACCTTTGAAGGCACAAGGTAATCAAGGTAAATACTTATTGACTTCTTGACAACCACTGATGTATAAAGACTTTAAGATATACGTATAGATCCAACACGACATATTTTTTTTAAAGACACAATATTTTGAACAATTTTATAGCACTATGAGTAGGTATATAATAGCAACATCACAAATATATATTTGTTTTCCTTTTCTTCTTAAATCACATTTTTTTAATATACCTCAGGTACACACGCTACCTTCTATTAACCGCAGCCTCCGGAAACAACAGGCTAATCATTCCCCTCTGACAAGATTCCAGAAATCTATAAGAAATACCTTCATGAAGGACAAATTGCCTCCGCAGACAATGGCCCTTATTGTACCCATCCTCGGGAGCCGATGTAAAAAGCCATGACATATGCCATCTAGACCACAACAATAGATCCGTTGAGGAAGGGTTGGGATGTGGATATTTAAGGATATCTATATACACAATAGCGAGGGGGAGGGAGAGGTTAATACCAGGGCAGTGACGACAAAGGGAGGATCGCGTGAGGTCGAAAAGAGACCCCAACGCCACTCTCACTCCAGCCTCCTCTGAAGAAAAAACGGGAGCATCGGCGAATCCTCAGCACGCAATCTTATTCAAATTCCCACCAAAAAGTGTCAGCCCTTTGTGAAGTCCATACAAAGGAGATCTATTTCTATAGGAACAGAAGCAAGATTATAGTTAAATATAGCTGAGGGTGGAATAGGGCTCTGTTCGATATACACGAGAAGTTATTCTAGGGTTCCGTTCGATCATTAACGACCCGTTCATTCTGGGAAAAGAAGGAATCGGCTACTGGTTCTGCAGTGGCCTACTGAACTCGAGGCGATATACATAACAAAGAAGTATAAAATTTCTATCCCACGACATCTCATCGGACCTTATAATATACACTACAAAAAGCAGTAGAATGAATTAGTAGGTAATGCATGACTTCTCACCGGAATCCAATGAAATAAAAAAAGAGTGATATTTCTTAGCGTCCATACATAAAAAAAGGATCGCTATCCACCTAATAAAGATCTTACTAATAAATTTAGAGTAACCAAATTGTGTGTTCACGTGATTCTCGCACATTTATTTTATTATTGGGCCGTTACATATAAAACGTCCGTTTTTTCAGGAAAGGTTACTTACAATTAGTAAAACAATTTTACAAAATCAGAACATTTACGCTCATTTTCTATGCATTCTTCCCAACGTGCTGATAATTTTTCAATCCCACAACTGAAGAATTCAGTTATTATTTATAGAAGTTAGTAAATTGCGTTCTAGGCCATGAGAATCATTTTCAAAAATGTTTCCTTAAAGAAAGTTGTTCAAATTTCTGAACATATCAAAACCTGTTGGTGAAAAGTGTGGCGAATAAGGTTGGTGTGGAAGAACTTCGTAACACAGCTCGTTTACATCCTTCACTGTCGTGAAACACGAGGTTTGGCGCTATCGTAGAAGGATATAGTTCCCTTCCGATTAACCAATGTTGTTTTTGATTCTGATTATTCGTGTCATTGACTATTACACAGAAACCAGTAATTGTTTTGGATGCAAATTCACTTTCATCGATATTTAACCATTTGAATTTCGATTAATGATTCTTGCAGCTTGGGCTTCTAAAAGTAGAAACGACCCTATGGTTCAAAATTTGTACACAAATATAGGTTCAACTTGTTTACTGTTTCTATTTAATCAGTAGAAAAATCAAAGAAAAGAAAAACTATACAAAATAAGGAATATACGTATGTACTTAAGTATGAAAAAAATAAAAATAATAACAAAGAAAAACAGCTATCTAAGATCAACAACACAGATTAAGGTTAACAAAGTTTAGTCATTTCGTTTATATAACATTTTTAGCTGTAATTTCCTTCTTCCTGTATTAATGGGTTTTTAGAAGCAATTGTATCTCTCTCTCTAAGGTTGAAGCCGATCCACACACTTTGGACAAATATTTAAATAAATAAATATTTTGTTTACTGTAAATATGAATATTATTAAATAAAAATTATAAATACATGTATAAAGGATAATATACTTAACTATTTATAAATAGACATAAAATATACTTATTTGATATATTATGATTTTAATTTTTTTTTAAATAAAAAGTTTAACAATAAATATATATATGTTGACTCAAGGGTTTGCCAATGAAATAAGAAATGCGTTGTCAATTACGCAACTTTTAAAAATACTAGTACCTAGAAATTTTATCTTTTGTCATATTTAATCGGCAATTTTTGATAAGTTGTGCGGCCCACAGGTTGGAAACCACTGCTTTGCAGAGTATAAAAGCAATCAGATAGAAATAAATACGAAAATTTAATTTCCTGTATCCCAAAAATTATGCAACCGTCTAATTGAGAGAGAGAGAGGAAACCATCTAACACAAAAACACATTTCTGCCCAACTTTATCGGGTTGCTACATTCTCATTTGAAAAGAAATTGATAAACACAATTTTCAGACATCAAATGACCAATTAATATCGATAACCATTTTAATAAACTACAAAATTCACCTGAACGAGAAGGGACGGAATAATATTTGTAAGGGGGAGGGGGGGTTAATATCAGCTTGCTGCACAGTGCAGCCGCCAATGGACAAATATCCAAAACTTATAAATTGTATCACCTCTTTGTAATCGCGGTACCTGTTTTAACGATGCATATTATTAAACTAACAAGTATTTGTAAACAAATAAGAAGCTTACTTTTATATACAGAAGGCTAAAAAGGTAAACAAAGAAATAATGAGATTGCAATGTTGGATTAGTTCTGTCTTGAAATTTAACATGAATTCAAGTTCACTGGTTCGAGTAGGTGGTCTTTAATGGAATAAAACAAGTTTTTTTTAAACAAAAATGAGAGAAGGGCATAAGTATTGATTTTAATGTTAAAATCGAAATATCTCAATTTCGGCAACAAAACAACCTACACTTTCAACGTATTTAAATTCATCCCTTATTATAGATTGTTTTCCAAAAAAAATTAGCTGCAACTATATGTTATTTACTTTTTTTTTTTTTTTTTTTTTTTTTTTTTTTTTTTTTTTTTTTTTTTTTTTTTTTTTTTTTTTTTTTTTCTTTTTTGTAAAAAATTCCGACTTGTTGGACAATTGGATAAAAAGCGAAAAGACGAACAAAGTTTGCATGGCTTTTAAAATTAAAAGCCATTTTAAAAATCGCTGATGATTATCCTGATCTGGTGGAAGAAGCAATTGACAAAATTTCCTCCAATTATTGTTTGGCACTGGAAAGGAAATGGAAAGACTGTTCCCGCTGTAGGCAAGATATCGCAGACACCATGCTGAGTGGCTAAACAAAAGTATTGATGTCTCCAAGGAAATATTCAGTTTCGATCTAAGTGAACCTCAGTCATCATCTAGTCGGGGCACGCCACAGGTATCTTTTGATGACGCATCATCAAAAACCAAAAAACGCCGAGTTCAAGATTTAGTGTTTTCGAGATGTCCAGAAGAAGTTGTTTTTGCCGTCAAATCATTAAAACGAAGGTTTTATAAAAGTTTATTGCCAACTCAGCAATATTCCGAACTATCACCAGCCGAAATCCTTACTTTATATTTATATTTAGATCTTAGCGAAAGGAAGTACACAATTCTTCGATCATTTTCAAATTAACTTCACAAAAACTGTTTCCCTTCTGTAAAAGCCCCAAGGAAAATGAAAAAGGCGTTTTGACCTCCGAGTAACTGAAACAACGGCAGAAGTATCCTTACAAAATTTATTAAATATTGCAACAGTTAATAGTTTAAAAATGGTTGATAATTCCGAGTCTATTAATACCTTAAAGCTAATTTGCAAGTGGGGGGGGGGGGGTGGAATACGCATATTATGTGTATCAACAAAAGATTATATTGCTTATGTTTTAATTCAAATTATATCTTTTATGTTAGTTTCTACCTTAAAAATATTAAGTTAGAAAGTTAATTAATTTAACAATATTAATAAATAAAAATTGTTTTCTTTATTTAAAATGGATTTTGATTTTTGTCCCGAAACTTCATTTGAGGGCAGCAGTGTACCGCCCCCATTTCCACTCCAACCTACCCCCACCATTAAAATAAAATACGGGAGGTGTTGTTATTCCCTAGCTCAGTATTCAAATAAATCATGCAAAAAATTCAAATAAAATTAAACAATATTGATTGAGATATTTCTATTTCGAAAATGTTTTTAAAAACTTTTTAACGACTATAAAAATTTTGCCAACCCCTAAAATCTGCCACCCGTGGTACGTGCCCCCCTAAACATAAGTATTGTAATATATTATGTGAACGGGTAACCTAGATATATGAAACATCAAAGATTTAAATTTAAAAAGATAACTTATATAGATAGATATACACACATCAAGAAAATAAATTTACTAGCTCGTATATTTCATTTTTTTTTTTTTTTTAAATCAACCCATTAAATTCGAAAATATAAATAAATTGTGCAGAAATTATGACGATGAATAACACTGATATTCAAGAAAAAATCTTTAAAGTTTTATCTCTGAAAGGATTTTGCAATGTCTAAATTTGCATTCCTGTCCACCACCATTTAAAGATCTACTTAGATATCTGGAATCAGGTTGGTAATAAAATGAGCACATTTTCGGTAAAAAAATTGTGAGTCAACGCTGAAGGATGCGCCTGAACTTTACGAAGCAGAGTACGAAAAGAAACGCTAAGTGACAAGAAGTGGTGTAAATAAAAAACAAAAATAGAGCAAACGAGAATAGGAAATAGTAAGAAAAAATGTCGCCATACGACAGTAGCCATTAATGTTGCGTGGGTTTGTTCAAAGGGCTCCATTAGCAATTTTTTGTTTGGATAGAAGTGTCCCATAACCACCTTGGGCCTTTTCTTTACACATCAACATAATTTTAACGTGCACAATTTTACCTAGGAATGTAGAGGAATTATTCTATCTAAACTGTGTGTTTTGAAATTAATACTTAACATAGCATAAAATATCATATAACACAAGTGTCGCCCAGTTCCATGACTTTGTCGCCCAGTGAACGTAGCCGGTGCCGGCAAATTTTTACCGGAGCAAAAATTTCAAATTAAATACAGTTTTTCAAAATAATAAAAAAAATAGTAAAACGTTCAACTCCACAGCTACAATTAAAAAAAAAACTTGAAACCGACCAATGGGAGCTCAAATATCAAGTTTTTTTTTGGAATTGTAGCTGTAGAGTTGTACTTCTATCTTTATGAAATAGGCCCCTGGTGTCAATTTAAAAAATGGGTTCATCCGTCATAGAGTGGACCACATTAATTGTCAAAGGGCCTGGGATCATTAATTGAAGTAGGGAGTTCCCGGTATTCAAAACCTCACGGACCATGTTAATTAAGAGTTAAAACGGCCTAAAAATGCGTTATTTGACACTTAATTTTGAAAAAATTTCCGGGACCCCCCGCCCTACCCCAGGTACTTTTGCCGTCCCGTATGTCGCCCAGTCAAAATTACTTAAACGACATACTGGTTTCACCAAGCCAAAAAAAAAAAAATAAGTTATTCTAAACAAGTGAGATAAAAATATAAACTTTTTTTCTTCCAACAGACAGTTTTAACTGAAGTTGAATAATTATAACTGAATATAGGGTACATAGTTCAGTCAAAACGGTTTAAATAAGTGCCGGATTTATATACAATTAAAAACATTGAAAAATGCTAAAATGCTAACACCAGAAAATACAATACGTGTCAAAATTTGGTTTACTATTAAGTTATCCAAAATTTGGATAACTTCCATCCAAAGAGTGGAAAAAAGTAATAATGATAAAACATAGGATACTAGAAACGTGACATGAAAAACAGATTTACTCACATTTTTTTTTTTAATTCAGTTATATAGGCCATCCTTAAAGGCTAAATGAAAATTATAGAGATCTTGGGAAAAATGTCCTTTCCAATTTCAACAGCTTTAAAAAAACAAAAAAGTTAATGCAGTGGGTTTTCTTTACCTGATGGTTAAATGATATTTCAGTCTAAATATCATTCCTGCAAGACTGTTTGCCAAAAAACTGTACACCCTTATCAACCACTGATCCCAAGACCATTCATGGGTTGCAGCAGTACAGGTTTTAATTTATTTTTTTCCTCCCCCTACAGACCCTAGGCAGCTAACATTTTCTCGGACATACTCCATATGAAAGATGGATGTTCCCAGACAAACGAATAATTATTGTTATTTTATGTTATATTACAGCATTATGTCATATTATTTACTACTAATACTAAACTTATCGCTCTTGCAACTTAAGGATAAGGTATTATCTACATAATGAAGGTTATTAGGATGTACAGAGTAACTAACGATACCATTCATAACAAAAAAATAAATCAAGTAACTGCTGTTATTACTTCATAAATGATTTTTAATTATAATGAATAATTAATAGAAACTACAAAAAAAAGCCTAAAGAACAGATCATCCAGTCCTAAAGAGCATAGTAGCATAAATTAATTTCCTTCAGAATAACATGTAAGAAAAAATATATATATATATATTTCTGATCAAAAGAATTAAGCAAAGCTCAAAATTATATTAAAAGGTATAGTTTACTCATAAAAATTTATATGTATATGTAATCTCTACATTTACAGGCCAAATGAGCATTTATGGGCAAGCTTAAGGCAATTTTATTTCTTCCAATATATGAGTGATTTAGGGTTGTCCAAAATCTTCAAGTTGATTCAGGTGTGAGATATGATGTGATATGATATCAAAAACACCAGGTTTCATTTAATAAAATAAAATTTAAATATTCAGTAATATGTTTAATTACTTATAAATATACAGAAAGACAAATTATACACCATCCCAACAAGTTTACGTTTTATATAGTTTTTAAAAAACAGAGAAAAATATTTTTTATCAATCTAAAAAAAAGACACACTAATGTATCTTGTTAGTAAAATGTTTGGGTAAGCGCTTTTAATAAAACAATATATAACTGAGCACGTTTATCCATTTTTTTTTTTTTTTTTAATTATACTCAAAATCGGAACATTCAACCAATGGTAATTGTATCACTTACTCTCTTTTTATATTTCTAACTAGTGTTAATGAGGTATAGTTGATTGTTAAGAATTTTGAGAAGTGGATAGTTGGGGTCCGCAGTCATAAAGATACACAGCAATTAAAAAATAAGTTTTTTAATTTGTAATGCCAACGTTTCAACTTGCATGGCAAGCCTTCATCAGGGTTTTAAAGTCAGATGTAAACAGCAACTGATTTCTCGGATTTTGAGGTTTAGAATTGATTTCTAAAATTTAAATGCTGAGAATGCTAATTTAGAGGAAAGGGGTTTACAGATGGATAAGTTACTGAGAATATGGTCAATGAATTTTGGAAAGAGGGAATGGGAATGACACTTAAGGAGGAAAACTCTCTGTTCTGTTATTACAATTAAGTTTTATTGAAGTCACACAAGGCGGTTAAATTGGGACTTGAGATTGGGAAATTTAGATTTTAGGAGGGAAAATGATAAACTTTCTTCAGTAACAGAAGGGAGTGGGTAGGTTTACATCTGACTTTGAAACCCTGATGAAGGCTTGCCATGCAAGTTGAAACGTTGGCATTACAAATTAAAAAACTTATTTTTTAATTGCTGTGTATCTTTATGACTGTATACCCCAACTATCCACTTCTCTCTATTTCTAACTAGTTTTTTATTCTTGCAATGTCTTAATTTTTTATCTAACAGAAGAATTAACATTTGAAAGACATTTCCCTTGAGTACATAAGACACAGTTGATACTTACCTCAATAGTTGCTGAGGATATAATGCAATATATGCCGGGTAAAAACAAATTCATTGATTAATAATTAATTAATGATTTGTTTTAAAACATTTCACTTATCACATCTCATTAGCTTATAAGACAACATTTCATGATTATATTACCAGTTCACATTAAATAACATACCAAAATATTTTGTATACATTCTAGGTTTCACAGTTCGGAGGGTGGCTTAAGCACTAAAATGTGAAATCCCTTCAAACAGAACATCCATCTCTAAAACGGATATAGTTGGTAAATAATGTACTAATTTAAATTTTCAGTATCCAGTTCCAAACCTGATGACAACTATCCAGTCACTCCAGATGAACTTAATTCCTATTTTGCTGACCCCCACCCTAATGAAATCCCTGTAAACACCTTATCCTATTATATTCCTCAAACCCCATTCAATTCTAATAACTTTTATTTTCTTAATATCTCACCTAATGACCTAATGGATTCAGTCTTTAAATCTCATACCAACGACTGCGGCTTGGATCAAATACCTTTAAGAATAATAAAACTCTGCCTTCCTGTTATCTTACCTGCCCTGCTCCACATATATAATTTCTCCTTACAAAGCTCCATTTTTCCTACAGCATGGAAAAAAGTCCTTGTCCGTCCATTGAACAAAGTACCTTCTCCTTCTTCAGTTTCCCACTTCAGACCTATATCAATCCTATCAAATTTACCATTAGAAAGACTAGCACATTTCCAACTCACCTCCTTTCTTGAATGTAAAGCCCTCCTTAATCCTTTCCAGTCAGGCTTCCGCTCCGGATACTCCACGCAATCTGCTTTGGTAAAAATTACCCAAGACCTTTATTCCTCCTTAGACCAACAGAATATTACGATCCTGATTCTATTTGATTTTTCAAAAGCTTTTGATTCTGTTGACCATACAATCCTTCTCTCCAAATTCCATAACCTCTCAATATCTAATAGTGCGTTAAGCTGGCTTCTTTCCTTTTTATCCAACCGTTTCCAAACAGTAATTATACCTGGAAAACCTCACTCATCTTCACTACCACTCTCGTGAGGAGTCCCCCAGGGATCTTCTCTTTCACCTACCCTATTTTCTATTTATGTTAACGACTTGCCGAATCGCATCCACTACTCCCAATATTATCTTTATGCTGACGACTTGCAAATATATTTATCATTTCATCCTTCAAATATGCTAGAGGCGATTTGTAAGCTACAGAAAGACAGATAGCATTAACCTTTGGGCCGTGGAGAATAAATTAAGTCTGAATCCAGAAAAAACAAAGGCCATCCTCATTGGGTCAAAATCTCACCTAAAAGCTCTTCCCTACTATCCACTGCTTTTCCTCAAAAACCGTCCAATTCATTTCCAAAATTCCATTAAAAATCTGGGAATATCTTTCAATAACCATATCTCTCAAATCACAAGGAAATCTATTTTTATTCTTAAGCAACTCTCACATTACCGTGATTTATTACCATTAAGTACTCGAAAACTTTTAGTATCATCACTCATTTTCCCTAACTTTGACTACGGATGCACAGTATATGGAGGACTGTCTGATGAGCTCGAGATGAGATGTAAAAGAGTAATGAACTGTTTTATTAGATTTATTTTCAGGATCTCCAGACGTTCTCCCATATCTCATAAGTATTCTGAAATTGGTTGGCTTTACCCCAGTTTTCGACGTCAATACTTCCTGGGTGCTCTCATATTCCAAACCTTAAAAACCAAAAAACCCGCCTATATCCATGACCTCCTTACTCTGCGCTCCTCCGTTCACCTCTTAAATACTAGAACCCAACCCATCAACTTATACACTCCGGCGCATCGAACTGCATCCTTCGAGAAATCCTTTATTATCCGTGCTTCCTCTTTATGGAAATTCATTGCCCATCACAATTCGAAAAAGCTCCACTCTTACTTCCTTTAAACAACATCTATTTCTTTACCTCCTGGATCTTCAATCTTCCGAGCAAATGTAAAACATGAATATTTAAGTTGTATACATTATAATAGTACACATAAGATGATGTATTCTATTACAAGTTTCCTTATTTTATTTTTGTAACTCATAATTTAATTATTAATCAATTTTTATTATTATCATTTATTATAATTAATTATCATAGCCAGACGATTGTTCTATGTATTGTACTCGTTTTGTTATTCTTAGGGGACAAGTTGTCCCAGAATAAAGTTCATTTTTTTTCTTCTTCTTCTACTAAATCTTGCTGGAGAATTTATAAAGGGGTGAGGTTCCAAATTTGCTTCAGTTAAACCCCACTCATAGCCAAGACCAAATGTTAGCCGTTTGGCATTGGACCCTAAGCAGCTAAGATTACATTTTCTTAAACATGCCCCATCCGTAAGGAGGATGTTCCCATTAATATAACAATTTTGTATCTGTCTCTAAGGCGGGTGTTCCTATCAACTTCCAATTTCAAATCTCACATTTATTTAGTGACTGCCTGAGAAACATGTATTCTTTGTTTATATATGTATTTGTACTTGTTTATTTATTTTTATTCATTTATTTTATTAATTAATTTATTATTTTACTGAGTGTTTATCTACTTCACATAAATTGCTACTGCATTGTTGCAGGTTAACCCTTTTTGTTTGAACTTTAATCTTTTAAACTACAACTAACTATATACTATATCTATATATATTTTTTTTTTTTTTTTTTTTTTTTTTTTTTTTTTTTTTTTTTTTTTTTTTTTTTTTTTCTTTTTTCTTTTTTTTTTTGTTGTTGGAGCCTAAGACTTCCATTCAAGGCCTATACTGGCCTAGGTGGGAAAGTCAAGATTCATTTCGTGGGCCCAGCATGAAATACATGTTAACCAGCCCAGGTGGATTTGAACCCACGACCTGGTTACGAGCTCGCTGGACCTTCGCCCCAACTCACTCAGCCATTGAGTCCCCCATAAACTAATGTATAATTATGCAACTCATGTATGTTGAACCAAATTTTCAAACTTGGACGAAAATGATACCATGAAATGTCCTGTTCTTTTACTTTTAGTATACTGCCTGCATTGCTTTTTAAACCTATAGACCATTTATTTTATTATATTATAATATTTTTCTTGTTTCAGACAGATAGTCAGTAATTATGTCCCATATACGATTAAAAGAAATAAACGAACATATTATTTGCTAAATAACAAAAAAGGCAAGCAGAGTAAATAAATAGCTTAAAATATAAGGTGAGTTAATGAAAAAAAGATAAATTTCAATATCCGTCAGTGAGATAGATGTTCCTCACAATGCTAAGAAAAAACATGTTCTGTCTGAAGGGTTAAATTTTTAAAAGATGAGTCTCATTACTCATCACTAATCAGTTCAGAAAGAATTTTTTTTTTTAAATACAGATCTACCACTACTTGAAAAATAACAATGATACCAATCATAAAAATTATATAAGATCCAAATTAATAAACTGGTCATTTTTAAGGGTCAGTAATATAAAAAACTAAAAAATCTACACTCCTCAAAGTGAAAATTTTTTTTGTTTTTTTTCAATATATGAAGTTTAATAATACTTTGTTTTAGTTCCTGAACTATTCATAAATGTCCACATCACAAATTTATGAACAGTTAGTTGTAATTCAATAAAAATTTGTACCTGCTTTAGTCTGAATAATAGATGAAGTTATGGATATTGCAGCTAGGATTAGCTCTGAGATAAAGCAAGAAGGGTGGATGGTGGTAGAGGAGATGGCAGAGCAGAAGCCTAGCTTCTTCTCCCTACTACTTCTACATAAATCTGTATTCTGTGGTTTACGTTTCATTCAATCTTAAATTATTCTGGTTTGCCCACCTAGTAATTCTATTTAGGACTTCCAGAATTAATTTAATTAATCATAAATTAAATTTGTAGGGTGTAAGAAAAATAAATATGAACAATATAACATTATTAAAAAAATCTTAAATTTGTAAAAAATTAATATAACTTTAATAATACCAAATGTGAACAGTATTCAGCACAATATGGTACAATAGGTTCACTGCAATTATAATGTACACAAGTATAAAATGGTAACTCTAAAACCTGTTTTAATTCACTGAAGTTTGAGCAGATGATTTGATTATAAAAATATAATGCAACGCTAATACAATGGCTCTCTAAAATTTCACTTACATTATTTGATGTAAAAATTTAAATGAAAAAAATTTGAAATTTAAATAATGCATACTTATGTTAGAATATTAAAACTAAGAATTAGATAAAATGAGTTCACAATAAATTTCACAATTATAAAAGAAACTGTTAAACAGCTTAGTTTATTTTTAAATCTTATAAACTTTGTAAACAATGCATGAGATGATTAACTTTAATTACCTTTGACTAAAAATACTTTATTTCCGATCAAGTCTGTAACTTTTGCAATAATAATTAAATTATCGCAAATAATTTAAAATTAGACAAATAATTTTATGTTGTATTTAAGAACAAACAAGGTTCAAGTCATGAAAATTAATAATGTTAATAGAATAAACAACAATTTGGGGGATAAGAACAAAATAAGGTGGGCGATACTCCTTGAGATGGTAGGTTGATAGGAGTTACAGTCCAAAAAAAAATTCATGGTGATATATGAATCTGAAATTAGAAAGGGAGAATCAAGTGACTATGAGAGTTGATACAGTAAGAAGGGTAATAATAAAACAGAAGAACAGTGCGATAAAAAACTTTTGTTAGAGCAGGGAAAAAAAAATTCACTATGCAATAAATAGATTGAAAAAATCAGTTCCGAGTACTGGAATCGAGTCATTTTTTAGCAGAATCCAAATTCAACAAAAAATTTTCATCCAGGCAGAAAATGGTATGCTAAACTACCGATCAAGCTATGAAGCCAATAGAT
Organism: Euschistus heros; assembly: GCA_003667255.2. Classification (NCBI taxonomy): domain Eukaryota; kingdom Metazoa; phylum Arthropoda; class Insecta; order Hemiptera; family Pentatomidae; genus Euschistus; species Euschistus heros. Next base: position 1,199,796 of record RCWM02000077.1, read on the forward strand.
ATAGATACACAAATTAGGAATAGATATAGATATATATAAATAAACAAATTAGGAAGTTGCCTTTTGATGACAAAATAATGGACAGAGACATTTAAAAGGATGATCATAAGTTCAGTACCCAACAAATTAGTCAAAATTTTGAATTTCGACAGGACAATAACCAAAATCTCACAGCTTTCGTGGAGACAAGGTTGTCACTACTTTA